>JAIEZT010001390.1:29045651-29736757 GCA_019594935.1 Periophthalmus modestus | reverse complement strand
TGCTTTTATAACACACTCTACATTCAGAGGCTTTTGGGTCTTCATGCAATCTATTTCAGGGAATAGCAAGAAAAAAGCTTACCATGATCGAACAATAACCTTTATTCTGTGCCAGCTTTTGAAACTGTGATACCTGGACTTTAAACACACAGTAGCATTTTCTTTCGTGCATCTAAGTTGAAGTAGTTTTTTGAATGCCATGCAAGAGCAGGATTCGAACTGCCAGCCTTTGGATAAGAGGACAAACACGCTACCAACTGAGCTATCTATCTGTGTGTTAGTGGTCAGTGGTCACATTTTTATATAGCTCTTTTCCACCTTCAAGGCACTCAAAGTGCTCTACATCAAGGATCCACTCACCCATTCACACACACATCCATACACCAGTGTACACAGACACTGGGGGCAAGGTGGCTTAGGTGTCTTGCCCAAGGACACAGTGACAGCATTTGTTCATGTTGCTTTTAGCCATGCTGTGTTTCTACGTACTCAAATCTTCACTGTTGCCAGCAGAGGGAACCAGTAAAATGTTCATTCGGAGATTTCCCAAATGATTTAGATGGGACTTTTAGTTACTACATTGGTGTTTTTGGATCACTTTTATTGACATCATAAAAAGCTCTACCCTACAAACAGAATACAACCTCATTAGTTCAGCCTGAAATTCTAAGAAATCTTTATTTGAGCCTTAGATTTGCATTTGAGTGCAGGGGGAAGCCGTGAATAGGAACATTTCCCTGCTCTGGTGACACTTGGCTGCAGACATGAGTGCCTCTGAGTTTTAAGTGCACTCGTTTTGCTTTGCAGACGGCTCAGAAGAGGTGTGATCACTATGGAAAGTGTTCTTCAGTGAGGCCCCTTCCTTTCATGTCAGCGTTTAAGTCATTGTCTCTCAAAACTGCCTCTGCTCTCCTCCAACCACATCGACGTTTATAGACAGCAGTCCACAATGTGCACAAACATACAAGTGGTTCAATACTTTTTAATCTATAGTGAATCACGCCGCGGTAATAATAGACTGGAGAGGTGCACCAAATAGAAATGTGTAATTAGTCAGTCTGCGCTGGCCTTAGATGGGACGAGTGGAGCCGGGGATTGCCACTTCTTTTGTACTTTTGAAACAATAGTTATGTTTTCATGCACACCAAAGACTGATCATTATCTGATTTCATGAGTTATCGGATTACGGAAATCCCATGTAAACAGTTGCGTCTGACGTGAATGATCTGAGTTCTTTCTGTTCATAAAAACCTGTATGTTTTGACAGGCGACCTTATGCAAAAAGGCTAGTTTATCTGATTTTTCCTGGCCGTATTAATGTACCCAGAGTTGTTGAAGTCTTTACCATGTTAAGAGCCTGTCATGAGAAATAAAAAGTCTTTACACGTCTTGTTAAAGTGGAACTAAAAACTAAGTCACTAACTAAACTGCGTATATGGTGTTTGACTAACATTGTCAAGCCCTTTTTTGGCAATTTTAGTACAAACTAGGTATATTTGCAGCTTTGTGAGCAAAATTGTATGAAAATGGGTGTGTCCTGGCACCAGTGACCTCTGTCAGTATCAGATATTTTGGGCGCCTCTGCCCTGGTTAGAGCCAGGTGTTTCCTGATTACAAACATCTGACTGAAGAGGCGGAGTCTGAAGTGCAGATACCTGTTAGACCAATCACACTGTTCCTTATACCTCCAGATCCCGCCCCTCTTCCTCACATACTCTCGTCGTTAGTCCTCCAGGTACTGCTCACTTTAACAGTGACGTTTCCTGATCCCATAAGTACATTTCCATTAATTTTTCTCACAGACTTTCTGAAAAAAATAATATTTACAATTTGAAAGCATCCTCAGGGTTAATCAGCTATGTGGTAACTAATGGCAACAAGTAAATTTACTGCCGGAACCGGAGCTGACTTCGAAGTGGGACTGTTGAGCTCCATTTGAAATTTGGTTGTGGGAGGAGTTTAGGTGTTTAGTCCCACTTTAAGTTGATAAATGTTGGACAAATGGAGGAGAATTTTAACACTGAAGGTGGTTCAGTAGCCAGTGTGCTCTTCATTTAAATGGTAATGGAGCTTGGATGGGAATTTTTTTATTGGATCCAGTAAAACAAGGTAACCTGTTTCACTAACTAATCTCTAATCTCACAGTATTTGGAGGGAATATCAAATCTGGCAGCAAAGAAAATACATGCTTGTCATAATAAACTGTTTTAGTTGTCCTTGTAGAACATGGTTAGTAACAGCCGAGATGAAAAGATGGGAGGTAAACTAAAGGAAAACTATTCATGGCTTTCAGCTTCCTGCTGCTTCCTCCAGCTTTTCACTATTCAAAAGACATATTTTATTATAAATTGTTAATTGCTATGGGAACGAACTGCCCTAATTTACTGTCATTCTGAAACCCATGGATAGACACGGAAAGCACTGCACTGATAAATAGTATTCAGATATATAGCCTGTGAACCATAACCTTATGCAGTCTTAATATTGTGGACAGACATGTCAAGAAACACACATTGCTGATAATACATTTTAAATGCTAAAACTGTCAAATTTCTAGGCACTTAAAAGCAAGGAACCACTCACCCATCAGTGTATACAGGGCTTGTGGGGGGTTAATAGTTTTGCCTAATGACATAGTATAGTATTTTGCCTAATGACATAGTACAGAGTATTGTAACTGCCAATCTGTGGGTCAGTGGATCAGACCACTGGATGTTGAGAGCAGGACTGGAACCACCAACCTTCAGATCCATGGACAAAAAATCTACCAACTAAGCTACTATCACCCCATGATGCTGGCCCTGTCTGTCTGATGGATACTTACTTCTCCTACTTGATTGTCTGACTTAGAAGGTGACCAGGAAAGACATTTTAAAAAGTGTTAAAGATCACGGCAGCTCAATACTTTAATGCTTTTTTGTAAATGATGCGTCAAGTAATGCGTTACCTCTCTTGCCATTGACTGAAGTACTATGAGCCCCAAATAGAGTGCACTCACCAGGACTACACCCCTTATGTGATGCATTAGCTGTCAGTAAGCTCTCACTATAATGGACCACAGGCTATTTTCTGCAAATGCTTTTCCGCCCAGCATATACCGACAGTATTATTGAAGGTGTTACGATATAGACATAAAAACATCGCATTGACAGAGGGGTATCAGTCCATTCGTACATACTGTGGATTTGATGGTATAGCGTCAGAAAAGACAAAAGAATCACAGATTACATCTGTGAAGGAGAGTGCCCTGCAGAGAGAAAAGAGGGATTGCTTGTCAGAGATAGAAAGGCAAGGAGCGAAAAGGCGCAAGACATTGGAAATATAAAATAAAAAAGAGGCAAAATAAAGGCGGAGATGGAAGAGAAAGTGAAGGGATTGGAGGGATGGCAAACGGATGGAGACAGGGGATTAGGGAAAATGGCAAACCTATTGGGAAAAGAAGATAGAGCCATGTGGTGGTTGAGTGTGGACAGACAAGGATCCAGAGGGAGGACTTGCAGGGAAAAGAGACTCTGGATGGGGTCAGGAGTGCAGCGGAAGATGTGGAGAAAGCATGAAGAGAGTATGAAAAGTGACCTGGTATTTATAACATTTTGCGGACTAAATTTGTAACACACTCAAATCATGGGGGGATTTATGGGGATAAATATTATTAATTAATTATGAATTGATTATTTAATTTATTTAGCACCTTTCTTTACAGTACGCTATTCATTCACTCCATACTCGGTGGTGGTAAGCTACTATTGTAGCCAGAGCTGCCCTAGGACAGACTGACAGAAGCAAGGCTGCTAATCTGCGCCATCGGCCCCTCCAGCCACCAACAACAGTCACACACACATCACTTTCTCACTAGGCAATATGGGTGAAGTGTCTTACCTACAGTGCGACAGTTTTTACCACTGGCGCCCCTGTGTGGCACCTGATATTCCCAGTGTTCTTCCATCCAAGTACTAACCAGGCACGACCTTGCTTGGCTTCGTTTTGTTAAGGTTAGCTTTGAGTGCTGGTATGGTCTCCCAAGGTTATCAAAACACGAGTAGGTATGGGTTGAAATGGGTTGTGTAGGGTTTTGTGAGGTTGTGTAGTGACTATGTGTGTTGGTGTGGAAATGTGTGTGTGTGTGTGTGTGTGTGTGTGTGTGTGTGTGTGTGTGTGTCAGTGTGGTGAAGAGATGTATGATGAGGAGTACAGGGTTTCATGTGAGGAATAGGGTTTCATGCAGATAATTTACAGATTCAACACCATACCAAGTGTATTTATTTCATTATATAATAGAATAGAATAATTCAAAAAAAAAATATGATTGTTAAAGAGATTCTATCATGACTTATATTTTTGGATTTTAAAAAGAAAGATTTCACATTTTGAAGATTGGTTTGGCCCATTGGCTTCACTGGACAGGAGAGATGTAAGGGGTGAAGAGCAGGGAGGAACATTGAACAAATTGTCTCAGCCGGTAACCTGCCATGAAGCTGAGAGCAGCACGAAGCCTTAACCCCTAACACAGAGTTGTTTCACATTTTTCTGATATTAGCTCTTGCAACCAGGTAAATATTTGCTTTTCCAAATCCATTGACATTGGTCCACATGGTGATTGAATAAGCCCCTGGAGCTCAGGTATCTGCAGTTTATGTATTTTGTCATTACTGTCACTGGATGGACCCCAGATAATTGAGTGGTATATGGGCTCGCTGCTGTCCACTGGCTGTAGGAAGATTTGAAAAAATATTTTGTTGCACTTACATGATAAACATCTCATATACAATAAAACATAATACCCCCTTTGCCCTGTGGGGACACAGGTAATAAGGCTTTATCTCAGGATCAAATTTATGGTCCGTGAACGCACCAGAAGCCCCCGTCTGTCACGTAATACATCATCAGTGTGTCCAAGCCATTCCCATCTGTAAACACCAGCTTTTTAAACACGTTAGCACCCCCTGTTGTGTTGGGTTTATTGACTGTAGCCCATTTCAACTGTAGACTAAATAGATTTATAGTTGAGGAAGTTCTTCAAATGAACCTTTCCAGCTGATTGGGTCCCTCAGAACTTGTTATTTGGAGAAGACATTCATAGCTTGTATGAAGGCAGAGTCCCTAAAGTAGCGTCCAGGTTTGGTGATAATTCTTACCCCACAATCAGAGGGAAAGAACCTGTCCAGTGCCTCATTTACCTTTTTTGACACTTAACATGTTTCAATAGTACGATTAACAAGGGTAAACCTTTCAACAGATGATTTTATGCAATAAAAAAAGTGTACCATTGGTATATTACATTACAGTCAGCTTATTTTCAAACCCAAACCCATTTGGTGTCTCATGTGAAATTCTCCATCTCCATAGAATACTTCTCCTGTGTCCAGAATATTCATCTGAAATTGTCTAAAAAGACGTCAATGAATTATAATATATTTTACTTTTAAAAATGTCACTTTTAAGACAATACAAAAAAAGGAAATGCATTTACATATTTATTTTTATGTGGAGTAGTTCTCTTTGACTAGAACCCACTTTGTTGGCGCAGTCGAACCCTGTTCCCAGTGCACTGAGCATCTGGAGGACACTGTTGTTGCACTTGACCACATAGAAAGGGGTCACTCTTGGCAGAAGAGTCTGCCCCCTCTCACGCTTTTCACTCTGCTATTATAAACTGACTTCTCTGGCCTGGAAAACAATTGAATAAATGAAAATATTATATTAAGCTTTGTTTTACTCTTTGTATGACAATTCCAAAATGCATAAATAGATTATTATTTTTGGAATCTCATTTTGAGGGGAGTCCCAGCCCCAGAGAGTAGCAATTATGTTAGAGCACAGCATATTCATTGTAGATATGAGGTAAAAAGCAACAATATGAACATTTTATAGTAGAGAAACACTAGAATAGAAGGCTGTGCCCAGATACTAGTGAAAAGTAATAGGAGGGAGAAGAGTTAAAACTGTGTGAAAATGTAGCTGTAACTTTACATACCAAAAAGTCGTGCTCTTTGATTTTGTTATTTGCTGCTACCCAATATCCCAGTGCCAGAGACTTCCAGAGTCTGCACGTCTCTCCACATGTTAAATAGGAATTCTGAAAGATTACATTATGTTGTGGAATTTCGCATCCCGTGCAGAGTCATAACAAGGACAGGTATTTCACTGTGTGGTTATGCAGAATTTGTCTCTTCTCTAAGACATACGTTTCCTTGGTTATGTCTCTGGGCAATGTACAAATTCTAACATAAGTTTGTGACTACATTAAACGGGGCATGTTGTAATGTTGATCCCTCATTAAAAGCATGTCTGAAGTGGTTTTCTGAGTGATTTGTGCATGTTTGAGTAATTTTACGGTCTGTCCTGGGCACCAATTGAACCCTCCTCATAGTTAGGAGTACAAGCCCACGCCTCTTGTCCATGTTCAGTCCTCCTCTCGCAGAACACCGAGCGACAGATAGACGGATCATCAAAAACAAAATGGAAACTAATTAAGCTTTTTAATGTTGTTTTCGGTGAGTATATCATTGTCGTAGTGATCTAAATATGTCATGACTAACAACTAATACCCCATAGCAGGTCAAACCTCCTTGTTAAAGCCTGATCTTGTCAGTTCTCAGAATAGTGCTTGGCCTGGTTAGTTCCTAGATGGGAGACCACTGGGGATACCAGGTGCTACAGTGGGGCACCAGTGGCAGAAGTGAAGTTGTGTCCTTAAGGAAGACAGTTCATCCCCATTGCCCAGTATAAATGTGGTGTGTGCGTGAGCGTTGGAGGTGGTTGGAGGGGCCGATGGTGCAGATTGGCAGCCTTGCTTCAATCAGTCTGGCTCAGGACAGCTGTGTCTACAATAGTGTGGAACGAAAGAAAGATGCAATCAATTGTAAAGCGACTTTGAGCATCTATAACAGTGCTATATAAGACTAATGCATGTGAATCCTGTGCATGGCTTTGTTTGCTTATATTCAACAGCTGATACAGGTTTATCTCTCACTTTTCTGAAGACTATTAAGACTTGAAGCCCGGAAACAGGGGCATTCTGTGAGTAAAAATCCAGTTGTTTTTCTCCACGAACAAACATTATTTTACAAATTTATAGATTGAGAAATATGGATAATATTATATCACATTTGGAAATACACTGAATGGCACTGTTGGGCTGTACACAAGTACCACAGTCACCATTCTTTAGAAACCACAGAATACAACAATAACCACAACAGGACGAAAATAGGTCAAGAACGCTGAAGCCTCTTATTACTCACCAGTTTGTCAAAGGAAAGATTTTTTTTTTCTCTGGCTCCACTGTGCACCGTTCTAACAGCTCTAACTGTCTCCAGGTTCAAGTTGGAGGAAATTGAGGATGGGAATTGAAGTTATCGGTGCTGAATAGAATGCCAAAGGACGCTGGGGAAAACATAGCAACAAAGACGGGAGTGAACGGATTGAAGTGCAGCCAGAGCAGGAAGGTAGCAACAAGGAGACAAAGGAGGCAAGGAAGAATGAGAGCGGCTAACAAGGACAGAGGCACAGATTGGTAATGACTAGGAGCTAGGGCATGAAAGTAGGACCCAGATTAGAGCTGCAGCAGTTCTGTTATTCTTTTTGGTTGAACAGTTTTCATTTGATTATATTTTTTTGGCAAATGTTGCTATCACACTTAATATTTCAAAGTAAATCCAGGTTTTAAAAGTACACTAAGTAACTTTTTTTGGTGGAAAGTACACCGCGTGCTCGTTTCTATGAAGAGGTTTTTTTGTTTCCAGGAATGTTTGACAGTACGACATTAAACATATCTTGATTTATTCATTTACAGGTGATTTGCATTGGCACTGTGAGCGGGATCGCCTCTCCACAGATCTGCCTTGTATGTTGTCAATGTTTAATGCCATTCCGTGGAACATTCCCGACAAAACAGTAATACCACTATAGAGACAAACATGCATTTTTTAAATCAGAATAATTTTGCGTTCTAAATTTTAATATCGTTTTATATTCCCATTCCATGGTTTTCTTACTTGTATTTTCAGCTTACTGCTACAGGCAAGATTTCGAGGACTTTTCATCATTCAAAAGATAGAATGTTGTTAATTGCTATGACAACGGCTCTAATTTTTCATCATTCTGAAACCCGTGGATAATGTTAACCTGATCCTGACCCTTCTGCCGCTCCGTCTGCCATTCCCTCATGTCAGCTCTCTTTACTGTTTCGCCCCCTCGTGCATGGCTCTGCTGTCTGCTCTCATCACCCTCTCGCTGCTGTTTTGGTATCTTTCGGGCCACTTTTGGTCTTTTTCTTTTTTTTACAGGAAGAAGGGTTATATTTAGAAGTTGAGGTGATAACATGGTTGGTTGTGTCAAACACTTGGTTCATTGTAGTTTCTGGTTTCCCCATTATCTCTCAGGTCTTTTGAAAGCTACAAATGGTCAGTTGCAGAGTGAATCTTTAGGGCAATGAAATGTTTGTTGATGGTATATGGCAGGGCTGTCTAAACTTTTCTCTTTAAGGGCCACATATAAAAACACAGACAAAGCTGAGGGCCGATGGGGGCCATGGACTTCAAATCTGCGTTTATTATTACAAGTTAGACTGAACCACTAGGCGTTTATTCATGCTTACATCGTCAGTGGGACACATACAAAATCTGATATGGGCTTATTAAAGTAGATTTTCAGGAATATCCAGTAAAAAGTATTGTTTAAGGTAATATGGGCCATTGTGTCAGTGAGCAAGGCACTTAGCCCACCTTGGCCCCAGTTAGTGTGCACACTGGTTTATGAATGTGTGTGTGAATGGGCGAGTGGTTCCTTGATGTAAAGCGCTTGGAAGGTGGAAAAGCGCTGTATAAAAATATGATTTATGATGCAGTGGAACCAAGCTTAGAAGAAAGAGAAGACTAAATAGGCACTAAAACTTGTGAAAAACATATTGTTGAAACACTATAACAGTTAAACAAACAAATATTTACTAATAATTTTGTAACTTTTTCTAAAAGTTTGTGTAGAAAAAGAATGACAGATCGTCCAGAAGGAGTATTTATCTGCTGACTGTCGTCTCCATTATGCATGAGGCTTTAATGATTGAGTCATATCTTCTTGAGAGATGATAAACAATGTATCCACTGAACCAAGAGCCAAAAGTGAGAGTGAACAACCAGCAATGTTATGATACGGGTGGCAGGCACAGACTGTATAAAAAAGTGGACTAAGTGTATAAAAAGTGAACTAAGTGTATAAAAAAGTGAACTAAGTGTATAAAAAAGTGGACCGTTATAGGGGGGAAGTAAAACACAAAAACTACTTAAAACACAAAACTACATAATCAACAGATTCATTTTCCATCTTGCAACTGCCTTTTTATAAAACCGTAAGGGGTCTGTTTGGAAATAAGTGTTCTGAATGTTAAACTCCTGCCAAAACATGCTTCACAAAACAACTTAGGGCAGAAGAGTCAACTCACAACAAGCTCCTTCTACCTCGCCTCCTTTCAAATCTTATGCATACAATGTACGGTTCAGAACAGTCCTCACCAGTGGAAACGTATTATGTAAAATCCATAACGTTGATTTACTAAATATGTTTTTGTTTAATCCTTTGATTTGTATGCAGCTGGCTGTATACGCCATATGAGGCAGAAAGCAGTATCGCTCCCTTGTAGACTCGCACACAACATATAATGTATAAATTCAGTGTATTCCAGAGGGATGCTTTTCAAGGGATGTTTTATAGAAGCTAGCCTAGTTCCTGAAAGCCCTGTCTTCTACTCATCTGGTCTGGTGGGAAACTGCTCCCGAATACCAAGCACTCAAGGATATTTTTATACGCATTTTACCCGAATATAACACGCTTAAACATTTATAGCTAAAGGACGCTACATCTCTATATCAGAAAGCAAAATAGGCCTGGATAAAGTGGGAATCTTTACTCCCACCATATGTAGGTCTCCATTAAAAACTGATTTATTCGATTACTGACCCCTTGTGGTTGAAGTTGGTATAATCATGTTGCACAGTGGTCAATTACGTGTACATCCATTTGCTTTTTCCTAAATGTAATTCAGCTTTCGATATGTTCAGAACAATTCTATATTTTGAAAGCTATAGAGAACGCTTATTCTTCTAATTGGTAATTATAGCTTCCCCAAGTCCACTGCAAAAACATAAATCAATGCGTTTTCATCTTCTGCTCTGGAATTAAAGCAATTACTGGCACTTAAGAAATATTAGATGGCTGAAAGTCATTAATCAAAACAAATGTATGGTAGTTTTGCTTTGGCAATCTGTTGTGTTCACTGAGACAATATTCACAAAGGGTAGTTATTGTGAGCATTAGAAGTGTAATAACTCATATGATATCATGATCCATCATCCAACTGTATTACTGCAATACTGATACAAATACTACACGTGTGTGCTCAGATGTGTACAGTACTTTCAAATGTCCAGACGTAAGAGTCTCACACAGTCTGACCTCATGCTTTGGTGGAAAAGTTTGAGAGAAAACAAAATATTAGATTCTGATGAAGCAGGTAGTCTATCTGACATGTATTGGCATATATTTTGACTTGGATATCACCGTGTGTATGTTTATGATAATAAGATATTTATGGGTGAAAATTGGTAAAGTTGCCACTGGTAAAGATCATAATGTAAAGATTTGTGACCTCACAAAATATTGAAATATTTGTCAGTCTCTTTTCTCTGTTAAACTATGTCTGGCATTTGCAGCTCACCAAAAGTTTAAATAGCTTGAATTACATTCTTAGACCAGTGTTTCCCAGTCAGGGGTACAGGGAGCACACAGGGGGTGCTTGTAATTATTATTAGTGGCCATACTGGCTTGTTAAAGTCTAATTTCATCAGAAAATAAGCAGGCCTGGTTCGTACACGATGGGAGACTGCTGGGAATACCAGCTGCCACAGTGGGGCGCCAGGTGCAAAAACTGTTGTTGTGTCCTTAGGCAAGACACTTCACCCACACTTCCTAGTATGAATGTGGTGTGTGTGTGTGTGTGTGTGTGTGTGTGTGTGTGTGTGTGTGTGTGTGTGTGTGTGTGTGTGTGTGTGTGTGTGTGTGTGTGTGTGTGTGTGTGTGTGTGTGTGTGTGTGTGTGGCAGATTGGCTGCCTCACTTCCGTCGGTCTGTGGCTACAGTAGTGCTTAACACCTCCGAGTGTGGAGTGAATTTTTAAAGAAGGTGAAATTGGATAGTATTTGAATTTTTTGAAACATTCTTTGTAATACATTTTACCCATAAGGATGTTTTGAAGGATTTTGTGTGTGAATATAATTAAAACAAAACATATAGGAACGACTGAAAATACACTGGTGTAGTAAGCAGATTTATTTGCCTCATACCAGACTGAGGGAAGCACTGGGAGTATAAGACAAAACTTACAAAGTGTACTCGAAACAAACTAGCTTGGGAACCACTGCCTTAGACTCCTCCGAACAAGTCTGCAGTTGCGATAATCAAAAGGTGCTGGTTCTTGTTTACCGTACATTAAAACTGCAGACACACTCCCTCCAGAGCCCTGCTATACTCCTCCCCGGTGCCGTATCGCATCACTCCCCCAGGCTGCCATGATGCACGGCTGGCTGCTGCATTATTAATTAAGACTTGTATACGGTAAAGTTGACCCCCTGTGCCATGACTCAATGTGTGGTCTTTCTAATGCGCTCTAGTGACGAGAGGGGGAGCGGGGGGTTGGGAGGAGGGGTATACGCTCCTATGTTACCGAATACGTCCTCTCGTGAGAAAGCCTGCCCGCCATTGTCAATAAAGGTGCCATTAATTACATAGAGGGATGACTGCGTGTGTGTGTGTGATGGCGCTGACTAGGATCAATTGCATTATAAATGATTCAGTCGTACGTTAGCATATATGGCACATTGATTTGAAAGGGGTCGTTACAGGGGCTGCCGTCTAAGCTATTAAAAGGAGGCCCCGCTGTGAAGGCGCCATCGGGAGATCAACAGGCGGGAAGAGTCAGATCGTCTGATAAAAGAGCCGAGACGCAGGTACCGAGCAGGGAGAAGTAAACAGAATATCAGGAAGCTTTTAGGATCAAACACAAGACGGGGAATTGTTTGTCCAGGTGTGTAGTGGAAAAGAGTGGATGCAGTTGGGTGAGTTGTAGTACACTGGATACAGATGGATTTTATTGGGCGTTCTATATCACTGACTGGCATGGATGACATTTAGTAATTATGCTATGATTGGGTGTTCTCTGCACTAGCTGCTAATGATCCTCCTCCATAGAGTTTCATCAATGGTTCAAAAAGTACTCATTATGTTACTTGAGTAAAAGTGCAGATACTGGAGCAAAAAAATGCTCAAGTAGATGTAAAAGTATCACATGAAAAAATCTACTAAGTACATGTTTAAAAATGTACTTGACGAGTAAAAAGTCACGCACATTTTGAGATCTAATGAAGCTTCAAGTGTTTTGATAAAGATTTGTGCAGAATTTTGTGTAACAGAAACAATTTAATAGTTAGTTTCT
Source organism: Periophthalmus modestus (assembly GCA_019594935.1). Taxonomy (NCBI): domain Eukaryota; kingdom Metazoa; phylum Chordata; class Actinopteri; order Gobiiformes; family Gobiidae; genus Periophthalmus; species Periophthalmus modestus. The sequence goes on along the minus strand of JAIEZT010001390.1, from coordinate 29,724,274 downwards.
GTTTCTGTATATTTTTGTTTGCTCAAATTTTGATCATATTAAAAATAAACCTCTCCGACTTTTCAGCAGATCTCAAACAATAACAAAAAATATTTACTTGTCAGTCCAGTTAAAAAATGTAGGGAACTAAAAAATACAGATATTTGCTCTCAAATGTAGTGAAGTAAAAGTAAAAAGTATCAGCTTTAAAATAGACTTAAGTAAAGTACAGATACCTACATTTTTTAGGTAAGTGGAGCACTTCCTGTATTACAACATGACATCACAAAGTGGAACCGAGTGTTTTCCGTTTGAGAGAAGAACTCAGCCTAATTGTGCAGGATATGTGTGTTAAACATGTGTAAATGAAACAAAACACAACTCTAGGCATGTTTTTGATGAGAAAATAACATTATAACAGGGATCAGAAAATAGCATAATATGAGCCCTTTAAGGTATAGTACACATCATATAATAATAGTACATCAACAAAGACAAAATGAGCAGATAGGATAGATATTTGAAAAATCACTTGTTTCACACTATATAACTGGTAAACACGGGGTCATCAGCAAAAATACACATCAAATAGGCAGCTTGATGGAAGGACTCATCTGATATTCCAAAAGGAGTGACATTTTGAGGCTAGGGTAACTGTGAGCTTGTTGTTTGCTCGTCAGTACGGTGTGGAGTCAGCGCCATACAGCCTGCACTACTCCCCTTCTCCTTGATCAGGCCAACAGGTCGCTGCCCTGTGTACTCTGTTGTGTATAGTAAATATAGGACATGAGAAATTAATGTTCTGCTCCTAATTGGCTGTGTTGTTTGGTAGCCTTTGCCCTCAGGAGCAGAGCAGTTATAATGAGGCATGTTAAAAGCCATGGGCACTCACCACATCCATTCGGTCTCTTTGTGGACTACAACAAGGCTCTGATGCATCCTACTGAGATCAAATGGAAGTACTGTATAGAGGTTTTTTCCTAGAATAAGTATGGATGGTCTCAGACACGAGTTACAGATGCCTACAGCGGAATTTAGCTTATTTCTTTGCTTCTAATGTCTTTCTTCTGTGGATACATTTCAATCGGTTCCTGTCGAAACCTTCACCCATTTATGCTTTCCCATTCAGTGAGGTTTGGTTGCTCCAAAACGGTGAAAATGAAGAAATAGTGAGCTAATTGGCTAACCTAGATATCTGCTTACCTGCTAGACTGGATCATTTGTGGTTCTGATTGCAGTTGCAGTTGCTACTTGCTATTTTCAATGGATATTTTTGGTCTAAAAACTGTGACTTTGGACCAAAAAGCCTCAACCTTTGGACTAGAGACTTTTTGATGATCACACATAAAAAGAAGTTGGTAGCAGCTGGATGCATTTACATTCGTTTTAGTTATAATATATGAATCCTTTTTTTGTACTAAAATATTAACCAGTAGATATATATTTCTATACTTTTTGTGTATACTATTTTTGGCTTTGTTTCTCAGTAAACATTTCTTCCCACTCTGCCTTCTTAAAATGCAAAAGGTCAAGCTTTATCTCCACGGCTGTTTGTGTCCTGGTTTTTCCATTACCCTGAGATACAAGGCGCCTCCTCTGACAGCGCTCAATATGTCTGAACCTTCACTCTCCCTGATGCCGCTGGCTGACCATGACGATACACTTATGGTTCAGACGGTGCCCATTGATTCTGCAGCACCTGTCATGAGGGGCAGGACACTGAACATTGAGCACGGACCACGATGTAATTTATCGTCTCAAACTGGGATTTACTTCCAAATTAAAGAAGCCACATTCCATTCTAACGGTGTCAGAATTGTTAAAGGCCCTATAACTGATTTTTGCTCATGTATCTGAGAAAAATGTGTTTTGCTCCAGTATAAAATGTGTCCACTGTGTGCTGTCTGCATTTTTTTTTATTGTCTGAAAATCAGGAATTTTGCGTTAGCATGCAAGTTGTTTTTAGCTTTACTATGATGACAAAACTCCACTCTGGTCTCTGAAAGTTTTGAAAAATTCTTATAAACTGGTTTCAGTGAATAATTTGGATAATGTTATGCTCAGATTGCATAACGTTAAGTGAGGAGTAACTTTGGACCTCTGCAAACCTAGTTTTGTTTTTCATGTTTTCAGGACAGTAAAAATCACTCATTTTTATAATAACAGATGCTGAAAATATAGAAAATAAAGGTTTTATTAGTGTGATTAAACACCACAGTGGAGCTTTGTTTCTGTAGAATTAAACAAAACAAAAAAGCAAACTAAATAAGATTGTGATTCTTGGAAGTAAGTATTTCTGTGAGACAAATGGACAGCTCCTTTTTGGCTGTGACTATGACTGTATAAAACTACTATTATACTCTGACACATGGACTGTATTTTAACATCTCCTATCTGTGTTTTTGCTGTATCTATATCTTCTTTTGCCTTTGTCTAGTGATTTTATGTGCTCTCGTGTACAAGACAAATTACCCTCGGAGCAATAACAGTTTCATTCATTCTGAAGATACATAGAAATGAGTGATCTGCATATTCGCTGGATAAATTTTGTTCTGCCGCTGCGTTAATGGCTAGCAACACCGTACTTGAATGTCAGAATGAAAAAGGGAAGAGAGATGGCATTTATATGGCTGGTTTAAGAGGCGATTGGCTGAAGGACGATGGTGAGTAACTGCATTGTCTGACAGCGAGAGACGGGTAACGAGAGGTTTGAAAGTCTTGGCTTTGAACTTCATTTAACTGCATGTCTATACGTAACCATATGTAAATACATCGTGTGCAGTGTGTGATCCCACTTGACTTGAAAGTACAAGTAGAATCGTTCTGGACTTAAGTGCTCGTCTCCAGGCTCAGACTCACTGTGGCGTGGCCAGCTGGGATTATGTGGTTGTGTGGAGTGGTGCTAAAAGGGGGCTGCAGACCGCTGTACCTTTAATAGATAAGCTCCAGCAGATTCGCGCTCCGCCCTTTGACCTTTAACGCCATTCACCGGGCGCTCTGCATGCTTATGTACTCACACAAACAAACACAGGCTGTTTAGAGGGGCCGGTAAATCCAGATCGTGGGGCCCCTGAAATGCTATGTACTGGAAGAACTCATACACCTGATGCCACAAATATGTAGGTCAAAAGGACAGGTCAAATACACAGATATTAAAAACCTTAATGAAACACGGGTAAGATATCATAGATATTGTATTTGTGAAGATACCACTTTTTTTCTTTCTTTATCTTTATTTATACAGGGAAACCCAATGAGAGCACTTGGGCTCTTTTTCATGGTCACCCTGCTTAAAATACAATAAAAGCAGAAAAAACAACAAAATAAACAAGCATACAAGTCCATATAAAACATTAAAAACAGGAGCAGGTGTGTGTATAAAAGTTTGTTACGAGATTATTAAATTGCGATTGTGTCACCAACACAACCAGTTTTGCTTTTCCTTGGAGTGTATTCCATTTTTGTGAAGGAAAACAGTCTCAGTTGCAGTGCGGCTGGTCCTTATGCAGTCATGTGATCTGGGATTAAATGTTCCGGTATCTATGAATAACAAGCAGGTGAGGTATTCTAGCAGTTTTGTGAAGTACATACATTTCATACAGTGCTGTTCTCCTCTGATAGACAGCGATGGCCAACACACTTTTTCATAGAGAAAACAATGATGTGTTTCAAATCCATCACCTGTAATGAAACCAAGGGCAGAGTGAAACAGTGGATCCACTGTCTAATAAATGGAGACGACTGTGTGCTCGGCTTCAGATGACCATCAGGTCAACAATATTTATTACAGTTAGGGGCAGCAAAATATTGTTCCTTTTTTGTAATATAGCTTCTAATATAATTCTAGTTCATAATAGAAATGATCCGTGGCTCAGTTGGTGGAGCATTTGTCTACCCATCCAAAGTTTGGCAGTTTGAATCCCGCTCTCAACACAAATATCATGGCCAGTGGTCAGATCCACTGACCCACAGGTTTGCAGTACGATTCCAGCTCTCACAGATGAATGCTGTTGTTTGTCCTTGGGCAAGATACTTAACACACCTTGCCCCTAGTGTCTTCATTCACTGGTGTATGAACCTTGAAGGTGGAAAAGCGCTTTATAAAAATGTGACCATTTACATTTGTGGTTTTCTTTTAAGATTTAACATTACTACACATTTGATACCCCGTTAAACCACTTTATTTCAGGTGTTATTTAATGTTTCTAAGTTCGTAACGAGTCACTTGCCTCAGATAAGCTCCTCATTGTGGTCTTTGTGAATTTCAGTCTGACACCATCATGCCGTGCACATGCATTCGCACCTCCACATCATCTACCAGTCGATAAAACAAGATGGCCGCGGCAGTCTTCTCAGCTGGCCTATATCTGCTCCACAGATCTGACAGGCTGCTGGGTCCAGAGACAGCGAGGAGAGGGAGAGGGAGGGGCAATGAGGAGGAGTGATTGATGCTTTAACTCAAACTGATGCGATCAATGCGACTGACAGACACAGGCAGGCTGCATGTTTTAATAAACCTAAAAACAGGTCAGTTCAGGAGAGTTTAATAAGGCTACAGATCGGTTTGAAAGACAAAAACAGGAATTGCATCAATAAAGGTTGTCCAAGTGAGAGGAGGCACGAAGCATTTTAACCTTGTGGTCCTAGTTTGTGGAAATTGGTAAAGTTTTAATTCTTATAACTTTTTATCCAGTTGACATTTAAATTCTTCTTTTATTATGGATCATACCTGGACGACTGAGGGATTACACATACATGCAGTAAGTTTTGTTTTGTTTGGAGTAACTTACTGACTATTCCTCTGTTTACTTCTCACAGCATATCATTATCTACGGTAGCCTTCTGGTGTCTGTAAACAAACATGATTTGTGCTACACCATTCACAGAACTACCCATCTGGATTTGTAATGTTAAAAGACACAGTGCTTTTTCTATCACTTTCACTGACATTAGTGACAATATACCTAGACTTGTCACGATAACACATTTTGAAGCGCGATGTAACTTGCTTCTGAGAGATATCGTGATAAACGATAATACTGAAACTCCTTTATGCCACTAGTGCAATAACAATAAACTAAGATAATCCCATTTTAAATAAACCATCTTATTGAAAAGCCTGAGCTGCAACACATAAATAGCTAAATGGACCTATAATTAGCCAGAGAAGTCACTTATTCAATCTTCTACAGCTGAAATCTTACTGTATTACAACAAAAATACCTCAGTTGTTGCAAAGTAATTATAAACATGATAAATATTGAGCCCCAAAATATATTGTTCCAGCTAACATGCACAGTACTGAATGATAAGTCGATATAGTAATGTGACAGGTTTAAGTACACCTGCCTACTTTTGAAAATCCCATTGACAATTTCAGATATGGATTGGTGGCTATTAGAAGAAATTAGTATTGAGATCCCATAGCTTCTAATATCAATAATCAGCTTTGGAAGAATGATTTTTATTTGTTTATTTTTTCATTTACATAATATCCACTGGCAAAAAATTTTTGTTTTTTATATTGAAAAAGACCCAGGATTCCACCGTGTCCACCTTGGGGTCCCACTGGAGGAGCTGGAAGAAGTGTCTGGGGTGGGGGAAGTCTAGGAGTTCCTGCTTATACTACTGCCCCTGCGACCCAACCCAAACAAGAGGAAGAGAATGGATGGATGGGTCAAAAAAAAAAAAAAAATGCAAGGAAAGGGAATCATTCGAAACTATGGCCCATGGCCCAACCAATTTTTATTGGCCCTCAGGCCTTCAGTTGAACTGGCGATATTGATCAAAATCTGCACTTTTTATGGCAAATTTGTGTAATCTTACCAATAACCTAAATAACATCACATTGCATTGTCATATAGCCTAATATTAATATTTCAAGCCTTATTTAAAGTGTGAAGACAAAACTATGTAATATGCACCCACATTATCCACTGTATTGACCACTGGCCCTCCGTGTTAAATATTTTTCAAGATATGGCCCTCGTTGAAAAGAGTTTGGGCCTGATTTAAAACATTAATTCTTCACCCAACTGTCTTTTCGATTTAGAAGAATATGTCAACATTTGCTTCAAACCATTAACACATTGATTTTGTCCCTGTCTGTTTGTAACATTCCCAGATCTGAAGGTCAAGGTCGCAGTCTCCACACAAAATCACGTTAATGCCCCACAAGTGTAATAATGACCTTTTCTCTGCAAAGGTCAAACATCCGCACGTGTGTAGATGCTCCCACAGCTCCACCATAAATCCTCACGGGGACAGATGCAAATGAGAAGTGGAATTTACGACTTGTCACAAAAGACCAGGTGTGCCGAGGATTTTCCAGGCACGATTTCAACCAGCTTTCCCCATCGTGCATAATGCGATGATAATAGATATGTACGTTGTCTATGAATCACTTTAGAAAATGATTTAACGCTGCATAAAATTAGGCTGATGATTGGCTATTAACATGGTCTAAATTAGCCATCAGAGTTCCTGGAGCTTTTTGACGTTCAGTGTACTTGTGTGTGTGTGTGTTGGAAGTTGTCAAAGTCACCAGGATATTTCTGGAAGTACTAAGTAGACAGCCACATATGTTCCCCTGTGAGAGGTACTTGTCTGCCTATTGTGGGTAATGCTGCAGGTGATGGTTTATAAATGCCTTTAAAGAAGCTGGTCTATGAGGAGACTCTACACCTACACAGCGATGAGTGAGAGGCTGTAAAAATCTCGGTGTATCGTCTTTATCACAGTGGCTCTGGGCCCTGTCTTCGTGCATATGGGGCTGTCAGGTCTCATATGTGTAAGGAAAGATATTGGAAGAGTAATAATCAAATAGCTATTTTTATGACAAGCATTGCAATTGTGATTTTTTTTCTGATATGTGTTTATGAGTAGGATTTCGTTCAGAGTGCAAATTGTAAACAGCTCCAGATGCATTAACGTTTGAGAGAAGATTGGCATATGAACTGATAAACTAACCCAAGAACCCTATGCATTTCACAACATGTTTGTAAAGGTTTCAACTACAGCTACAACAAGATTTTTCTGTTCAGCTGCAAAATTTTGTACTTTGCAGAGGACGTTCTTTCTAAATAATTACAGCCTTTTTGATTTGATGTTTGTGCCAACTAAATTTTTATATGATTCTGCCTTATAGTACATTTACATATATTCTGCATATATACTACTATAGTGGAAACTGTCTCTGTGCAATTGGTTCTTTGTCAGGATCATAAAGAAGTGAACGAAGTCAGTGTGACGTCCTGCCAAATGAAGCTGACCGAGGCTAGCAGTTATAGCGGCAAATTTGGACCTGAATTCCAAGTGTGGAATTTCGATTGTGAGTATCATAGCAACCAAAGAGCCAATCCAGAGTGAGGCTGTTGAAAGTAACACCCCTTCCCATGCTTAGCAACGCTGTCAATCAAACCTATTGCTAACTCTAAAAACCTTGGGAAAAGAAGGTGCCTGATTTGTCTGTTATTATTGTTCATATGTTGAATCACGGACAAAACAGCAAAATTAAAACACTAGGAACATATAGAGCAGATTAATACGAACATTTTAACCCTGGAGAACCCAAGGACCGTTTTCCCTTTTCTTCTTTGGAAAATTATGAACATTGCATTAAATTACTGCTATAAGATCACTGAACACTGAAATATCCACTTTTTTTATTTTAACCCTTTATTCCCTAATTTACGATCAGGGCCAAATTTGACCCACTGGACTCGCTAATTTATCCAAAAAGAATATAAAACATATTTCTACACATTCTGCAAGCTATTACTAAAAAGATTAACAACAAAAAAAAAAACCACAATTTTACCAAAGGCTGGTTTGCTGATGATTTTGTTTGGGTAGTTTTCCAGCTCAACGGGTCAGCCATTTTGTCACTACCACTCTGGCTCATTTTTGTTCAATATTCATCAGAACTGACCAGAACTGAAGAAGCAACTTGGATGAGCGGTGAAATGTCTTCACTCCTACAACGATTTGCCCACTTGACAGATTTAAGTTTCGTCTTTTGCTATGGATTAGACCTGGACGACTGAGGGGATTACACAGATATGTCCATTTATATGTACAGTCTATGGTCAGCATATTTACATTATTGCTCCAACTGTACCCCTGCTGTGTCTGATTAAAAATGCACGCTCACAAGTATGAGCAACGCAGGCCAGAGTTTCTGAAAGAGCCAATATAATACCAATTTCTTCATAGAGACCAAATATGTGAAGTCAACAGTAGTGAATATTTAGTGTTGTAGTGTAGGCCTTAATACCTTTGAATTAAGAGCTGCAAAATCTCTACTTTCATTCCCATACTAGCTTTGGGCGTAGTTTTTGTCTGTCTGTCTGTCTGTAGTAAACGGACATTCTCTATGGTCCAGCTTTAAGTTTAGCCCTTAACCCTTCTCTAACTCAACTTCGAACCCGAAAGGAGCAGTTACCATGGAGACCAAACCTGTCCTTGTTCAGCTGAGACGAGCCCGGTCAAAAGCATCTTCAACAACCTATGTCCACATCTACCTCTCACCTCCCCATTCTTCTTCCTCCTCCGGGACACAATAGCCGTCATGTGTGCTGCAGCGGTGAAAGTGCTTGCTAAAAAAAAGTAGGAGCTCCACTTGAGGCATGAAAGCCGTTTAGGAGTGAAGCGATGAGTGATATTTCTTTGTCTCCGACTCCCACTGAGCATGCTCTTCTGGGGTGCATGGGAAAGATATTCATAGAGTCTCTACCATCCTCCATCTAAGGCCCTTTAGTCATGAACATACCTGCCAACTGTGCCGCAGCGCCTCATCTTTGGTCCCACACACAGCGTTAGAGGCGAGGTTCTCTATTTTGACATGTTCACTTTGCTTGGTAAATTGAGGCTTGGTATAGTATCACACGGAATTGTTATATATTTTTAGATTTTATATATAGCGTAGAGGTGTCAAAAACATACCTCAAACAAAACCATATAAACCCTGTCCAAAACATACAAACATGAAGCGGTATTTTTCAAGTTAACAGCTACATTTTACATTTTGTTCAGCAGAAACTGGCAATTCCAGGGCTGAAATTATCCAAACGATTCTGGTGAAGGTGTATTGAGTTTAAAAAGACAGTGGAGCACTTCCTGTATCATCACATGACATCACAAGGTGGAACAGAGTGTTTTATGTTAGAGAGAAGAACAATGAAACAAAACACCACTCCAGGTCTGTTTGTGATGAGAAAACATTATAACATAGAACAGAAAATAGTGTAATATGGACCCTTTAAAGTTAGTATTGAAACTAGATACTCAAAAAGAAAAACAGGACAAAGTTTAACCTTTCCTGAATAGTTTTGAAATGGTATTAATCTTTATCATTACTGATGTAAGACCACATTATATAGGAATATTCATCATATGTTTTAACCATTATTGTGCCCAGACAAGTTTGTTGACCCAGAGAGTATGGAAGATTTAGTTGTGTTATTTCGTGTTATTTTTTATTTATTTATATTTCAATGTTTAATTCTAAAAGAAGCTTGTGGCACCTGGTTGAAAAATAATCCAGTATCTCAGTTGGTAGAGTGTCCAGTTCAAATCCCTTGACATAAACATCATTGGTTGAACGATTAGATCCATTGACCCACAGGTTGGTGATGCATTTCCAGCTCCCACAGATGAATGCTGTCATTTTGTCCTTTGGCAAGACACTTAACCCACCTCACCCAGTGTCTGCATCCCTGTAGTATGAATGTGTGTGTGAATGGGTGAGTGGTTCCTTGATATAAAGCGATTTGAGTACCTTGAAAGTGGAGAAGCGCTATAGCAAAATGAGACCATTTACCAGAGGAAATAGAGGTGATTTGAATAGCTTTTGATGTGTTTCTCAATGCCACTTACAGATATTTCATAATACCCCTGCACCCAGGTATTAAGCTAAATCATACAGAAAATGTACATATTCTGACTCATTCTACATATCCAGATCATCCTGCATATCCAGGCACCCACTTCTGCTTTTCTTCCCCATTTTTGGAATACCCACAGCTTCCTTCATTTCTATTTTTTTAATCTGGAAGTTTACCAGATGCTCCAATCATCCATTAATTCCATTTCTTGTGTCCTCGGGTCATTTTGGCTGGCCACAGAACCCACAGCGGCCCCCGTTTTTTTGGTGAGCTCTGATAGCAGCGTGCAATGGAGCGAACAAGTTATTACAGGACAGTCAAATAGGGAACCGATGAAGCATAAAAACCTTCTACTCCCTAAGCGCCTTTCTCCTTTCGGCGCATACAGACACAAAAACGCAGTCAAAGTCAATGTACAAGTTTGTAAAAGGAAAGAGATAGGCTTAAACATACACAGGCTGCAGATTAATTCAGTCTATCCCCATGCATGCTAACTAGGACAGACATTTATTACATGACAGGGCAGAGCAATGGGGACAGGGCAACAGCAGGGTACATGAATATTAATATGAGTGCGCCTCCGGGATCAAAATAAAAATTATATATAAATAAATAAGGTCATGGAGAGCTGTTTGCTTTTTCAGTGTGGTAGAGCAGTGTTCAATCAATCAGTGTTTGATGTGCCACCAAGGGAGAGGCAGGAGAGCCTTTCAAAGCAATAACTCACAGTAGAGGACAGTGGGGTTAAAGGAGAGGTGCAAATCTACATCTGAAGCAGTGACGCAAGACTTAACAGAGTGGCTTTTGATGGGTGTCACTTTTCCCTGTACAATTTTTTTTCCTATTAATTTATTCCTCGAGGTTAGTTAAAGATGCTGTACTTAATTTTACAGTCTTACAAACATGAAACTAGTTCATTTTAAACTGTTTGCAGTGGTACAAAGTTATTCCTCACTTACCATAGGCATTCTGAGCCTAATTACTCACCACAGCGAGTTCTTTTCACAACTTTCCAAGATCAGAGCGGAGTTTTGCCATCACACTAACAACAACTAGCTTCCTAATGTGCATTTACTGATAATCGGACAATTAAAAGCGTTATAATTATGCAGACAGCACACAGTGGACATATTTTGATTGCAGGATATACAAAATATCTGCACTGGGGCGAGACAAATCTTACTCAAACATATGGAAAGAATTGGGTAGAGAGCTTTTAAGATGATGCTGAGTAGTTTTTACTTATTAAGAAGAGTTTATTTGATACACTGAGATGATTTATGTTAGATTAGTGTATATGCCATTTGTAGTTAAAACCCACATTGGAAAAACATGTGCAAGAGGCTTAAAATGCACCATGACACATTAAAAACAACCACATTAATAAGCAATAGACTGTCATTACAGACGAATATTTGCACAGTGAAATAACCAAACCACAAAGGTTAAGTAGCTAAAGCATCAAAGTTCAGAGTGCATTGTTCAGACCTCGCTTGTGGGAAGAAGCTGCTAGCATGGCAAGCAGTCTAACATTTCATGGAGCGATATCTTCATCCAGAGGAGGCTCAAATATATCCGTGCCAGGTTGGCCAGAGGGGTCGTTTATGATCTTAATGGCTTGCTTTGAAAGTCTACATTTGTACACTGAGCACAGACAGGTTGCAGGTCACAGTTTTTTTGTCTGAGCGGCCCTTGTTTAAAGCTTTCCACTTTTTGGCTGTAATGTCGCCGAACCGCACAGTAATAGAGCCGACCAGAAAATCAGTTCAGCAGGATCTTAGAGTCCCAGTGAATTCTTTGTTTCCGCAAAAAGAAGAGACACTGACATGAATTTTTAACAAATTTTGAAGTACGATATATTGTTGAAGTAAAAGAAAAATATAAAATCCGTCAACTGGACAAGAAGTTGTAGGAGTGAAGACTTTTCGTTGCTCATCCAAGCCGTTTCTTCAGTTCTGCTCAGATTACTCGTGGACACTGCTTTATATCTGTCTGAGGAGAGGAGCTAACTGCACTGAAACTAAATACACCTATTGTTTACAGTTTCTATTTGTAGGCTAGGTCTGTTGAGCTTGAGCTGTGTGCACTGTGCCTGAGTCCTACTTAGTATAATCATACAACCTATTAATGAGTGATTTCACTCAGCATCCTGACTAGCCCTATCGTCTAAAATATAGACGATAAATGATAATTTTGAAATTAATTTATGCCACTGACAAAATAACCCTAATTTATCTCCAGAAAAAAATCTAAATGTACATTATGGTTAAAAAAACATGGACTGCAACAAATAAATAGCAGAATGAAACCATTAATAGTACGTTTGTATCTATAATTAGTTATTTATTCAACCCTCTAAAACTCAAATCTTGTCGTGGAACTGAAAAAAAAAGAAAATGTTCTTGACCCGTACAAAGAAAAAGTCATAAATATTTACAATCAAAAATTATTGTTCTATCTATCATATATTGAATGATAACTCGATTTAGTAATTATTGCGACAGGCCTTCTGCTGAGCGTTCGTAACAGTGTTACTAGTGTTTTTGCTCCAGCTCAGCTCATTAGACAAGAAATACTACTTTCCACAATTTGAACCTCATCAACATCAGCAGTTACAATAGGCAGATGTTGTTGTGACTGAAATCAGCTTCAAGTTCACAGGTTTTAGGTGTGTTCAGGAGAAAGCTGTTTAATTTGCTTATCTCAACAATATTCTGTATCTCTCTCTATTCTGTAACTTTAGTCATCATTTGACAGTACTATCGTCCACATTTTTAATTCTGGACTCTCCCCTCCACCCCCTCCACAAGGTGCTGGCCAATCAGAAGAGCTCGTTCAGCCACAGACTGTTACTGCCACGCTGCTCCACTGAGAGAGACACAGGAAATCTTTCCTGCCAGTCGCCATCAAACTCTTAAACTCCATTCTGTAACCAGTCACAATACTCCAATATTCCATATTCCATTTTGTACATAGATGTAAATAGTGTGGGATTCTTTGATGCTGAGAGTTATTTATTTATAGACTATTTTATTTTATTTTTTATATCTTTTATATTTTTTACTGTTTTTGCACTGTGTGTGACACTTTATATTTATTCTTATTTTTATTCTTATTCTTTAAATTTCTATTTCAAATTTCTATTCTGTGGTTGTGGGATCTTAGAACGAAGAGAATTTCCCCACGGGGATCAATAAAAGTGATTCTGATTCTGATTCTGATTCTGATTTATGAGTTTACAATCATGGGAAGCAACACTGTCACAAGTGTAAAGACTAAAAGGATGGGCCTTAGAATGCATCCCTGAGGTGAACCAGTGCTAACACATACTTCATCGGAGAGACAGCCATTTCTTTTTTACTTTTTGTGATCTCCCAGTTAAAAGCTGAAAGTCCATTTACAAATAGAGCAGAACTTTCATAAATACAGTACAGGTTTTAGGTGGTATTTCACATGCTTTTGTCGGTGAAGCCTGGCAACCCTGTCACAAACTCAAGACTCTTGGTTTGCGTGATACCTCTGGTAACGCAGACCTGCCACCTCCCCTCTCACATGCACATATAGCAGCTCCACAGGGCTCGGGTGGCTTTGAATATGAAGATTTGTCACTTAAATGTATGACTTTCAATAGGATTATTCTAAATTCAATACATTTTATATTGAAAAAAGGTCTAGATAATCCGCAGACAATATTTTTCACCCACGGCTGCCAAATTCCACGGGAAAAACGTGAACCTGGCAGACACTGGTTTGCGAACAAGTCTGGCTGGTACAAGAGATTTGTTTTATTGGTTCTTTTACAAGCCAACAAATAAAATGTACTTACCTTATTGGCATTTTATCATCTTATTTTAAGATAAATTACCTTAAAAACCATCAGAAGTTTCATGAAACTAGTTAAATAATCTAGTTATTTCCAGTAGCAGATCCAGTCTTTCTTCTAGCATTGGCACCTTGTAAGAACTTTACAGGTACTGTGGTTTACACTGTGGGTTGAGAATGGGTATAGATAAGTATACATGGCACTTATTCCCTACAACAGTTGTTTGACTACCCCAGACTACCCGTGTGATAGCTTATCCTACATAAAATAAATCTCCCATTAAAATCATACTCATAAAATTTAATATTCTTGTATGCATGTACTCTTCAAACAATCAGGTCCCAATAACATTCACGGTTCCTTTCTAGTTCAAGGCCATAAGCTTAACACACATATAGTGCACATATGGTGGTTGTAGCTGCAATAAAACAGACCATTTCCACGGTAACAGCAGTAATCTCTGTTCCTCATGCGGCGACAACATCTCGCGTTCCACTTCATTGTTAGATAAAGCCCGCTGCGACGCTCTGAGCACAACCTATATCCTTCTTTATATTTATTAGCATGGCTGGACATGTTTCACTATAAGGTCCAGTGCGGCTACCATTGGCTATACATCGCTCTGGGTGCAAGAGTGGATACTGGTGCAAGGCCGGAGCAGACCCATAGATTTAATTTACCCACAGGATTAAGGGCTGATAGCTATCGGTTGTTTTATCTCGATGGAGAGGAGGCTATGGTAATGGGAAAGTGCAGAGCTAAGAGCATGTGACCAAATCATGCAAGACCCCTGGAGCGATGGACCTGCTTGCAAATTGTATAAAACAGTATCTGATGGTGATGTAGAAATAGAAATTGCAACAGGACTCTGGTTAGGTAATGTAATTGAGAAACCCATTTTTTATTTCATAAGGATAAAACATGCAGCTTTCCATTTCTAGGCTTAAGGCTGTTTTTTTTTTTCTGCACAAACAATTGTATGACCTCCCACCTACACGACTATGTTTTTACAGCAGATGTTTTAGCAGATAGTTCCATGCACTGTGAGCAAATTTCATTACAAAGAACTGTTCGGATTAAAAAAAAACACACACAAAATATCACAGAGGCTTCCTGAATACGATTTTGAAGCTACTGAATGATTTTTATATCCAATTCAAAGCACAAAGAAAAAGCAAACCAAACCTTCTATACTAAAAAAGCCACTACTATTTTTGTCTGTAATGCTAGTGATTTTCCATGGCGTTTTTTGGGTTTATTTTGGAGCAAACTGGGGACTCAAAATTGTGCCTGAATGAAGATGAGAGTGAACGGTTGTCTGTCACTGTATGTTTTTCTGTCAGCTTTGCAAGATAATTTAACTAAGGCCTAAGGTTATGCAGGCTCTACTTCCCACAGCAGCTAAATAAGCAGAAGAAACTCAACAATGTTAAGGATCATATCTGCAAAAGTTTGAGCAATTTTTTAGCTCTTTGTATTCTTTGATGCAAGTTTAAACTATGACATCAATTTTGTTATGAAACTATTGCACATCTACTACATATTTCAGTATTATCTGCACGGATCAGTCTGAAAAACAAACTCATGTGGCTTTTTGTGCACAGCCAAGTCATGTGAGTTCACAGTCTCATTTCTAGTCTAATCACTTTTTATATTAAGTTTAAAGGTGCATTGTGGAACTTTTCTAGTAGAGGATCTGTCACCTGCTAGTTTCCATGGAGATGTTTTTTGTCCTGTTGTTTTTTATTTGATTTTGGCAAGGATAGCATGAAAAGAATAAGAGTAAAGGAATCAAAAACAAAAACCTGGCTGACACTTCTATTCTGGTGTTTGGCCAGGCTAACCCCCTGCTTGGGCCTGACAGTGTGATTGGTCCTCTGTCCTCTTAATGTCGCCCCGCAGTGAGGAATCTTGGGCTGATTGTGGACTCTTCTGGACAAGCACATTAGCTCTGTCATAAAGTCCAGCTTCTTTCAGTTGACCCGCGTTGCTTGGCCAGATTTTGAAAAGCAATCCATGCATTTGTAATGTGGTGTTTGATTTTTATTTATTAGTTATTTATTTAATAGTTTGTATGTGGGGCTGGACCAGTGCTCCCTGCAGCACTGACAGAATGTCCAGAACACTGCAGCTCGTCTAAGAGATGAGAGCACATCATGCCTCTACTGTGTGGCCTGCACTGGCTCCTATTTCATATCAGGTGTAATTAAAAATGTTATTGATTGTGTTTAAATGTGTGCACTCTATGGATCCTCTTTATTTGAGGGAGTTACTGCAGCCCTATACTCAGCCAGAGCTCTGAGGTCAGCTGACCAGCTCCTGCTGCTGTGCCTAATGCCAGGCTCAAATATTCTATTCTATTTTATATTTTGCATCCATTTCTACATTTGCTTTTCTTGGAATGTTCAACAGTAAGACATTAATCATATCTGTCTTCATGAAGACATAAAAGGGACACTACTTGGTCAAGTTATAGGTCAGATCTGTGGAGGCACATCATTCCATTACAAAGAAATAGTTTTTAAGGAATAAACACACCTGCAACTGAATAAATGCCAACTATATAAGTTCAGTGCCATGCTGTGGAACATTTCAAGCAGAGCAACGATATCTCAATGGAGGAAAGCATGTGGCAAACCCACCACCAGAAAAGTGACATAGTGTGAACGCACCATTACCCAGAGAAAAGCTTTTTTGAAAGAATATTTCAAAACTGGAACATGACTAAAATCTGAAATTTGTGAATTGTTGCTTTTTTTAGTTCTATCTTTCAATCTTTTATCTCTCAACCATTTCCAGTTTTTTACAAACTTCTTCCCCATGTGACAGTATTTTTAGTACGGGGGCTTTGGAAAACAATTAAAGAATGTTGTGTGTTTTTTTGTGTGTGTGTGTTTTTTAATGTCACAGTAGTCCGTTTGAACATGTATACGCTCTGGTTTTCTTTCAACTTGTGTGTGATCCCATGGCCTAAAGCGAGCGTGTGTCCTAAGTGTGGGTCTGTGTTAATGGCATGTATGAGAGGCCAGATGGCTCACCCCTTCCAACACACAGCTAATGCATTCCCTCCTTTTCTCTGGACAGTCTGCCAACTCTAATGACAACTCTGTGTTTGTGTGTGTGCGTGTGCATGTGGATGTGTGTGAGAGAAAGAGAGAAAGGAGCAGACAGGAGGAGGGAATCATGTGAGATGTCTGCCCCCTTGTGGTCACCTCTTAATCCAGACACAGGAGTAGAATGGGCTGGAGAATGGTGCGATAAACAATGATGGGCCTATGCCTTTGTGAGCATTAAATGGAACATATGTCTATTTGTTTAGGTCTAATAGAAAATGTGCAGTATGGATTATTTGCATTTCATATTGAATGACTAAACAAAAGTGAAAAAAAAAAAAATACTTACCATGTTATGACATTATTCCCTCATAAAAAATATGCCTGAAGAGGTTTAGATGTCATGCATGTTTCAGTAATTTAGCTATCTCTCCCCGGCCCTAATCGAACCCTCCTTACAGTTAGCTGTAAGATTCTATCCAAAGATCCGCCCACAAGTCTAGGTCATCCATGCTCCCACGTGACAATTCTCCATAAATATACAAAAACATGACACAAAACTGTACATAGCAACTTGACAAACCTGATGCGATGTGCAGTAGTTTCATTAGCGGGATGCACACTGATTGTGATGTGACAGCGCACTGATGGGGGTGTGACTTAGCACAGAGAGCAAAACCAAGGTAAAAAACTAACACAAAACTTATAAAACATGCTAATATGTTGTCTGTGGTGAATATAACATTTTCAGAACAATAAAAGGTGCATGGTGGTCTGAGTACAATACCGGTAGTTGAATATCTGTAAGTGTAGATATTCCTTAAACTTTCACTGCAATAAAGTTATTATTTCACCTCGCTTCTGCCTAAACAGTCTTCGTCCCAATGAGAAAATCCTCTCAAAGTTGTTTATAGCAGTCTGAATAAACATGAAATCCAGTCACCACATTTTATTATCTAACCAAGTCATATTTCATTCACTCTTGGGTTTTATGGCACAACATCAAACCCCAGTATCGGCTCCATCCCCATGACTACCTCAGACACAACCTCTGCAGTGAATCAAAAACTTCTCACCAGATAAAAATACAACTCTGGGAATGGAATGGCGCAGTGGGATGATTAGCTCTTTCCCGTTCTTTCCCGCTTCCATTTTGGACTCTTTTAAAGATGGCACTTTGTGAATGTGGAATGAGTCTTCACAGCACATCTGCACACGCCGTATCATCCCCCCGAGGAGAAAACTGCAGGGGAAGGCGAATATCTCCGTCCCTTTTATGCTCATTCCCTTTAAGAGCGGCAATTAAGATATGTGGGGGCTTTTATTAGTGGGATTTCTTTGCCTATTCATCTATGTGCTTTTGTGACAGTTGCTACTTTGCATAATTCAGTTGCCAGTAACCAATGAGCGAGCAGAGAATTGGGGGGAAAAAAAACTTGTATCTCGGCAACTAGGTACTGTTGATTAAAATCAGACAAAGAAGTACTTGTGCTTGTTTTAATTACCGCTCACTGGTCTATTGTGTGCTCACAGTAGCCCTTCAGATTTGCTTCAGTAACACAAATTTAGAAATGCGGTGGGGGCATGCAGTGGTACACTAATATTCTGTCTCATCTTGTTCTACCAGATCTCTCCATGGAGTTCTCTTTCATTTCAAATCGGAAATATTTTCATTCGAAGGCCCTCTTATGAAGCTTGCTCTGATGAAAATCGTACTTCAGAGTTCACGTGCACAGTCTAGATTCATCCCGGGTAATATATAAAAGGATTTGTAAAATGTAATTAAAGTGGACGTCTTAAACCAGAAACGAGAAGTGGAGTTAAGTTGCCTCCTAGTTTTTACTATCTATCAGTTGATGGAGAGATAAAGATGCACTGTGTAATTTTTCTAGCAGAGGGTATGCTGTATGCTTGGCTCAATGAGTGCTGTTGCTTTGCCTGGAATGTTCCACAGTATGGCATTACGTGTATCTATCTGCACAGAGCCATGGGGCGACAGTAGCTCAGTCAGTAAAGTGTTTGTCCACTGATCTGAAGGTTGGCAGTTAAAATCCCGCTCTCAACATAAACATCATCGGTTCAGCAGTCAAATCCACTGGCCCACTGCCCACTGGTTGGCGGTGTAATTCCAGCTCTCACAGACGAATGCTGTTGTTGTGTCCTTGGGCAAGACAGTTAAACCCTTAAGGACTGAGCTCATCATAGCTCACCTAGACTTTTATTCTTTTTTTAGGCATAAAAATCATGTTAAAGGAAGTATCAGAATGTACTGCATTTTTTCACACAACTACCTCTATGTTACACACTATTTATTTTTTCTTTGACGCATCAAATAACTGACGCGGGGGCACCTGTGCTCTCGGAGGCAGATTACCATAATGACAGTAAAATATTTAAAGAGCCCCATGCCTCTGTTTTGAGATGCCATTGAATTTACATGATAGCACAATTGGTTGCGGATTTTCCATTACTGTAACTTCGCAATTACGCAAGTCTATCGGCGGCGATAGCATCCACCCTTTACCTCACCCTTAGTGTTCGCGTACACTGGTGTATAAATGCATGTGTGAACAGGTGAGTGGTTCCTTGAAGGAGGAAAAGTGTTGTATAAAAGTATGATCATTTACCACGCTGATGCTACCAGGCCAAGTAACAGATGAGGATATTTTTCTCATTTTGGTTTCATTTTTCCACAATTGAATTTAATGACATATTGTGGAATATCTCAGCTGAAAAAGTAATGGTTTGCTTATTAGATTTTGGATTTTGAAACATCTTCTGTGCACACTCAGAAACTAAATTCGTGTGCAATTCTATCGTTTTCTACCTTACTGCCACTAACCATTCTATGTCCTCTCCCTTTTAGCAAAGATAATATAATGAATGCACCACTGGAAGAGCAGTGCAGAGTACCCAGCCTTCTTGGAGTCCCTGGGAGGGGTACTAGACAGTGCACCCACCGGGGACTCCGTTGTTTCTCCTGGGGACTTCAACGCCCACGTGGGTAAACGCCAGTGACACCTGGGAGGGGCGTGATCGGGAAGAACGGCCTCCCCGATCTGAACCCGAGCGGTGTTTTGTTATTGGACTTCTGTGCTAGTCACAGTTTGTCCATAACGAACACCTTGTTCGAACACAAGGGTGTCCATCAGTGCACATGGCACCAGACACCCTAGGTCGGAGGTCGATGATCGACTTTGTTGTCGTGTCATCTGACCTTCGTCCGTGTGTTTTGGACACTCGGGTGAAGAGAGGGGCAGAGCTGTCAACCGATCACCACCTGGTTGTGAGTTGGATCCGCTGGCAGGGGACGAAGCTGGACAGACCTGGCAGACCCAAGCGCATTGTGAGGGTCTGTTGGGAACGTCTGGTGGAACCCTCTGTCAGCAGGGGTCTCAACTCACACCTCCGGGAGAGCTTCTCCCATATCCCGGGGGAGGTTGGAGACATAGAGTCCGAGTGGGCCATGTTCTCCACCTCTATTGTCGATGCGGCTGCGCGTAGCTGCGGGCGCAAGGTCTCTGGTGCCTGTCGCGGTGGCAATCCCCGAACCCGGTGGTGGACGCCGGAAGTAAGGGATGCCGTCAGGCTGAAGAAGGAGTCCTATCAGGCCCTGCTGGCTTGTGGGACTCCTGAAGCAGCCGACACAGGTACCGTCAGGCCAAAGCGTGCAGCGGCCCGTGCAGTCGCAGAGGCAAAAACTCGGGGTTGGGAGGAGTTCGGGGAGGCCATGGAGGAGGACTATCGGTCGGCCTCGAAGAAATTCTGGCAAACCGTCCGACGCCTCAGGAGGGGGAAGCAGTGCTTCACCAACACTGTTTACAGTGCGGGTGGAGAGCTGCTGACCTCGACTGGGGATATTGTCGGCGGTGGAAGGAATACTTTGAGGATCTCCTCAATCCCACTGTCACGTCTTCCGAGGAGGAAGCGGAGTTTGAGGACTCGGAGGCGGACTCATCTATTACCCTAGCTGAAGTCACTGAGGTGGTTAGCAAGCTCCTCGGTGGCAAGGCTCCGGGGGTGGATGAGATCCGTCCTGAGTATCTTAAATCTCTGGATGTTGTGGGGCTGTCTTGGTTGACACGCCTTTGCAACATCGCGTGGCAGTCGGGGACAGTACCTGTGGAATGGCAGACCGGGGTGGTGGTCCCTCTGTTTAAGAAGGGGGACCGGAGGGTGTGTTCCAACTATAGGGGAATCACACTCCTCAGCCTTCCCGGTAAGGTCTATTCCAGGGTACTGGAGAGAGAGAATCCGACCGATAGTCGAACCTCGGATTCAGGAGGAGCAGTGTGTTTTTCGTCCCGGTCGCGGAACACTGGACCAGCTCTATACTCTCCATCGGGTGCTCGGGGTTCATGGGAGTTTGCCCAACCAGTCCACATGTGTTTTGTGGACCTGGAAAAGGCATTCGACCGTGTCCCTCGTAGTGTCCTTTGGGGGGTGCTCTGGGAATATGGGGTCCGGGGCCCTTTGCTAAGGGCTGTCCGGTCCCTGTATGACCGGAGCAGGAGCTGTGTTCGCATTGCCGGCAGTAAGTCAGACTTGTTCCCAGTGCATGTTGGACTCCGCCAGGGCTGCCCTTTGTCACCGGTTCTGTTCATTATTTTTATGGACAGAATTTCTAGGCGCAGTCAGGGGCCGGAGGGGGTCTGGTTCGGGAACCACAGGATCTCATCTCTGCTGTTTTGCAGATGATGTTGTCCTGATGGCTTCATCGAACCAGGACCTGCAACAGGCACTGGGGCGGTTTGCAGCCGAGTGTGAAGCGGCTGGGATGAAAATCAGCACCTCCAAATCCGAGGCCATGGTCCTCAACCGGAAAAAGGTGTGTTTGCTCTCTTCAGGTGGGTGGAGAGTCCTTGCCTCAACGCAAGGGAAGAGTAGTGCCTTTTTCCAGGTGGGTGGAGAGTCCTTGCCTCAAGTGGAGGAGTTTAAGTATCTCGGGGTCTTGTTCACGAGTGAGGGAAGGATGGAGCGTGAGATTGACAGGCGGGATCGGTGCAGCGTCTGCAGTGATGCGGTCGCTGTATCGGACCGTTGTGGTAAAGAAGGAGCTGAGTCGAAAGGCAAAGCTCTCGATTTACCGGTCAATCTACGTTCCTACCCTCACCTATGGTCATGAGCTTTGGGTAATGACCGAAAGGACAAGATCGCGGATACAAGCGGTCGAAATGAGCTTCCTCCGCAGAGTGCTGGGCGCTCCCTTAGAGATAAGGTGAGGAGCTCAGTCACACGGGAGGAGCTCGGAGTAGAGGCGCTGCTGCTCCTTCACGTCGAGAGGAGTCAGTTGAGGTGGGCTCGGGCATCTATTCCGGATGCCCCCTGGACTCCCCCTGGGAGGTGTTTCCAGGCACGTCCTACCGGGAGGAGGCCCCGGGGAAGACCCAGGACACGCTGGAGGGACTATAGATTCTCTCGGCTGGCCTGGGAACGCCTTGGGATCCTTCCGGAAGAGCTGGAGGAAGTGTGTGTGGAAAGGGAAGTCTGGGCCTCCCTACTGAAACTGTTTGCCTCCGCGACCCGGCCCCGGATAAAGCGGAAGAAAATGGATGGATGGATGGGCACCACTGGAAGATAATGTAACAGAAAAGTGCCTCACCCAAAATCCATCAAACGTAAACCAGCAGATATTTTTTCTCTATTTTGCTTTCTCTTTGCTAATGCAGCCTCTAATCCTGAGAGTGTCATTATAGATCATAAAAGGATGCTACATGGCATCTCCATGATAGAAAATTACCAACAAGGGGATAGCTCTACACAATGAGGCATGGATAAAGGGGAGAGTGCTTTATGCTAAAGGGGGAGGGAGAGCATTGGGAGAATAAACAAGAGGCCGAACAAAAACCCGGAGCACACAGAGAAGGCACTTGGCTGTAATTAAAGTGGCCAAGTTGAAAGGCGGCACCCTATTTCCAATATGGAGCATATGGACACTTTATGAATGCTGCATGTATGGAAGCATGGAAGAGGTGCCAGTGTCAGCGGGTGGCGCCTGTTGCAACTCTGTGTTAAACATGTCAGCCAGAAATCCTGCTGCACAGCCCGAGGGAGACATGTCAGAGCCAATTTTACATTTGCCAGAGAGCATTGAAAGCAAATAGTTGAATGTAATGTAGCCAGTTTTGTGTTCATTTTGGGACACATTGGGAACGAATGGCCAGCATGTACAACAATGGCAGTATGCAATTCCCCTGGACTTTGATATGAAATTGGGGTTTTATGACTGGATGCTGCACAGCCCAACACATACTGAAGTCAGTATGTTTCATATTATAGGGTTTGTTATCATGATGATTGAGGGGTTTATGTTTGCTGTAATCTGTAAGTAATATGTCCTATGTTTTTTTTCCACTTCAGCAGAGTGGATGGTCCTTAGCCTGTTTACAGTGGTGGAACCACTGTAAACAGGCTAAGAACCTAAAGTAAAAGTGAAAGTAAAAAAGTACTGTACTTTAATTTAAATTTAGGTATCTGTACTTTACTTAAGTACATTTTAAAGTGGATACTTGTTACTTTTACTTCACTACATTTGAGAGCAGTATCTGTACTTTCTCCTCCACTACATTTTTGAACATGATTGAAAAGTAAAAAGTATTTTTTGCTATTGTTTGAGACCTGCTGACAAAGCCGAGGGGGTTACTTTTATCACAATCGTAGTTTGAACAAAATTCAGCACAAATCTTTATCAAAATCAATACATTTGAGGCTTTAAAAAAATCTGCAAGAAATACTCTTTAAGTGCATTTTTAAATGAGTACTTTTTTTTCGTATGATTTTTTTCTTGATTAATTTTTTTGTGTATGATACAATCAGTATTCTTCCCCACTTGTAATCATCTGCAAGTTTGTGATGGTTTATAATAATTGTAATCATATAATATTATAATATAATAGTAATCACATAGTAATAGATCACAGTAGCCTATATTTTGCAGAAATTTGCCTATGAGCATTTGTTACGCTAATGATTGCTTTTGTCAAGCCCTCCGGCACTTCCCAGGATTCTAATGTGGCCCACGGGAAAAAATATAAATCGCCCAGCCTTGTTTTCATACATTGTTCTGGCTTTGTACACTTTAGACTCTAGCAATTAGCATGTTTTTGACAGCTTATGGACTTTAAAAACATGGAGGAGCAGTATGGATTACTACTTGCTGAGACTGATGAGCACCCTGCATCTTTCTTTTTGGAGTTTGTATTACTGAAACATGATTCAAATAAAACATAGACAATACTCATGCATATAGTAAGACCCTAACAAACCCTTATCCATATCCACCATTATTCAAGTCATTACTACCTGCACGAAGGAAAGAGCTGCTCTTCGCTATTCCCTGAAGACTGCGATAATTGGACGGAGTTAAAACGAATGCTTCCTCCTCAGTTTGAACTTTGCCCTTGTGAGGTCAGCCATGTCAGAGTAGCTCCCCAGTATAAAAACACAGTCTTTCATGTTAGACTCAGCGGTCAGAAGGGCCCCAGTGAACTCTGATGCTTATCTTTGATCACAACATCAAATGACTCCAGAGCAACAGTGTCTGGCGAGATGCACTGTTCTGAAGGACTGCTGGATTGTACTACACACATAAAGCAAATGGATGGTCACAAGGTTGTCCAAGAATCTATGCCAATAAATGTGGAATATGATGTCTGGTGCATACTGTAATAGCAGAGGTTTTTAGTTTAAAGGTTGTATGTTGCACAAAGTTGACTCTTGTGAGCTGGAGATGTGTTTTGCTTCATTCACATATATTTAAGTCACCCATTTTATTATTCTGTCTACATCTCCAAAGTGCAAAATACTCTATTCCACTTTGTGATGTCATGAAATGGTAGTTTTCAAGTTAACAGCTCCTTTTACCTTTTGTTCAGTAAAGATTGGCAAGGTCTAAAATCATCCAAATGATTCTAGTGAAGGTGTATGCAGTTTAAAAACACAGTGGAGCACTGCATGACATCACAAGGTGGAACAGTGTTTTCTGCTTGAGAAAAACATACAATATACAGAGTTTGTGTGTTAAACATGTGCGAGTGAAGCAAAACACAACTCCTGCTATGTTTTTGATGAGGAAACAAGCAGTATTGGCCCTTTATGGACCTTAAAAGTGAAACTAAACAGGAAATAAACATTTTTGTTACTAAACTGTGTATATGGTGTTTAAATAGCATTGTCTACTGTTCCTTATCATTTTTGGCAGTTTTAGTTTTTTGTGAAAACTAGGCTTATTTGCATTTTAGTGGTCAAAAATATATATGAAAATGGGTGTGTCCTGGCTCCATGATGGGTGTTTCTGATTACAAACATTTAGTATTGATACCTGTCACAATCACAGTGCTCTTTATACCTTCAAATCCATCCTCGCCCTCACTGTCTTCTTTACTACCACCAAGTACTGTCCAAGTGTAGCAGCTCTGTTTGAAATGTGGTTGTGGGAGGAGTTTATGTGTTTAATCCCACTTTAAACGTGCATATTTGTGGACAGAATTGATTGATGTGTTTCAGGTCAACAACACATTTTGCATGATTTAAGACAACAGTGAAGATTACCTTATTGGTTAATTACTGCATAAAGTAAATCTATGTATGAGCTGTGGTGTGGTGTCAAATCCATGTGTGAAACTAATGTCTCAAACTCTCGGAACCATTTAAACCATTCGATTATTGTTGGTCATTGTGTAACACTAAGCAATATAATACTATTTCCATGGTAACAGGTAGCATATTCTCCATTAGAAAGGTTCATCTTTAAAGGTGCTTGAAAATAGTGAAATGAAGGAAGTGATTCATTTTACATTACGCACAGAGATTTTTTTCTGGCAGCCAAGTACCTCTTTTGCTGAAATTGTACATCAAGTTCCATATAAAACAGTATTTTTTTTTTAATCCTGAAACCTATGCGCCAACTCAACTGCACATACACTGCGTTTCAGATCATCTTTCAGTTCTTCTCAGCATGCCACCTTTTCTCCCCTGTCATTTCCGGATTGCACAGCACTTTCCATAAGCTCTGCCTCTATTGTCAAGAGCAGTTTTTGCATGATTACACCTTACCACATCTGACAACAGAGGGTGCGCTTACATAGTAAACGCAGGACTCAAATCATCAACCCAGCAGGCGAGCCAACACCCAACTGAGGACTCGACTTGTATCTTTTCCCATTACATTTCATCTTCTTGGAGTTTCAAAACACTCCTTTGAACCCGCTATCAATAATATGCTCAATAGACATCTTTTGTGAGGCATTGCAGTTATTTTCGTTTCTCTAGTCCAAAAAGATAGTCAGTGGCAAAGGCTGGCACAGCTCTGGTATCTTTTTGTGGTTCTTTTACTTGGTAATTATGCAAAATAATTCTTCTTTGTTTTGGCTGCACTCTACACTGCGTCCAGTTTATAATTAATTGGTAGCGTGAAGGACTCGGCCAATTTAAACCCACTGGGGAGGGGTTATAGGGGCTTGTTTTATTGGCTAGTGGCAGGTCCGGAGCGGTAGGAGAGAGGAGCATCTGAATTAGATTAGATTTAATTAAGGCGTGGGCCCCTCTCCGACGACGCACTACTGTTACATATCAATGGGCTGTGTGCCAGGACGCCTCTTGTTGTGGATTCAAAGTGTGCGCTGCTAAATATTCCCCCAGGCCTTGAAGGTCAGGGTCTCAAAGAGGAACGTGGGGCATAGTGTCTCAAGATATAATACAGCAGAAAAAGCTCCAATGGGTTAAGTAACTGTCTGAATGTGTCTGTAGCATCTCGAGTTTCACTTAGAGGCCATGTATTACACACAAATTGACTCTAGTGAGCTTTAAGCCGTGTTATAATGTTATCTGGTCTAAAACCTACCTGTTGCTAATGCCAGTGGGAGCAAACTTGGGGAAAGAAGGCGCCTGATTTGTGGACAAAATAGCAAAATCAAAATACCAGAATCATGTCGAGCGGGTTAATACAAATATTTTAGGACCAAAATGACGAGGCTCATTGCGGCAGTTACAGAGAGAGGGGCCATAGTTTTCCAATGTAAAGTGAATTGGAGCCAGAGTCAATGGAGCCAGAAGCGCACCCTATTTGGAGCGTGGCGGCTAGCAGGTTAGCTATGTCCATTTATATACAGTTTATGGTTCAATCACAAGGCTATTGCAGGCTAGGCCAGGGGTCGGCAACCCACGGCTCTTTCATACTTTACTGCGGCTCCATGTGGCTTAGGAAAAAAATTTATTTAAGTAGTAAATTCTGAAGTCTGTTTAATTTAAATCTATTTTATTTGTGTTAGTTTTTTTTGGGTTTTTTTTTTTATTGTACTTTAAATTGGAAGACTATTGTGCCCTTGAAATATTAAAATAAAATTATAGCTTATTATTTTTCGAAACTATGTTTAAAACAAACACCGCTCATGCCTCACAGATGACAGCTACAGCCCTGATTTGCAGACACTGTGCAGAGGTTCATAGCCTCATCAGCCTCTCAGTAGCACTTCATGGATTTCATAAGCAACATACTAGTTGTTACAAAGCGTAGATGTAAAAAAAAATAACAATATATACAGTGTTATCTTCATTTTACTTGTCAAAAAGTATTTTTGCCGACCCCTGGACTAGGCTATTCATCAGTGTTTGCTTAAGAATGATGAAGCTGAAGAGTGATGAGAATACTTTGAAAATGTATTTAGTTACAGAATACCAAATACCTGCCTTAAAATGTATTTTGTAACATATAGTGGCCCAATCAGAGTACTGTATTCTGAACACTTAGAATATTTTCACACAGACTTAAATTATAATGTAAAGACAGAACATAGGGTTAAAAGGCTGATGTTTGATTCACTGTTTGTTCTGCATTTCCTATCACTAAGTGGAGGAGGAAAAATCACTCCTACACTCACCACAAGAGCTGGGTTTTCTATTTTTCTCACTAATTATGTGCTGTTTGAAGCCTAAATTGTCTGATCAAATACTGCAGCTCCTTTGACTTGAGGAAAGTAAATATATTCTGAAGACCACCAAATGAAAAAGTAACTGTACCAGAATGCAGTTGCTCAAATTTAGTATTCTGAATGCATATTTTCAGTATGTGTCTTCAGTTACTTCTGAACACTGCAGATAATACAGGAATAAGCAAACAGATATGAGTATATATATGAATTCTAACAGTTTTTAGAATATACTGGACAGGACTGGTGAAAAAGGAATGGTTAAAAAAAAGGAAAGAATGGTACACTGTCGGTTACTGTTTAATTAAAACCAATGTAATCCATGGCCAACACGATATTTACTGTCATATTATTTGATACAAAGCAGAAATCCATAACTTTCACTTTGGTTTATTTCTCTCCAAGCGTTCAAGGTCCTGGCTCGTATACGCCACAGTAATCCCTCCATTGGGCTAAACCTGATATCCCCCAGGAGCCGTGAGACTCAAAATGCTTCAGAAATGTCTCTAATGCTGAGCGACCATGCTTTTTCTGGAAAGTCTAACTCTACCATACCACTATACAGACTATTGATCGCACTCTCTGAAAGCACTTAGGAGGAGGTTTTCTGGCAGGCTTTTTCTGGGCAGTATCCTCAAATGTTGTTTCCTATAGATACCCGTCTTTATGAAGCTGTAGATCAAATGTAAATGCATATTCTTTTTGAGCTCTCTGCTTTCTGCTACAATGGTGTTTTTTAAAGGTCCTATATTACGCACTCTTGTGAGCTTTTAGCCATGTTAGAATGTTGTTACATCCTTAGAAACACACCTGGAGTCATGTTAAGTTTTATTCACACTTTTATTCCTGGTTTATTAGGCTATCCACATCTCCAAAGCTCAAAATGCTCTGTTCCACCTTGTGATGTCATATAGTGGTAGTTTTCAGCTGCCTTTCACCTTTAGTTAGGGACTATGTCTCTCGGCTGGCCTGAAAACGCCTCTGGGTCCCACCGGTGGAGCTGAAGGAGGTGTCTGGGGTGAGGGAAGACTTAGACTGCTGCTTCGCGACCTGCCTCTAGATAAGCGGATAAAAACTGGACTTTCACCTTTAGTTCAGTAGAGATTGGCATTTCCAGAGCTGAAAATATCCAAATGATTCTAGTGAAGGTGTGTGGAGTTTAAAAACACAATGGAGCTCTTCCTGTATTACCACATGATGACATCACAAGGTGGAACAAAGTGTTTTCTGTTTTAGAGAAGAACTCAGTCTAAATATGCAGGATTTGTGTGTTGAACATGTGTGAATGAAACAAAACACAACTCCAGGTCAGTTTGTGATGAGGAAACAACATTATAACATAGATCAAAAAATAGTGTAATATGGGCTCTTTAAAGCTGCCCTGTGTAACTTTTCTGGTTGGAGATGGCATTGCTTTGCCTGGAATGATTCACAGTGTGGCATTTTTCTATTTTACATGTTCATTCATTAAAAAAGGCCTTGCTTTCTGACTGCGAGCGGTAATAGACTTGTAATTTGGCCCATGCAGCGTCTCCTGCTTGTTGCTATGGAGACAGATCAATTTAAATGCCGTGACACATTCCAGGCAAATCACCATTGAGATAATCAGAAAAGTTATATTTTGCAATTTCTTACCAAAACATACCTAGAGTAGAGTCACATTTTGTTTCAATTATACAAACCTGCATTCTCTGGCGCTGTGTTTCTGGGAACAGTCAAATCTGTCTCTTTAGTTGGATAATTATTTTAAATGACTTTAAGCAGAAACATATAAAGCCAAAAAACAAAAATACAGAGAGCATTCAGATCATTTTGAACTTTTACGAGGCAAGCAGAGAGTTGATGTTTACAGGCCCCTGAAGCATTGGTGTAATTTGAGTTGTACTTTTATGTTTCTCGTTCCTCATTAGCACAGACTCACTGCAGCGTTTTAATAAATAGCAGCTCCCCGCTTTGTAAGTGCTCCGCCTCCTTAACCCTTACACTGCCAGGACAAGGGAAGGAAAACTCAGAATGGAAAAGAATATGATTTTTTTAAATTCACAGTTCGAGTTTCATTAACAGTTTATGTGTTAATAAGAAGTGGACTAAGTGAGTGTGACGTTATCCATCGCGTTCAATTATAGCCAAATGAAGCTCATCGAGGCTAGCAGTTATAGGAGCAAATGGTTGGGAGGAGGCCCCAGGGAAGACCCAGGACACGCTGGAGGGATGCTGGATGTCTCTCGACTGGCCTGGGAACGCCTTGGGGTCCCACCGGAGGAGCTGGAGGACGTGTCTGGGGTGAGGGAAGTCTGGGAGTCCCTGCTTACACTGCTGCCCCCGTGACCTGGCCCCGTATAAGAGGAAGAAAATGGATGGATGGGTTACGGCCTGCAGTAGTTCAGAAAATAAACAACCAGAAGTAATTTGGCGTGTTTCCATACACCAGAACAATACAGTATTTTACTTGTTATAACCTGAAGTAATGTGTATGATTCTCTCAGATGAGGAGCAATTTTCTATTTAATTTAATCCATAATAACATTTTCTTTTTTTACATTGTATTCTCAAAGGCAAATTCACATATGTTGAACTGATCTGATTTCTTTCAGTGGCTAGACCAAAGAACTTCAAAAATAATTTTAATTAAAAACAAAAGAAATGCTCTCATTTGTATTAAATACACTGTCTGGACAAAAAAAAAAAAAGTCGCCACCTGGATTTAACTGAGCAAATAGGTACGAGCCTCGTCCAGTTGGTCAGGTCTAGGTTCAGCAACAGTCTGTGCTTAAAGAATGAGGTCAGCTGACACCTGAATATACTGAATGACCAGGTTATTCCATCAATGGATTTTTTCTTCCCTGATGGCACGGGCATATTCCGAGATGACAATGCCAGGATTCATCAGGCTCAAATTGTGAAAGAGTGGTTCAGGAGCATGAGACATTATTTTCACACATGGATTGGCCTCCACAGAGTCCAGACCTTAACCCCATTGAGAATCTCTGGGATGTGCTGGAGAAGCTTTGTGCAGCGTCAGACTCGACCATCATCAATGCAAGATCTTGGTGAAAAATTTATGCAACACTGGATGGAAATAAATCTTGTGACATTGCAGAAGCTTATTGAAATCGGTCCAACCAAATATTAGAGTGTGTGACCTTTTTTTGGTGCCAACTTCTTTTTTGGCCAGGCAGTGTATTATTGGCAAAATGAATATTGTGATGTAATCTGAAACCTAACAGTTGAGCGCATTGTATTCTCAAGTATACTGAGAATAAATGATCACTCAAAGTATGCTTTTGAGCTGAAAACAACATGTATAAAACTGTTAAAATCTCCAAATAGTTTAAGTTTAATGAAAAAATGCCAGCTTTTACATTTTGCCTGCTTGTTATAGTGAGTGTAGTTCTGCAGGTTGCTGTATCTCGACGCTGCACGCTGGAAACTCATCTCCACAGCATGTTCTGAATGTTCCTGTGCTGTAAACAGTGAAACACATTTACATGTTGTGTATCGTCTTCCCTGATTGAAATTCTCCCACTGTGCATCACCAGTCAGCACAAATGTTTAAGTGCTATCCCCTGCTCCCATCTGGAATAATAAGCGCCTCTGTGGAGTCAGTGGTCCCTTCTCTCTCCTCGGGCTCACACATCCACATACTGTTTTTACGGCACAGCTTGCTATCATCATGGCTGTCCCTGGGCCCTTCCTGTGACAAACATGGTAATCCGCTCCAGCCCCTGGTTGCTACTCCGCCTCCTCTCATCTCCAACCAAACAGCACTTGTCGCATTTTATCTCAATCGGCTGCAAACTACTCTGGCCTCACACGGAATTATTTAGCCCCCGCTGTCTCCGTCGCTTCGGCTCTTTTGTATTAAAAGTGGTGGGCCTTGTTAAAACGCAGAGGTCCCATAAGTAACCTCCGCACCGTGTAGTTGTTGAGTAAAGTGCCGCCGCTCCTGTGCTCTCATCCCGGAGCAGCTGTGTATGTTCAATCAAAGCACACTTCTCCAAAATGAACCTGAAAACTATTTATTATGGAGTGTTTATGTCTTTCACCAGCTCTTCCATCTTCATTCCAATCTCATTCCAGTGCAACAGCTCATCCTCCTATCTTCCCTCCACTGCAATTCTCTCTAAATTATGATGGCTTCATGCGTGTGTTTAGATTAAAGGCCCCGTACCACAGTTTACACCTTGATTGAGGAACACAGTCAAGTTTGAAATTTTAACTCTGCCTATTTAGTTTTTATTGCACCGTGAGAGAAACAGCAAAAGAAAAATGTCATTCTGTCAATTGGACCAATGTTTTAGAGCAGGGGCGTCAAACACATTTTCACCGAGGGCCACATCAGCAAAATGGCTGCTCTCAAAGGGCCAGATGTAAAATAAATCTACTTTTTTAACTTGTTAATTAACTGTTTCTGTATTTATTACTTACTCAAGTCACAAATATTGCATATGCATTTGCCTGGATGTAAAAATCTGGTTGTGTAACTGCGTATTTTCTAATAAATTGAGATTTTAAGACCTTCATACCTTTTAATTTACCCTGTCGAGGGCCACACAAAATGATGAGTTTGACACATGTGCTTTAGAGTGAAGCCGTTTTGACGCTCGTCTTCATTCTAAAACCTTTGTCCAGTTGACTGAATTGAAATTTTCTTTTGCTATGGATCATACCTGGACGACCGAGACAGTATAGTCCCAGGCAATGCTAGGACTGTAAATGTAAAGGTCCTCTATTACACAAAATGAATTCTTGTGAGCTTTAAGCCATGTTATAATGTTGTTACCTCGTGGAGTTGTGTTTTGTTTCATTCACACATGCTTGAGTAACCCTTTATTATTAGTTTGTCTACATCTCCACAGCTCAAAATGCTCTGTTCCACCTTGTGATGTCATGAAGCAGTCATTTTCAAGTTGACAGCTACCGTTTACCTTTTGTTCAGTAGAGATTAGCCATTTCAGGGCTGAAATTGTCCAAACGATTCTAGTGGAGTTGGATATGGAGTTTTTTAAGGTTTTTTTTTTTAGTTTGAGAGAAAAACTCCTAGAAAAAAGCCTAAATATGCAGGATTTGTGTGTTAAACATGTGTGAATGAAACAAAACACAACTCCAGGCCTGTTTGTGATGAGGAAACAACATTATAACAGATCAGAAAATAGTGTAATATCGCCCTTTAATGACTTTTTTTTGTAATGACAAACACTGAAATGGAAAACATGACTGAAATGTGCAGTGTGCATTTAAACAGTAACCCAAGGACTGGTTCAGATATTGTGCTGTCAGGGCTGGACACTGTACCTGGTCTGCATGAAACAGCTTCCCAGCACCGACTAATTAATGTGACAAATTATTATACAGTGGAGTAATCAGTAAATAGCTGATGGCTTTGTAAATTACCACACAGTTACATAGACTGCAGTGGATTCTTTTTAAACCACCAGAATATGTTGGCCCAGCTCTCCACTATGGTACTTCTACATTTATACAGTGCTTTTCTACCTTTCTTGGCACTCAAAGCACTTTACATCAAGGAACTACTCACATTCAGACTCTGAGAGCGAGGCCGAGTGTCTTGCCCAAGGACATAAAGGCAGTATTCATCCGTGGGAGCTGTAATTGCACTGTCACCTTGTGGGTTGGTGGATCTCACTGCTCAACCTATAATGTTTATGTCAGGAATGAGATTTGAACCGCTGGCCTTTGGATCAGAGAACGGGCACTCACCCAACCGAGCTACAGCAGCCCCGAGAGTGACTGATAACTACAGATGTGTCATTAGGGCCAAATTAAGCGAAACTCAGTGACCATTTTGAATTAAAATGACTACACCGCAAAGGACCTGCCCAATGAATCTGTCACCGCTGTGCATTTGAATGGACTAAATGCTTGATATAATTGATCCTGGTAATTGCTTATAGCCGTGTAAACACAACATGGCAATTGAATATGAATAATGTAAACTAATATATGAGGTAGATCATCTCATAAGTTAACGCTTGGCGGTTTTATCTCCGCTTCAGTCAGTCTATAATGTCACCGTGTTGTTGAGGTTGCTCACTCTATTTTGGACACATAATTTAACATACCTCTTTTGATTTTCTTTCTTTCAGAGGCTCCAGGACAAGACTTTGTGACTCTGGACTACCGCCTGCGCTACTACCCCAGCATCACGTACGCAGTCATCGGCAGTGCGGTCATCTTCGTCCTGGTTGTGGCTCTGCTCGCTCTGGTTCTTCATCACCAGAGGAAGAGGAGTGTGTTGCTTCCCAGAGGAGTACGAGGCAGCTCCCATCACCACCAGCCTTTGCTCCTGTCCCGTCTGGTGATCTTGGACCGCATGTCCCCCAGCAGCAGTGCAGCCGTGGGCCAGTACAGCTCCACTCCCCAGGCCCTGCAGCTGCTGTCGGGGACGCTTTACCCATCAGGAATCTCACTGGAATCTCCTCCGTCGTACTCACAGGCTGTTCTCGACACCAGGTGACTGTAGTTATAGTATGCTGCAAATTTATATTGTCAGTTGGCATAAATCTAGATAAATAGTTCTAACATTTCACGCCAAAACTCATAAAAGGAATAAATCGATTAATAAACTACAGGACTATACCTAAGACTAACATTAAACTGCCTTATTTAGCAGGCCAAACCAGAAAAAAGAGACTAAACCAAAGGCTGATGTAGGTTTAAAAGTGCACTATGAAACACCACCTGCTTGTCTCCATGGAGATGTTATTACTTCCCTTGAATGCCCCACAGCATGGCATAATAATCTTATATTTCGTCAAGGAGACAAGCCTTTGATGACAGTGGGACAATTTACAGGTTAAGGCTGAGGGCAGGTGAGTCTGTTCAGTGCAAGAATAAATGCTTTTTAAGATTTTTTATTTATTTTTTTGCCACCAAACACCTGTGAATACAAGATATGTACGTGGTTCCATGCCATAGAACATTCCTGGCAAATATGTAAGAAGTTACATAGGAAAATGTATAAAAAATGAATATATAAGAATATAATAGAAGGTACAATTATATATCTTTGTGTGGTTTTGTATCAGTGAAGATGAAAAAATCGCTTACGGTAGCTACAGGAACATTGCAGCTTGTAACTAATACATTGTAATTATATCATGAGTACAGTTTTTAATGGCTCGGCCCCATTCACAGTAATGACTCCACTCTCAAATCAGACCTGAAGTGCAAACTGTGCAATACCACTGATGTGCACCATTATGTGTCTTCTTCTATAGATGTGCTTTTGCAGCCAGCAGTCAATAGGTCCTTTTAAACCCATTTATTTTTCCTTCACACAAAAGGATGAAGCTATTAAACATGTTGATGTTCTTTATAATGGTTTTCTATTTTGACCTAAAATAAGCCTTGATTACATCTGAAAATGGCACTATTTACACACAATAGAATGTGAAAAGAACCATTAACTTTGAATACAAAGGCCATAGTGTTGCAAACATCAAACTGAATTGAAAATATTGCTAAAAAAAATGTCTCTTATAAGTGAAAAACAACTTTTATTGTATCCTGATTGTATTTTCTTGCTCATAGCCGACCCCCGTGGTTCGACCTGCCCCCTCCTCCATACAACCCAGACGGAGAGGTCCCATCGGAAAGTGAGCTTCCCCGATATGAGGCCCCGCAAGACCTCAACTCATCCCCGCAGTCTGTCCCATGCCCATCCAGGACTGTCTGCATGCCCACAGATACGAGAACTGACTCCAGACCCCTCCAAGAGGCCCACCAGCCATAGACATTGTAAATAAATACACAAAAACATATGCTGGACTGAGGACCATAGACTGGGCATAGTGGAACAACTCGAAAATGACTGCGAAGAATGAGTGAATTTATCGTATGGCTGTGAGAAGCACTGGACAAGTTCAATATGCAAGACTGAAGTGGTGTGATGGTGCCCTCTTCTGGAGACAAGGCAGAATTACAAGACACCTACAGAAACATGTTTCCTATACATTTCATTAAACATTTGAGTAGCGTAGTACTATGTTAAGTGTATGGAGAAATGCTGATATTTAAGAAAAGTTTAGTAGAAACTGTTACAAAAGCAAAAAAAAACACCAATCCTTTACTGAAGAAAATAACCAATATGACAATGAGACTGAATCCATAACTATGTCACTTTTTCCAAATTTGATCATATCTTCATGGTTCAGCAGTAGTTTAGTCAGCATTTCTTCATGTTTTAGAATGGATGTGACTATAAAAGAATAAATCTGTCAGTGTACATTCAGTGTTGAATTATAAAAAAGAGCTGTAAAACATTGTAGAACAAATTATACTATTGTAGCATAATTAGAATAAGCTCATATTTCTGTGTCTCTTTTCTGTGAGTGATTTATACCTGATGTTACTTACTCAAATTTGTATATTGTTATCTTTAGCCCTCTTTGACTGGCATAGACCAAGTATTTGCCGTTTTGTAAGACTTTGAGGTACAAGAGCAGCTTATGTTGAAATACATATCAATTTACAGCACCAGGTACAGTACTGAACTAAATCCTTTTAAATGCTACGTCAACATTAGGGGATATGTTTTGTTAAAAATGCTCCAAATGCTCAAATTTAGTCTATCAGTTTAAAAGTGCCTTTACTTTATACCAACGGCCTTTTACAAGAGTAAAGTGAAATACTGTTGTTGTAGGATTATATCTACACACATGTCACTTTACTGACCTCTTGTGGTTGCAGGTAGTATCTTTTTCTTGATTACAGGTAGACAGTCTTTTCACATACAGATACATTTGTGCATATTACCTATGACCATTCCTATAATCTGTATTGTACTGGCCACAAACATATTACATTTGTAGAAGACATTTGATATGTTTGTGTTTGTACTGGTTTAACCTCAAGTGCCTTCATTTTGACGGATACTTTTTTCAGGAAATTTGGTATGTTCTACTTTTGTCTTTTACAACCACTGACTTGTAGTGTTTATTTCCCTGTGCAGCCTGAGAGTATAGTATACTGACTGATGCCTGTATCTGAAGGAACTGTTTTTGAGACGGTTTTTGTTCAACACTGTAAATAGAAGCTAGCGTGCGGGTAAAGAGATGTATTTAATAGAATGAATGTGTATCAATGTAAATATGATTTTATAGAAGTGAGCTGTTTCTGCTAAACAATCACACCAAAGATAATCATGTCCGATCATTTCACTGTGTCAGTTTTCATATCATCTCTTTAGCTGTAGAACTGGAAAACAGCAAAAAAAAAAAAAAAAAAAAAAAAAACCAGCAAAAACAGCATGAGGACCTGTTTTGCTCTGTCAAAACATGCAATAATTTTCTCCAAAGTATCATTGTTCAAAGTGTCTGTATTGTACATTTAAAGTAATATAAAAGTATTCATCTATTATTTGTCCATGTGTTTCATTTGTGGAGGTGTGTGTCTGTGTGTGTGTGTGATAGTATTTGATTTATCGATTTAAAAGTGCTTCACAATGCATTAGTCATTCACCTGTATTAATCTATTCAAACTGCTTTATGGTCGTTTGTTACTTCTATAACTATAACTCCCTGTGCCATAGCTGAAGTGTCTTGCCAAAGGATACAACAACCGTTTCCATCATTGGTCAGCGTGGGAATTGTGTTTTGAGATAAATAACAGCTGTATAGTTATCCTATTTCTTTCCATAAAGTGTGGTTTGTGTTCACTTATCCACATAAATTCTCTTTTTGCACATATATTTGGTACATTTTTCAAGTTAATAACAACCTCCAAGTAGCGTAACTGCCACATGAGGGTAAAAATTAAATCTATTCCCGAAAGTATGAGGTGAAAGCAATTTATTATACTTTTTTTAAAACAAATTTTGGAGCTTCTGACAGTCCAAAATCCACATTCCCCCAAGGTCCCGGATGTTTATGTTCAAATTTACTGTTAATGAAGCTGCAGTTTCAGTTTTCACCTACAGCTGTCACCCTTCCCCTACTGAATGAAGCGCACCTCTTGGCTGCTGCTCCTCTGAATTACCCTGCTATAATATTTTCTTCATGTATTCATTGTCAGTTTCATCATCCATGTTTAGGCTCCTGCTCTCTATCTCTATAACAAATGTCTTCCAAGTTAAACGCAATAACCTTTTGCCCTGCCCCTCCCACCCTAATATCCGCATGACATTACAATCCATCAGATACCGTTAGATACCATCTTAGTGGCCTTCTCCTCATCACTCTACCTGTCTGCTCTCCCCACCACAGCATTGTGGCACCCTCCAGTCTTTTATGACACCCACACCCACCCCCACTCACTATCGGTCTATTGGTGGGTGCCCCTTCCTCCTGTCCTTCATTTCAGGTCTGATGCAGAGGCCCATGTTTGCTTAGCCAGGGCCCTTCACTATACACGGTTTTAATTAAAAGGCTGCACGCTCCACACTTTGTCTCTCTCATGCCAGATGGTGGACTGGTGATTATTTGGAAATTGGCGTATTATATGAAGCAATGAATTGAGTGTGGTCACCAGTTCAGACGTGCATATTTGAAGTTATATTGAACTTAACAACATGATCTGTATGGTAATGATGGAACTGCTACCGAAAGCAGGGACCCCCACTGCAAAATGAAACGACATCTGGAGTAATTTGTATATAGATGTTATTTAAAATTTATCTCAAAGCCTTAACTCTGTGTCTTGACCCCAACTTTCAATGTCTAAGAGCAACAGGTCTACCCATAAAATGCTATTGTCTCCACTGGTCATAAATGTTTAAGGTCTGGGGCTGGCCAGAGCCTGCGCAGGCCGATATAAGTCTATGGTTTTAGAGATAAAGATAAGCTTCTGAGATCTTTGGATTTCTTAACATTTCTTTTTACCTGTACAGTCACATTGTAGAATTAGTCAACTTTCTTCCCAATATTGCAAATGACAAAACGTCCCAGAAAGCTTTGCATCACAGGTTGCTAGTTGTGTCCCTGGGCAAAACACTCCTGACATTGTTTGAATGAACTGATTTAGTGTGATTGTGTAATGTCACAGAAAGGTCCCAGAAAATAATCCAAAGACTCAAGGCACTTGTAGCTGTTATATGCAGTATAGAAGAAGTGAATATTAATAGTTTTAAACCAAAGGGGCCCAAACTTTTTTTTTATCGAAGGCCACATCTCAAAAGATATTCGAAGCGGAGGACCACAGACCAGTGATCAGTGCAGTGCGGTGCTTTAAACACAGCTTTGACAGAGCCGCTGTGTGTTAATAAGGCTTGAAACACATTCATTTTAGGTCTGTATCACACTGCAATGTGATGTTTGAAGATGTTGTGGTATAAATAGTTTAATTTGCTGTTCAAAGTACTGCTTATGATCAGTTGGGCCGGTTCAGCAGGAGGCCTGAGGACCAATAAAAACTGGTCTGAGGGCCGCATTTGGCCCCCAGGACATAGTTTGGACAACCCTAGTTTAAACCACTGGTGTCCAAACTAGGCCCTCAGACCAAATTTAATTTCCCCCAGCCCTCCTGCAGAATTGGCCTAAAGTTTGAATATGCAATTCTGTCATCATCATAACCTTAACAACATCGCATAACATTGTGATATCGGCTTGAAAGTAATGTCCCAAACTGTATTAAAGGTATAGTGGCTCTGTTAAAGTATGAAAATCACCCATCTGATTGGCACATTGTGTGACAGTCCCTCCGAGAACTCCCCTGGTTTAAACATTATAATGCTCTCTAATGCGCCTGTAACTTCTTTAATTGTTGCTTATTTCCTTCTGACATATGGATTTTCCTTGTGTATTTATTACATTACTGTGGTGTACATGCAGACTTCAGTCTCTGCTTTGAAACTGCTGGATCCACTCTTTCACACTGCCCTTCGTTTCATTACAGGTGATGGATTTGAAACTCATCACTGTTTTCTCTATGGAAAAGTGGGTTTGCCATCACTGTCTATTAGAAGAGAATGAAATTTGAATGAAATGTATTTATAAGGGACTACTTCATAGACTGCTGGACATGACTGCATAAGGCTGAGGACTAACCACACCAGAAATGAGATGGAGGGAAAAAGGCTTTTGGCTGTTTTGCTTCACAAAAATAGAGTACATTTCAAAGTCCAGCAAAACTGAATACGTTGGTGCCACATTCGCAATTTAACAATCCAATAACGAGCCATTATACACACACCTGCACCTGTTAATGTTTTATATGGACTCGTACACGTATTTGTTTTGTTTGTTTTCTGTTTGCACTGTGTTTTGAGCACAGCACCCATGCAAAAGAGAGTCTAAGAGCTCAAATAAAGGTAAAGAAAATAACTTTTTACTTCAACTTCACATTAATATTTTGAAGTAGAAGCAAAACTCTTATATTTTGGTCCTCTCTGCCGCTTTCTGCTCACATTACATATTCTTTTGCCTGCAATCTCTCAAGTTTATCCCCTCTCACTTGTCTGCTCCTAACACCTCAATAACTCCCTCTCAGTCCATCGCTCAGTGCAGTGCAGATAAGACCGGCTGCTTTCACATTGTAATGCCCTGCTCCCTGTGTGTTAGGAGGGCGCATTGTTAGCCTCCAAGCCGCTATGGAGGAGATCTGCCCCGTCTTTGGACCCCCCTTATGGCCTTATCAGATGAGGGGACAGGAGATGACGGGTCGGGGTGGCAGAATGGAACAGCTGTCCTGAGTCACGCGTGCGGGGACCAAAACATGGAGGGGCCAGACGAAGCAGGCACGGTGGGAATCTCCTCCTCCAAAAGAAATCCACAAACAGAGGCAGGCTTCTAGTGTTTTATCAGCTAACCACCAGGGTCTGGGCACATAATCACATCCACGCAGCAGAGACAGAAAGGAGAGGAGAGAGGGAGAAGGGGAACAATTAGACTTTAAATGTAATCTATGACAGGAAGGTTTGACAAACACACATTTCCATACAGCCGTCTTTACATAACATTAGGTCGACAAGCAAAAAGGGATGGAGAGGTTGTGGGTTATATTGCAAAGATTTGTTGAAAACTATTTAATACATGAGTCAACCAGGTCTTGTATAAAAAACACTCCTATACTCAAATGTCTTAAGTTTTTTTTTCTGTAACAGTTGGAATCCCATCATGTAACTTTGTAGGCAAGAAAGTAAATTAATTAAAATAAAAGCATGTTTTTTCTATATTTCACTGAAAAACATGCAAGCTTTTTATTTATTTATTTAAAGCATTAATTTCATTATATTTATTTAGTTTATTTCATGTTGTTTATTTATTTTTATTCTATGCATTTATGTTTTATATATTCATTCTTTTGCATTTTGCATCTCCACAAACCTGACTTTTATTTGGCCTCTTCCTGCTTATTTCCTTAGAAATGTTGTTTCTTTGGCTGTAATCCTCCACAGTATGGCATAAAACATAACTATAAGTATGGTTTTAAGTTTCGACATCCATGCAGGTAACCGGTACCATCTTCTGAAAAGTATGCAGCGTTGCTTTTGAAAACATGCGATTTGGTTCTAAAGGTGACTCAAAAGTCAAAAAGGTTTACAGCTCCAGACATATAAATAAAACTAGATGAAAAAATGTATACAAGGAGTATATTTTGTCTTTAAAATTATTATTTAAAGGGCCCATATTACGTTATTTTTGGAGATGCAGACAGAGTAATGATAAAGCATTACTCTCAAACATGTGAGAATGAAACAAAACACTACTCCAGGTGTGTTTCTGAGGAGGTAACAAAGTTCTAACATGGCTAAAAGCTCACAAGAGTCAGTTTTGCATGATATAGGACCTTTAACATTTCAAGAAGCACTAATGGTTGATTAGTTGATTAGGCTAATTGATTAACTGATAGTCATAATGTTAAATGCTGTTTGCCTCCATATTTACACAGTTTGTGTATTATTCTGAAAAGACATGTTTACTTGCATCTGTTTCTATTGTGATGTTTGTTCTGTTTGTCATCCAGCGTGTAAACTGAAGCTCCTGACCAAAACCCAAGCTCAAACACTGCAGCCCAAATGAACTGTTTTTGTGTATTGTGTTTCATATTGTGCTTTGTCCCCATAAACAAATATTGTTTTGAAGGCCAGTAACAAACGGCATTTATCATGTACGAAACAAGTTAGAATCAACATCACCCAAATACTAGAGTCTAAATGTGAGTTACTGTAGTATTTCTCCACTGCATTACCATGAGAACAGTCCACATACCAGCACACAGCGACATTCCTGTTTTTGTCATGCATAGATTTGCATTTGTCAGACTGTGCTTTATCTGAACTTCCTCTAACCAAACTTTGTGGTGTTGTTCAAATACAGTTTGAACAGAAGTTATACAGAAGTTGATTCTTCAGAGTGAACAGCCAGCTCAGAAAAAGACCAGTTGTATCTGGAAGTTTGAAGCTAATTTGAAGCAATTAGTATGAGGAATCAGTTTACTTCTACTTCCAGGTTATGTCTACTTAAAAAGTGCTAAATGGACAGATGTATATTGTGGTGTAATGTATTGTTTAGCTTTGAGGTTTATCTTAAATCTAAACTGTCAGTGTTTGTGAGGACATTAGGAAAGAGCATATTG
The DNA here is from genome assembly GCA_019594935.1 of Periophthalmus modestus. NCBI lineage: Eukaryota > Metazoa > Chordata > Actinopteri > Gobiiformes > Gobiidae > Periophthalmus > Periophthalmus modestus. Next base: position 29,682,075 of record JAIEZT010001390.1, on the reverse strand, counting down.
TCATGCAGATTTTCAGATGCTAAATAAACAGTGGAATACACATATGCAGCTCATCTTAGTACCTTCCCATTCAAACAGAAAAAAAAACAAATTTCTTCTAAATGAGATCAGTGGTGGATGTTGTGGGGCTGTCTTGGCTACCACGCCTTTGTAACACCATGTGGCGGTCAGGGACAGTACTTTTGGACTGGCAGATTGGTGCCTCTTTTCAAGAACGGGGACTGGAAGGTGTGTTAGAACCACAGGGGAATTACACTCCTCAGCCTCCACAGTAAGGTCTGTTTCAGGGTACTGTAAAGGAGAATCCAACCAGTAGTCAAATGGTGGTTTTTGTCCCGGTCACAGAACTCCGGACCAGCTCCATACTCTGCATCAGGTGCTCCAGGGTTCATGGGAGTTTCCCCAACCAGTCCACATGTGCTCTGTGGAACTGGAGAAGGTATTTCACTGTGTCCCTTGTGGGGGGTGGTCCGAGAGTATGGGATCCAGGGTCTTTTGCCAAGGGCTGTCTGGTCCCTGTATGACCGGAGCAGGACCTGTGTTCGCATTGCCGGCAGTAAGTCATACCTATTCCCAGTGTATGTTTTGGACTCCCCCAGGGCTGCCCTTTGTCACTGGTTTCAGTTCATTTTTTCATATGAACTGAACCGTTTTTATGGACAGAATTTCTAGGCAGGAGCCGGAGGGGGCCGGGGACCACAGACTCTCATTTCAGCTATTTACAGATGATATTGTCCTGATGGCTTCATTAAACCAGGACTTGGAACGTGCACTGGGGCCGTTTGCAGCCGAGTATGAAGCAGCTGGGTTGACAATCAGCTCCCCTAAATCCAAGGCCATGGTTCTCGACCGGAAAAAGTTGCTTGCCCTCTCCAGGTGTATGGTGAGTTTGTGCTTCAAGTGGAGGAGTAGTCAAGTGGAGGTCTTGTTCATGAGGGAGGGCAGGATGGAATGTGAGATTGACAGGTGTATCGGTGCAACATCTGCAGTGATCTGATCATTGCACTGGACTGTTGTGGTGAAGAAGGAGCTGAGTTGAAAGGTAAACCTCTTGATTTACTGGTCAATCTATGTTCCTATCCTCACCTACGGTCATGAGCTCTGGGTAATGACAAGGACAAGATCATGGATATAAGCAGTCAAAATGAGTTTTCTCCACAGCTTAGCTGGGCGCCCGCTTAGAAATAGGGTGAGAAGCTCAGTCACACGGGAGGAGCTTGGAGTAGAGCTGCTGGTCCTCCACATAGAGAGGAGCCAGCTCGTGGCTCCTGGATGTCCTACCAGTAGGATGCCTCTGGGACACACTTCAGGGACTATGCCTCTCAGCTGGCCTGGGAAGACCTTGAGGTCCCACCAGAGGAGCTGAAGTGTCTGGTGTGACAGAAGTCTGGGAGTCCCTGCTTAGACTGCTGCCCCACAACCCAGCCCAGATAAGAAGAAGGAAATGGATGGATAAGATCGATAGACTTTCTTATAACTTTTTTTTTTACATTATATGACACATTGTGGGTAGTAGCAGTAGCACATATACAGAATGACTTCATTTGTCTAAACTTTATGATAGCATGTATACTGAGCAGTGTGAATTACTTTTTACATTGTTCTATGTAACTATGAACTTAAAGCTTACCCAACCTTTCCTTATAAATTACTTCCCCCCCCCCCCATATTTTGTAAAAGCAGATCTTCATTGAACTTTATCTAACTTTACAAACAATGTGTATATTTGTGTTTGTGCTGTTGTGTTACTATGTGAATTATGTGTGCAGGTCTCTCAACTATCTGAAGATCACAAACAAGTATGAAAGAGCCATGTGAGTCACTATGACGTTTTGAGATGAGAGATGATTGTTTGGGCAAAGGTGGTCCACTTTGTCATGTGAAAAACCTTTTCTAAACCTGTGCTGGCCAAATGCTGTGAATACTATCAGAAACCCCAGCTTTAACATTTAGACAGGGTGTTGGTATGTTGACACACATAGCTATATGTGTGTGCTCTGCATACAAATTAAACAATAAAACTGTCAAAACACAAAAACACAATACACCATAAAAGACATCTAATATTTATGCATGTGTGTGCTATATGCATAAGTCAGTGGCATTAGCAGCTGAAACACAAACACTTCCCTTTTTAAGAATAGCCTAGGCCACTGCCTCTTGTCCTGTCCCATTCAGACTAGCGTTAAGCACACAGACTAGCATGCTAATGGCTAATCCCTGAGGAGCGAGCCACCTTTGTCCCGGGACGTCCCTCTAACTCTCTGGGCTCTGGGTGACAGCTAGCACGGACTGCCTGTGAGGTTGCCAGATACTGATCTTACAGCATTTGCATTTTGGAAAGCAGCGGGTTGCCAGGGTCTGATAGGCATTTGATGAGCTTAAGATTGGCGTTTCTCCCTGCCACACTTTGTTTTTGGGTCCTTTCCTCTTTCTTTAGCTGTGATGCACTGCTGGAGGTATGCTATGTCCTTCTGCTTTGTGTGCAGAGAGCAAAAGTGTGTGTATTTGTCATGCAGCAGGTGGTCTGCGGGGGTCAACAATGCCTTCCATTGAATCTTATGGACTACAGTAGGAATGGCATGAGGTTGCTTCTGTTTCTGTTAGCCTTTTGAGTCCTCCCATTAACCCCTATATGCAATTTAAATAGAAGACACAAATAATTGGCTTACATGATTTGAAATTGTATTCTCTGGACACAAGTCTGGTTAATCCATTTTGGCAATTACCTATTAAAACGACATAAAAAATGCCAATTGGACCACGTTGAATGGGAGTTTGATTTTCTCTGCTGGAAATGGAAGTCACCAAGAGCTTTTCCCCTGCTGTGATAAGCATTTTGGGACATTCCGTGGTGCAAGGTGGGCTCGGGGGCGCAGGAGGCTAAGAGGACATTCCACAGTGCAAGGTGCAGTAAAGAGGCAGCATAGGAGGCCGGCAAAGCTAATCTCATGGGAATAAGTGTAATCCTCATGATGGGATGGAATCAACAGAAAGGATGGCAGAGAGGTTGGAGAATTAATGGCGTTCCGGGTGTACCTTGCGTGTGGTATGTCTGTGTTTGCCAGCGACGGCATACAGCATGATGATTATTTTAAACAATTTGTCTAGCCCTGGTTCTATACTGTCTATGATGAAAGATGGTGGCCCTATCCCAAATGTGCGCTTTCATCCGTCTTGCCTTACCCCCAGAGAACTGAGCTCCATATTCGCCAGCAGCACCCAGAATATGTGCTCCGAGCAAGCATGCAGAGGCGCCAGGACTGGAGCAGGATCATAAGTTCGAATGTGCAATTGGTGAACTATTTTGGATGCCCTTTGCTAAAAATGGCACCATCTGATTAATTATGATAACTTCATGTTGTTGTTTTTGAAAACTTTCAAACCCCAAGATGCAACTAACTTCTGAAGTTTTCTAGGTTTGATAGGTGGATGTTTCAGGAAAACTTGAATCTTCCTCCTCACAGTTTGTTGGGACAAGATATGACTGTCAACATAATTATTTTATTTTTGTTTTATTTATTTGAGCACATTGAGTTATAACTTTTTCCTATTGTCTTGATGTCAGAAACTATGGTTTAATAGTTTCTTGTCTCATAAGCTAATAAAACATTTTTAATTTAATTCATTTTAATAAGTGAATTTACATGTCAATAATGCCAGCACAATTTGCAAATATGGAAAAACTGAAAAGGCACCTTTATCATGACTAAATCTGAAAGCTAGGCTAACAGTATGTGTATGCATTCATTTTAAAGGGCCATTAGCCCATTTTGCACCATGAGTGAATATTTCAGAATTAAGTGTAAGACCCATCCATGTAGTTCCTTCTCTAACTCTGATGTTGAGCCATAACAGAGAAAAAACTGTCTGGGATAATTCAAAGTCCACAGCTGTTTCCACATGATGCTAATCCAACAAATTACAAACAATTTAAATGAAAGACATTCTCTTTAAATGTAGATTGTATAGTTTATTGAAGTTGTGTTTGCTTTTTAAAAAAAATGTCATATCTATTTTGAAGTTTGGCACAGAGCCGTAAACTCAATGCCCCACACCTCACATGGGTTTTCATAGCATACCCCCTTGAACCCCAATTTCTATGCACACTTTGTCATGATCCAGAGCTCCACGAGTGCACCCGCCCGCCCGCCTCCGCCACCCCTACGCCTCGCGCCCGGGAGCACGACTCGGGGGGACCCTCCGTGGACGCCTCCCTTTGTGCCGACGACCCCACGCTCCTGACGGCTTTCCGTGCCCCCTGGTTTCATCCATCATATCTGCCCCCCTCCAGGCATCATCAGATCTCTACAAAAGCATCCAAGAGAAAACATAAAGGGAAAAAAGAGTACGACCGCTTCCATGCAGAACAGTGCGTAGTCTTTTGTTCGGTGTTTTTCGGCTGGGCAAACACACCCTCTGCACTGGGGAAGACTTGGGGGTGGAGATGGGTGTGGTGCTATCTAAAGCGGGATAGTGTGGCCCCCTTGAAGGCCCCTTTTAAGGCCCCCTGGTCACCAGCAGAAACCATGTGTAGAGCTGTCATATGGGGCTGTCCCGGAACACCCCCTGTGCCCTGCAATACAAGGAGTATTGGATGGTAGGGCCCAAACTCTAAAGGAGAAAGGCCTACAGATATATGGATGTTTTGCTGGATTGACCACTGGTGCGTCCTGGAGTGGAACAGAACATATTAAATGCAAAGGGATTTGTGTCAAAAGATGTGTTTTCGAAAAGCTTGCAGGGGCCTTGTTTATTATGCAATCAACACTCAACACACTTCCTCAGCTTTCTAAGAAGTTATGATGAAGTTATGGCATAATGCTGGAGTTTTTGAAGCCTCAAAATGCTCTCTTGCAGTAGTGCTCAAACTTTTTTTAGTATAGATACTTCCTGATACTTTTTGATGATCAGTAGTGTCCCCTTACACTTACAAAAACTGTCATTAAAACATTTAGATACAAATTCATATTTGTCAAATAAAGATGGAATGAATCCTTTTGAATTATCACACGTTAGAACGGAGCGATGGGCGGGGATAGGGGGTAGGTGAAAACAGAAATTTTGACAGGCAACAGAGGAGTACTCAAATATCATGCATGTATCAATAGAAAAACCCTGAGAGCTTATAGTGAATGACAAAACTGTATATGGATAAAACTCATAGTCATTTCAAAGTTAGTTTTGTGTGATTATGTCTGCTTTAAGTCTACTTTTTGTTTCCTTCAGTTTAAGCACAATTTTAGTTTTTGTCAAATGCAAAAGTAAAAGAAAACTGATCCATCAACTGCACAAAAAATTGTAGGAGTGCAGATTCTTCTCCAAACCGATTCTTCAGTTCTTGTCAGACAGATAGATCAAGTTCAAAAGTATGTTGATAAACTCTGCAAGTCTTTCCTTTCCAAAAAACAATTTTTCAAAAAATGGCTCACACATTGCGCTGTGACGTCACTTTTTATTATATGAAAGAAAAATCTAAAATGACTAACTCAAAGGCATCATCCTTTGAAGCAAAACAATGAACAGTGGCCTGCAGTTTGTGTGGCTCTTCTGTGGCAGGACGTCCAGCCTTTTGTGGCCCGTAGAAGGAGAGGGAAGTCCCCGCTTGGTCACGATCACACCCCCGACTGATGGAGCACCCCTCAGCCGCTCGTTATGCCTGTTAGCCGAGCTGCAGCTGCGTGGGCGCAAATGAAGAGGTGGACAAACACAGACACACAAGAAACGGTGTTCAAGAGAAGAAGTGATGGAGCCAAAATGGAGGCCAGAACAAAAGAAAGTGCAAATATAAAGCAGCTATATAGAGATTTATGTGGAAAAGGTTAGTCCTATTAATGATGAGGTACTACCACTTTGACTTTAGTTGGATTGTTCTTTTCTGGTGTGCTATTTTGTATGGCCCCAGAGAGCAGAGAGCGACAGGAGCCGCCGTTTGGGACTAAGTAGAAAGTAAACTAAAAGTATTTGTGTCAGTGCAGTGTTAATCTGGCTTGAACCAGAAATGTATTTATATTGCCATTGTATGGATCATATATTTATTTATTTATTATTTATTCATTATTTATTTAAGTAGGTGGACCATGTGTTTCTCTAACTGATTAATCCACCTGTCTGTCAGAACTCTGGGAGACAAGATAGAGATAGACAAGATGTCACAATAGGACGTCACATGTGATCACATGGCATGCAGTCTTGGCTCGCCAGGCTATTGTTATGTATCATCAGGCTTCATAAAGTCTGGACAACTTCCCCTTTGCAATTTCCTGTAATGAAAAAAAATCTTTGCATAATACAGAACTTTTCAAAGTGTGAAGTAATACAAGTATGACCCATCCTTCAGTGACTAGGGCTATGAGTCATGGTGTCTGGTGCTGTTGGTGACTGCCACAGGGCACCTCGGGATAATTTTCCATGCTAACAACAACTACCATGCTAAGTGCGCACGTCCTGATTTTCAGACAATACAAGGGTTTATAGATGCAGAGAATACGCAGTGGACTTATTTTGACCTCAAGACTTGCTCATTCAATATATGTGTAATGGGGTAAGACAAAGTTTGCTTAAATTGGAGCAGTTAAAGGAAACCCATCCAGACGTTATTAACCATGATTGCTGTTTCTATTCACCCTGCCTCTTTACAGCGTGCCAACATTATAAGGGCTATAACATCTTAAAACACTGCTTGAATAAATAATCTGGGTTATAATTTCTTGAAACAACAAGTGCATAAAAGTATCTGAAAGTAGTCCAGAGTAAAAAAGAAGTTTTAAATCTCCGGGCCACGCATGCAAACAGACACGTCAATAGCCTCTAAAAGGAAGCGTGACTGACCACGTTCCAGCCCCATTCACCGCTGGGACAATGGTTCGCTGAGGCTGCAAAAAACCCAATTCAGTGTGTTGGGATCGTGTGTGTGTGTGTTGGTGGGTATCTCTTTTGCAGCGAGGGCTAGTATAAGACAGCCCACCCCCCTTCCCCTGCCGCTGCTCCTGTCTCCAGTGCACCAGATTGTGAATTTCCCAGGTGAACCTCAGCATACGGCGCACACTGTCTTCGGCTTTACTAAGACACCATTGGGGGGTCCCATTAGAAAGCACTGAGCATGGGTGTGTGTGGGGTTGAGGAGGGGGGTACATTCCCTCACACACACTTGCCAGGATAGGGCACCACGCCATGAACCAAAGGCCCCAGGGTGGAGACCTCTGCTGCATACAGGCCAAGGGAACGCAGCAGAAGGATGGGATGCAGCCTTGTATTCTGGTAGCGTTGGGTGTTGTATGGGGGGATAATGGGTAATAGGGGGGTGCGTGTAACAGCTTGTCGAGTTCCCTTACTTGGGCGATTCATGAAAACTGTTGAATGGAGTAACAGTTGACAGAGTTCCAAGCGGGACATTGAAGTCTGAGGTATAAAAGGTTTTGTTAGTGGATAGTTATAACATTGGAGCATTGAGGAGGGGTAAGTGATTGCTCTTTAGGGGATAAGGCTGCATTCACATGGTGCATTTAAATCTGATTTGTCTTTATATAGACGCGTGGCTAGACAAACATGTATTCACAAGCTGGTAGATCCATGTGTAAGCTTGAGTTATTTCGAAATTTTGATTTATTAAATGCACTATAACCCTTCTGCAAAATTGTCTAAAGTTTTTGTGCAGACCATTCTGTGATTTAGTAGTGCTGGGAAAACAGGGTTAACTTGAAAGAATCCAAATTGATATGGGTCAAATGCAAAGGACAGATTTCCCTACAGGGACAATAAAGTTCTTAACCTTTTTGACCTCAGGGCCCAGCTTTTTCTGTACAAAGTAACCTCGGGTACATATTAAATGATTATATTATATTCTATTCTTATGATTTTGCAGTCCTCAAGAGTGTGCTCACAGCCCTGCTTTGGGTCCTGGCCCTATGGTTATTAATCACTGCCTTAACCTATACCACAATAATGCTACACTAACATATTCAACACATTCTGAAAGATACCCAAAAATATATATGTATCTTTCATCTATTCCCCTAAATAAATAATGCCACAACCAAACAGATGCGGTTATTTTCCAGTTTTTATAAAGAGAGCAGCCGTGCATGCTCACACTGTGATGTAATGACTGTGAGTGATCTTGTGTGTGAGCCCGGCTTTCAACAGTAAACACAGATCTAACCCCATCTAAGTTCATTCAAATGTTGGACCAGACTGGAATATTTCGTTGCTAAGGCTGTAAGACTGAATACGACGCTAGGGTATAGGTTTCTTTAAGCAAACAATGTCTTTAAAAGGAATTCTGCTGTATGTACATGCATTTACATGAGAGTACAAATCTTTTTTTCTTGTTGTCCCTCTTGTGGACAGGAGCCAGCCCCTCAGGCCTCAGTGACTTCAGACTTGGACCAGAGACCAATGGCGAGCCTTTAAGAGTCTGCCGTTGCTATGGCAAGTGCAGCGGTCCATAATTCAGCCACATATGTGTGAGAGAGGGCCCTGATGGTTACAAATGGAAGTCTTGTCAGCACTAGAGGCCGGGCCATCTGTGATACTCCAACATGGGCTCAGAGTGCACATGTAGAAGTGAAAGTATCTCCCCAGGGAAACAAAAACACAAACTTTCACTATAGAGACTCACTAGAAAGTAGTCTGTTCAATTTAAAGGGTGAAGGCTTCAGAGACATCTAGTGGTGAATTTGTGGACTGCAGTCATTTGAAATAAACCAAGAACCTTCAGAGATAAAGCCTGACATCTCAATGACTTTGGTGTTTTTGATGAAGGTGTATATTTGAAGATTAAAAAAAAAAATCCTGCTTAATTACAGTGGAACAGTGGGGAGTGGATTCTGCTCCCTTGTTGATGCTGCCCTTTAAATGGCCTTTGTCATGAGAAGTACAAATGTAGGATGAAGTTTGCCTTAAAGGACATTTTGACTTTCATCTAAAATGTCCAAATGACCTAGTTGATCTATATATAGTTAAGGCAAAAATGTAAAAATGTCCTCACTGCAAAGGCTGTCCACTGATTTGACTGTTGTGCTGTAACCGAGGGTCCATCTTCAGATCTGGAGCTACATGGTAAGGACTATCAAGTTGGAGGTGCCTGTTTTATTTTAATACATTCTTTTTTCAGACCAAGGTTTAGTTTGTTTTCATAGTTTGGACTGCTTACTTGTCTTCTTCAGAGTGGTCATGTGATGTTGCTGTGATGTGCCCAGTCAGCTGATTTAAACAGGTTTTGACGCTGTCTTTCTACCCGTGGAAACAGGACGACGGCACCATCTGTAGTCCAACTTCTTCAGGACAGTATGCCGGGTGTGTGAGAGTAAAAAGGCCCCTTCGTCCTGGTTTAACGTCCTATGGGTTTCGATTGCCTCCTTAATGTTTGTAATGACAATGTTTGCTGTCCTCTGTCCCGGTGATGCTTGCTTCGTCCCAGTTGACTTGAGTTGCTCCTGTTCTGCTTTGGAAGACGAGATGAACCTCATTGGACAATGCATGTTTTAGGTTTAGGGGAAACCAGAGCACCTGTAGGGTAGACGTGTATTGTCATTACAAAATAGTTCTAAACAGGGACCCAGTGAAAAGACGACATTTGATTTATGATGTGTCCACCAAATCAGAAACAGAACAATCCCTAGTAACTCGTTATATGGAAACCTTTTTGAGGGAGATATATAGCCCTTGAACACTAACCTCAAACAACAAATTGAGTGTTACACAGCGCTCCATGAAGCCAAACATACACAACTCTACAAGGATTGCATGAGGAAGCAGGGCACTCTGTGGAAAGGCAATGTTTCACTGCAAACAAGCTCAAATTTCCTGCTGAATAAGTACTTCTGTAGGATATAGAGGAGAGGCCCAAACTTTTTTCTAGGTCTCCCCAAAAACATGATGTATGTTCTCTTTAAGTCGATTAATCAGCCCGCGTGCCACCCTGTTCCCCCCGGTAAGGATATAGACCCAACCTCTTCTAGTGAGGGAGCTACGAAGGAGAGTCAAAATATTTATAGATCCTCGCGCCGCCAACCATTTCTCTCCAGTGACATTCACTAACTCCCGCTTCAGCGAACAGCGTTTTGTCAGCTATCTCCAGGTAGATAAATAACCAGGAGTCCAATCAGATTTTAATTTATTTTCTCCTCTTCCTCAAGTCAAATATAACCATCAAGCGGCCCATTTTTGAAGGCCCAACCATGAATCATTCTCAGAAGGAGAGGACTTAAAAGTCACACTGACCTTTTTGGGGAGTCGCCAGAGACTATAGTGGCTATTTCCTACTGTAGGGTTGGTGTATAGGCAGAGGAAGGGTACGTTGCTATGGAAACACATGGGGGTATGTTTTGGTGAGAGACGCAGACAAAGCAACACGTGACAAGATGGTCGTCCCCCTACAGCTGTGACCTGTCGTCTATCCCGGAGACGAGAGGGAGAGGGAGACACAGGGGGGACAGGGAGATGGATGGAGCGCTTTGAATAAGGAAGTCGAGGAAAGTTACAGGAAAGTTCAGTATTTTGCAAATGCACTCACATTATACACATTTAATAAGCTACAGCAACAGTAAATTATTGTCAACTTTATATTCCTTCCAAAAAGCAGGCAATTTGCATCTCTAAACTCTATGTTTAATTCAAATACTGGGCTGCTTTGGTGAAAGAGTCATCACTGTCATTTTCAAAATAATTTAGATTGTACGGATTAGATTGCAACAGTATTTTACAAAATATTCAAACATATTCAAATTCAAGTAGAGCTTGTACTTGCTGGGTTACCCAAATATTTCCTCAAGACTTGCAGGAGCACAACAGGAAGAAGTTCGAGAGTTATAATTATAAAATGAGGTACTGCTGTTATAAGACTTGTGAAGTATAACTGACAGTAGCAGATACTAATACAACTTCCTTGTACTACAGCCACATTTTGGTAATATTGCTACTCACTGAGATGACAAATACACTAGGTATTTTGAGTTTTTACAAGTGTAGACAATGATTTGATTTCAGTATGGCTAAACACTATAGTTTACATAGTTTTTTCTACACTTTTACTGTTAAAATAGTTACTGTAAAAGTAGTTAGCAGACCTCACCATCAACTAATAACATCACACCAAAACTGCTGGGTAATTCACTTTTAAGCTCACAAGAATATCATACAATTTGACTATTCTAAAATTAAAACAACTAAAAGTAAAAGCACAAAAGTAATTATCATCCCACCATCCCACTGGTCCTTCCCACTTTAACTGGTACTCCGCCCACAACCAGAAAACAATGGGGTCATAAAGAAAAGTGAAAGACAGTTGTCAGGGTGGCAAACTCTCGACCTCTGAAGTGACCGAGGGCTGCCACCAATTTAAAACAATACACTCATCATCATCCACTGCCCATTCAGTGTGTGTGGCTTCTACAGGACAGAGACACCTAGTGGACAAACGAGAGCAGAGGTGAAGGGAGCAAAATGAACTTGTATTAACCCATTTGTATTTGTAAAATGTCAAAATGTGACTACCCATGTTAACTGTATAAATTATGGAAGTAGTCAGTTTACCACCATTTATAGGTGAAACTAGTTTATAACCTCAGATTACAGTGCAGTTTACAGTTGTGTAACAGGACATTTACCTACCAACCTAAAGCATGCAATACAGTCCCAGTAACAATCACTTCATATGCTGTTGTCCTTACCTAAACGTATACTTTGCCTATTTATTAATGTGGTGTGTGGGTGAGTGATGGTGCAGATTTACAGCCTCGCTTGTGTCACTGTACCCTGTGATAGAAGCAGTTTATCACCAACAAGTCAGGAGAGCGTGAATGATGCTCAAAAACGTTTGGACAACTTAGGGTATCTGGAAAAACTCCGTGTAATAAATGCATTATTATGTTTTGGAGGAGCACATTCTTGATTCTAGGTAATTCAGTAAGCAGAACAGTACACTACCAGGCAAAAGTTTGGACTTTATTTCACTGTTTTTTGTTTAATTTTTTTTCCTTTATGATTACAACTTTTTACAGTTTATATGCACACAGAAGACATCAAATATGAAGTAAGATATATAGAATTATGTAGCAAAGAAATATCTTACTTCATATCTTTGACTATTTATAATTATATGTAAGATATCTAGTACTTCATATGATCTGATGTCCAAAACTTTTATGTCTGTAATCCTCATTATGTAAGTTATAGAAAAAGTAGTAAACATAAAGGAAAAAAACATTAAATGAGAAGCTGTGTACAAACTTTTGACTGGTTGTTTAAAGACTCCTCATTACACAAAAGTGACTCATCTCCAAAGCATACATATGGAATAATGTAGTAAAGAAAAAAGTTTAAAAGCTTTTTTTTTTTCAGCAAAGTATAGGGTTTCAGTAGAGTTATTTACCTTTTTTGTTGCTATATAATCTTACTGCATATATCTTACTTCATACATTTGATGTCCTCTGTGTGTATAAAATGTAGAGAATAAAAATAAAATAAAATAAAAAAAAAAAAAAAAAAAAAAAACAACATTGAATGAGAGGGTGTGTCCAAACTTTTGACCTGTAGTGTAAATTATCATCAACTTTATTTTCCTTCCAAAAAGCAACAATTTGCCATTCAAATCACTGATACAGCCATCACTGCCATTAGATTCATTTAGATTGTATAACAACAACCATATAATAAATGCATTCTTGATTCTGGGTCATTTTCTAGACCTTCCACCTCCCCCACATCTTCTTGCTCTCCTCCAGCCTGGACCGTCTAACTAGAGTGTCCCACAAAAGACACGTCCCGCCAGTCTCTTCAGAGGGGACAGGAGAGAGTGGGCTCATCCCTCTAATCCCGGGACGACAGGGCACCTCTTCACTGGAGAGGGCCAAATCCACTGATCCCCTCTGCTCCACTGAAAGAGTCCAGGTTCTCTCTGGGACAGGCACAGCGGGACATGGGGACACCAATCCGGGGGGCAGCGTTCTCCCGCACACACCGTCCTGTTGTTTTACAAAGATAAAGACCGTTATGCAAATGCAAATGTGTGTGGATTACATACATATACATAACATGGCAACAGATGCTATGTTTCAAGTGATAAGCAAAGCACTAATCTGCAAGAAATGTCACTGCTGGTGTAATCCTGCATGTGGTTGTGTGTCAGTGTGTGACTGATGGGCATGTGAATGTGTAGGAACAATAGAAGAGAAATATTACCCGGATTCATTTGCATTGAGGGGCGATAGTAGCTCAGTTGTCCATCGATCGAATCCTGCTCTCGGCATAAACATCATTGGTTGGCGAGTCATATCCACTGACACACAGGTTGACGTTGCGATTCAAGCTCCCATAGATGAATGCTGTTGCTGTGTCCTTGGGCAAGACACTTAACCCAACAGTGGGTGAGTGGTTTCTTGATGTAAAGCGCTTTGAGTGCCTTGAAGGTGGAAAGGTGCTATATAAAAATGTGACCTTTTACCATTGTGAGTCTTTTCTGTGAATAGTGCAAGTAATTATGGGCACTAATTTTGATTTTAAAGTGGCAAGTGGCAAGCATGAAGGCAGAAACTGCAGTAAAGTTATGGAAAAACAATCAGGTATTATAATTAATAATTATTATTATAATTATAATATTATTTTATAAAGTAAAAAAAAAAAAAAAAAAGTTCCTCACAAATATTTCTTAAATGCGAGCTAAAAGAGAAATATTGTGAAAGGACTGCATGGCCTGAGTTAACAAGTATTTGTATATTTTTGCTGTTCAACTAAAAATTATAAATAGTAGGTGACAGAAAGTCGTAGGCCATTACGTTGACAGCAGCTATAGAGCTACTTGGTAGAGGTTGGGACTCAAACTCTGTTTTTTTCCTCCCCATTCTCCCCCTCCCCCTAAAATCTTCCCCATCTTTTACGGACAAGAGTTCCCCAGCTTTGGTAGAGTTGGTAGAGTTTGGTAGAGTGTTGTCCACTGATCTGAGGTTGGTAGTTCAAATCCCGCTCTCCACATAAACATCATTGGTTGAGAGGTCAGATCCACTGACACTTAGGTTGACGATGTGATTCCAGCTCCCACAGATGAATGCTGTTGTTCGTGCACACTGATATTTGAATGGGTGAGTGGTTCCTTGATGTAAAGCGCTTTGAGTGCCTGGAAGGTGGAAATGCACTATATAAATATGAGACCATTTAGAAGTTAATAAAAAAATTATAGTAAAAGATCAAGAGTATCAAGGTGTTATTCTGTTCTGGGTAACATGTTTGATGTTATATTAAATTTACATCATGCTGTCGGGTAGTCTCTTAACTATAAAAGCTCTTTACCGATACCCAAATATAGTCTCACCAAACAAAACATTTTATACACCTGCGTCATTGGCTGCCACAAGTCATGAGGTACATGGTGGGACTATTGAGATCTCCATGACAGTCAACCTCCTTCCAGCTTAAAAGGTTTGGTCCCACCTTGTGACATCATTAGGTGGTAATCCAGACTCATGTCAGTTCTCACTTTACATTAGATGTATCTCAACTAGCTAACAGTTTTTAGCCCCATTTTCACTGCAGATGACGTCCATGTGCCCTCTTGTGGCAATACAGCTGTTTCCCTTGCCCAAAAATCAGGGTTATTATATTTTAAGGAGTAAAATGTTCCAACATAAATCAGTTACCCTGAATAATACATAAATATGACATACCAAATGTGTACTTTCCACAGTCAGTAATTCTTTTACAACTCCAAATTCAGGTGACAGCGTTGCACACAGAGAAGAATACCGTTTCAAAACATGTTAATTCTAAATGCCTGCAAGTGAGTTAACTTTAAAAAGTGCCCAAATTTTGAACAAAAGTTGGATTTGGAGTTGCATAATATACAGTTTTTGTTCATTGTCGTTCTATCATACTAACCCACGCAGAAAAATTGCTCCTTGCCCCTTGCTTTATTGAGTTATTCTTTGGTAAATTCCTGTCCCTTGCTGTGCTCAGACGTATGCATATGAGCTACAAATTGCCTGGATCCTTCTCCATGGTTATGTGGGGCGTGCGTGTGCGTGCCAGTGTCCCGGTGCGAGCGTTCGGGGCGTGGAGTGTGCGCCTGCATTCAGCCTGTCCCAGCAGCTAATGAGCGGCACCCACCTCCTCTCCTCTCGGGCGCCCCTGACACCTCTCCTCTGCAGGGCTGGAGGGGCTGCAGCGCTCCCGTTTTCTCATGCTAATCACACGCTTTGTCCCGGGACGGATAATCCTGCACGGGCTTTGTGTGGGGGGCCCCCGAGGAGAGCTCCACTGGGTCGACCCTGCTTCACGCTACGAGCCACAAAGAGGATGGGACACCCCACTTTAGGCTGCTGGAGGCAGAGACACAAAAATAATATAAAAATCTGTCAAGTTTTGCGGAATGCACCTTCAAATAACTAACAAACTACATACTGGTGAAAATGACTTAGTTGGTTAGACTTGCAGTTTGAAGAAAATACTTCATCCAGTGGTCATCATACTTAGTAGTAAAGGAAATAGTAAAGCGAATACCTCCACAGTACTGCCAATTTATAGTATATTGGAAATGTATGTTTTTTTCCACATTAATAAAGTAGTGTCTATATATGCCCTGCACTAGTTCACCAAAACACTTGTTCAGCAAGTTTCTGCAAGTAAAATAAGCCACCTCATATCTGGGTCAGACAGTCTCAACATACAGCTACAGTATGTTGCCATAACATCCATTATGTGCAGCATTCTTATTCAAAACCAGCTTTTGTTTAAAGGTCAAGACAATGTGTTTTCTAAATTTGACCAAGCAACTTAGAGCTGAGATCTTGATACGTAGCTGCCAAGTAAACTCTACTATGCAAAGTATTAGTAACTGGAAACTGTATGCCTATTCCACACAAAACAGAACAATTTGAACATATAAATGTCATGTATAGAAGGTCAGTTCTAGGTTTAAAAATCAAACATTGCTATACTAACAACTTATGAACTTAAAAAAACGTCTGGATGCCAATACATTAAAGAGCCCATATTACTCTGTTTTCTAATCTCCTCATCACAAACAGATCTGGAGTTGTGTTTTGTTTCATTCACACATGTCAACTTCACTAGAATATATTTGGATAAGTTTAGCCCTGAAAATGAACTGTTTCCACGTTTAAAACAAGTGCTCCATTGTGCATGATTCATCACAATTTGGTGGCAACAGAGTACTTTTGAACTTTGGAGGTGTAGACAGACTAATAATAAAGGATTACTGTACTTAAACCTGTGTGAATGAAATGAAACACAACTCTGGGTACGTTTTTTATGCGGTAACAGGATAAAACATGGCTTAAAGCACTCAAGAATCAATTTTGTGTAATATAGAACCTTTAATACTCATCACTGATCTTCTCCATGGAGTGAAATCGTAACATCATGAAGCACTGATTGACCCTTTTGGAAGCATCCCAACATTCCTCTCCTTGAACCTTGGTATGGAAGATGGCTCTGGGGCGGTGAAGGCTGAGGGCACGGTGTAGCGTCAGGCAGATCAGTTCAGCTGAATAACTGCAGGGCGAGACGAGAGCTACACACTATAGTGGAGCAGAGAGAGAGCAGACAGGCAGCTACAGGTTTCTCTGTTTCATACTGAAGGGAAATGCAGATTATTGAAGTTGGGCACACAGCCTTAGCCCTCTGCTCTATACATCATAATCAAATCTGTTTTATGCCCAACTGTCAAAGGAGAAGGTGCAAACTACTGTCAAGTCAATCATGCTGTCGAGGATATTTTTTTTACTTCAGAAAGTTGCAGCAGCTGATCAAAATACACTCAGATGTTAAGCATTTGCAACTGTGCCAATAGTCTTCGTCTTAACTGGTCTAGAAGAATAATATACTTTATGCTTTTTTTCTGACCTATTTTGCCTTCTCAAGATCATTTTACGAGCAACTTCAACAACAACATCACTGCTGGTTGCAAACGGGTGCCCACCAATATCCAAGATGGCCGCCGTTGTTTTGATTATCCCCTACAGATTTTGGTTGGATCTGGGCGGAAATTGACAAAGTGATGTGAGGTCCCTGTGAAGGAATGAATGTGCCCCAGTGGGTCATGATCCGGGGGGAGTCTGCAGGCTCTGTGGCCCAGTGTGAAGAGGCAAAGACGGGGATTGTGATCCTCGACCACGGATGGGCCAAAGCCAAACGTCTGTCTGAGGACACACACGGACATTTTTGTTCAGCAAACAAGTGAGCGCTGGAAATCCCACTGCTCCCCTCCAATAATCCTCATTGGGTATTCTGACGGAGTTGTGCTGTGGACACCAAGTTGACAGACAGAGTTAGGGAGTAAAAGAGGAATCCGAGGGAGGACACAAAAGCTCCACTCCTCCAGTCCTGATTGGTCCCAGGCATAGGGCCTATTCTCTGCTGTTTTTGCTAATTGGCCACCCAAGCATTGAGTTCAACCCAAACACGTGCAATTGCCTATACTTCTATATGGCACACCGCCGGCTGTTCTTCTCTCATGTACCCTCATATTTCTTATGCTGGAGGCTGGTTGCCTTGGTGAATAGAAGCTTTTCAGGAAGAAAAAGGAAAACCATTTGGAAAAGGTCCTTCATTACAGTTCACAAGAACACAACTGTACTCAAAGCAAGCAAAATCCAATCACAGTGTATTTGGAAAGGATCACAGAGGTATACATGAAAATTCGTCAAGGTTACCGAAAATTGAGAGCAATAATTCCACCCGTAGATGTCTGCAAGTCTGCACCATTATGTTACATTGCTATTTCAAAAGGACACACTTTTCCCCAAAGTGCTGTGACGCATGACCTTAAAGTTGACATTTAGAGAAAGCCAGAACCCTACCCCATAAAAAGTTGGGTTGTGATCTATGGCGCCTGATCTTATTATTTCATTAACTTATTAGGTGTGGTGGAATTCTACCACATCTCCCATCGGTTTTGTCCTGGTTTGCCTTCTTCAAATAGAAGGTAATTTGATTGTCTGGGGGGTCCATATGGATCTATAGCTACTCGCTTCACCCTGACTGACTGCTACCAGACTGAGGCTTTGGTGTTCCTTTAAAGCGATGACAAACTTCCCTATCCTCCCTTCCTTTATACCCCCCCAAAGGCACCCTGAATCTGGTTAGGCCCAAAAGAATAGCCCCACTGAACAATGAGCAGCCATGATGGAAAGGAGCGGTGGTGCTGACGGAGTTTGTTGGGAGAAAGATGTGTGTGTGTGGATAGGGTGAGGGGGTAGCGTCAAGTGACCCGCAAAAAAACACTATCAAACAAGACTCTGAGGGCTTGACAATGGCGTCGGCCTGCTCTTTTCGGCACTATACGGCACTGGTGGAGCAAGATAAGGGAATTCCACAATACGGCAAAAACGGGTTGAAAGGAAGGCCAGGGGTTGCTGCTTTTGTAGATATTCAAGACTGTTCTTTTAAATCCAAACACTCTCAATGCATTACTGCTTGTGTGTTTCTGGAATAAAGCGTCACTTTGTAGGACAAGGTCGCCCCACGTCGCCAAAGATCTCTCTATGCAGATGACGTGGAGATTAAGACTTGGCTAACACTGGGCTAAACTTCTCAAACGGCAATAATTCAAGCGGTTGCTACAATGGGGCATACTGCAGCTGTCTGAATTTATAGAGATTTAAAAGTGCAGGGGAGGCCTTTATGGACCTCATGCTATAGTTTTCCAAGTTATTGTAATGTGTTGAGCTGTAAGTGAGATATTGTGTAAGTTCAAAGTTGTGATTTTTTGTGTCAATTTGCCTTGATGAAAACCCAAGAAAAATACCTGCAGGGAGAAACTTTGCGTGGAGAAGGGGCAGAGCCACGTTAGACAAGGCAAAACATATCGCTTATGTTGCACAGAGCCAAGTAACTGTCTCCAAAACGTACAGATAGACTGGGCATGCATTCCTAAATCAAAGTAGGACAGTGAGATGAGAAAGAGTGCGGCATCATTACAGCAGTCAAACCAGACTGATAGATAGAACTTAATGACCTCGGGATACAGATTGGTTCCTCATGCTTGTTTTTCTGTGTGCAATACAGTGTGCAATAAACAAATAATTGATATATTTACTAATTAAAACCTTTTTGTGGTATCTTGGAATATGTAAATGCTTAGATGAGTCAATTAATCAATAGATTATACAATATATATGTATAGAATATGAAGGGACCTAGACAAACACCTTGTTGCACACCATGTTTCACAGTTTGAAGATCTAAGCAACAGCTATGATACTAAACTAGTTGTTTTTTATTATAAAAATAATAGCTGATAAAATGTACTGCTGATTTAGCAAAATCATAGCAAAACCAAAACATTTTATGCTCTATTTGAGGCTGCTGTAAAGTCTTATAATACAGTTCATATGATATTGCCTTTATCTTTTACCCACAACCAATCTTTTCCAATTTTTCTCTGTAAACATGCTGATAGTTTGTATGAGTCTTTATATCTGTTGTATTAGCTTCTGTAGAATACAAAATAACAAATCAAAAATAACCTATACTACATGAAAGTGACCGTTAAGGCACATCTTTATGAATAGCGCTAGGTCTCTGCTTATCTCAACGTTTGGGGCAGAAGGGGCTTTACTCAGGAGCAGGGCTGCTCAAATATTCACTATTTGCACAGCGTACAACTTCCCAGTCAGTGCGGATTAAGCAAACAATACTCGCTGCCCCCCTACACCCCCCTGTCAAAAAAACTCCATCCAAATTAGTCTTTCTTTGGCCAGTTATAAAGACCTGTGTATGAATGAGGGCCTCTGTTAGTGCACTAGAGATAACACACGCTCACTCTGAGTAATCTGGCTTTTCACAGCTTCTGATTGGCTGGAAGTGATTTATCTGTATTGCGATTGGACAGGAGTGTAACTGACCATGGCCGATTTGACACCTGCCCAACTGTTGGCCTGTATAGAGCCTGCGTGAAGTCCAGAGATATGTGGATATAGCAGAGATGGAAACCTGCAAACTCCTGATTAGATTTGGTCAATGCAGCACACCAAACACTGCATTCATTCCCGCTGTTATGCAGACGATGGGGAGCTGTTTTCTCAATCCAGAAAAAGGACATAGGCAAACACTGCGATCTGAAATCTCTAGATGGTGCTGTATGTTGGATTGTGAGTAGCAGCCAATAATCTTGTATTCTCTGGTGTTTCTGAAGCCTCCGTGTCTCCATACACTCATCCCCCATGTTACCACTGGGGTAACAGTGGTATAGTTGGTATTCATCACCAAAAGACCAGTTTGAAATGTGAAACACTTCTATTTTTGTGCCTCCGAGCAAGACAATTCACCAAGCGATGTGTTTGGGATTTGTGAGAGTGTGCTTTTTGCAGGGGTCATATGTGTGTGTAAGGATTGTGGATACAGAAGCTTCCATCACTGACATGACTTGTTCATTATTATTATTAAAATAAGATATGAATTAAACAATAAAAATAATAATAATGGTCCAAAAACATTAACTGAAACACCAGAGGATCGATAAGATTCACATTTGCGTTTACAAGTCCTTATATTGAATTGCAAAATGCACAAAGTTCGAACATAAATTTGATTTACACAATTCACTCTTTTTGAGCCATTCGAGGTCACGGAAAGTGCTCAAAAAAAGATGCCTGCAGCAAATTCCTAAAAGTCATATAAATTGCTCTGTGCCCGCCTCAAATCACTAAATAGGAGAAGTAACACAGAGCTATTGTAATTTTCATCATGTCAGAACTGAGTAGTGAGAGAATATTTTTCGAGGGCACCCAGTATGTGCAATTCACAACAGTAACATAAAAGACAAAAAAAGTAAACTTACAGGTTTACTGAAGAGGAGAAAGAAGTGTTCATGACTGAATTCTTAGTATTGCTAAGATGCTGTGTGTGATTTTTACTCAGAAATGTGAAAAACTGTTAATTTTAAATGTTTTGCAATGGCCCAAAGTTATTCCTCACTTACCTCATGCATTCCAAGCATCCTAAAAATGCACCGAGATCAGAGACGAGTGCAGAGTTTTGCCATGATGTTAATGCTACAACTAACATGCTAATACAACAGAACAGCACAATATCCATGCACAGTAGAATGCTGTTTATACAATATATCTGTGCTAGGGCAAGAAAACCTTTATTTAAACAGGGAGACCCAATTTGCTCCATGTCCTCATCTTCTCCTCTTTATTGTGATGAGCTGTGGCAGTTGAAATACAGAAAAAATCCAAACAAAAAACAAACAAATAAGTATATAAGTTCATTTAAAACATTAACATTTGGTGCAGGTGTGTGCATAAAAGTTTGTTACCAGATTATTTAATTGCGTTTATGGCACTAAAGAGTCCAGTTTTGCTTGTTCTTTTAATACATTCCATTTTTGTGAAGAAAAATAGCCAAAAGCCCCTTTTCCCATCTCATTTCGGGTGCGGCTAGTCCTTAGCCTTATACAATCATGTGCTCTTGAATTAAATGTTCAAGATCACATGATTGTATACATCCAAGAACTTTGCTGCAATCCATTGGAAAAAAATTGGATGCAGGCCCTTCAACTTATCTGTAAAAAAAAATAGAAATGAATGCATGCACTAGATGTGGCCTTATGTCACAAAATGAGGTGGATAAGGAAGCTACAGAAGGTTCTCAGGTAAGATGAATTGTTTTACTCCAAAATAACACCCAAGTAGTAAAATCACCCAATCACTCAAGTACTAAAAGTCATTAACAACTCCACGGCTCAAACGTCACAGGGAAACAGGTAGTAGAATGGATGTACATGTGCATGCCTGTAAAGAGAGAAAGGTAACAAGACGACACCAAGAATGTGTAATTAAATTCTGGAGCAGGCCCTCTGCGCTTGTGCTTTAAATGGCCCTCGAGCTGAAAGGAAGGATTAACACGGACAGTTCCACAACCGCCACAGCTCATTACGACACAGCGGAGGATAGGGACACGGAGCGAGGTGCAGGCAAAACGCCACACAGACGGGGACTATGACAGTTCTCAGATTGGGTGACGATGCTGCTTTTCTGCTGTGTCTCTCGTTCTGGTCTCATCTCAATCATCTTTATCGATCATAATTCAGGAATAGTTTTTGGTGCTGTTGTTTGTAAATGGATTAAAAAAGTTGAGTTGATTTGTGAGTTGTTGGGCTTGTCTCTGCATTCACCTCTTTGTATCTTATCAAAGTCTTTTTCATCTGTGTGTACAACTATAGATACAGAGGCAAAATGTAAAAGTATTTAGGTACCTGTTCAAAAATGTACTTTTAGAGTTTAAAAAAGTAAAAAAAAAAAAAAAATAAAGTATGTCACAGAGATTTTGATAGTGTTGTTCATTTGTTACAGTGTTAAATGTAGTGATATTGATTAAAAATTATGCATATTTTATTATGAATTTTGTGCATTTATTTACTTTTTGCTCAAAGCCAAAGCTTGAACTCAAAAACTTTAGTCAGGATGGAACCGTGAACATGCTAAAAGTAACCCCTCAAATTATATGAAAAATAGTAAAAGCCAAAAGTCAAAAAGTTGTAGTTGTGTTGAGTGACGTTTTGCTGCTCATCCAAGTCGCTTCTTCAGTTCTGGTCAGATTACTGGTGGACACTGTCTTGTATCTATCTGAAGGGAGGAGCTAACTACACTGAAACTGGAAACAGCTTTCGTTTACAGTTTTTGTATGTAGGCTAGGTCTATTGAACTACATTAAGTGTGCACTGTCCCTGAATCATAATTAGCATATTCATTTGACTCTTAATGGATGCTTTCACACCTATTGGCTTATAAAAGGTACTTTTTACTTTTCAGTTCAGTTAAAAAATGTAGTGGAGTAGAAAGTACAGATGCCTGCTCTCAAATGTAGTAAAGTAAAACTAAAAAAGTACAGATACCTAAAAATGGCACTTAAATACTGTACTTTACTACTTTTTCTACCTTCCACCACCGGCACAGTGTCCTTCTGTTATGAACAGTCATGAATAGAGTAGGCTACTGCTGTGAAAAGAATGCTTGCTACAAAATTTAGAGAGTTTTTTTTAGTCTAGCAAATACATGTACTTGGTCACTCTGCCTTATTATATTCAGCTGTGTTTATCTGGTCTGTACCTAACCTGAATGATTCAAGTTAATATGCAAGAGTCTTTTTTTACACAGAAGGTGCAGTATAATTAGTCATGTGCTGGTTTGTTTGGAAACCATAAAAAGATTTGTATAACTAATATAACTCTACTGCTACTGTAAAAAGATGCTAGTGATGGGACTTTAGGCTCTTTTGGATCCATTCATGTAAAAGAGCCGTTCAAAAGACAAATTCTTTTTATATTTATTTATTTGACAGAAGCCAGTGTGAGAACTCATTTTATCTACAAACTAATCACAGAGAGGAACGACCAAGGCTCAGATGTGTTTAAAATGGTTCAAGCTGAGAGTGGGACTGTGTTTACCGACTGAAACGATGCATAATCTAATTAAAACGTCGCACTTCAATAACACTAATTAAAAACTCAGTGTTATTATAATCCCAAATATGTTTTCTGTAGAAAAAGCTCTCATTCGTGTTACCTGCTTCTGTGCTGATTCTTGTGTTGGTTTAGTGTTAATCAGTGTAAAAATGCATAAAAACTAGAAAGAGAAAGAATTGAGTTTTAAAAAATTAGATCCGGTTCCATCCATTCACGTTAAGGAACCGTTCAAAAGAGGATGCATTATGTCAAAGAGCTTTGAAGCATGCATGTTATAATGATTTTCCCTCATTCTAAGCTCATATGAGTTGCATTTTGAGTGAGTCATGTATCTCTGAGTCATCCTGTATTGTTCTGGGTCAGGGCTTAGAAATGTTTTATCTGCTTCTATCTTTTATTCCCGTCCTAGACCTATTGCCGAATTCCTTGTTTTCTCCAACTCTGGGTCCTATAGTGTTAAAAAGAAAAAGTCCCTATGCCATTTTTCACAACTGAAACCACTGCTGCTCACTACTGCAGTGGGATAATGTGTTATCATGACTTAAACAGCCCACATTCCACTCTGTTCCACCTTGTGATGTCATGTGGTAACACAGGAAGTGGTCCACTGTGTTTTTAACTCCATGCACCTTCACAAAAAAAACATTTGCATAATTTTAGCCCTGGAGGTCTGGAGTCTTTACTAAACAAAAGCTAAAAGGTAGCTGCTTCATGACATCATAAGGTGGATCAGAGCATTTAGAGCTTTGGAAATGTAGACAGAATAATACCAAAGGGTTACTCAACATGTGTGAATGAAAGAAAACACAACTCCTGGTATGTATTTGATGAGGTAGCAGCATTATAACATGGCTTAGAGCTCAAAAGAGTACATTTTCTGTAAAAAGGTTAGGGACAACCTGCTCGAAAATGGTAAAAAGAAAAGAAAAATACTAAAAATGGCTCAAATAAACTGCTAAAAAAGTAGTAGTGGTACAAGACGGCTAGACATGGCCTTGATGGAGTGGATTGAAATGGCAGGATTAGAGCTCTCAGCAGAGACAGGCAGACAGGCCCCTCCTCGGGGAAGAATAGGGGGCAATGTGGTCAACCTTCTGGCTTAGGCCTCATACATACTGTTGACCATGCCACTACAGTCAAACACACACATTGTACAGGTCAATCATGGCAGGAGAGCAGCAGTACAAACACATGGAGGATTTCCTATGGAGCCACTGCAGTACTCCAATGTACACAGACTGACCGCTGAGTAATTCTAAGTTGGTGGAATTAAGGACCTGAACATGTGAACAAGTTAACATTCCAGCAGAGCCAAGTGCAGTCCCCACAGACGAGGCTAATTAAGTGCTCCGCCATTTTGGTGCTTAAGGCGAAGAAACTAAACAGAGACTCATTGACTGGAGCATTATGGCAGACCAGTAAAGAGAATGTCGGAGATAGACAGGTGCCTCCGTGTTGAAGTTGTAGGACTACACAAGCGGTTTCTGACAATTCATCTAGTTTCAAGTCTTACCAAAATATGCATCTATTGACCAGTAAGTATGTCAGCCACCACGAAAGGAAAAGTGTTTAGGTTGTCTTTCCCTCAACAGTAAAAGGTACACATTTGGTACTTTTTTATTTGGTGTTTTGTGTATTCTTGAGCTATATAAATATGTTTACCTTGTTGACTTTACTTCTCGATGCACTGGTACACAGTCTACCTTGAAATAATGGGAAATAGAAGATAGAAGTGCAATAAGAAGTCCATCAATTCTGGCTCCAATTCACTTTCTATTAAAAAACTGTCACCTCCTTTTCCTGGATCAGACATATCTTGGTTCTTTGGCTCTTCTCTCTCTTTTTTTTTTTTTTACCCCATGCTCTATATACTTCACTAGTTCTTATAAGTACACGTTAGTTCCAAGTCAGCGTGACAGGACTACTGCTAAGAATCTCATGCTCATTACGATTGATAAGGGAATATTGATTTGCATAGAGACACAGACAGAACTCTTCACTGGGCACGACTCCTCTCCATCAGTCATGGGTCAGTGACAGCGGTGAAGTTAAAGCTGAGTTACCTGTGTGTATCTAGGCTCGTATCAGCACATCTGGAACAGTCCTGTCTCTGTCTGCAGGGTCAAAAGACAAGGTTGCAGGGTCAAAGGTCATGATCACCTGTCTACTCTGGGTCTACAATTCTGGGTCATTTGCAGTTTTGCTTACTTTTTGTATAAAAATAGTTTTACTTTTTGCTTTACTACTTCTTTATGCACTGGTTCACACTCTACCTTGAAATAATGGGAAATAGAACATAGAAGTGCAATAAGAAGTACTAACCATATGCTGTATATATAAATGGACATATTTAAGTCGCTGGCCACACCGTTCCAAATATTAAGTGAGAAAGGGCGCATCTTCCGGCTCCATTGACTCTGGCTGCAATTCACTTTCTATTGAGCCGAATGCTATGGGTGACGTCCACTTCTTTATACAGTCTATGGTACTAACCCTTAAGGATCACAGACTAAATACATTTGTAGTTAAATCAAGATAAATATTCAGAATTAAGGTTACAGTGGTCCCTCGTTTATCGTGGAGGTAACGTTCTAAAAATAACCCGCAATAGGCGAAATACGCAAAGTAGTCAGCTTTATTTTTTACAGTTATTATATATGTCTTAAGGCTGTAAAATTCCTCACCACACACTTTAAATACTTTTCTCACACAGGCATTAGCATTTTTTCACATTTCTCCCTTGTTTAAACACTCAAAGTTCAAACCTTCGTAGGTGCCTTTGTCGGCGCAGAACATTTCATCGACATTGTGGGTTTTGTCGAGGAGAAAACTTGCAAACATACAGCACTTCAGAGTCACACTGCGATCCAACATTTATGTAAATTTGTCTGAACACATTCTGTACTGTACAGGAGACACGGCTCAGAGGAGACTGATGGACAATGGTCTACAGTCCCTCAGCCAATCAGGACGCAGAACACAATGCACGCTAATACACTGTAAAAAAAGCATGTAAAACTGCACAAAAAAAATCTGCGAAACAGCAAGACCGCAAAAGGTGAACCGTGTTATAGTGAGGGACAACTGTATGCGTTTTGTCACTATATGGATCAGACACATCTTGGTTCTTTTGCTCTTCTCTTTTTATATTTTACCACACACTCTATATACTTCACTATTTCTTAGTAGTACAAGTTAGTTCCAAGTCAACGTGACAGGACTACTGCTAAGAATCTCATGCTCATTACGATTGATAAGGGAATATTGATTTGCATAGACACAGACAGAACTTTGCATTGGGCACGACTCCTCTCCATCAGTCATGGATAGGTGACAGCGGTTAAGTTAAAGCTGAGTTATCTGTGTGTATCTACGCTCATATCAGCATATTCCTAACAGTCCTGTCTCTGTCTGCAGGGTCAAAAGACAGGGTCGCGGGGTCAAAGGTCATGATCACCTGTCAACTTCTGGGCAAGTGCAATGAGAAAAAACCTAGGAAAGAATTAGTCTAACATGAGTGAAGGATGGAGAAAACCAGGAATATTTTAGATGAGGGAATAACATGCTAAAATAAAAAGAGAAAGGAAAAAAATAACAGGTTTGTATAATATGAGACGTAAGTCACATTTTCCTATAGCGCTTTTCCAACTTCAAGGCACTCAAAGCACTTTATATCAAGGAACCACTCATCTATTCACACGCACATTCATACACCAGTGTGCGCAGACACCTTCAGATCAGTGGAAAATCCCTCTACCGAGCTACTATCACTATTTTCCATCTGTCACTGTTTACCAATTCAGAAGTATAATCAGTAGACTTGCATGACAGGTATTAAAACAAACCTAACATTGACTTTGACTGTGACCAAGAGCTCTTCGAAGTACTTTTTGAGTACTACATTGCCGACTCAATCATTTGTAGTGGATTGCGATGACAGTTACTTAAAACTCACTCACGTCTGCTTATGCCTTGACAGATTGGTCAATTTAAGGCAAACTCTGGAATCTACTTAGTCCCAAGTCACATCCAACATGTGTGTGTGCATCTGTGTGAACCCTCCCCATACATGAGCACTCAAAGAAGCCAGCCAAAAGTGGATGTGCCTCTCGCAATAGCTTGGGGGATTTGGGTATAAATGAGTTGAGTGTGGGTGCATTAATGAATAACACACAGAACCCTTACTTTAAACAATGACCCCCTCTCTCTCCCTTTCTCTCTTTCGCTCTCCTCCCATCCTCTGGCGCATCCTCCCT
Source organism: Periophthalmus modestus (assembly GCA_019594935.1). Classification (NCBI taxonomy): domain Eukaryota; kingdom Metazoa; phylum Chordata; class Actinopteri; order Gobiiformes; family Gobiidae; genus Periophthalmus; species Periophthalmus modestus. The sequence continues at coordinate 29,654,394 of JAIEZT010001390.1, read as the reverse complement.
CTCGCCGGCACATTTCAAGGCAGAGCAAAGCGACTTCTTCATTTGGAGTGTGAGACAATGTGGCAACCCCGGCTGGCTTTGTGCGGCTGACACCCTGCAGCGGCACAATATGGCCCTGTCAGGGATCAGTGGCACCACACAATGGCCATTTACCCACGGGGCCAGCGAGGAGGGCCCCTGGGGCAGAGACGAGACGGGCCCATTTCGCCATACTACTGCAGCATGTGTGTAGGGCCACCACTCAACCAGGAAAGACAAGATCAGATAGGAGATTATAAAAAGGATTAAAGATGGGAGAATGGTAGTTTGGGGACATGTATGGGCATATTAATAGGTGCTGCAGTAGTTATGATAGCAGTAGAAGTGATGGTAGTAGTAGTAGTGGAAGTAGTAGTAGCAGTAGTAGCAGTAGTGACAGTAGTTGTAATAGTGTCAACCATGAAGTACAACCTTTTCCCACTGGATTACTTTGGGATTGCTAAAAAAAAAAAGTAGTAGTAGTGGTGCTAGTAGTAGTAACAGTACTGTAGCTAGAGTGGTGGCAGTATGTGCAATTGTTTTACGAAGGAATTTAGGAGTAGAGGTAGCAGAGGTAGCATTAGTCATTCTAGAAAATGTATAAGCAAGCAAGTAGTAAATATATTGTTGTAGCAGTAGCTAACATAGTACCGATATTTACTGCAAAATATTTGATTCACTACTTCATTTCTTATGAGTAATATTAATTCTAGCAACTAGTAAAACATTTCATTGCTGTGTTTTTCATCTGTGGTTATGAGCAACTACAAAGAAGACCAGACTGAATGCAGAATAAACAGATCTTGTGCCAGCGATTGAAAAAAGAGAAGACACAGAGCCAAGGGGGTGCCTCTCCCGCGGGACGTCCCACAGCCAGCACGGACGGTTTTGGGAGGGCGGGGTCGGTGGGTCTTGGAGCTGAACTTGGATGCTTGATCAGAGCCGAGCATAATGTCCACACTGAGCAAACACAAACAGGCCCCATTGGACAAGCGCTGGGTTTTCACCTTCACCGCTTCACCCATTAACCTCTGCCTTCTTTGACTGAGAGTGGTGGGTGGACAGCAGTGGACAACAGAGGGATCTGGGGTGGCGTTAGGGGTCAGAGGTGCTGACCCGAGGGGGCTCCAAGGACATAGGGACACAGGACAGAGGGACAGAGGCTGGACCTGGGTCAACGAGTCCGCTAAACTTCACCATCAGTCTCCCACGTCAGCTCTTGACACGGTGCAGAAGGTTTGGGCTAAACAGGTTAGCTGGACAAACAGACAGGGACAGCGAGGCTTTCATGGGGTGGGAAAGGGATGCGACAGAGAAGACATGACCTCTTGACCTTTGCTGATTAGATTATTAAAGGTGACAGGATTGCAAGCAAAGATGTGTATCGACTGGAATTATATTATGAGGTCAAGCATTGGAATGGCAAAAGACTCCTACCCTTTTCATTCCTGTGCATAAAAAATGTTTTCGGTTTCGTTTTTTTCAGCACGGGAGTTGCCGGGCAAATCTAGAATGATATCTCTTTTTATTTTTTAAACAGATTGATATGAGTCTGGTCCTCACATGCTCCGTTGCGTCTCAAGCTTGGCCAAAGGTGATTGTCCAATCAAATCTATTTTTTTCAGTGACACATGTGAAGCCAGGGAGCTCATTGGTCACCTTTGATTTATAAATAAAATCAAATTGATACCTCAGATAATCACCTCAGATTTATACAGTTTCGTGCTTCACTCATTGATTCTGCAGAAATCCACAGTGATTTCAGCTCCATGTGATATTTTTTCCCTTTTTTTTCTCCGATACAGATCAATCATGCATGTCCCTGATTGTCTAAACCACCTGTCAAACACGGCCAGTTGAAAACTGGGGGAGTTTTACCGATGACCAAACTCATATCTTTGTAAAGTATTGAAGAAGTGTGTATTCTGGACCCCAGGAAATCACAAGACAGTAGTGATTCAAACAAGTTTAAAGTCAGGTTAAAAAGATTGTATTGCGCTTTGCTTATTCATTCAAAGGTTTTGATTAGAACTACTGTATAAACTGCACATTTACAATTGCAAAATAATCTATGTACCTCTCAATGATGATGTAAAAACTGGCCACGAGACTAATAGAGACCAACCTCTGTGGTGCTCATTTAAAAGGTAAAGAAAAAACATTTACTGTAATGTTTTTTGGTTTTTTTGTTTTTTTTTTTTGTGTGAAATGGGGTATCCTAAAGATTCAGTCAGACAGTGCCAAAGAATACAACAAAACATAACTAATTTCTTTATAACATCTATAAAGTTGTTTTTAAAGAATATTACTACAATACAGTAGCATTCTGCTGTAAGAAAACACGTGAAATTTCTTCTGGTTGTTTATTTTCTGAACACAAGGGCTACTGCAGGCCGTAACCCACTCCAAAACAAGAGCAAAACAACAACATAGCAGAGCCAGTCTCCAAAACAGACCAGTAAGTGACGAACAGAACCTTCACGTCAGCTTATCGACACAGCAACTGTCACACGCAAAAGCAGTTACATTAACAACAAAATAGCATGAAAACACAATAAATTAAGATGAGCACTGCTGGTGGTGTGGAATAAAAACTCTGTAGAGATGCATTAGCTATATCGTGTGATAAAATGCACGCTAAAGATGTACTGCATTCGTTTGAGGGGGGAACGTCTATGATGCTTACTCAAGTTTCCTAACATCAGCTGTGCTCTACACACTTGACACACTTACTGAAGCATATTCTCCATACTCATTCATGGTATTTGCGCCATTAACCACTACAATAACTGCATAGGGGAGAGTGTCTTGCTCAAGCTGGAATCAACCTCTATTGGTTTGGTCGACCGCTCTTAAATGACATAGTCTCGTAAACAGATAATAAGAAATAGTACCAATCATTTAAAAAGTTGGACTGGATTAAAGATGAATCAATTGTTGGCATTTTTGGAAGTAATTTTCCAAGAACCCTGCTGCCTCGTGTCTCTTTCTAATTACACTGTGCCCTGTGATGTGGCTGTACTGTGCTTCCGGACCAAACGGTTGCGCTCACCTTAGTTGGGGGTCATCCTGCTTCTGATTAACTGGGTCAGTGCTCACTATTTTCAGCCCCTCTCTGACAGGGAGATGCATTAGTAATCTGGGAGAGTATTCCGGGTTTAGAAGGGGAAAGGAAAAAAGTGCTGTGCCGGGGGTTTGTGTGCGTGCCCCTATACCAGGCTCCCAGAGGTGGGGCTCATGTGTGATGGAGCCCGTGTCTGTGGCTCACATCTATAGTTCATGTAGTCATCTGGGGCTGTGGGCTGGGACCCGACGTGCCCCCTTTATGTTGCAACATCCAGGTAAGTGTTGCAACATAGCTTTACATAGGTATAGTTTTAGGACTTAATACGCAATAAGAGGCACACAAGTTATTCAGCTTACTGAATTTGAATGATAAATATATATTATACACTTTGAGATGATATAGTTTCATATTACTAAATGTTTAAAATCAAAAGGACACAATTATAGACTGCTAGCTGCCGCGTTCTAAAAAGGAGGTGATCATGGGCGTGCTTCTGGCTTCACTGACTCTGGCTCCAGTTCACTTTACACTGAAAAGTTTTCTGTGTAAACCCTCAGTCGTCCAGGTCTGGACGGTCCATAGCAAAAGACAAAGTTAAAATCTGTCAATTGGACAAATCGTTGTAGGAGTAAAGACGTTTTGCTGCTCATCCCAAGCCGCTTCAATTCAGTTTGAACTGAAGAAGCGGCTTGGATGAGCAGCTAAACGCCTTCACTCCTACATGTTTTTGTCCCCTCTCTCTGTAATTGTTGCTATCAAAATCCTAATTTTGACCTTAACATGTTCATATTAACCCACTCTACATGATCCAGGTGTTTTTATTCCACTATTGCATCTGTAAATCAAAATATGAACATGAATATAAGACAAATCAGATGCCTTCTTTCCACAAGGTTTGATTGCCAGTGTTGCTCAGTGACCGCTCCCTGCTACACCAGCGATGCAGGTGGGAAGAGGTGTTACCTTCAACAGCCTCGCTCTGGGTTGGCTCTTTGGTGCTATGATACTCCTGCTCAGAATCTCAATTATGGAACTCGGCTCCATATTCGTCCCTATAACTGCTCTACCCTCAGTGAGCTTCATTTGACTGGAGCCAAGCGCTATGGGTGACGTCATACTCCCTTAGCCTACTTCTTTAAACAGTCTATGGACACAATACATGAAAGTCAAACACACTCTAAAACAGTTTTACTTACATTATTCTCTCTAACGTCAAAGGAGACATATTATACTTTTTCATGTATTTAGTATTAAAGATTATTGGAAATCTCAACATTTCTAGATTTTCAATTACATGTTTCTGTTGTTCACTTGCTATTTTTGTTCAGTTGCTCTTCTCTCTTCTCTATGCTAAGTCTGCAGACGACACCACACTCATCGGGCTGACCTCGGACGGCCATGAGTCAGCCACAGGAGGGAGGTGGACCGGCTGGTGACCTGGTACAGGGGCAAAAACCTGGAGACACAGATACAGGCTGCAGAACATGGGGCGCTCTGCTGAGAAGGTGATCGGTTGCAGCCTCCAATCTCTCTGTGACGAGCAGGTCGCATCACAGTTGACCCTTCTCAGCCTGGACACGGACTATTTGAGCCCCTCCCCTCGGGCAGAAAGCTACAGAACCCCTCGCCTCAAGAACAGTTTCATCCCCTCTGCTGTGGGACTCATGAACACTCCATATAACACCTGTCACTTTACACAACTGTAATGAACCTACTTGGACTGTTGTCTGGCCCATATTGTAAATTTTCTATTTGTATATAAAAGTCTATTTGACCTTATTTTAATACATATCCATATTTTTATTTTATCATAGTTTTTTTTATCTTTGTTTTATGCTGCACCATAACAAGCAAGAAGCAAGTTCCTAGTTGAATGAAGTTGAGTGAATTTTGCTCACTGACATTGACATTTAATCATCTTCTAATTCTGTTATGTGAAAATTTTGAACCCTATATATGACCTGGAGCCTCAATCTTTTGAAAAATTAGTACGTAGCAAGTAAGTTCAGATAGATATAAGGCAGTGTCCACCAGTAATCTGACCAGAACTGAAGAAGGAACTTGGATTAGCAGCAAAACGTCTTCACTCTTACATGTTTTTGTCCAGTTGACAGATTTGAACAATTCTTTTACTATACAGACAAGTATTTACTCAACTCTGACTAAAATAATGATGAGGGAACCCAGTTAAAACACGGTGAAAAGCTCATAAGAGTCGATTTTGCATATGTCCCCTTTACAATGATAAATGCTTAACGTTCCCAGACTAATAATGCATAAGCACTTACAAGGCCGGCCAGGTGCAGCAGGTGAAGGGTGAGTAGGTCCAGCGGAAGTACACCTGGATACTGTCATAGGCGCAAACTCATTAATACTGGTCACTGATCTGTGCAAAAAAATCCCAGGATATAAAGATTCATACTTCATAGGTTTTTTTTTGTTTATTTGAGGTAAACTGCGATACTGATTTCCCCCCTGCCCCTTTATAGTACATGTCATCCCAACAAAATGTGATGCTGCTGAACCATACTTTTCACCTCTGCTGACCTGTTTTGACCTATGACCTTACTGTCTCTAAGCCTCTAACCCAGGCGTTTTGATCATCCCAAATGTGTCTCTCTTTCCTCACATGTGTGTTAACCAGAGGCCACTCCCACTTCCCAGTACAGTACTGTTTGTAGCGCAGAGGCAAGGTTTGTCTGTTATTTAGTCAGAGGGAGGGGGATGGCCTACAACTAATCTTTGTTTGTTTTATGATATCATTTTATTGTAGAAGAAACCTTGCCTGATCTAATGTGGTAATGTTTTAAGTGGTTTATTTCACAATGAACAACGAACAATAGAGCGTGCTCAAGTGGCGATAGTTCCGCATCTTATTTAATTCCTATTGTCATGTGTGGAGCTGTGTTGACTGATGTATATTTAAGTGGGGACCATATGGCTCAGGCACACAATCACAGTCTCATTTATAGGCCTAAACAAGCAACTCCTTCCACCTCTGATCTGAAGCTGCTTTTGCTTTTTTTTGCAGTTCCACCAAGGTACAAGTGTATATAGTAAACTCTCATGCATCTATTGATTGTTCAACTCCCTAAAAAAAATTACCTTAACAATGAATGTAGGCACAGAAGAGTTTGGGTCAAACACCCATGAGCTCATCAGGCCATTCTCAGTCCCTAATTATTCCAGAATGAAAGAAGAACAAGCTTCTTATAAGGCCAGACTGAATAGACAATAAATTAGACTCTTGTTGTTCTGTCCAGCTATACGTTGTAATGTACAGTAATGGTGCACAAAGCCCAAGAGGAAATATGTGACAGCTCCGGTTAAGCCTTCCATACACACATAAGCCTCTTTTCCATTGGTGCGGTTCGCTTGGGGCCGCCTTGGAGCAGGTCTGTTTGTTGTGGCTCCCTCCAGGCGAATTACGTTTCCATGCTCTGGGTCCAGAGGCGCCACCCAAATATTACAAATGTTTACTTAATAAATAAAATCTGAGTCATATACTCGTAATCAGAAGGAATTCACAAAAAGACGTTTAGTGATTTATTAAATTTGCGGCACTGTGATATGTGGCTAAAGCTAGTGTAAAAATGAAACTACATCTGCTTTATCGTCAACTTTTTCTACATGTGTTTCATTTCTCTGCACCTCTTCACTGTGTTTAGTGTCTCTTTATGTAATGTGTTTGGTTTGGCTCATGTTATGAACTGGAAACATAATATTTTTTATCTTAATATGCGAGTGCCGTGCATCGATAAACATGTTAATTTGTTTGTGCTTTGTTTTGCTACGTATATTGGTTCGGCATATAAAGTTGTCATAACTGTAATTATGGCAGTTTATCAAAAGATCAAGTTAGCGTTTCTTGAGTCTGTGCTCTCTCTTGTCCAATCATCTCGTTTCTTGTATAGCCGCACTTTAGCTAAATCGATCAGCCGCTGCTGGGAGCTAGTGCTCTCAAACAGCACCGTACGGTTCACTTTAGACAGTGGAGACACTTGTGGCCTGTACTGATCCTCTCCAAAGTGAACCAGTGGAAACGAGGCTATACAGACCCCCCATTGTGAAGGTTCACTTTGAGGCACGTCCGGGTGCTAGAGTGTCCCCCATGGGTGCTGCCACGGGTTTATTTAGAGCTGCGAGCATGTCCGCACTGCACAGCTTGTCTGAATGGAGATTCCCAACATGTGGTTTACCCCCCCCTCCTCCCCCAAACTCAGCCCCTCAACCCTCTGAACCCAAAACGCACCATCTGGCCTGTTCCTCTGTGCCCTACTACACGACCCACACATCCAGCCGGGATGCACACAGATGTGATGTCGACATATTACCATCAATTCCACGGTGTCTAGCGCTATTAGCATTTGTTGATCCTGCCAGATTTGTTCAAAATGAAGAAAATATTACAGGACTTCATGGAGCCTTCATAAACAAAATGAATGCATCGTTGCACATAAAGCTGCAATGATTTAATTTTCTCCCTCAGAACATAATGCCAAAAACAGTTTGACATAAATGTCCCTGGATGATTACAAACTAATAAAACTAACTGAGCCAAAACAGGGAATCTAAAGAGAATTATTAAAGTGAATTAAAGCATCGTTTAAAGTAGAATTAATGCATTAAATTATAGAAAAATCTATTCGAAATATAGATAAAATATTAAAACAAAGCCTGATGTGCAGATTAAGGAGAGCTAAACATAGTTATAAAGAACTGAATATTAAAAATAGTTTCTTTCTAGTGGGAGTGTGAGAGAGTGGACAGACTGTGGCTTGAGCCGAACACTGAACGCCCATGAGCCGATGACCTCGGGGGGTCAGGAATCATTGTGTGGTGAGCCTACGCTGTGTGGTCTCTGGTGTATAATTGACATTTAATGAAGGCTTGCATTAGTGTGGGGCCAGAGAGACACTGGGGAGAAGAATGAAAGAACGGGGTGAAACAGGGGCACCCGGGATTTATGGGGCAGCGCGCACTGAAATTGGGCTAAGAAAGTGCAAAGAAACGCAATATCTGCTTCTGAGGAGAAATTTGGCTGGAGAGGATTGAGTGGAGGTAATAAATGAAAGATAAAGAATAGCTATAGAAGTTCCTGGAGAAGAGGTGCATCCTGGGATATGCAGAGGAGCAGACACCACAGTCTGTTGTCTGGCTGCCAACTCCATCTGTCTACTTTCACATCACTTCCATCAAACATTTGACTAAAGCAAGACATGGAAATTCACACTGGTGCACCATGTGGAGGCACAAAGCACGGGTTTTGTTATAAATGAGAGCTGAAGCTGATAAATCTTTTCAGATCAAATTTCATCTCCTGATCAAGGCAGTGTTTAATTGTAACTGCCCTTTAAAATAAATAATATTTGCTGATTTACTGTACTCTCTTTTATGCTCTCTGAATCATGTGTTCTGCTCTTATGGAGGTTGGGGGTTCATTTCCTTCCAGAAACAATAAATCTATTAGTCTCAAGCTGAGTAAAATGATAAGATGCATTTGGAAGATCATGACTTTACAGACACCTCACTCACATAGACATGGGTCAGGTGTCTTAACCTGTGGGTCACTGACACACACAACATGTACATGATTCCCTCTCTCTGCTGCATTACCTCATGTCCATGTCTGGCTATCAGCAAATCACATTTATCCTCAAACATTTACCTCTTCCTCCACCGCAGCCGGAGAACTATCAGCCACCTCAGTCTCGCCGTTTCCTCTTTACCACTGCCATCTGTTATGAGATATTTTCTCACTTCCTTATTTGGATATCTGATTTGTGAAAACAAGGAAAAGATTAGCTCTAAACTTGCCATAATAATCTTTGCTTTATGACCCTTTATCCGGAACAAACAGAAATAAAATGGGGTGATAATACGCATTATCTCTTATTCACTGTGTTTATTGAAATAACACCCTCCTTAACCACTACTTCTCACATCAAAGTCTCTCTTTCTTTATTATTTTCTGCATCCTGTAAAATCCCTTCCCGCCAATCTCATTTGCCTATTGCTCAGCAGCAGACTCCTTGTTTTGAAGGCGTGGCTGTGTATTATCTACGTCAAACTAACTGAAGTTGGCCCAGTATCAAAGTCTGCTCCTGGGGGAAACCCACAGTCATTGACAATGGTCCGGCCAAGTTGCAAAATAGGCGAGAGGTTAGCCTGGTGTATGGCTCCAGAGCTTCAGGTCTCAGAGACCTGCGGCACCACTAACACCATAAGAAATACAAGCCACACAAAAAGGAAGTGAATTGCTCTACTGCTGCCATGGTGTATGTAATTGAAAGAGTGAATCTTGTTAAGTTTACCACATCAAAGTGCCCTATAATTACTGTAATTAAACTTAACTGCAGAGATGGTCCAATTAAGATCCATTTAAACTTGATGGTTTGTTTAAAGTACTGTCATTAACAAAAGACTTCAAAAGTCGTTACTGAATCGCACCTACCTAATATCAAAAAGAGGAAATGTAACACAGAGCATTAGGTTTTTACTTGTAACTGTATTATCACTTAGAAAATAATGCCATCTTGAAACATCATTCAGCTTGTACATGACAATAGAAAACAAGGAGGGGCCCAGAGCTGATCCCTGATGGACTCCCACTTGCACCAACATCTCTCTTGTAATTAATTTAGTCAATAACATGTATTAGCAGTTAACCACAATAAATAATTTCATACTAAACAAACTATACTCATTGTTTTGGCTCAGCATAAATAACAATCCTCCACTTTGTCATTTGGTTTAAGAATATATCACCCTGAATATGCTGCATCGCAAAACACCTACCCCTTAGTTTGGTGAGCAGTACCAGACTGAATTGCTCTGTATATAACACAATGAGAAGGCTATACAGGCTACCAGGCAACATATCATGTTTCTTCCAGCTGAAAATAGTATGTCGACATTCTGCTGCTGTTAGAGAAACATCTGAAAGAATAAATGTTTTGGGAGTTTTGCGTCTTGTTTTAGTAGAAACAAACCATATAAAGTGCAGAGTGAGCAGAAAACTTGGATATCCTCTGCTTCTCTGGGGTTTAAGGCACTTGGAATATAGAGGAGAGCGCCACAGAGAGTCCTGAGGGAGAGGAGCACACGAGTCATGTGACACTTACTGTACAAATAGATGTTTTGTACTGTAGCTGATATAGGGACTTTCACGTGATCTGGATTTTAACAGTTTTATGTCCACCTCCTTAATTGCTGCTTGACACAAAACATATACTGTAATGTAGCTGAATTTAGATAAAGATAAGGGTAAGTAATATCTTTATGCAAACCACATGTAAGGCCTTCACTAAGCATCTGACAGAACGGCTGATAAACACATACACCTGCCAACACTGAAGACTAGAACCTGTGGTGTTGTCTGTTGTGTGTGAAGTGTATGTGGTGTAAAGGTCATGGGATTGTAGGTTATTGGTTGGGATGAATTTGAAATGCCGTGGCCGAATTAGAATAAAATGATTAAAAGTGAGGTGAGGGTAAGGTTTACTACAATTTATTACAATCAATTCTATCAAAACTGAGCTCAGTGAGAGTAAAACTATGATAAATATTAAAAGTTACTAAAACAGTTTAAGTTCAGTCCAGTGTGCCTATGTGTAGTCTGGTTGGTCCTGTGCACACTACTTCTTATTATTGTTCATTTAATATCAGGGCTAGGGGACTGCAGACGAAAAATCCTGGCTTTTTTACTCATGTTTAATCATGTTTTATGAAACTGCACTGTCCTCTTTCAAATTAACTAAAATAATCTAATCTAATCTGAAAAAAGAGGTTGTCTAACTGAAACTGACAGGAATTCTTTCCCTTTTGAATATGATATATTAAGTCTCAAAAGGCTAAAGGATTAATAATAATAATAAAAATTAAAATAAGGTTCTCATAAGACAGGTATAAGTTTGATTTTGGCAGTTTGGTGTTAGGTACATGGGACAATTTCTTATTCTACCTTAGTGAAGTTAAGTACAGGGAGACGTTTACCTTTTCTCTGAAGTCATCATTTTCTGTTGGGAAAACATTATGTAATGTTAACCGCTTTATATTGCACAAACAAATATATACCCTGGAGACATGAAGAGTAAAGCTTGCTTCCTCGAGCACTTCCTGGGCGCCTGCCTAGTGTCTGCTCTCCATTCCTTCAATCCAGCTCTGCCACAACAGAATCAGTTAACGGACGAAGCGCTGGGGGTGTGTGCACTATAAACACACTTGAGGCTCAACGCATGAAAGCAAACCACTGAACATGCCTACTCCCAAGCTCCTCCTGTCTATGCCGTGTGAGAAGTATATAGAGTGTTACCAGAAATGAATGCCCCAAAGCTATCTGCACTTAATGAAAAAACGTTAGCTGAGGTATGCTGGAGGCAAATCATTTATTTGTTCCGGGATTGTTTTGAAGAGGTGCATATGCTGTGGTGCGTGGTGATCTGTCTTACTGTATATACGCAAAGGTTTGTAGGCTGTCACCCCACATGAGACGTTAACACATGTGCGGGTGATGCATGGAGAGTCGTGTGAATACCTGGATGTGGGCCCTACGGGTGAGCTGTCAGTCATGGTTAAATGGTAGTGGTGCTTTAGTTAAGTGAACACTGTACATGATATTATCCACTTAAAAGATGACACTAAAGAGCTTAAGCGAAGCCCTATAGATTGTAAGTAGTAGGCTTATTTTAAATTTGAAGCAAAACTCAGTAAATGTGTTGTTTCTACTGGTTAGCCCATTTTATTCTATGGAACAGTTCAAGTAAGATAAGACATGCTTTATTTGTCCCACAATAGGAATTGAAATGCCCTTTTTGTTGCACAGTATATTTATTTTGGTGTTGTTTAATGGCATTCATGAAGTTAACCCATGATTTCTTGTGTACCAGATTGCCGATACTAATTTTTGCTCTCTAGTCGAATCTCTGCTCTGCTAATCTTGTAAAAGTTAGTTCTCACAGGATGATTGTTTTTGATATATTACCTAAAGTCCTATTGCGTGGGTTGGGTTAGTTTAACAGCAACACACAGTCGGGGTTGTAGTGCACTGTGAGCTTAGGCCCCAGGGTGAGCAAAAGTTACTTTAGCCCAGACAGGTAACTTAGGACTAGGCACTTTAAACATCTAAAACTCCATGCACTTTAACCTTTTCCTCAGCAGTAGAAAAAGCACCTCAGCACAAGCACTTTAAATGTCCATATTAGCACATCCTTCATGTCATTGCACAGCACTAGCTCTTTAACTTATTGTTAATGCAGGATTCCAGTTGTTTTCTTTGCTTCTCGTTAACGTTTGGTTTGACATTACTGACTTTTTTGTGTTTAGTTGGGGTTTTTTTTTTGTTAAATTCTTCATTTACAAAAGTTAGTTTGTTGATTGTTGTTTACTATTTTATTGATTGGTGCACCTTGGAGGGGTGCTCTAACCTGCCCCCCCGGTTAAACATAAAGGTAAATAACTAAAAAACAATTAACAAAAATACTTAAACATAGACAAAATCAAACACAACCCTGTGCAAGTAAAGCTAAGGCTACAAAACGGTGAAAACGGACAGAAAGTTGTTAACAATAGGCTATTCCTTTATAAAGACAGTAGACTCCTTTCTGTAACAAGCAAGCAACCTTTTTTTATATAGCACCTTTCACAAACAAGAAAGTCACAAAGTGCTTTACAACAAGAAGTTAAAACTCATAAAAATAACACATAATTACACCAACCATCAGTACAACAATATGGCAGCCATAGCAGCCCCTAAAAAAACAACTGCACCTTAAAACACTTGACCAAATAAAAGTGTTTTGACTCAGCTTTTGAAGGCATCAACAAACTCAAGTGAACACAAGGAGAGCAGAAGATCATTCCAGAGTCTGAGAACAACACCTGGGACTCTTAAACTTGCCATAGTTTTTAGTTATTAACCAAACGAGTCCACCTTCTACGATGTTTATGACTCCAAAATCCCCTCTGATTACTTTGAATAATGATTACATTGACATCTTTAAAAACATGAGGTCTGTTTGCACTATGCTGTTGTGACATAAGTCAAAGGGAATCCTCCTGCTGGCCTTGGTCTAGCAGAGGACTAAGGATGGAAATTAACTTTGGCTACAATCCTGCATATTTACAGGTATATGTTTATTTGCATTAACTTGTTTTTAATATGCACTGTCCCTTTAATAAATAAACGAGAGAGGGGGTCAGAATGCACGAGTCAGGTTCTGGGGGAAAAAGTAGGTCAGGGTTCCCAGAATGGTCAAACTTCTCATTCTCATGCAAGCTCCACACAGAAAGGCCCAGGAGTTGAACCTGGAACCATGTTGCTGTGTCAGACTATGACTATATTTTTACTCAAATGTGGTTAGTCACTGATAGTACCGGATGCCCTTTATGGAGAAAACGTTTCCACATGAAATAGGCAAGGGAAACTGCTCATTTTCCCGTTTGGAAGCCGCCTACAGTAATGAAGTGTTAACACTGTTACCAGGGGCCTTTGGGCTGGAAATGTGAGGAATGACATTTGTAAGGTTTATGTCTCTAATTACCATCATGGTCATTAGCAGTCATAAATGTGATTGCTGGTTTACTGTACCCTTGTTATGTAAAGCACAGCACATTACAGCTAACAAAGGAAGAATTAAAGGGGTCACAGTTAGAACAGTTTCTCTTTCAGTTTGTGAAGGGCAGCTTAAGACTCATACCTTGATATTAATCATGGCAATATCATAAAAGTAATATAATAATAATAGTACCTTAACCCAGTGATTTATTGTCTTTTAGTTAAGTGGCCCCCACTAACAGCAATATGTAGTACAGGGCTTTTAACTATATTTGACTGTTTTGCATTTCTGAGTTTAAACTAAGAAATCATCAATCATCAAATGACAATATCCCTGTGATTTATGCAAGCTTATTCCTTATAGGCACTGCCATTGGGAGATAGGATAGGGCCCTGTTGTAGTATGTTAATATACGATACATGAGGCTCATGTAGAGATCATTCAGAAGTCAACTGGTCTTACACACAGAGAGTAATGAAACCATAAAAAGTGAAATAATAAATCATAACATGTTGCAGAAAAGAGTTCCAGTTGTGAATAGTTGAGAATACTCGCTATGGGCTATGCACCCCATTATTTCAAGTGTTGGCTTCACATTTGCACATTTGTGCATTTGCCTCAACCTGTCTACTGTATAGGCTCAAGGGAATACACAAGTGCAAGAGAAATCATAGAAATAAAGTCTGCACATTTGGGTTACACATGACATGCATGTGAATGGGCGCACACAGGCAGAGGGTTTTGGGTGCCCTGTGTGGAGGGGCCAGTAGCCTTCTCATGCTTCACAGGGCTGTCAGAATGCATTGGCTCATCTCCAGTCAGTCTCCGCAGCTCGGGGCATACATTCTTCCAGTGGAGAGCGAAGAGTTAGCCCTGGAAGGTGTCTGTGTGGATCAGCACAGGCAGACACAAGGGACAGAGCAGTGTAAACAGACACAAAGTGACAGTCAGATCATGCAAGAGGAGCATGGACTCAGGAGGAATCCTGTGCACCTTACAACTGGAGGCTAAAGCTGAGAAATGGAGTGACTGTGGACCTCTCGGTTATTGGGTCTCCACAAGAGAAGCCAAATGAAATGATTTTAGCATCCTCTACTCTAGGTATAGAGCCTTGCTAAAATAAATCAATACTTAAAGATGTCACCTTGGACAGTTACATGAATAATCACTGACAACAGTGGCTATTACTAACTTTACATATGATGCAAATACTTTACCAGAGGTAACTTGTGTGTACATAAGAGTAGGTGTTTCTGTCCCATTTCTTAGCTCATGCTAAGCAAAATTAAAGTATGTTACAAAACATATTTTTGAGTTCATTTATGTCAGTCTTCAGCTTTCAAAGAGAAACATCTACTTTTACAATCCACCAGTAACATATTAATACATCGTAGGTCTCAACTGTTAGCAATTATTAATCCATAACTCATGGTCACTGTTAGTGCATTAAATAATGATTTATTTTAGACTCTGATAATTCGCCAAAGAAAATAAATTTGGCTGTAAGTGACGATCTGGACTTTTAAGGCAACTGGAACAGGCCGTCTCGTAATAATGTGAAAATAGCCTATTGATTTTCCAAGACATAACATTACAGCATTACTAACCCTACTCCCCATGCATCCCAAAGCGCTTTATTAGCCTCACTTTTCACCTTTACACACTCCATACTGGAGACATGACAGGACCTGTCCGCCTGTCAGCTCCCACGGCAACCTATGGAATAAAACTGTAGGCATCTAACCTGTGAATGCACTTCAAACACTTTTATGCATGTCAGAGGGACCACAACAGCAAGGGAAAGATCATGTCATTTGTGCATTCAAAGCCATATAAAAACCCAGAGCTTTGCAAAACATGTGATAGAGGCCATAAATTATGCAATCGTTCCACATTCTTCGCTGTTACATATAGAGATCGTAATTCACATATATTTGGTTGCGTGCCAGCTTCACATATGCCAATAAAAAAGTCTAAATTATTTTCTCTGGGAGCAAAATCAAAATACAGAGAGGTTGTTCAGACCAGACTTGTTCTTGATGTAAATATGCAGTGAATCATTGGCCTGTAAAAGTTGAGTTGTTAACAGTGCAGAAAGATAAGCTGAACCCAAAATACAGTGGATTTTAAAAGGGCAGCAACGTTTGACTGTATACTTGAAATAGCATGACGTAAGCAGGTTTAAGGGGGGTAAAAGAGTCATATGACAGGAATATAAAAATAAAACTTTATTAACTATGGCGCTCTTCAGACAGATGAGAGCTGAAACTTAAGCTGTGAGACTTGAGCTTTAGCTGTTCTGGTAACATTATCATTAACAGTAGATTATAATAAGCTTTATAAATCGTTAGGGTTGGAAGTGACTATGGAGATTCTAGGCCCTGTCAATCAGTTAGTCAACTAAAAAGCTCTCAAAACCATTATCTCTTTGCATCTGACCAAAAGCGCACTTACAAGACTTCACTTGCACAGGAGTTCATGCAAAAACAACCAGTTATACAGAAAAAAGTACTTGGAAACACTGCATTTACATAGTTTAATCCGCCTTTTTACATATATTTACCAGAAAATCTCTCTGTTGTAAGGTAATGAAGTACAAGTAGTAAAGTACAGTACTTAAGCAGAATTTTTTGGTATCTGTACTTTACTTAAGTCAGTTTTACAGTGGATACTTTGTACTTTTACGTCACTACATTTGAGAGCAGTATCTCTACTTTCTACTCCACTATATTTTTTAACTGGACTAAAAAGTAAAAAGTACTTCTCATTTGATTTGAGGGGTGTCAGTTTCTGTTCTGTTGCATGAAGAACAGGCACAGAGGCACAGGGATCGTTCTGTAGAGCTTTATTTTCGGTAACAGGAATACAGTCAGGTTAAAGGCAGGAGAGTCTGAAGAAGTTGAGCTTGTATTAATGTTTTATACTAGTCAAAGAGTGGGGGTTAAACATTCTATAGGTAAGAAATTTAAAGCACAGTCGAACAATGTGATCGCATCAGTGTTCTATAATGCCCAAAGATGTGGCAATAGCTAAAATGACCAGCTGTTATTTTCCCTTAGTGTGATATATGGCCACTGCTGCATGGGAAACAGCACGTTTTGCACCTTTGTAAGAAAATAAGCTATATTAAATTTTTCTATTTTCACAGGGGTTATTTTTATCCTGAACATCCTAAAGTTTTTGAGTTCAAGCTTCGGCTTTGAGCAAACAAAAATAAACACAGAAAATTAATGAGAAAAATAAAAAAATTGATTCGTACTGTTACTGTTGACTAAAATATTTATAATTTTGTATCAATATCACTACATTTAACACACTAACAAATTAACAACTGTACATTTTTAAACGAGTACTTAAATACTTTTACTCAAGTAGATTTTTCCATGTGATATTTTTACTTAATTAGTAAAAAAAAAAAAAAAAAGTAAAAATAAGTCATATGTACCTCTGTATCTTTTTTTTTTTTTTTTTTTTTTTTACTTAAATAACAGCTTACTTTTACTGAAGTAACAAATCTGAGTACTTTATCCACCACTGCTCACTACCTTCTCATTTCTCTTGTAGTCCGATATAAATCTTTATAATCTAAATAAAGTGATTAGTCTAATACAAAGTTTGGTTGATTAAGAACAACTAAAGGCCTACAGCCCTATACTTACATGGGTGACAGCAAGAAAGTACAATGTGAATGAAACAAGGCAGTTACAATAAGGGCCATTCATAAAAATCCTCTTCAGATCTAAAGAGACACTACTATTTACTATACTGGGCATGTATATTTGCACACTACAATAACAATACAGTTACACAAACGTTTATTTGTATTTATGCAAGTGAAAATCCAGAACTATACCTCAAACTATAGCTGCGACTCAAGTTTTTATGCTCTGATTATCGACACTAACAATGCTCCGTTATCAGCAGTTAAGAGTCCTCACATACACGAACAACTGTTTCTGTGTCCTTGTTTTAGTATCCCATTTGTCGTATTAGTTTGTATGACTGCCTGGAGGCTAGAGATTAGGCTCCTTTACATCTTCAACGGTCACTGATGCCAAAGACGCCCTTATCGAAATGATTCCACACAGACGCCTCGCATAGTTTCACACAAATGCACAACATAACCCCTCCCCTTTTTTCCCTCCAGTTTTTGTAATTGCTAGAATCTCGGCTGATGTATTTACAGACAGCGTAACAACAAGCCCATTGGAGCCAATTATTCCCCCAAAAAACGTAAAAAAAAGAAAGAAAAGAGAGGAACGGCCTTCAACTTGAGCGCGGGCGGACGTATCACAGAAATATTTATCCTGTTTAAAAGTTTAGGGAAGACAAAAAGGGGCTCGCCGCTAAACCCCTTAGCGTAGCAAGTGGAATGAAAACAGCCAGTGTAAAAGGGGGCTATTAGTCCCAGGACATGGACATTAGCATGATAGTAGACTTAGCCTAGGGAGGGACGCTAGCGGGTGGACTGGGAGGGGGAACTTTCTATACCAAGGGCTGTGCAGATAGGCAGAAAAATGCAAAGTAGGCTCCTATATACACTGAGCCACTATCAGCACAAGCCTGTACATAAGAAAATGGGTGGGGCTAAGACAGGAGAGCGAATTCAAGCTCAGAGATGCAAGGCCGTTAAAAAAGAGGCAATTTGTAAAACTGCAAAGGACAACAATGACTTTATAACTTTCTTTTTGTGCTGGGAGAAGACTCTGTTTAAAAAGAAAAAGTGCCAATGTGCCATTCTGTGCCGGATTGTGATACTAAAACTTGGGTGAATAGTTGAATGGAGGAATTGTTGCGAGGAAAGCCACCGTATGTTCGCCACACTGTACTTAGAGGTATAATATGCAGGATTTCCATTAAAAATAAAAAGTAATCCTTTAGCAATGGTAGGGCTTTTTATTGTAACATATGGACCTCAAGAGTGAAGGGGAAGTGATTTTCTAAGCTCTTTGGTTGTAGTTTTCCATTCTCTTTTTTCTCTATTTAGTTTTTTTTACCACTGTGGAGAGCTCAGTAAATTATTTCTTTGACTTCTTCACATTATCGGAGAATTATCTTTTGAAAGGTATAGCACATAAAAAGAGCTATATGTATATCCAACTTTGCATGGAGTCGAAACTCCTGCATTTTTATGTATTTATTGATGAAAGCAAATCTAGTTTCAGTTATGAATGCACATTGTTTTTTTGTCATCTTATTTTGACAGAAGTAAGTCTCAAGTCTGTGGCGTCCAAGTCAAGTCCCAAGTCAGTGGCTCCCAAGTTCAAGTCGAGTCCCAAGTCAGTGGCTCCCAAGTCCGAGTCGAGTCCCAAGTCAGTGGCTCCCAAGTCCAAGTCAAGTCCTAAAACAGTGGCTCCCAAGTTCAAGTCAAGTCCCAAGTCTGTGGCTCCTAAGTCCGAGTCGAGTCCGAAGTCAGTGGCTCCCAAGTCCAAGTCGAGTCCCAAGTCTGTGGCTCCCAAGTCAAGTCTAAGTCGAGTCCCGAAGTCAGTGGCTCCCAAGTTCAAGTCGAGTCCCTAGAACTGTGGCTCCCAAGTTCAAGTCAAGTCCCAAGTCTGTGACTCCCAAGTTCAAGTCAAGTCCCAAGTCTGTGGCTCCCAAGTCTGAGTCGAGTCCGAAGTCAGTGGCTCCTAAGTCCAAGTCGAGTCCCAAGTCAGTGGTTCCCAAGTTCAAGTTGAGTCCCAAGTCAGTGGTTCCCAAGTTCAAGTCGAGTCCCAAGTCGGTGGCTCTCAAGTCCGAGTCGAGTCCTAAGTCAGTGGCTCCCAAGTCCGAGTCGAGTCCTAAGTAAGTGGCTCCCAAGTCCAAGTCGAGTCCCAAGTCAGTGGCTCCCAACTCCGAGTCGAGTCCTAAGTCAGTGGCTCCCAAGTCCAAGTCGAGTCCCAAGTCAGTGGCTCCCAAGTCAAGTCGAGTCCCAATCTGTGGTCCCAAGTGAAAGTCCAAGTCCCAAGTCTGTGGCTCCCAAGTCCGAGTTGTGTCCTAAGTCAGTGGCTCCCAAGTCCAAGTCAAGTCCCAAGTCAGTGGCTCCCAAGTCCAAGTCGAGTCCGTCCTCTGTTTTGAGCTTCAGGTCATTCCAAGTCCTTAAACTCAAGTGCCAAATATAGCTTGCATTTTTGTAATTTATATGCTTTTTAAATTAAATTGTACTACTTCAAAAAGTCATGCAAAACATTGAGATGTAACAATATCCAAATCTCATGGTACAACATGTATCATGATATTTTGGAGAGAACAAAATGGTATCTTCATATAATGCACAGGATTAACACTTGTGTTACACAGTGTGTAATGACTGTTGCTGCATCAAAACAATGTATTTGAGCAAGAGAACTTATAATCAAATAAGCCTCCAGTATCATCATAAGACATTTGACGGTATGATATCACAGTATTTCAGTTACTGTTACATCTCTAGTATGTTCCCTTTGAGGACAAGCATCGAGTCATCTCAAGTCCCAGGTCCGTTTTATCAAGTCTCAAGTCATCAAAATAGTGACTCAAGTCTGACTCAATGACGACTTGCAAGTCACGGCCTCTGCTAAGGGGTCATGGGACTGACAGAGAAAGACAACCATTCATTCTCATTCATTCACGAGGGGCATTATACAGTAGATTGGCTAATTCACCTAATAATGCATTTGAAAGGGTAAAAGAAACCCATTTGGATGGCATGTGTGGGAACTATCTACTCTGCCACTAACCAGCCAGTGGTGATTGTTCATATAGTATGTCAAAAAGGTGATCAAAACAAAAAAAATTTAAGTAGCTATGTCACCTGAATGTAACTATGTCACCTGAATATCCCGGCCATAGAGAAGAGTCCCAGCGTTTTCACTTTTGTCTGTTTGATTTACATGCAATTTATTTAAACAGTCATACGTTTTCATTTCTATTAGAATGGGATTGATGAGATAATAAAAAAAGAAAATGGGTTAAAGGTCTAACTTTGTTTACACACAATTCCCAGGAAATCCAGGCTGGGATGTCTTTAGTATGCAAATGTACTGTCAGTGGGAGGGCGGTGACCTTTGCTAACCCGAACTCCATTAGCCTTTAGCATCCACCCGAGCTAGTCCAGATATCCCTGTTTTAGACACAAACAACCAACTAAGAACTGAAAGTGGCACCACTACAAACGCAGTCATGTGTGGTCATGCCAACATGCAAATTCTGTTTATGTGTCAAGGAGAAGCGGCTGGGGAGGGAGAAGTCTTGGGTCACACATAGCACCAGTATACAAAGATTTGGTTGATATAGAGTAAAGATAGAGGGCATAAAAACAACTCACGCAACAAGTGGAGAAAAAGGCAGCATTGTGCGTGATTTGGGGCTGATGCCTGATGGGGGATAGGGGAGGGGTCTGGGGATAAAACAAAACAGAAAGTATAAGGTATTGACATTGAGCTGGCTCGATCAGAGAACACAGAGAACTTCAAGTAAGCTAAGGAACCAAATTTAAATTGTCAGATCACTCTTGTGATCTGGTAGGTTTTGTTTTCACTTTAATGTAGCAGAACAAAACAAGGAAATAATATGTGCCAGTGCATTATGAAGGGATGGTAGTTTACTACACTATTAAATGTACCAAGCACATGTCCAGTACTTATCTGGCTGTTTCTTAAATCTAGCAAATTAATGACTCCCCTAGCCTGTGGCTTTATGTAATTGGACTGTGTGATTACATGCAGCAGGTATCTGAGTACAAGTCAGCTTCTCCAGATATGTTATTGGGGTCTGGGAGAATCAAACCACGACACCTCAGTCCTTTCAGGGTTGACATGCATTTTGATAAACTATTTAAATTGGACTAGTCATGTTCTCCAGTTTCCTGGCGTACATGTAAACACAGTTCTTCCACTGGTGGTGCATGGGCTATCTCTCGCAGGACCCTCTGCTATATAAATGTATTTGTTTTCCGTTGAGTTGTTATATTTAAATATAGTATTTATAACTGCCTTATCCATGGTTTAGTGTCATTATTTGTCTCGCCCACACTGCACCCGGACCACTGCGACTGCAGTGCCGGAGCAGTTGTATTGTGTGCGTATTATGTGCAAGAGAACGTGTATTAAAGGGAAAAGACTTGCGTTTGACTCTGGTGTCCATTAAGAATAGACTTCCATTGGAACTAATCCGGAGCACCGGGGCACCACAGCACTGCTTGGTGTCCTATCTGAGGTCCCCCCTAACCTTGTAATTATGTGGAATACTCACAGCCACCGGCCCAGAGCTGCACAGTGTGCAGCATGAGCCTGGGGCTAGGCCTGATATAGTCCTGGTTTAGAGCTGGTGTTACTCAGAACCCAAATGTGATCTTAGAGAATCACTGGTCTAGATTCATCACAGTCACTGGACGAGGATTCTTGATGTCTTTAAAAATAAAAAATAAAGCCTGTTTAGGAATTTGGCAAAAAACAGGTACAGAGGTTTATAATACACATTATTAGTTCAGGAATAAATATTGAAAATAACCAAATATAATTCTTCAAAGCAAACTAATGAAATATAAGATAACCTCAATTTCCCCCCAAATCTAAATTATGTTCAAATCACAATAGGGCAGCAAATTGATTGTAAACCTTCAAAATAGCTACAGGCTTGTTGCAGCAACAACAAAACACGAGGTATATGGCATTGACATTGAACTTGGCTAAAAAAAAATCAGAGCAGACACTATGCTGTACATGACCAGTTTAAAGACAGCATTCAGAATTGTGAGACCGTGCAAGACACTGAGGGATTAGGAGATAAGAGTCAATATTAGTGAGGAGGCCAAGGAAAACCCTGTCTGCTCAAACACAGAAGGGAATCAAGCAGCTCATGTTTGCACAATCATCCTAATCATTTACACAAAGAGCCTGGTTTGTCTAATAGATCAGCAGCTACATGGGAATCGAAAAAGCATGGCCAAAGAAGGCAATAAAGTTTACTGTACAAACTCATTCAGACAGATACAAGCATTGATAAAAGTATTATTAACAAAAGTCTAATCCTTACAACTCAGATCAGTGAGAAGGGTTTGACTGTGTGACTCGTGGTGTCCTTTGGGCCTCCTGGAGTATGGGATCCAGGGCCCTTGGCTAAGGGCTGACTGGTCCCTGTATGACTGGAGCAGCAGCGGTGTTCGCATTGGCGGGAGTAAGTCAGACTTGCCCAGTGCATGTATGAACTCTGCCAGGACTGCCCTTTGCCACTGGTTCTGTTTATTGTTTTTATGGACAGAATTGCATAAAGACCAAAAGGATTCAAGCAGTCTAGATGAGTTTCCTCTAAAACCTGGCTCGATTCTCCCATAGAAAGTGAGGAGTTGAGTCACACAGGAGGAACCTCAGAGTGGAGCAGATACTTCTTCATGCCAAGAAGAGCCAGTGACTTTTATGCAAATGTAAAGACCATTTACAATGCAGCGATGAGGCTGAGTGGAGGAATCCTATGAGTCAACACTGTACCACATAATGTCACAGAACGACTGTTGGCCAGTGGTTTTGCATACTCTCATTCAACAGTTATGTGCATTGTACCGTCTATGTGTCATGTATTTACATAGTGAACAAGGTGAGGGCATTGAAGGTGAGGCTCGTTTGGTTATTCTATGTCTTCTGTTACAAAGAATCTACTTTTTAGGTCTATGGAAAGTCCCTGTACACTTGTCAGTTACATATTAAGAAGCCTCGTAGGGGGGTGGGACTTGTTTTAGATGCCTGGCTGATGCTAAATATGCAGGGATGGCTAGAGCTTAGCTGACCAACTGTCCTGTAGACTGTCTTATCTGGATGAAATC
This sequence comes from Periophthalmus modestus, assembly GCA_019594935.1. NCBI lineage: Eukaryota > Metazoa > Chordata > Actinopteri > Gobiiformes > Gobiidae > Periophthalmus > Periophthalmus modestus. The sequence goes on along the minus strand of JAIEZT010001390.1, from coordinate 29,630,978 downwards.
TTCCACGCTTTTTAAAGTTTGCCAAAATTAAGTTTTTGAAACTATAAACTCAGCCACTAAAAAAACAGAAACAACTCGATTTGACTTGACAACCAGCAAGTGAAAAACATTGCAAACCTATGTACCTTAGTGCTACATGTGAGTAAATACGCTCATTAGCTTTTGCTAACATATTGCTGCATACTATATATTGCAAGTGGAAAGGACGTAGGGCTTTCTTGTAGTGTTTTATTATTTATAATATTGTTTTATTTATCAGAGAATAAAAAAGTCAACTTTTTGCCCCAATAAACAGTGTGTAATGGCTGAAATGGAAATGGTTTGCTCTTGCAGTTTTGTGCATCAAGGTTGAGAATTTACTAAACATCAAAGCTATCTACGTGACTAATGTACACATCTAGAAGAATCTAGAAAAGCACTAGAGGCCCTGAGATTTGCCTCTGGGTCAAACTGCATGGTAGTTGAGGAGGAGGATCAGTCTGCAGCTCTCCGGTCAGTGCACTCCAGTTTGGAGTGGTCCATCCTTTAATAACATGGAAGCCTAGCATATGTGCGTGTGTGTGGAGGTATCCCTAAAAGGCAGGAGGGGGGAATATTCTTAGCCTGCCCACCACTCTGATGAATAGGACTGCGCTCTGTGCCACAATACCCCTTACTTCATTACTGTCACAGGGAACAGATGGCGCCTTTCAAGCCCAGAATCGCACCCTCGCTCTTTCTGGGGATGCCGTCGCAGTAGTCTGATGTGCAAGCAAGACTTAACGAATTCCCCTTCACACATATTAATTTACCAGGTCTGAAAAGCAACCAAATCCAAAATGAGCTCATACCAGGAGCTAAGATAAACCATGCAGGGCTAATTGAACCAAACAGGTAAATAAACAGAAAGCACTCTCCTATGTTCCAGAAATGAAGTAAATTTGGCATCATTGCAGGACAGAATAATCACAAGATGTTTGAGGGAATATTCTTGGTAAGCAATTTTGCAAAACTGAAATGGCATCAAAATTCATGGAAAACTAAATAAGGAGTTTGAGGGGTAGGTTTTGTAAATAGGTGGTAAACAGATTTTCCAAACTAAACACTTGGAAAGCCAAATACCACAACAGACGAAGGACCAATTTTTATAGTCAGAAGGAAATCACATGCACATATATTAACTTAAATTAAAACTTGAAAAATCCCCAGGGGAAGCCATGTGGTAGAGAGACATATTAAAAAGGTACCAGGGCCATCTTTAATTATTCTACATAATCCTTCATATTACTAATTCTTTTGTTACTACTGACACTACTGAGGGATCCCTGTGATGTTAAAATATCCCCGAATGCCAATACGTTAGTTAAAACTGAGCTTCAAGGCAGATCACAATTCAATGGATTATTTTGTACGATATGCATTTTAACAAAAAAAAATGTAGGTGTTTCGTTAAAGCAGACCTATTATATAAAATTTATTTTTCAGAGCTTTTAACCATTTACTCACCCAAAGTTATATTTGGATGATTCGTGCATGTTTGAGCAATCTTTAATCACTTATTTTCAAGATATTGATCATTCGCTCTTTTCAGCACCACTGACATACGTCCACTGCTCTGTATTGACTTTTTTCTTCAATTTTAATTTCTTAATAAGTTATACGCACAGGGTATGGCAGCGTTGTGTGGTTATTCAGGTAAAAAAAATAAATTAAATCTACGCGATCATGATATAGCGTGATCTGCAGCGATCCATCAGAGGTGCAGACTCTTTGTTGTGATGACGTTTTCTAATGTGGAATTCAGTGGATTTGTTATTATCTGTTATTAAGTTGTTTTAGATGAATATTGTGATTTTAAAGACACAAAGACAGTATGCACTTGAATAGACTAACAACCTATTAAAAGTAAAATTCATTAAAATATTATGTAATGGCAGTCACTTTTATTAACTCAGAAAACATAAAATAAACTACCTTTTAAAATCCCAATTAATAAAAATGAAGGCTACCGAAATATTGTTTTTTTAATCTGTAGAATACTTCAGTTTATGGGGTTGCTTTAATATTTATTATGCCTCAAAATTAGCATTACATGTCTCTTCTTAAACACAGAAGTGTCCCCCACATTTTATTTGTGCAGTTTTTAACATGTTGTCAGTGACATCCACCTGCAGCTCTCTGTCCACTGCCTGATCTTTAATTATTTATTCATTTTAGCTTGACTCTGCAAAAACCTCATAGCGATACAATTGGACAGGAAGTAGTGATGCTAACAGTGAGGTTGCTGTGCTGTTGTGCACCATGCAACATTAGCAACCTCCTGTTTTTCACTCTCCAGTTACATGCAAAAACTAGAGATGTTACATTATCCATATATTATCACAATTTGCACCTCACAGTTATTATTTAAGTTGTATAGTGTTTAATGATATGTTTAAAGTGCCTAATTAAACCCTGTAGTATTAGGACATAAAACAGTCTCAAGTATTTTTTTAGGCTGCACTGAAACAGGCGGTAGATATTTTTCAATTTTGTTTTTGTTCATTTTTTTTGTTGTTAAAGCAGCACGGAGCTTGTAATTTGATACACATTTTGACTTTCTGATAAAATAACATTTCAGATACAGTGACATCCTTCAAAGAAACAGGAAAAAACATTGGCGAGTATTCTTCTTCTCCAAACTCCACCTGCATTACACACTGGAACACTGGAAACTTTTGCCCACATTTAAACATTATCTAACCGAACATCAGAGATCTGAGCCTTATCACGGCCGGGGTGAGGCCAAGACCGCCTTATCTTATTGGTTTAACACTGAGCAAACTGTGGCAGCACACTGGACCACCCGCCATCCCAGTTCCTCTCTTTACTAAACTTTTATCATATTTGCTCTGCTCTGTCGCTGCTATCTGAAGGGAGCCATTATAGAAGCATCTCTGTTTGTAAACGTGTCTGAAGACGCTCAAACACTGCCGAGAAGAAGAAGAAGTAGTGTGTTTGAGGAAGAACTAGGGACAAGAGTTTAGCTGATAAGGAGAAGGAGCCGTTGTGAGTAAATAAATATGTTGTGAACTTTGTTTGATTTCGAGCTTAACCCAAGCAGCAGTAAGAGCGTGCCAGTCAGGTAATGCCGTTCAAGTGCAGGTCTGAAGATATATGCGATACAGCCCAGTTATAATGCTGAAGCTTGAACAGTTAAGTAAATATTACAGTGACATAAATGATCATTTTAGCAAACAAGTTGGATTTTTTTTTTTTTTTTTTTTTTTTTTAGCAATCTAAAGGTTTTAAACAATACGCAGTATTCTAAATTTCAAACAGGCAAATCTGATGGCCATTTTAAAAAGGCATAGACTCATTTTGGCTGAGGGCTGCACTTGTAGTCATTGCTAACTGGTGTTGATGTTGTTGATTTCTATCCATTGTTGCAGAATTGGAACCTGCTGCAAAACAGCTCAGTCAGATCTGATTAACTGTTTCTTAATCTTTTTTCTGTATAAAAAGGAAAGTGAAAAGTAATACAACTTCTGTATTTCTACCTACTATGGAGCTGGACTTTACAGTTATACTGCACAGATGTGTTGTGTGTTAATAAATACATATGCTGGTAGTGAGACTAATCCAAGCAGAAAATCCCCAACAAATCATTTGATTCTTTTCCATATTCATATGTTAACATGTTGGTGTATCTTATTATACAGACAATGGCTGGATGAATTGAGCATTTTGTTCAAGTAATGGCCCCAGTGGGCAACAGATGCAAAGCAACCTCCCAACCATATAATAGCCTGTGGTCAGCACTGTCCATCCATCTGTATCTGCCACAGTACAGTGGAGGTAAACCAACTGGCTTTCTTCTGCTGCCTATTGTCATACAACTATCAGCATCTTGCATCAGAGCCAGCACAATGCCCAACTAATTGATCAGATCTCACAGAGAAAGAGCAGGCCAAGAAAGGACTTTGATGGATCACACAAAAATGGATGCAGGATCTCCCCAGCGCACTTCCTTTAGTGGAGGACTAGCATGTGAAAGGCTAACTTAGTTAATTGTAGCTGGCCCGTGGACTTGCTGCGGCAGCCTGTGATTGAGAGGTGGTCCTGGGGGGTCGCGTCCATAACGACCAAAAGGTTCATGGGGCTACTGGGAGGGGAGTGATGCTGACCCCACCACAAACACACGAACACACACACAGAGGAGGTGAAAGCATGCCACATTCCTGCAGCAGTGTAACAGAGTTGGTTATCACTGTAGGGATGCAGAAAGTCAAAGGTCAAAGATACCTGTTCTGAAGAGGACCTACAGCATCAAGTGGGACATCCTTCTGGACAAGAGGGTGTGTTACCTTTTGGAGTTCAGAATGTCCACTTAAGTCTCAGCTGAAAACTAACCAAACCTGTACCTGTTTATACATAGTGTGTGTGAATGAGAGAGTGGATGAATGAGGTATAAATGATGTTGAATTGCATTGTTTTAAGACATTTTGTATTATAATGTATGCTAGTGTAGAAAAGACCAACGGAAACTGAAAACTAGCATAATTTACCCTACATGCACTGCATCATCATCAAGCTTTGTTTTGTAAATATGTCCGACTGCATTGTCTCGGCCAAATTAATGAATAAAATATTGCTATGATAGTCTTGAAAACCCCATATTATGCTAAAAATTCCTTTTTGCGTTTTCATGTATTTAATTTGTCATAACATACACAAAGTTAAACATCTGTTTAAAAAGCCTGAAGTGTTTCTGTGTAGTAATCATCAACAACTAACTTGGAACTTTTTTACTTTATGGAAACTAAGATGTTTTTTTCTGATAATAAATGGTATTTTGCTTCTGTATGTGGTCTCAGGAGGCAGTGTGCTGTTGACCAAATGTTAAACATGCTGTACAAGTGTATTTATATACCACATTTAAAACAACTTCAGGTGACCAAAGTGTTTCACATAAAAAAAAAAATAAATAAATAAAAGGTGCAATAAAACGCCAAGATATTGTGTGTATTTAGTATTAAATGCCAGGGAAACTTAAAACTTGTTTTTCACATTATCAAAACTAAGCTGGTTCCTTCCAATAATAAATGCACTTTTGCTTTAGCACGTGACACAGCCGTACAACGCATTCAGGACTGTTTTTTGTTCCTTTGTCCATCATACACAGAAGACCATTCACCTTCCCTCAGTTTGGGAGATTTTAGAGTCAACAATTCACCAGCCAGACACATCCAATGGCAATAAGTTAATGTGACAGGGAAGATGATGTGAAAGAACAGTTTTACAATGCAAAGAGACCTTCAGTGGTTTGGTCGTGGGCACCCACTGAGCTGAAGCCACAGGCATCTCATATTAACTAAGTTAAGCCTTTCACTTGCTAGTGCTCTGCAAAGGAACGGAGCCTGCAAACCCATTTGTTCTGTCATCCATCATAGTCTCTGTCACTCTGCCCATGCATCAGTTGGGTTGTTATTGTCTATATCCTGACTATATACATAATGTACATATGCAAAATTCCTCAAATAAGACTTATCTTTTGGCAGAGTCTATAGTTTAATATGTTTTTACTGGCAGACATAATATGCACCTGACGACTTTAACACTATTGACCTTATTCTGGAAGTTGCCGTGGTCCAACCATCGTCATTGGGGTTGTATTATTTTGCATGGGGCTGCTGATCTTGACAGGAAATAAGTTCTATGTGGATCAATCTTCTTTATATCAGATTTTAGCTGCAAAACTTTTCTTAAAATCTCCAATGAAATGAAATGAATGGGATACCCGCTTAACTGTAAGTGCCATCACAAAGAAAGTGCATTTTAGTAGCATTCAGAGGCAAAAGTGGACGGGGTGGAATAAGGTCAATAAATGTTTCAAACGTGATTTTGACATTAAACAAAAGGGTCAATAGTCGATATAGATTTGATACAACAATGATAAAACAGCAGTGTTTTAGCCAATAGATCAATCGATTCGGGAAATGCCCAATTATGTCTTAGTTACGTGATTTATTTAGTGCTCATGCATGTTCAAATGAATATCTGGTTGATTAGTGTTCTGGTGTAAGGGAACACGCCCAATTTCTTCTGGTTGTTTATTTTCTGAACACAAAGGATACTGCAGGCCATAACCCACACCAAAACAAGAGCAAAACAACAGCAGTCTCAACTCCTCGAGCCAGTCTCCAGAAGAGACCAGTAACTGACAAATAGAGCATTCACATCAACATGTCGACACAGCAACGAAGAGTCACAAACAAAAGCAGTTACATTAACAACACATCAACAGTTGACAAAAGGTGTCAGCCATAAACTGCATAAAGAAGTGGACTAAGGGAGCGTGACGTCACCCATAGTGTTCAGTCAAATGAAGCTCATCGAGGCTAGCAGTTATAGGGGCAAATTTGGAGCCAAGTTCCATATTAGGAATTTTGACCGCAAGTATCATAGCAACCAAAGAGCCAATCCGGAGCGAGGCTGTTGAAGGTAACGTCCCTTCCTGCACCACTGGTTTAGCAGGGATTATATTGTTAATCTTCATATCTTGAGTCATAAACACAATAGCGAGGTTAATATGAATATTTTAAGCCCAAAATGACAAGTCAGACAGCAGCATTTACAGAGAGAGAGGTGACAGTTTTCCAATATAAAGTGAATTGGAGCCAGAATCGATGGAGCCGGGAGCCCGTGCTGACTTGCAGGTTAGCTTTGTCCATTTATATATATAGTCTATGGTGTCAACTCTGAGCTAAACACAAAATATCAGATCATTACACTATCATGTAATTAACAGTTTGCTAAAATAATGAAGAAGGAATCTACCAATAGGGCACCTCATCTGGAACATTATAGTTAACAACATAGCAATTTCCATTTTGACCTCTGCAGCAAAGCATAGTGAAGACTCTTTGCGCATATTTTACCCCCCTGGACTCTGGACAGCCACTGTTCACAGCAAGCACGAGTCGGGTCCTTTATAGGTTGTAAAGTGCAGACATTGGCGTGCAGTAAAAAGCTGTGGACACCTGCCGCATGTTGACTTGTTTAACTTTATCTCCCATAGCTAACCCTCAGCCTTTTACCCCTGATAAATGAGCTCATGTCGGAATTCACCCCTGCTCTGCCACCCACTAGCCCCGCAGTCCCAGGTGTGTGTTTGCAGATAGAGTAAAGGCTGTATGTGCGTTTATTCACACATATAGGATCGCGTGGTTAATGCTTAAACTTATGAATACATGGATTAGCACCTGTGAGTACTTTACAGAAGGATTGGGGAGGTAGTGTGCTGTTGGGCAAATGTTAAAGATGGTGTACAAGTTTATAACAAGTTCAGCTGGCCAAAGTGCTTCACACAAAAACAACAAAACAAAACACAAATATACAGGTAGCATGATACATAGGAAAAGTACACTAAAACACCAAGATATGCAGTCTTGCTAGTATTAAATGCCAGGGAGGAGGCAGTTTTTCAGTCTAGTCTTAAGCTGCGTTAAAGACTGAGAAGATTTGACAGGCAAATGACTTAGAATAGTGGATACAAGGAAGGCTTTTGCTGTTGAACAAATGTTTTTCAAGTCTGAGAGAGACACTGGCTCAAAACACTTAAACACTGAATTACAAAGTGTTAGAGCTACAAGGTCCACAACAGAGGCCAGTGGCAGTCTCAGAGCAGAGACTGATAAGACGTTTTCACAGAATTTACACGAGGGTACAACAGCGTTTCCAGTACATGGATTTACAAGAGACTTCAAAATACTAAAAATAATCTGAGGTTTGTGGCAGTTTGCTGATACCAGGTTTGGTATAAAACTACATTTGGCAGCTTGAACCACCCTGAACTACCCAAAAGTAGTTAATTTTGAGTGATCCAAAGTTATTCCTCACTTATCTTATACATTGTGAGCATCCTAATTATTTACCGCAATGATTTTATAAGTGCTTTTCACAACTCGTAGAAACCGGAGTAAAGTTTTGCTGTCATGGTAAAGCTAAGACCCAGGACACGCTGGAGGGACTAAATCTCTCAGTTGGCCTTACAACGCCTTGGGGTCCCACCGGAGGAAGAGTCTGGGGTCAGGAAACTCTGGGAGTCCTTGCTTAGACTGCTGCACCCTGGCCCAAGATAAGCAGAAGAAAATGGATGGATGGTAAAGCTAACAATTATTTATTTATTTATTTGATTGGGACAATGCATGTTAATGAACAAACATGATTCAACATGAACATAAACATGCCGGATTATAGCCAAAAGCTAATTTTCATCTGCTGTCCGAAGAGCTGGAGTCATGAAAGGGTCAACATAAAAATTGTACACTGCACACATTGCACAGATCCCATAGTTGCACATTCCACTCTTTGCACAGTTCCCATTATTGCACCATTCAAAATATTGCACATTCCAGTCACTGCACAGTCCCCATTGTTTCTATTATTTCTATTACATTCTGTTCCCACCCCCTTCATATTTGCCCATACTAGCAAATATATCTCTATAGAAAAGTTAAAACTAGCATGCTAACACACATTTCCTTAATATTGAACAATAAATGGCGTTCTTATTTTGACCTCAAGAGCTGCTTATACAATATCTGTACTGGGGCAAGGCTAATTTTGCATAAATCATGGGGATAAAATCAAGTACAGGCCCTTTAAGACCAAATTAATGTTCTTTTTCTTGTTTTAATACTACTTTTATTTGATGATACACTATGTAACTTCTCAGGGGGAGGATCCGCCACCCGCTTTTCTCCATGAAGATGTTACATATTTACATTGCATTTTCCGTTGCATGGCATTAAACAAATTTATCTCCATGAAGACAAGCGGGTGTCTATGGAAAGGCAATCCTGCTCATAATAACAGTACATGTTTTTCAAGCTACTTTTGAGCACACCTGTAAATCAATAAATGCAAAAATAACCTTAATACTGTGGAACATTCCAAGCAAAGCAATGACATGTCTGTGGAGACAAGCACTTGGCAAATCGTCCGTGAGAAAAATTACATAATGTACCTTGTTCTTTTAGTGCAGCAGCCTGGATGACGACTCAGCTTCAGAGAGTAATGGATTATAATTAGGCGTGAAGGAAAGAAAGTACATTTTAGGTTTGTTTTGATGAGGTGACAGACAGAAAGACTCACAAAGTCAATATTGTTTAATACAGTGGTGAAGTTCAAAGAGGATGAAAGCAGCTTTAGATGAGCGACAAAAGGCTACAGGCACAAAAACATCAGCCCTGCCTTAAGACACACACCTCATGCACTTCAAAGTTTCACACTATTATACCTTTAATCTGTGGGCTGAATGACACGAATCATGGGTCCTGTGCACAATAACGGTCTAAAGACACACTTAAGTGAAAAGACTTGAACTTAACTGTGCATAAATATTGACTGAGAGTTTGTTACTAGACACTCTTCGGTTCTAAGTAGAGAAGGTGAGGACAGGTAAAAACAGAGCGCGTGAGGACTGAAGCTACATTTCAAAGAGATGGGAAGACAATACTGATTGCTGTGGTGTGGTTAACCAAATATTACAACATAATGGACCTTTACTTTCTGAGTGTCCATTATGGCCAGATTATAATGTGTGTGTGAGTTTTCATTCGACCCCGATTTTCAACTGGCTTCTGACTACTTCTGTCTTGAATATTTTGTAGCCACTGTGAGCTGTCACTGACCATTCAGAACACAGCCTGGCAAATCTCCGTAACAAGGCCAAAGCCGGGGTTGTTTTGGTGCAGTGGTCATAGTTCAGCCTGACAGTGATTGGTTGTTACATCATAGCCTTCAGGACAGCACAGTCGTACCTGTGCCACTGTCAGGAGAGGTAACATCCACAAGTGCATTTTAGAAAGCTACAAATAGAACGTTCTGGTGTCAGTCCCAGTTCCATCAGACACCTTATGAGCAGGAGTACCTAGAGGGAGGATTAAAAGGCTGCATGTTTTGAAATAAACCAGTTTCTTTCCACAGCAAGATGAATTCTCGTGATATTTGTGAGTTCAAAACTCACCTGAATCCATCTTTTATTGCTCCTGCCACTATATATGTGCATTATGTGCCTGAGCTAGATTCTTCGTGCACAAGTCTTGCAGCAAAAAGTGTATAAAAACGGTCAGATGCGGGCTCTCCACCGATTCCCTACTTCATGGGCTGATGCTAAAAGCTGAGCCGAGGATCTTGTGTAGTGAGCGCTTTATTAGAGACCCAAATAACAGAAGAACAAGAAGAGACTATATTTTTGAGTGTGTAGAGCCACGCACACACGCCTTTTCTGTACTTGATCGACTGCTGGGAACAATCCCACGGCAGCATTGTAGTTTAGTTGGAAGCTAAAGAAACAAACAAACACAAAAATAGCAACTCCAGTGTAGGATGCTGTTGAGTGCGTTTACATGCGCTGGAGTATCTCGGTTATAATCCGTATCCTTATGATAATGTTTTGGATGCTTGTATGTGCTCTGAGAAATCTACTACTGGACACTGTGTCTACATGAACACAGACAAAACCAGGATACTCACTGAGACCATTTTAGCTAGAAGCAATATGGGAAATTTTCTTTTGTTGCTATGGAATTGCTTTGTGCGTTTTTGAGTGGGGGAGATGTGCTCAATATAAAGCACTTTGAGAATTTGAAAGGTGCAATAGATAGTGAATATACCCATTATATTTGTAGACAACAATGTGGCAAATGTTGCTTACAAACAGTATATCCAAGTATAATTTGAGCTAATTACAACTGTCCCTTATCTTTATGCTGTTAATGTGAGCTAAATGTTACATTTATGAGGTAAATAAATCACTCTCCCTTTCACCATTTTAACAGTAACAGTTGTGCGATGCAGTTCTTTTTGGTAGTTTTACGACATTGTTTCAAAAGAACTTTAGTGTGCCATAATGACTTTTCTTTCTCACATGTGACCCCTCTGCCTCAGAGTGTGTACAGGGTTGTTTACTTACTTATCTCCAAGCATTGCAATTAACAGGGACACGGACAAGCTCAGAAGCTGCCCACACAGGAGGATCACTCAGGGAACAGTAGATAGAAGGAGGTTAGCAAGGACAATGGACGTCATGTAGGCACATACTGGGACACCTGATAAAAACAGATAGAGAAGATGGGGAAGACCTCCTACCTAGAGACTGGAAAATTAGGAAACCCTTCGAACCTTGCCTATAAGGGGTCTTACTGTGGTTTTACTGTGGGCTGGCTGAGTTGTGTTAAAGACTTGGGTTAAGGAATAGGTCATCTCGTCCCTATCCAAGTCAAGTTACTGTAAGACAACATAGACATGAATCATTGGAATGAATCTATTGGGAACTTTTGGGGGATAAAAGAAATAGATAAAGCTTTATGTTACTGAAATTGTGCTAAACTGACCTGATTTGTAGTGATAATTTGACATTGACAAAAGGACATGAAAAGTGAAACCCGAAAGGTTTCTAACACCGGTATTAAAGGAAATGTACTAGTGCAACCACATTAAATAAAATATAATTCTATATACAGCGTGGCCCAAAAGTCACTGACAGTTTTAAATCTTCAACAGCTCCTATAATTCTTAAGTTATACTCACCAAATTTTAGCAGTAGGTAAACTGAACTGAACCAGATTTTTGGCAATACATATGGTTTTAATTGTTCACTTACACTTATCACAACTTAATCTAGGGGAAGTAAAAATGACCAAATTAGTAAATAATAAATAAAAAATTATGTTTTTTAAGTGTTCACCATTTTCGGTTTGGCTCTGAATAGCCTGATCCAACACACTTTGTATAACCTTTGAAAGCATTTCTTGGCTTATGGCTCTTATTTGACCCTCGATATTATGTTTTAAGTCATTTATTTTCTGAGGTTTATTCACAAACACCTTTTCTTTAAGATAGCCCCACAGGAAGAAATTGGGACTAGTCAGGTCTCGGGAGATCACATACTGCCCCCTGTCTTTGAAAACCACTTATTATTCCTTTAATGGCATTTACTTTATTAAAATGTCGACGGTAACACCGCTGGGTTTCTGAATTTCACTCATGTGACTCATACCACTGTACAATGAGGGTTCATTCCTCTGTGCTATATTTGCTCATATTAATGTCCGAAGGGTAGTTCTAAATGCTCTGAAATAAATAAAAGAAAAATATTTAGAAATAAATTAGTTATAATTTTTTTTCAACTGTCAGTGACTTTTGGGCCACCCTGTATTTCACAACTCACCATATTATTATTCCTATGTCTATGATGGTTTACTTCACATTCTTTCATTCATTTTTCATTTATGCCATGGCTCTAGATCTTGAGATGTGTGCATGGGCGCTGCACCGTGGTCCCCCTCCACTGGCAGGTCACCCATGCAAAATTGGTTGATGTTTGGGTGAAACGCAGAGGACACATTTCGACATTACAACTGCGATTAGCTCTTGTTTGTTTTCCGGGAGCAACGTACCCAACATGCCAACCTTACCAACAACAACTGTCCTCTATTTACTACTGGACATCTCCAAATGGGATTACCCTACCATTTCACGCTTAATCTCCATCATTTTTCTTACCCACCTCACTCGGGCGTACAAAGCCGCACTGATGAGCCTGACTTGCCCTGCCTCTTCAGAACCAGTAATAATCTCCCTTTAGGAGTCCTGAGAGCTCTGAAGTGAGCCATAAGAACCCACTTTGTCAGCTTCAACCAGCGCGCAGAAAGAAAAAGTCATAATTATAGTGCTTTTTCTTCAGGGTGGATTTAAATAATGCTTCCCGGACCTGGGCCCCTATAGACACACACACACACTCTATTTTTTTCACTTAAATAAAGAGCCACTAATCAATCAGGGGTTCCCTTAGCCGTGGCCGCTCCTTCTGAATGAATAGAATGACAGCCCTCAACCTCCCCACATTGTCAGACGGGACTGATTAGTGCTTGTGGCCGGCTACCTCCGCCACCAGCTCCAAAAGCGGAGAGGTTAAAGGGTCTCCATTTGAGATCGACAAGCTCTGAAAAAGTTCTGGACACCTGCCTGTTTTAAAAGTGATGCTTGTCCCCGCTGCTCCTGTCCTTTCTGTTTTGTTCGCGCTGCAATTTGAGGGAGAGAGCTCCGGGGAGTGAAATTAGGGGTGTGTGGCTTAAGTTTTTAGAATTGGATGGAGGTGGTGGGGGGCGTATAGGGAGGTGTTGGCGAAAGGCCCAAGAGCTGGAACAAAGAGGGGACACTCTTTACATGCATAGCCAGACAGAGTGCGCACGCAGGCCAGCGGTGAGCCAAATGTAAGGTATGAAAGAGCAGAGACAAGAGACGATGACAGACCTCTAACTTGTCGTGTAAATCCACTTAGATTTTCAGTAGGATTGTGCGGAGTTTGCGTGTTCTCTCTGTACGCTTCCTCTTGATGTTCTAGTTTTTCCTATCACTAAAAACATGGAGTGTGCATCAAGACGGTCATCAAGTTAGTTATTACAGTGGCTTGATGAAAATGGGCGATATTAGCTCAGTCGGTAGAGTGTTTGTCCACTCCGCTCCCACAGAATGCTGTCGTTGCGTCCTTGGGCAAGACACTTAACCGACCTCGCCCCCAGTGTCAGGGTACATGAATGAATGGGTGACTGGTTCCTTAATGTAAAGCGCTTTGAGTGCCTTGAAGGTGGAAAAGCACTATCTAAAAATGTGACCATTTACCATTTAGTTTTTTCTTCATAAGCAACCATATTTGTCTTCATGTGGGTGGGCCATGCATGTCCCTGATTGGCTAATCCACCTGTCAGTCACGCCCATCTGGACGATTCACCGGTGACCAGACCCACATCGTCGTAAAGTATTGAAGAAGTGTGTATTCTGGATCCCAGTCAATCACAATGGAGCTGTACTGGTCAAATAAGATACGAACTGCATTAGAAGAAGGCTAGTTGCAAAAAATATAGTATTATCAACAATATATGATACAAAATTTGATCATTAACAATTAGATTGCAAATTTTCTGAGGCTTTGCACTTTGAAGTTACAATTCCTCAAGTTCTATATCTTGATGTTCCTAACAATACAAAAATAAGAAGTGAATCTGCAGCATAAAAAGAAACCGGACCACCTTGTTGAGCACTAATGAATTGGACTGGCAATATGCTTATAAGCTGCTTAGATTTTATTGTGTTTACACTCAATATGGAGCAGCGCGCCCGGAGTAAACGGAAGCTATCCCTTTGCAAACAGCCGCGAGATGAGCAAATAAAAGCAATGAGAAGCAAGAGGACAGGTGGACACGGGCGACGCAAGGAGAGCCCTGTACAACTTAGGGGACATCATAAAACATATCAAATGCATGTACAAGATTGAATTGTTACAGGTGACAATTATTACTTTTTTACTGAATTATTTTGAACAATAAAAATGAAACTGTAGATGCAGTTTAAAAAATATATATATATGTATTGTTGTTTATTTTTAACGGGTTTATAGATTCCAAATATGTTCTGGTTTAACAGGTTTAGTTTGAAATAAATAGGGAATTTTTTTTTGTATTTTGTATTTTAAGTACACATTTTTTCTGTTCATTTATTCTCTAAAAGGAAATTTACAAAGGTCTTGGAGAACTTTGTAATACCTACACTTGCAAGTGAGTTGTAATTAAAAACTATGTGGTGGTATCTTATTTATGTTTTTATGGTGTTAAAATTCTAAATCTACTATAAACAAAATGAATATCCTGATCACTTTTGTATTTCCACATCACCTCTGCATCCTAACCATTATCTACTATCACTCGTCCGTCCTTCCAAACTTCCCTTCAAAACAAAGACGATTCACTCTCTGTTCTTTTTCCTGCAATTAGCTTCAACCTCTGCCACTCATCCACCACGCCAAGAAACCTAACCACTCCATCATTCTAAAACAAAAAGTAGACCCCCAACAACAGGGCCATGAGGGCGGACCCCCACAACCAACCAACCAACCACCAGCACAGCAGCATTGCCCACTGCACTGCCTACCACTGGTGACTGGTAAATGCCACTTTGAATCTCTCGCCCCTTTTTCGACTGCTCCTTGAATGGATGTGTTAAGTATTGTGCTGTGTGGAGATGGTGGTGGGGAGGGTGGGGGGTGAGGCAAGGATCATTAAAAGCACACCCAGCCTTTGGCCAGATCAAAATAATTAACTGGGGAGGTCACAAGCTAATCAAATGAGAAAGGGCCGAGCTGAAAGGAGCCCTAAATGGTGCGCGCTAATCCCCCCTTTACCTTGTCTTATATAGGGATGCGGGAGGGAGGGCGTAGGGGGCAGGGTCGGGTACCGATGCTCAGAAAAGGTTGAAGGGTGATGGGGGGGCGATGGATTAGATGTTGGCTCGGGATATCTGAATGTCTGTGTTTCATTGCATTTTATTTATTCAGATAGTTTTTAGGTTGGCACTGAAGGCATCCGGACTAGAAACAAACGTACTTGGAATGTACTAAGCAAAAAACAAACGCGAAGTAATTAAAAACTGGTTTTACTTTTTTTTTTTTTAAATAGCCACTATTTGCTTTGAACTCTGGTTTGCATTCTTGGCATTTGACCCTGACACATTGCAGTTGAAGTGAAGTGAAACCATTTCAGGAGACTTTGTCATGAAGCTCACTGAGACAATGCCATGGGTCTGCAGCGCTGTCAACAAAAGCAACCACTGCCACTACTGATTCCATCTACATTTCAGAAAAAAAGATCAAATACACTGTAGTGATAGATATTTGAAATGTACACTCACTATAACATTATGCTATGTTATCCTATGTACTTTCAGAGGCGGGTGGTAGTTTTAATGCCATATTTATTCTAACTTTCTTACTAAATGAGTTCACATGAATGTTTATACTGATTACAAGTCAGAATACTTCATGAGGAAAGTTTTTGGTTTTTTTTAAATGCCACCATTTACTTGAACCTTGGTTTGCATTCTTGGCATTTGACCCTGACCCGTTGCAGTTGAAGTGAAACCATTTCAGGAGACTCTGTCATGAAGCTCATTGAGACAAGGCCATGAGTTTGCAGCGCCATCAACAAAAGCAAAGACGAGCTGCTCTGAGCAATCTGAATATAAAAAATACATATATTTAGTTGAGTTATTAACATTATTTCTTTGCTACATAATTTCATACATCATACGTCATATGTCTGAGGTCATCCATGTGTACAAACAATGTAGAAAGTACATTGTATGAGCCGGTGTGTTCCTACTTTTGACTGGCAGTGTATAATATGTTCATTCATATATTACATAACAGTGATAGATGTAGCTTGTATCTCACCCATAACACTACAATTTCCAGCCTGACATTACTTTTGGTCTTATATAATGTTTCCATAGTTACACTGGTGTCCTATTCTCTTCTGTCTGTGTTGGTATGCTCTACCTGCAGCTGCCTTTGCAAATAAAAGCAAGTCCGCCAGTTGTTCCCACTAACCAGCAGATTAATACATATAGATGGGTGAGGTGTCGTGGCCAATGCAAAGCCACACAGGGAAGTGGATTTGTACTTTTAGATCAACAGCTATGGTCTTCAGAAGTTCCAAGTGGATATATTGTGCGAGCATTACTGTAATTATATTTGATTGTGGTTTTGCAGGTTACAAAGGCAGCATGAATCTTTTGGTAATCATTATCACCAACAATTCAGACATCCCATAACTCCAACATCAATAGTCTACAACAGCTCAAGTCTGTGGTTTAACTTGTGTTCGCTAACCCAACTTGTTTTCAACCTAATCCAGCTTGTCCTTTCATGTCTCCAGCTTTTATGACCTGAAGCAAGTGAACACTCCATTCTTCAACATCATAAAGCCAACATTTCTATTGTGTAAACCCAGATATTCACAAGATGCATAAAAGAAATATCCAAGTGTCCCCATGTCGGTACACCTGAGACAATGGAAGAAAGAGGAGCAGGGCTGAGGGCGATGCACGTCAAAAGCGCATGAATCCACTTTGTGACAGTGTGAACAGGTTCTCCAAGGGCACGCTGCGACCTGCACAGGGAGGGACAAGAGAAAAAGGAGAGAGACAACTTTGAAGTACTGGTGACCTTTGACGCACAAATAAGCAACTTTTAAGGGGACCGAGTCATGTTGAGTGAAGGAATGCACCTGATACAAACAACAAACACAAAGGCAAGTAAGGGAGCAAGTTTTTAGAATGAAAAATAGATTTACAGAGAAGACAGAAATAGAAAACTGGAGCTGTGTAATCATAACGGTAAATTGCAAAAGGTCACATTTTTATATAGCGTTTTTCCACCTTCAAAGCACTTTACATCGAGGAACCACTCCCCCTTTCATCCGCCAGTGTACGCAGACTTTCCTAAGGACACAACAACAATCTGTGGGAGCTGGAATCGCACTCGGTCAATAGAGCTGACCACTCTACCTATGACGTTTATGTCAAGAGTGGGATTCAAAACACCAACTTTCGGATCAGTGGGCAAATACTCTCCCAACTGAGCTAGGAGCAGTGGATTCTTAAAAAACATGCCTCTACATTTCAAGTTCTTTCTTGAATTTTAATATGGTTCCATGAATAACTAAAATGCATTGTTAGTGTGGTGTTTGGCAAACCACGGCCTTTATCATGTCACTGGGGGGTCAGCAACACACAAACTTGCAAGTTTTCACTCTTAAGGCCTTTATAGTTGCAACCACAGCCACTCCTGATTCCATCAACGCTTCAGAAAAAAGATCAAATACACTGTGGTGATAGATATTTGAAATGTGCACTCACTATAACATTACGCTATGTTATCCTGTATACTTTCAGAGGCGGGTGGTTGTTTTATTCCATATTTATTCTAACTTTCTAACTAAATGAGTTCATATGAATGTTAACACTGATTACAAGTCAGAATACTTCATGAGAAAAGTATCTGCGGCAATACATTTGGATAATTAATGGATAATTAATAATGGATTCCAGACAGTGTACTAGTTTTAAGGGCCTTACATTGACAACAAAGAGTGGAAGTTTGTATATCTCGTAGATTAGTATTGTTAACTATATATTTTTTAAATTTCTTGACATTTTCATACTGTGATATAGCCATTATGTATTCATGAGCATTGGTTTTCACAAAAGCAACAGTACTCCTTTTTGAGAACAAATTTACAACCCAGCTCTGTTTTTAAAATCCTCCTATGCCACACACGGCCTAATCTATTTGAATCCTTAAATTGGCCACTACTCAGGAGCCTTAATTCTCCACCACTCTCCCAAGCACAGTCCACTCCAGCTCTGCACCATCATTACCGTCATTAGGCCCAAATAAGCTCTGTATCACAGGAGTCCACCAGCATCTAGTTTAACCCAGCACAATTAGCACATCCGTTGGAGTTGAATTACCCTGTAAAATGAGAAAGACACGCACAAAAGAGGCAGTAGAGTCGTATTTGGAAAAAAAAAAAAAAGTGAGGGTCTAAGTGAGAGAGAGAGAGAGAGAGAGAGAGAGGGAGAAAGAGGAGGAGAAATAACAGGACAGGCACAGATTAAAATTGTTTGAATCGAGTCCACGCTTGGCCCATTCATTCGGTATTCTGCTTAAATCAGGGCTTTTGTCCGGCCCAGCGTAAAGTAGTGTCAATCATCTCGACCCGGTTTTGTAGAATGGGGGAAATTTATTATGAATTTGCTCTTGCACATAATGAGGACTACCCCCTGCCTGCTCTGCACTCCCCTCCCCACTACCAAACGCCCAACTCCAACCCCTCCACCGCCTATCGGAGTAGCGCAATAGAGAGTGAAGTTAGCAATCTCAAGGCTACTCGCACCCTGGACCCACATCAAAGTGACAGAGACGTCCAATCAGATTTGTCTTACAGGCATTACATGATGAATATGGTGAGGCCGGCGTACAAAAGGGTCTTTGTGTCTCCCCCCAGAGCCGAGACTATTCACAGCCCTGCCGCAGCCAGCCAGAGTGGAAGTAAATGGCCAAAAGGGTCCCGGGCCAGAAAAAAAAAGCACCCAAACTTGTACGACACAATGGACCATGCAAATGAGTACCCCCGCCTCTGCACCCGTCCCTCCATCCCGCACACTCTCCTCACACATGAGTTCAGGGCTTTTGAAATGAGTCCGAGGTGAGACTTTAAAGTATTGGGCTGCCCGGAGAACCATCGCTTTTTTGTTCTATATGCAGTTGAAAAGGAGTAAGGTTTGTCAGAAAGAAGGTGAAGAGAGAGAGAGGAGTGACAGAGCGTTTTGTCACTAAATTGATACGTCTGCGAGAGGCCTATCAGTGCGAGCAGTGAAAACAGCAGGCACGCAGCTATTCAAGGTAGATCAGGGCGCTAGTGACAGTACCAAGAGGGGGCAAAACAAAAGAAAGCATAAAAGTTTAACATATTTTCTAGAAGCAAGTGGAGAGACCAGTAGAGGGGAGTAGAGTGCACTAATGTTGTGTTCTTTCAAAAACAGATAGTAAAAAAAAGTCATTAAATTTGCTACTGCTCTGTTTTTTGAGAGATTTAAACCCACAGTATATAACAATTTTAGCAAAGAAATTGACTAAAATAAAAGAAAATTGTTGTTTTTTTTTTATCATTTTGGTTGTTTTTGTATAACTGAAAAATAGAAAAATGTATGTTCTTACTCTGAGCAGACTTGCACTTACACAGACTGACTCTTATTTGGCTTGGAGAAGGACTTCCTCCAGCTTGTAGAAATGTACCTAACTCCATAGAGAATGTTCTTTAGTATGGTTTTAACATTCTGTTTCCATGGAATCATTCAGGTGACGTGCTATCTCCAGAAAGTTACACAGTGTAGCTTTAATAGGACCTTTATAGGCCTCTGAAATTCAGTGTAAAGAGTAAATAATGCACTCAAAATGGTCCAGATTTAAGTCAACAACAACAAATTGCTGCCAATAGAAACTACAGCACTGAGCAAAGGTTTACTCTTGGGGGAAGTAGACATATGCTGTCTTTAAATAAAATGCATGTGTTGGACCAAGCAACAGTCTGACTCCCAGGACATCAGCGACACATGTCCCCCCTCTCACAGAGTCTGCCGCTCCTGCATCGACCTGCACATTCAAAGCAGGAAATGCTCCAAACTCTCCACTGGGAACCGAGGCACAACAGGTGTAAATGAAAGAAGACAAACCGTACATGTATAGAAGTAAAAACAATAATAAAATGTGTTATAAAATATATTCACCTCAAATACAAACACTCCTGAACTCCACTGTACAATCTGCTTTATAAAGGCGCATTTATATTTGAGAGTCATGTGAGGAGCCACCTCTGAGCATGAACACCTTAGTAAGCACTGCTGAAGGGATCCATGTGAAGCAGAAACCATGAAAAACTTCAGTCAATATCAATGCAATATCAAAATAAAATATGGGTTGCAGCTGCATTATTCTCTGAACGTATAATTCCATTGATGATGATAAGGTTTTGTTCACTTCCAGACAATAAAACATCACAAAGCCAGTGGAGTTGTTTTGATGTAAATAAACTGTGTCTCCACAAAAGTCCAGGTCGTAGGCTGATAAACGGATTTTGCCAGTGGCGTCAAAACATGAAAGACAGTTGAACGTTTGGCAGTGTGCGTATAAATATATCACCGTCCAGCATGAATGGAGAGTGGCCCTGTTTCTGATGCAAAACAGCAATAAGAAGCCAAAGTGCACTCTGGTGGCTTTGCTCAGGGCAGGACATGACCTCTCACCACTCTTTTCAACCCACTGGCCAATTTAGTAACGTCTGATTCATGCGTAACAGGGGCGCTCCAATTTCCATACCAAATCCATACATCATGACGCATGCGTAATGAGGCGCATGCGATTGCTGTGGCTAGCCGTAATTAAGGATGCCAGGGGCTTTGTCAATGTGAAAATGACCCGTGGACTTAATGACAAGGGCGAATTTATCCCCGTATAAACCTTACGCACGTATTCATCTTCTGAACGCTTCTCCTAGACTCTGGCCTCTGTCTGACTCCAAAGAACACAGAAAGGCCATTTCGACTTGGTTATAATGGAACAGCGGGGTACAGGTCCAGCAACATTGGTTTGTCTTTTTGGAGATCCCTATGAGGCAGGCGAATATAAAGCGAGCCATAATTAATGCCATTTATCACAGATTTGAAATTGTCACTTGCTCATAGAGCCCTCACAAGTACGCGAGCCTTCAGCCAATGGGAGAGCAGGACGCTTTGTCAAAGAGCACAGGCACGTGGCTCGTTCACACCTGCAGGCTGCAGCAGTGTGTGTCACCGAGACAAATACAAGCAGAAGAAAGAGCGCACTTGTGGCACACTTTCTGTAGCGAAAGAAGTGTTGTGATGACGTTACATGTTTTGATCTCTCCAGTAGAAAGGTTCTTCTTAGAGTTGCAGTTACTATCCTGTACATTCAAAGTGAGCATAAGTTTAACTCTGTGGAAATACTCTCTGTTCCAGTTAACTTTTTACGGTGCTGTGCTTGTCTTGTATGGACTGTGCGCAGTGTTTATTTACAATAGATCTTCCATAATTCGCATAATGAGGCGAAAAGGCGCACACAATGCGTCTCACAATGGGGCGTTGTGCTCCCCATTCCGGCAGGAGATGTGCTTTTTTGATTATGCCTTGAAAAACACAGCCAGGGATACAAGCAGCCTACAAGCAAACTTTTTATTTAGATTGATCACAATCCGCCAATACGAATTTTGACCCTGTGCCATTGTGCGCCCGACTTTCCCCGGGCCGTATTTCAAAGTGTCTATAGCCTTTGAGAGTTGGTGAATTGCACCCCCTCCTCCCCCTTCTCCCTCTAGGGCTTTTGGGTAAAAGCAGAGTAAGAAACAATGCAACGCATGAAACGTAATATTAATCTCCCCGTCCCCAATGCGCACAAAGCGCTGGAGAAGCTGTGCGTCTCCAAAGGTTATTGAGCGCTCAACCCAGCTGCGTAATTTCCCCCGCGCGCCCAAGCAACTCAGGAAAAGGTCATCCAGGGGCTCTGAATAGAAACGCACAGTTTGCTCAATTACCGTCACTAATACAGCCCCCCTCTCAGACTGACCCTGGTGTGAAAAAGCAGCCCACAACCACTGTGTATAATATAAATAGAGTCATTTTATTTATAAAAATGTTTTACACAAAATAGATCTGTTCAAATCGACTGTTTACATCGTAGGCTACAGCAGATGGAGAACAAGTGCATACATTAAAGAGTATCTCCGTACCACCTATTTATAAACTACAGTGTGTCACAGGTAGTAGCTGTATTATTGCTGCTCTGTCACTGGCCACTGACAGCCAGCTCTCAGCACGCGCACCAATGACAGTGACAACATGGTGTCATGTACAAAAATAAGTCCTCGGGTTAAACAGTCTTTATGATACAAGTTTGATGTACATCACTTAAGAGTCCATCATCTTTGTTTTATCTCCGTCCCACTGACGCTGAAGTGGACAGTCCTGCTCTGCGTCCAGCTCCGTCTCTGCAGAGCTGCTGCCCTGGGGTAATTGCACTTTTTGTCAAACACTGTCTCGCGTCGTCCTGTCCGCTTACTCCCTCCACAACAACAAGCTCTGCTTGTCTGTTGCTCCAGGAGGACTTCTACAGACTGTCCCCGCGCTGAGGGACTGCTATGTGCCACAGT
The DNA here is from genome assembly GCA_019594935.1 of Periophthalmus modestus. Classification (NCBI taxonomy): domain Eukaryota; kingdom Metazoa; phylum Chordata; class Actinopteri; order Gobiiformes; family Gobiidae; genus Periophthalmus; species Periophthalmus modestus. Next base: position 29,608,392 of record JAIEZT010001390.1, on the reverse strand, counting down.
CTTCACAAGACCACCAGGCGCGCGCTCAGTATCTGTCAAACCAGGTGGTAAAGTCCAAGAGTTCTTGTTCCTCGGAGCTCAGCGGCTCATAGCTGCCTTCGTCTGAAGAATACGTGGAATGCGGTGACTCGGGGTCCGCGGAGTAACTGTTGGACAAAGTGGGCGAGGGCAGCCCGCACTGGAAGGCGGCGGATACTGCGTCGTGCTCGTCCAAGAGCTGCTGGAGCGCCCTGATGTACTCCACTGCGGAGCGTAGCGTCTCTACTTTGCTCATCTTCTTATTGGCGGCTCCGTTGGGGACGTGCTGGCGCAGCGTCTGGAAGCCCATGTTGACCTGTTTCACCCGGTTGCGCTCGCGTTCGTTGCGACGGGCCACCGCGACGGGCTGCTGCTGTGGGATGGAGTATCCCAGGCCGTTGAAGCTCAGGCGCCGCTTGCAGCGCAGGAGCTCGGGGGAGCTGGAGCGCTGTCTCTTCAGCACCTTGGTCTTGCTCTGGAAGCCGGCCGCGCTGGCACCGGTGGCGGGCTCTTGTGCCCCCGTGTGCAGGGTAAGTCCAAAGGTGAAGGCACCCTGTGTGCTGCTGCTGGTGTCCATGTCTTACAGCGGGGCAAGTGATGCGTGCAGTGAATGGACAGAGGAAGAGGCAGACCTGGCAGTGCACAGCTCTCGTGTCCTTCGCGTGGGGACCGTGTGGCTAACTCTAGTCCAAGTCTCTCTTGACTGCTTACTCCACGAGCTGATCTGACCCAAACTTTGGCAGCACTCCTCTTTTTTAACACGCGCCCTGCACACACCCCACCCACCCCTTTTCTTTTGCACTTTTTGGGACGCACGCTCTGCGTCGAGGCCCCGCCCCAGCTGTGTGATTCTTGCGCTCGCCGACTCCCCCGGGCCAGGCGCGTGGCTCCGGTAGCTCAATAAACAATCCCGAGCTTTCACTGCGCCGGGAGCACGCGCTGGGCTCATTTACATTCCAATGTCCCCAACTTGCAGAGCCATTGGTGGATTTAAACGGACTGCCACCGAGCGAAGAGAAAGACGCGCAAGGAAAGGCAGAAAGAGAAAGAAGAGAAAAAACACAGAATAGAAAAGTGAATGGATTGGGTTTTGAAATGCCTTTTGAATTTGACAATGTACCCCTGGCATGTCTTCAAATTGTCAGTGTCCCCCCTCAGCAATCGCGCTCCTCCAACTCTTTACACTCACACATACCAAGGACACAGTGCGCTGTATCCCGGAGACACGCTGCAGACTCTGGAAGCGTGTCTGCTGCACAACCACGACCTGTGAGAGCCAGCCGAGGTGGGGACGCCATTCATTCAAAAGTAAATATGCCGTTTCTGATGTGAAAGCACCTGGTGATTTCACAGGTTTAGTCCTCTGTGCAGGACACTACCACTACAACCTTTTCAGCACAGGGACTGTAAAGCCATGTGTGCCAGTGGCCTGTGGTCACTGTCCACACAAACGTGGTGCTGAACTGGTGACCAGAGAAGCCTTGTGCTCAACATAACGGATCTCATCGCTCAGTGCCTCGAGAGCCCCCAGAAATATGAGACACTTGCGCTCTCTGCTGGTGAGAAGCTGTCATTACATCTCAAAACAACCTCCAGACTGATTGTTTTACATGTAGGTTCATCATAATGAAAACCCTTAACCATAACACAATATACCATAATGTAATTGTGTTAAAACTCCACGCATCATCTGTTCAATTCAATTTATTTTTGTAAAGCCCAAAATGACAACAGCAGTTGCCTCTTAGGGCTGAACGTGAGAACTGATTTAACCAACAGGAAATAAACAATGAAAGAACAACTAGTGACGCATCGCACATGGCAACAAAGTATGAGATGACAAAGAGGGAGGGAAGGAAGGAAGGAAGGAAGCAAAGGAAGCAAGAAGAAGAGGAGAGTTGGGAAAGAAAAAACAAAATACACATAAATATAACTAGAGAGGGAGAGGTCATAAGGAGAAGTTACTGATGGAAGGATGAAGCACAGAATACTGAAAACACTTTGAGCATGGAGAAAATAGTTCACAACTGTAACAAAATACCTGGGAATTAACTTGTGAAACATGAGCCGTCTGACAGCATTTGTAAAGGGTGGGGAGCCACAAGCCAACAACTGTTAAAACTATGACACCCTTTCATCCTTGAACCATGCACTTCAACCACTGCTCAGCAGCTGTAGCCTATTCTTGACTCAGTCGAGTCTAAAATAATCATGTCTGGCTTTTGCCAATGTTCTATGCTGAATCTATTAGTATATATCTGTTTAGCAATAGAAGTCAATGATTAACCCAATGCCCTGCCTGACCTTATAAACGGCCAGCAGAGGGCGCATTTCCGTTTTTTAAAATATTGTGTGCTTGTGCGTGTGCGTGTTTTTTTTTTTTTTTTTTTTTTTTTTTTTTTTTTTTTATCCCTTGTCCTAAATCTTTCAGGGATTTTTCATGAACATTCCCTCTGGATTTTTTTTGGCACAACATTGGGAGTTAGGTTTTGTTTTTATCATTGCCTCTGAGTGACAGTTTGCTTTCACTTCACACAGAACCATTTAATTATGAACTGCGTTAGTCATCACTGCAGGTGTGTCTGTTATCATAATAAGTTATTGTAAGACTTACATCCGCATGGACATGTTGACCAGATTCCCAGGAAGATTACTTGTCAACTTTAAATAGCTCTATTGTTGCCATAAACCTCAAATTTTAATTTTAAATAAACAGGCCAAATACTATAATAACAAGACAATATAATAATTCATTCATTAATAATGTTTAGATTTCTGTGTAATAATAATGCTTTAGAGATTCAAAGTAACACTGCAACTGGCTCCATCTGCCACAGTAACTTAATCACAGAAGAACTATGAAGCGCCTTGCCCAATGAGACGGTGGCAGGATGCATCATCATGTTATTCCACCACTGTGTCGAAACTTTGATGATAAATAGATATGTGTCCATGTCTTTTCATGCTGAATGTACACTACCAGTCAAATGTTTCGACACACCATCTCATTCAATGTTTTTTGGGGTTTTTTTGATGTTCACTATTTTCGATTTTAGATGCAAACTGAAGACACCAAATATATGAAGCAAGATGCATGGAGTTTTTAGTAAAAGTTTAAAGTGAAATAACTGTACTAAATATTTTAGCCAAAGCAAAGAGTGGTTACTTTGAGGATTTGAACAAAATATAGAAAAAAATATAGTCATAGAGTTATTTTCTTTGCCATATAATTCCATATATGTTACTTCATATATTTAATATCTTTTATGTGTCTATACAATGTAGAAAGTAGTAAAAAATAAAATACAAATTTAAATTTAATCAAATCAAACACAAAACATTGAATGACTGGTATTGCATGAATGGCAGTGAATGGTGAAGTAAGTCTGGCCCTCCTCTGTGGAGATACAACACTGTTTCAATGGGACAGAGCTACTTCCATTAGGCCTGAAAAGAGAAGTACTTTAGCAGAGTTTGTATCATTTCCCTGTCCAAGCCCTACAATTTATGTCAGTTACTTCTCATGTATCCCTTAAATAGATCAATGATGACCCTGCAGCCTGGTGTGCTCACATGACATGGGCACTTTTAAAAGATAGTGACCTTAAGCCCAAAATAAATAATAGTCCTACATAGGCATTCATGCGTACATAGAATGAGTCGGGACACAAAGTAATCGTCAAAGTCACACCCCCATTTTGATTTGACTGTGATTCATTAGATTTTAAGCCAATAATAGGTTACAAATATAGTAGTAGTCTAGTACAGTAGTGTGTTTGTTATGACATCACCTTGCAAACACCCAACTGGTCTTATGCAATGCGGTTTGAGATGAATGGGGGAAACACAGTGATACAAATTAAATCTTTGATTCAAGGATTTCCCCTCTGCTCTCTCAGACCAGCTATTTTTATTATGTCTCGGTCAACTACTTTGTAACACCTGCAGGATTCTGTTTGACAAAGCTTTGGTGACTTTGTGTGAATGGAGTAAAGGTGTTTAGTATATGCCTGTGTAATAATCAGTCAATTAATACCATAGTTATAGAATAAACCTGTTTATCTGGCCACTGTGGGAAAGATGAGAGCAAAGATCAAGCCATTAAAACTCTCATTGTTTGTTATCTTTAGTGCCAACGCCAGTGTTATTACAGCAGGTGCGTAAATCTGGGCTTGGTCATAACTTTTTAATGCGTTGATGAAATGGGAAGGAGCTAGTGATGCAACACTTTGACTACACACTTTCACTTTCAGTTTTCAGTATGTTAAAGTCAGTCGAAACGGCGCGCTGGCACGGCCCCTCTGGAGCAGTGCGCACGGGTGGAGGCCGGCGGAGAGGCGGTGAAAGAGGTGGGTGCGCTGACTTGAGGAAGTGATGCGCTTCTTTTTAACGAATCACAGCTGTCCAGACGAGCACAACAGCGTCAGGAGGGCTGCGTCACAGACAACCCTTTAAATAAGACAATCGAGGACTGGAAACGTTTGTAGCGTGCACTGGACGCACGAAAACATGCAAAGGTAGGAGGAATGTTCTGTTTGAAAGAAAAGGACTGGGGCTGGAGTGATTTAGGAGATGTAGCCGGTCCAGTCCTGTCCTTTATATTTGGGGTGAAAAGCTACGATTGTCTTGTTGCCATTATGACACAAAATAGCAGTTTTTCCTTGAGCTGTTCCTGTATCTTACGCGTGCCATTACTCTGTTTGTTTCCTGCTTGATTCTCAGTCCTCCGAAGCCTCAGTTCGCCAGCTGGCTCCTAAAGCAAGTAGAGACGGGACACTACTCTGGACTCCGCTATGTAGGGCCCAACAAGTTCAGAGTGCCGTGGAAACACAACTCCAGGAAGGACTGCAACGATGAGGACGGGAAAATATTCAAGGTAGTGGCTTGAAGTGGTGACATTAAAGATCAGAGTGTTAGAAGTGAAAGGCAGTTCAGAACCTACTTTGTGCTGTTATACTAATCATGTTCTTGAGAATAACTTCCTGAATAAGCCAGTGTTAGGTGGTTGGAGAGTTAAACACCAGCAGACATATTGAATCAGTAATAGCATTTGGACACTTGAGGTGCTTTGCATTATTCATTCACTCCACACCTGGTGATGGTGAGCTGCTTCTGGAGCCACAGCTGCCCTGGGATATACTGGCATTAGTGCCAATTGGCATAATCAGCCATACATATTTATACACTATATAGACAAGATGAGGGAATTGTCTTGCCCAAGTACACAATGTCACTGTTGATCAGCTACCCCAGAGTGTGGAGAGTGAATAGTTCATTACTATAATGGGTGCTGCTTGTGTGTACAACAGGCGTGGGCAGTGGCCAGTGGTAAAATCAGTGATTTTCCGAAAGACAAGGCAAGGTGGAAAACCAACTTTCGTTGTGCTCTCAACAACCTTCATGATCGCTTCAAGTTAATCCAGGACAATTCTAAGAACACAGATGACCCCCACAAGATCTACGAGATAATTAACCCTGAAAGTAAGTCACATGGGCCAAAAATGTCTTGAGACCTATGCACTGAATGATACTTAAGTCTTGTCTATGGATTAAGGTCTTCAAATGCAGAGCTCACAGGAGGACTATGATCCAGTCATCTACTCCTCCCCCATAGAGTACTTCCCCCCCGGATGTGAGGTATTCTCTCACACTTTCACTTCTCCTGGAAAGCATTGTGATAAGCACTGGGGCATTCAGGGGATTCCTCATTATTTCATGTTTTAATGCGTATGCAAAAAACATTCATTGAAGTGATCCATGCTTTTTCAACAGCCCAATTTCCTGAACACATTTAATGAACTGGACATCAGCAGCAACATGGCAGGTACTATTGAAACTTTGCTTTGTTGCTAGTTCACTGTGGTTTTATTGAGTCAAGAGTATTAAAACCTGTTGTTGTATTATTAGAACAGACAAATCCTGCTGTTGTCCCAAACTATCCTGGTGTCTTGCCTCCTGCAAACAACATTGAAATTATACCAGAGCCAAATACTTATTATGAGCGTAAGTTATTCTTAAAAATGATTTTGTCAACACAGGTCAAACACACAAATCAACTGTTTTGTTTGTTTTTCCCAGCAACTCCTACTCATCCACCACAGCCCCCTTCCATAGACAACCTCGAGATCTCCATTTTCTACAGGAAAAGAGAAATGCTAAAGACAATTGTGACTTGTCAGCCTCTACAGCTGCATTACCCACAGGAGACTCAGGAGTCAGTCAGTGCTATCTGCTTCCCCTCTACACATGGCCTCATAGACCAAAAACAGGTACGCCGACCCAATCTACCATGTTAATATCATTATGGATTGATAATTGTGTTTGTTCAGGTCATTGTATTATGGAAAGAACAAATAAATCATAGAGTTTATGATTTTAGTAACAAAACCTATCAATCTAAGTGAGTAAAGTTAAATTCTTTTACTTTATCATTTCAGAAAGTTTGATTTCATAAAGCTGGCCGTATACAGTAGGAATGGTTTCCACTGTTAATGGAGTGGATAACACTTATTAACACACTGTCCTATTTTTGATTTAGATTTTAAACATAATATTACTACAATACTGTGACATCTCTAGTGTCATGATTCAAATAATTCAGAATTTGCTTTGTTTAGATTTACTACACCAATCGCATCCTGGACAGCATCCAGAGAGGTCTAACGCTGAAAGTGCAGGAGAATGGGATCTACGCCTACAGACAGGACAGGTGCCATGTGTTTGCAAGCACCAGCGATCAGAGTGTGGCTCACCCGAATCCCCAGAAACTGCCCCTGAACTCCATGACGCAGCTACTGAGCTTTGAAAACTATCTAAATGGTAACAGTAAACCAAATGTTATGTATAGATTACCTGTGAAGTGTATATTAATTCCACTTTTTGCATTCCTTAGAGCTGAAAAACTTCAAGGAAAACAACGGGCGCTCACCAGAATACACCATCAACATGTGTTTTGGGGAAAAATTTCCAGATGGCAGACCTCTGGACAGAAAGCTTGTTGTTGTAAAGGTAATACATTTTTTGTTAAAAGTGACCCTATGTAACTTTTCTTGAGGGTCCACCAACTACGTGCATACAGATCCAGGGTTCAGGGTTTAAACATATCCATGGAGATACGGTGGAGACGAGCTGATGACACAAACAGGCCAAGTTAGTCAGATATGTTTAGAGGCGAGTCTGCTTAAAGTTTGCTATACTGTGTCTATACTGAAAGTCAAAGCATTAATATCTCCATGGAGTTACATACTCCCTAGCAGAAGTTACTTAATGTACCTTTTAAATAATACTGTTAATTTTCCAGTCCCTCTTACTGTATATACATGCTCTTGTGTCATAGGTGGTACCACTGGTCTGCAGGTATTTCCATGAGCAGGCTCAAATAGAAGGAGCATCGTCTCTCCACAGCTCTAACATCAGCCTGCAGACTTCATACAACAGTCTAATGGAGCTCATCAACGCATACATCGGCCCCCCCACTGTGGAGGAGCCAGGACTGATGCCCGCACAATCACAATTTTAGCTTATATTCCATACATAACGTTAGCACTTATAGGGCCTTTGACAACTGTTATCATAAAATCTTTTTACACTACAATGTATATAAAAACAGACTTCACTATATGCACAATAATTTTTGAAAGGCATGCATCAGATGGGAATCTTTATTTAGCTGCTCCCGTACGGGGGCCGCTATAGTAAACATGTTTTAGCTTAAGCACAAACAGTAGATCAAATGTACAAATGAATCTGAATGAAATGAATCTAATGTGTCTGTAATAGTTACTTGTTTTTCAGGAGTATTTTCCATGTAATGTGTCTGGAATAGGTATTTGTTTTTTATTTGTATTTTCCATGTTTGTAACACATCTCTTGGCTGCTAAATAAAGTACTGAAATGTGTTCACGTCACTGTTTAACAATGAGAGAAGGAAAAGCTGTTTGCATAAATTATAAAAAGTGCATTGAACTCTGATACACGATTGTAGAGTTATAGTGAATATTATGCAACCAACACCTATTTCTATGTAGTTGCTTTTTTATTGTTAACACTTCTACAAAACACAACAAAAACAAATTGAAAAAAGTAAATACATTCTGACTAACATGAGTGCCTTTTAATAGATAATTTAAACCAATGTTTCGCTTTTGCTCTAATAAAACTTTACAATGCATAAATCAAGCGCTTATCACTCACCTGGCCATTATAACACAATATTTACAAATAATAAACAAAAAAGATCCACAGTTATGTCAGAACAACGAGGCTGTGAAGTGTACATGAGACCAGGAGACTTGTCTACTGCATTTCATATGAAATGATCCCAAATGTAGGAATGAGTCATTTTATCACAGCCTTTCATGGCATACACATTTTAAAATCAGATTCACCATTTTATGTAAATAAAACATTTAGACACTGAAGCTGCAGGATATATTTTAGCTCCAGTGTCCAACCATTTGTACCCAGGGATAGAAAGTAAACGGTTCAGTCAAATGCAAAATGAATGCATATTTGGGTCATATGAGGAATAGTGATTCCTTATAAACCACATCTGAATTATTTATCAAATAAAAATACACAGAAGCTCAGATACACAATTTGAAAAGTAGCATTTAACGTTTATAAAATTTAAATGTCACTTATTTTGTGTAGATTTGTTTCGATTTTTAATTGTATGACAAAAACAAAAAAAATCTATGACAACCTTGTACAAAAAGCAACTCTTAGAAAGTGATGGTGGGTGTCAGTCTTATGAATAAAGGGAGGAGCTAGCCTTCTCCCAGTAGACGGATGTTTGGCAAATGAGGAAGACAAGCGAGCAACAGAAAACAGATCTATGAGTTAATCAAACCTACCAGTATTTACTGTCATTTGCTGTAGTTGAGTGACAATGGAACAGAATTAATCAAATCTATAGTATTTACAAACAAGTCTAAAACTGTATTTCCTGATGATGATCCATTTTCTACAAAAGTTGCATATTACTTTAGTTCCTTAATGTTTCCTCTTATTATCGACAATTAGACAGGTTTGATTTTCTAAACAAACTTTTCCCCTGATAAATACCCTCCCCTTCCACAAAACAACACAGAATACCAGAGCCTCCAATGCCCTCTTTCAAAAATAATGAACACATCATTAAAATGTGCCTCTTTAAGACACTAGATACTAAGCTGCACTGCTGAGGCTCTTGGCAGTAACAATCCCAGCACCAAATCACTAAAGTCACTTTATTTGTTCAAACTATGTCCCCAAATAATCCAATGTGACCTGTCCAATATTGCCAAATGGATAGTTTCTTATTATTATGGGCTGTCAGTTCGTATAAGTTCCTGTGATTTACCTGTTTCATCTCCTTTCTTGTATTTTCTAGCATGTTTGTATTTGTCCACGTAAGCCTTAACTAGATTGCCCACCTTCACCGGGTTGATCTCTCCACTCTTACTGTGACATACCTGATGGGCATAAATGGACACGACACAAATCATTGGGGATGCCGTCAAAAATCCTCTTAATCAGACTTTGTGAAAGAAATAACTCACCTTCTGCACAGCTTTACGTAGAATCTCTTTGTACTCGTCCTTGTTAATGTCTCTTTTCTGGTAAAAAGGCTTGATGGCCAGCTTCACCTCCTCAATAGCTCTCTCTTGCATGTGAAGCTTCTTCAAATAGGTCTAGTATTGAAATTTAAGTGTTAAGTCATCTATTGTTTACTGTATACTCCACTATTATAATCAGCTGCAGTGTCCGAATCTTGTTTACCTTGTCTTTTTTGAGTATATCCCCATCGTCGCTTTGCCCCTGTGCTGAGGCAGAAGGTCCCTGCAAACTGTCAGATCCTGAGGACCTCTCTGGGTCTGCATTCTTTGTTGCATCACCTACACTAGTAGTTCCGGTTAGGTCCTGTCAAAGAAATGGGGAGAATACTCTGTGTACAATATAATACATATTTTATAAATGCTGCAAAACTAAAATGTTGACAATTCTCTTCGTGCATTTCTTATTCACCACTATAGTAAGTGGACGTATCTATTTATTGCAAGGCATTTTCTGAATTGGAACTGCTGCTACTTGAGTTTAGATTTCATTTACTGAGAAATGACCTCGGTATAAGTTTCATGTTCCCCACGTGACATTGTTTTAAATAGATTTCTCTAAGCAAACCCTGCCATCTTCTGGCCACAGATGATATTGCAAGAATTTACCTGAGAGGACGTAGATGCTGAAGGTCTGCGAATTCCCTCTTGCTTGAGTTTTAGCTTGTATAAAGCCACCTCTGAACACACAAAAAATAATTATATTAAGACTATATTAAGTGTGACATATATACCTTACTTTAATGCATATACATTGCATTTTTTACAGCAAAATAATGGAATCACATAATGCTGCATTTGAACTTGCAAATATCATAAAGTTATTTAATTTATTACTTTGATAGCCTCTGTGGTAAATCTTATATTACCAGTGATTAACAGCCAGTCTTATGTTGTATGTCCTTGAGTCAAGGTGATGGATCTGAATTGAAAAGTATTTCTTCTACAACTCACTAAATGTTACAAGGTTAACACATTAACCATTTTTGATGTATAATAAATGTGAAAGTTTTCAAAGCTTCCAAAACGTGGACTCACTGCTTGCTGACTTGTCAGGCTGAGGCCCCACAGGCTCCTGTATGTTCCATGTGACTCTTTTCACTTGTGCTTTGGCCTTGCCCGCTGTAGCAGCTGGCTCTCCCTCGCTCTTCTCATCTTTTTCCTGTTTGACAGTAGCTTCAGTTGACTCGTTACACTTGGATTTGACCAGGTCCAGGTTGTCTAACATTACATCCACATTAAAGTCATCATCAGAGTCGGAGGATGGGTGAACCGCTTCTTGCTTTATAGAAATGGCTGGGCCCTCAGTACTTTGATCTGGTGGGTCCTGTGGAGGGGTGGACACGGCAGTAGTATGTATGTCATTGTCAATGCTACAATCTGAAACAATGGGCTTCTCTTCAGGGGATTTTGCCTCTGGTTTATCCAACTGGCACTCTTCAGTCTTAATACTGTGCGTGTCTTCCCCATCTTTATCTTCACCAGCTGTAATCGGGGTGTCAACATGCTCCTGTTTAATAATGTTGCTGGTTGGACTACCTTCAAACATATCAAACACTGCACATTTTTCCTTCTTGATTTCTTTTTTGGTTTTATCCTTTTTGTCAACAGCTTCAAGGGGATTCTCCTCTACTTTCGTCTCTGTTGGTTCTTTCTTAACCACAGAAGAAATAGAGGAAGAAGAGCCTGGTTTGTTCGTTCTAGATGCTTTTTCTGCTTTTTCTGCTTTTTCGGCATTTTCAGCATTTTCGTCTTTTTCAGATTTTTCGGCTTTTTCAAATTTTTCGGCTTTTTCAGATTTTTCAGCTTTTTCAGGTTTTTCAGGTTTTCCGGATTTTTCGGATTTTTCGGATTTTTTTTTCGGATTTAACTGTGGAAGTGTCATCTTTCCTCTTGTCTTTTAATTGCTTTTTGTCCTTATCAGATGATCTACTGATATCAGCCGTTTTTTGTTTGACTGTAGGCAGGTCTTCTCTGGTCTTCTTTCTCTCTCTGGAACTGGACCGGGACCTGTGCCTTTTCTTATCTTTTGAACGGGAGTCCACCTTGTCTCTGGAAGAGTGATGACGAGACTCATTCTTCCTCCTGTCTCTGGACCGCGATCGACTTCTAGACCGGGACTTGGAGCGGACGCGTCTCCTCTCTCTTGACCTGGATCTAGAGCGAGATCTAGAGCGAGATTTGGAGCGAGACTTGGAGCGAGATCGGTCACGCCTCTTATCTTTTGAAGAGCGTCTTTTTACATCTTTATCCTCATTTCTTTCTTTGCTTCGCCTTTTATATTTCTTTGTCCTTGATCGCTCCCGGCTGCTGGAGGTGGAACATGACCTACAGAAAAAATACACTTAATGAATGTTCGCCATAATGTGTTTTTAGTTTTACTGCCTGAATGTAATATAATGTAATGTAAGGAAATGCTAAATGCATAATAATTAAAGCAATATTATATTATATAAGGATTTGTATTTTCAGAATAAATTTTTGCAACACTGATCAGTAGTAAAACTCCAACAAAATAAAAATGCCAACAGAGTATGTTAAGGTCTAAACCCATAGCTCCAGCTAAGCCGTACCTGGATCTCCTCTTGTCTTTGGAGCGTGATCGTGAGCGTCTTCTCTTTTTGGAGGCCTTGTCTGGGGACTTGGAGGAGGAGCTTTCAGAGGCTCTGTGAGTTCTTCTTCTCTCCTTTGACCGGGAACGCCTGGAAGATTTTGCTTTGTCTTTGTCTTTTTCCCTTTCACCTCCTTCGTGTTTGGCTTCAGTGAGGACATGTCTCCGGTCTTGTTCAGGGCTACCTTGTTTCTTTGCCCGGTCTGTGCTGCTGGACCGTGCCCACTGATCTTTAGAGGGTTCTTTTTTGTTGGAGGTGCTCTTGTCACTGACCGATTCTTTTGTTTGGTTCTTGTTGTGCGAATCATACTTAATTTCCATCTTTTCTGACTTTTTAACAGGACTGGAGTTGGATGTAGCTGAGGCTCTGTCATCACAAAGCACAGTAGGGGGTTCAGGAGCTGGACCTTGACCTTCTATGTTAGTCTCCTCAGTTTTGATTATACTTAATTTTTGCTCCACTGGTTGAGTGTCATCATCCGTTTCTGATTCAAAGACACGTTTTACAGCTTCATCTGTATCGGACTCTGGCTCTTTCTTTATAGTAGTGTCAGATGGAGTCGGCATCTCAATATGAGAGAATATAGAGCCTTTTTTAAATGTGACATTGTCTTTAGTGCCCTTTAGTTGCTCTGTACCTGATTCCTGAGCAGTTGTGGTAGCTGGTTTATCTTGTGAATGTGGACGCTGTGTTTCATCTCTTCCTTGTTTTAGATCCCACCTACTTCGTGATACAACTTTCTTTTTTAAATTGGCTGGCTCTTGTTTAAGTCGAGAGCTACACTCTGTATGTATGCCCTCACTTTCCCCATCTGAGCTGCCTGAATCTGATTCAGTGGGATTAAAAGGATCATAAATATTATTACTGTCTTTGGAACGTGATGCAAGCAGCTTTTGCTTATCCCGGCGTAATTGTCTCTTTTTTTCTTCTTCATCTTTTTTTGAACAATGTTCTTGTAGGCTAGATCCACTTGGAGTTAGTGATGTAATATTTAATCGTCTAGAATGCCACGAATTGCCACTGGAACTAATGCGGAAACTTACAGAGGAGGATGATGACGATGAACCTCCGGAAGAGAATCTCTGATGGTTAGTGTGTGAGGCAGGTGAGGAAGAGGAGGAGAAAGAGCTGGAGAAGCCTGAGGAAGAACCTGCTCCATCAGGTCTGCTCCTCGGACCATCTGTCCTGCCATGCTGCTGATCCACAGAATGATGCCGCTCTTTGTCCCCTGCCAGTCTGTTTATGCCAGTCTCAGGTGTGCCATAGCTGCTTCCGTTTGAACTTCCATTCATTCTACTTGTATTACTATCATTTTTCACAGAACCACTGACACTGCCCTCCCTTTTGATTTTTGGTATTCTGGGGAGGACGGACACATCCAACCACATAGGTTTAGTAGGTGCCTTGAGAGAATGAGACTGGGAGACTGCTTTGCTTTCTGAGGAACTATTGTCTCTACATTCTCTTACTCCATTTGTTATCGGATGGCTCAACCTCTGATTTGGCCTGTTCACCTCATGTGAAAAAGCATTACTTCTGGGTGGGAGATGGGAATAAGACATTTCACTAGGGTTTAGCGGAGAACCTAGAGGTGGAGACAAAGGAGAAGAGCTCTGAGAAAAATGTGTGTTTATGGGGCTTTCAGAAGATCCCAGTCTGTCCATGTCTGTGGTCTGTGAGCCACCATCTCCAGAGCTACTGCTTCTGCTGCTGCCTGGCCTTATAGTGTTTGTCAAACTCACTGAAGTGAAAAGAAAAACCTTAATTATTATCAAGAACCATTGTAGATATTACTGAAGTCTACTTCAAGCTGGCTCCTTGCACTTACTTGGTTTTGAAGCTTTAAGAGAACCATCACGATTTATGACCACATCGGAACTGTCCATTAAAAGCATGCTCTGTCCAGACAGTATGCTCCCCAACAAATCGGGTACAGGAGCTGCTTCAACAACACTGCTAGTCTGTGGGATACTCACAGGTCTCCTGGTATAACACAGTTAATATGACAAAAGGTTTAAAGATGATTCTAGTAAGCAATGTGTGATCACAAATAGCACAATAGTCATGAAAATAAATACTGATGTATATGCATGTTACCTGGAGAGACTAACTGGCCGTGCCACTGGCTGATGAGAGCGGAAGGCAGAGCGTGAGATCCCTCGTCTCTTGGCTTCAAACAGAGCAGAGTCGTGGGTCTGCTCCTCCTCCTCCTCCTCACTAACATAACACATGGAGTTTAAGGAATTACTCTTACAGTACATTTGATGCATCATTCAAATAAAATTGTATTAGAATTAAGATTGTGTCAGTCAAACACTGATAAAAACGGAGGCCTGGCACAATATTTAAGTTAAGGTCATACCGGTCAGTAAAAGGATCAAGGTCAAATGGATCCCCATATATGGACAGAGATGCTGCACCAATGTCCGCCCTCATGCTGCTCAGAGTGCTCTCAGATGGTCTGTAAACAGTTGGCAGGGACGAGCTCTTCTTGTCCTTCACAATGCCAAGATTGTTAGCAATACGACTCCGAGGGGTGGGCGTCTTTTTCATCACCTTATAAACAACAATAAGAATCAGCAAAGAATATAATAACCACAACTGATGTTGCTGAGCTATAACACACCAGATTCTTCCTGGATTTTTTTGTCCTTTTCACCCTCCGTTTTCGTCTCTTGCCCCCCATACTGTTTGCTTTGCCCTTTTTACTTTTTGAGGAGGTTTTTCTGCTTTTTACTTTCCTGGTCTTACCTGAAGTAGGTATACAGAAAAATAATTAAAAAATAATAAATAGCTGTGACATTTTATACATTTTATTTGAATGAGTTTTAGTCATTACGTACGGCGACGGGTTGATGAAGGTCGTGAGGTTAAATCTCGTACATACACTGAGGTGTTTAGACCTGCCACCACAGCATTTATAGTTTCATCCAGCCAAGTGGATCGGATCAGATATGTAGGAGCCAACTATAGAGAAAAACTTTGTTACTTGACAGCATGTTAAGCCTGGCTCAACTTCAGTAAATAAATCTGCATGCTTTGTTTTGGTTTGTAAGTTACAAAAAACACAAAATAGATTCCACTTCTTTTAACACATAGCCATGCGCATAGTTTATATATGTTAGAAAGCCAAAACTGAAGCATCACGCTTCATGCCAAACCTCCTGAGTGCGTGCCTGGGTGATCCGATGGCGGTTAACATTGGCCCGGACTCTCTCACTGTGCTGGGTGCGGGCAATAGCTCGTGTCTGGCCCACTTGGGAGCGAGAGCGTCTAGAGGCATGGCGTGCAGTGGAAGGAAGGCTGTCTGTGTCACTTGTTTCTGTAGCTGAAGACCCTTAAACAAAAAAGATACATATAATGTAATATATAAAAAATGTAAACAGTATAAACTCAGCACTAAAACTAGAACTAACTTGATTGGCGGTTGTTGGCTTCACATTCTGGGCAAAACCATTCTTCAACTGGAACAGCATCAAGTGGTGGTGTAAGGCATTCCATGTGATATCTATGAATGCATTGTGAGGTTAATTTTTTAATTTATTTTTTGACAGAGCAGCATCAACTTATATCTTATCCTTCAGCTTTCCTAATCAATCCCTATACACACTTTTATTGCATGTTTAAACTGAGGGACCATGCATAAATCAAAGGTTATGATGACTACTAAGGCAGATATTACCCTGCGTCACAGCCATCACAGAGCAAAAGGCGGTCTTCCCGGTCACTTCCTCCACACACTTCACAGCTTGTTTCCTCCAGGTTCACATCTACAGTGTCCTGCTCACACTGCTTTGCAGGCTTTTGTACAGTGATCTGCATTTAACCACAAAATAAGAAATATCTGCACATGATAAAGATACTACTGTTATGTTTCAGTGTACAAGGAAACATACCACTTTTTGCACCTTGCCTCCAAAGCATGTTCTGAGATATATAACTTTGAAATTTGTCCGGTCTATTGGACAAGAGTTTGCGTTCTAAAACACATAAGCAGTAATTAAATAACGAAGATTTCATTAAGTATTTCAGTCTAAAGATTAAACAAAATATGTAAGCTCACCTTGGACCATTCAAGGATGCAGTCAAGGCAGAAGTAGTGCTCACAGTTCTCTGGTGTGGCCACAGGTTGTCTGTTAAATGAATGGAGGCAGATGGGACATTTCTCAGCCTCCTCATCTGAGCTCCCTTCTGCATCGGCTGACGTCCCTGCACACGCTCCTTCCTCCTTAGGCACAACTTCATCGTCTTCCTCTTCATCATCTTCATCTAATTACATATATAATGTCACGTATGATACATCATGTCAAATGAACTGTCTGATAGGCCAACAGGATACAGATATTAAACACATCACCTTCATCCTCGTCTTCCTCATCTTCCTCATCTAAGGTTTCATCCTCCTCCCCACTCTGTGATTCTACCTCCTCATCCGAACGAGCTTCATCAGAATCATCTAATACATTGGACCAAGAAAGAACATAAGCTTTACTTTGTTTTACAGACACATTGTAACTGAATCACCAATATCTCTTTCAACTATAAATTAAGAAAAGTTTATAAGAAGAGTTAAGTATTACAATTAGCATAATCAGAATTAGAAGACTTTTATTGCCATTGGCAGAGAACACAGCTCACAAACTAGGGACTTACTTCGGTGATAAAGTGCAACATAAAAACACACTGAATAAATACAAATAAGGGCATGCACAAAGTAAAAAAAAAAGATATGCTTACAGATAAAATACTTAGAGGTAGAAAATATATACAACAGAAGCATCAGAACAACAGTGCAAACAGCTGCTATACAAGTAGGTTGTATAGCAGCTGACACTTCTCACCCTGGACATGGACTATTTCAGCCACTTCCCTCTGGCAGGAGGCTGCGGTCCATTAGGACCAGAAACTCTCATCATAAGAACAGTTTCTTCCCCTCTGCTGTTTGTCTCATGAACACTTTATAATATCTGCACTAGACTGGACACTTTATAACACTGCTGACCTTAATAACCCATGTTGCACTGTTGTTCTGATGCTGCTTGATGGATTCATATATATTTTTAACATGTTTATTGATCTCACTGTGAATCTTAAAGGTAATGTAATGTTCATTTTTATTATAATCACTATAATAATGATATGTAACCATAATATGATTTATGCACTTATGTCTGTGTTCTGAGCTTTGCAGAGAATGTCTTGTCTGAAAGTTGAATGACCATGGGAGATAACAGGAAACACCCTGAGAGGTGTTTGGGCGAATAAGGACTGAAAGGAATGCTTAAGCAACAATATTTTGAAATGAACTTTGTAATATGTGATTTTCTCACTGCCTCACTGCTTGTTGTCCCCCTCCCCCCTTGAGAGTGAGCAGTGATGTGTAACTAGGGTTCCTAACTGAATAAAGGAGGAGAAAGGCGGTGGAGACTTCAGAAAGGGAGAGGAGGTTGTAATCTGAAGGTTTCGGCCTCCCCGTCCTTTTCTCCTCATGAGTATAGCAATAATAATCTCTCTTGTCTTCTCTTCTCTTTTGAACTCTAATTAGGTTAAGTGTGAACCTATCACTGCTGATGTATATATTTTCTACCTCCTAAGTATTTTATTTTAAACATATATTTTTTTTAACTTGTGCATGCCCTTAATTGTATTTATTCAGTGTGGGGTTTTTTTGTGGGTTTTTATGTGCACTTTATCACAGTTTTAGTTTGTGACAATGGCAATAAACTTCTTCTGATTCTGAAGACTTATTAAAGTTAGTATAACCGTGTCAGAAGCAAATGGGAGACATGCACATACCTGAGATGGCCCATGCTGCAGCTCTTTTCCCTTTGCTATTGGCAGAACGGTTGATCAGCTCATCTTGGCTGTCATCTTCATCCATGGCTGAGCATCAGAAAAATATGTCTCTACAATGTGTCTGTGCAAGTGTAGCAACCAGGCAGAAAACTCAATGTCAGGTCAGGTTTGGTGCTGTTTGCAAAAAACGGCGCTAACAACGAGTAAACATACTATAAAAGACAAAACTAAAATCCCACGTTGTGAAAAAACTTGCAAAACAGTTCAGTTGTAAACCCAGTGTTTCATGAGGCTAGCATGTAGCAAACGTCTGCACAAGGCTAACGCTACATGTGTAAACAAAGCAGCCAAACCGTCAACAACACTAACAAATCCACCTGCTGAGGGTTTAATGTTATCCGTATAAGTTGGAATGTAAACAAAAGGTCATTATATGGAACCAAAATCTGACAAATGACTTAGCAGACTGAACAAAAAGGACTAGCAACATTAGCATTGGCGTGTTAGCTAAATATAGCCACAGGAAACAGACCCAATGTGACTTGTAGACAGGCCGTATGAAACGATCTGCAAATGTCATACTTTAACCACAGAATACTAGTCCTATAATGATACATTTAGAGCTTGACAGAACCTACCCTAGGCAGTAGTGTGGTAAAAGCGGGGA
The DNA here is from genome assembly GCA_019594935.1 of Periophthalmus modestus. Classification (NCBI taxonomy): domain Eukaryota; kingdom Metazoa; phylum Chordata; class Actinopteri; order Gobiiformes; family Gobiidae; genus Periophthalmus; species Periophthalmus modestus. The sequence goes on along the minus strand of JAIEZT010001390.1, from coordinate 29,589,703 downwards.
TTGAATGATACACTGGAGTTGATCTTCACAGTAGTTGAGTGACACCACCGGCTGCTCATGGTAGAGGCACAAATGGACACTATTTTCTCTTAAAGAAACAGTGTCTCACAAATGAGACTTCATTCATCTTTAGGATCAGAGAACAGCACTGCAGTATGTCCACTGTACCAGTCTGAATGGGTCTCTGCTTTAGACTTTATTCAGGGCTGCTGCCTAATAAACAGGACTAGTCTAGATTTTTTATTTATTAAGCTTTTAACAAAACTATGTCTACATTTAACCTCTAACCCCCACTTTCTAGGCTATAGCTACAACTGCGGTGATAGTGATAATAAAGTCTAAAAGTCTATGAGCAGCATAAAACAGAACATTTAAGTCTATTGCTCAAGTAGGTGGTTATTGCATAAAGCTAAATGATTCAAACAGGCTAAACTAAAAAGATCAATACAAATTAAAAAGATATAGGCCAGATTTTCAGCTATTAAATGACCCTAGTCCATGCCATCATAGGCGCTCTGTTGGGCTCATCCATTGTGGACAAAAAAAAGTCAGGTAAAAAAAACAAAAAAACTGTTCACTTCAATGTAATCCTTCCTCATTTTTGTCCGTAATTATTCATTAGTTTCACTTCTTGCTACATAGCAATACTTTTTTTCACTGAAGTCATGCTTTGTGGCACTTTCTATGTAGGCCTAAAGGACAAATGAGCCGCATGTGTACAGTGGTCCCCAAAGGGATGTCAAATTAATTTGAATTTGAAAGTACTTTACATGTTATTGGTTTAATTCACTACTTCAAATCAATATTAATCCATAGGCCTATAGACTACATTATGTACTTTTACTTTTACTTCACTTTTTACTTTTTATGTAAATCTAAGAGGAAAAATCTTACATATTCTGTTGAACTGAGCTTAAATTGTTATGTGATCTTCAGATCAACAGGGGGGGTCGTGGTACTGCAGAGTTTGGGAACAGCTGTTAGTTAAATGAGACTGTGACTGAATCTAATGCTTAATTAAATAGCCATCAAGGAAATGTGTGTATTTCAAACTCAAATCCACTTATTTCATTGAGGAGTCTTCACTGTACATTTCTAAAGTCATCACAGCAAATCCATTATGTACAGGGAATCTTACATATCAGGTGTGTATCTATCTCTAATAGTATTGAGCATTATCAGACCTGAACTTTACAGCAGGGAATAGTCTGTCATTTACTTTGGTTCAAAGTGTAACATGTGTGCTTTTCAAATCTGTTGGCTGCCTTTAGTCTCTTCCTGTAAAGGGGCGTGTGCTCATGTCATGTCTAATTATGTCATGTCTAAAGTGTTTTCTCTGAGCCGTATAGACCTAATTCATAAAATTCAGGAAACATTGGATAAATTTAAAAAGCAGTGGCCCAAGCAACACCATGTAATCTTTAAAAGGCTATAAAATATATACTTTTATTTTTTGGCTAAAAAGTTACCTGGTGAGATTTATAGGCCCACTTTAGGCAAATTGGGCAGAGATGTAAATTGACTTTTGGAAAGCCACAGCCTAATTTTTTCTTTTGTAATCATTTTGTAATACCATAACCATGTTTCTCTTATAAGGATGCCTGTGTGCAGCACACTTACTTAATTCATGTTGCTTAATCAGCACATAATAAATATATATATATATATATATATATATATATATATATATATATATATATATATATATATATATATATATATATATATATATATATATATATATATACTTTATATATCAAGATAAAGGCAAAGCTCTTGATTTACCAGTCAATCTACTGCTACCCTCCACGTCGAGACATGCCAGCTGATGGTGACTTGGGCATCTATTCAGGATGCCTTAGAAATAGAGATGTCTCAACGGGAGGAGGCCCTGGGGAAGCCCTACGGGACACACTGGAGGGACTATGTCTCTCGGCTGGCCTGGGAACGCTTTGGAGTTCCACCGGAGGAGCTGGAGGACATGTCTGGGGTGTGGGAAGTCTGGGAGTCCTCACTTAGACTTCTGCCCCCACGACCCGGCCCCGGATAAGCAGAAGTAAATGGATGGATGGAAGGGTTACATTTAATATTCAATCATGTGATCTGTTTAATTAGTTTGTAGAGAAAAGGCTATTTGCTATTTATAGGTGAGCCCCTCTGATGTTATGGATGGTTCATTTGATCTATGTCCCAATTTACCTCACCTCACAATAAATCCAGTGGTCATAATGTTTTGGCTGATAACTGTGTTTATAGGCTATATACAAAAATAAGAAGTGAACTACACAACTTAATTAAATTTAAGAGGGCTATTTTAGATGAACCACTACAATCTGAATAAAAAATATAAATGGGCCACACTGGGGTCGCTTATCCCTTTTCCCGCGGTAAATAACTGAGGCTATCACCGTTTTCCCTCCACTCCGTGTCGTCATCGTCACATCACTCCGTCACGCTGCATCCTTGGTACGTGCACATCTACACTCCGCTCATGGCAACACTGTACACAAGTAAGCCGAGTGCAACCACTTCCAACTGTAGGGGTAGAAAGCCAAGTCTGCTCACAATCCACTCTAAACAACCACTGAGGCGTATATTATTACACAGGCGACTCTTAACGGCACCCGGATCTTCCTCTAACACTCTATCGCTTTTATACGACCCACATAAGTCCAAGTCTGGGCAGGAAACTGTTAAAAAGATAATGGTTTGTTCCTAATGTACGACGTGCGAAACTGAACGCACCGCACCCCAACTATAACTCTAGAAATAAATCAAACCTAACGGTTGTATTAGCCCCGCCTCTGCTCGCGTTTGATTGGCTAGTTACCTTGCAAAACGAGTGCTGATTGGCTCCTGTAGGTGTCGGTTCTCGTCTCATTTGCATAACCAGGACGGGTTGCAGATGCAGGGGAGTGGGCAGGGTATGGGTAGTGCAAGTGAACTGAACTTCTGCGTCGGTGTACCCATCCAATATTCTTTAAATGCAGCTAAGTTTAACCGCGCACTGTGATTTCTTTGAAGGAAAAAACTAGTACAGACCTCTGCGAAACTGTATACTTGACTCCATCTTCGGAAGTGGAAAGTTGTGCTTTTAAATCCACCCAGAAGACAAACTTGACCATGGTAAGTAGCTGTCTTTATTTGCTCCCAATGATTTATTCCGTTAATAAATCACAAGATCCAACGTAAATCATTTCTAACTGTGATTTTTTAACTTTTTATTAACTGATTCATTTTAAATCTTGGAAGTGTTTTAGGTTTTGGTTCAGTTTTTTTTTAACTGATGGGTCACTTTTTTTTTTTTTTTTTTTTTTTTTTTTTTATGTCAGTATTATGATTTCTGTTGCTATTTAATTCTAATAACAATGACTGATCAGCCACGTGTTGTTAATGTTTTATTAGGCCTGATCCCACTGAAGCAGAAGAATCATACAGTCTTGTGTTCACTTTACAGATACTGCTCTTTCATTGTTGTATGTTTGTCCTGTGATCTAAAAGCAGGTGAGCCACTGACTAACGCACATTGTGCCATTTGCCTGTTCCACTGTGCGTGTGACAGCGGCTAACCTGGTTTTGGGAACACCACGTCCGAAAAACCAGCCTCAGCCGGACCAGACACCTACAGTAGCTGCTTACTGTGCGTGCACTGAACTCATGTCCCATGCATTCAGCTGGGACAGGCCTGTTCCAAGATTATTGCCCTCCCAGTGGTCTCCCATTGAACTGTAGTCTACTTCCTATGTGCACATACTGTACCTTATGAGGGGCCAGGCGCCTTATGGGCTATGTAGAGCCTATGGATCCAATGTCTGCAACGCCATCTACTGTCAAAATAGTTTCTCTTTCATTTTCATTAGGCATTGGATATTAATCTTAAGTTATTTTTGTCATTGTAAGAAGTATCCAGGAGTAAAAATTCTACTCAGTGCCTTTTTGAAAGCTTTCTACTTGCTGTTGTAATTCACTTCTAGGCTATTTAAAGCTAATCTAAATACCTTTTTATTTAGAAAATCTTATTGTTTTATTGCTGCACTCTGAGTTTCTATGGAATGAAGAGTGCATTATAAATAAAATGTATTATTATTATTATTATTGTCTCGAGCAGCGAAACGTCTTCACCCCTACAACGATTTGTCCAGTTTATAAGATTTAAATTTCGTCTTTTCCTATCCTGATATTATGGTCAGCTGCTGCTCTTTTTACATCAGTGTTTAATTTTGAATCAGCTACGAAACTCATTAGTCATTCAGCACCATATTTCCCCGGGGTCACGCAGAGGCCACATGTGGACTACATGTTGAGTAATTCCCTGCATGGTGACTGTGCTCCTCATCAATTTGTTAGCGTCCTGTTCATGACATCATTGGACTGAGGTCTATAAAGGGACATTATTTTTTGCGACACACTTTGATTAAAATTCCCCTTTAGATTTAGAAATAAATGACCTTATTCTGGGACCTCATTAGTTTTCATATGATTGCTATTACTCAGAGCTGCGAAAATAACATAATATCGACCTAATAGTAATGTTCTTGTTTGGTAGGCAGGTGTCAGTATTGGACCATGCTGTGGTGTTTCCCAGACATCTAAACAACAATCTTAGGGCTTATCTAATCCCTGCCAAGCCAGACAAGCCTAAATCTTAATCCAGGTGAAGATAGTTAATCATATAACAGTCACAAATGATACGCAAGGTGAAAAGTTCAATGTGTGGCATGAATGGGAGGCAAAATTTGGCACAAAACATTTTAAGGCGTTCTTTCTAAAATATTCTAGAGGTCTACTTGACAATCTAGGGAGGATAGACATGAGCCAGGAGGGCATGTCACTTGTCAACCTGATGGCCAGCTTGTTTACTCAGGACGGGTAAACAAATGTGAGAGGATCTGCGGACGTGCACGGCGCAGGGAAGCCCATAGTGCTGCAATTGTGTGCCCATTCAACACTGCCAGGGAGCTGTTTGGGCTTCACAGTTGGCAGAGTTGAACGAAACAAATCATTACCGCTCATTAGGGTAAAGGTTTGAGTGGCTAGAAATAGTTTTTATTTGAGTAATGTATTTTATTTTAACTTTAAAATACTAAATTAACAATGAAAAGAAACATTACAACATTATATTTTCATAATCTGAAGTTGTTTATGATGCTGATACTGGGTCTTGATTATATTGCTTTACTGTTTTTCACATTGTAACATTGTTTTGATGAAGTACTGCTGAAATAAAAGTCATTATTATTGTATTAATTTCTTTTGGTATCAGTTTTATGTCACACTCCTTACCTGTAGGGGTGGGTAATAGGCTAAAAATGTAATACCACAATATTAACTATAACCTAAATGAAAATAGCTGGTGATACTGTTTGAGCCGCATAAAAAAATGAATTAGAATATGATACTTTCACAAAAATATCATATTGTTGCAGGAATCATCAAATCACAATTAGATTTTTAAAGTCTCAACCCTATTTATCTGAAATAGTTCATGTGTTGCCATTATTCTGAGTGTATTGGTTTTCTGTTGTCATTACCAGTAAACCATTACCACTAACCTAATTTGGATATTTGTAACAATGCTTCATCTATATACACTGATATTCTGTCTGTACTTCATAATTTATATTTATATTCAGTCTTATTTTATACATGCCTTTTATCTGATCATAGTTTACTTTTATTATCCTTTTATTATTTTATGTTGCACCATTGCCAGAGTAGTTTGTGGATTTTGTTCCTTTTCTGCATTTCCTTTTTGGCTGCATTTACACTTGCACCACCATCACGTTAAAATTAGGACCAACTAAACCAGGAACTGAACCCCAAACTTTGTGAATCGTCTTCATCAGATTATGTTGGCTTCATTGTATTGTCTTAATACCATTTTATGCATGTTCAAACCAAACAAACAAGCAAACAAAACCTAGATTAGACCAGGACTAAAGAAGGAGTAGAACTAAGTAAACAGGAGGACTAAAAGGGGCTCAATTTAGGACCAAATAATGACAAGTGTGAAAGCACTCTGATTCTGGTTGTATAACTGCCTGAAGTGCAGTAGAGAGCTGCGAAATGTTAAGTAGAAATAAAAAGATAGCAAAACCAGGGCAAGGACTAGAACAGGACCAGACCAAGTAAACATCTGCACTAAAAGGGGTTCAATTTAGGGGCAAATAATGACTAAGGGTGAACGCACTGATTCTAATCAATAACCACTAGAAGACGACAGCAAAACCAGGACTAACCAAGGACTAAACAAGAACTAGAACAGGCCCAAACCGAGTAAACATCAGGACTAAAAGGGGCTCAGTTTAGGAGCAAATGACTCTGATGCTGATTGCATAACTGCCAGAAGCGCAGTAGAGAGCTGTGAAATGTTAAGTAGAAATAAAAAGATAGCAAAACCAGGACAAGGACTGGAACAGGACCAGACCGAGTAAACATCAGGACTAAAAGGGGCTCAATTTAGGAGCAATTAATGATAATAAAGTGTGAACGCACTCTGATTCTGACTGTATAACTACCAGAGGTGCAGTAGAGAGCTGTGAAATGTTGAGTAGAAATAAAAAGATAGCAAAACCAGGACAAGGACTAGAACAGGACCAGACCAAGTAAACATCTACACTGAAAGGGACTAAAAGGGGTTCGGTTTAGGAGCAAATAAAGACAAGTGTGAACGCACCCTGATTCTGATCAATAACCACCATAAGACGACAGCAAAACCAGGACTAAGCAAGGACTAAACAAGAACTAGAACAGGCCCAAACCGAGTAAACATCAGGACTAAAAGGGGCTCAATTCAGGAGTAAATAATGTGAACGCACTCTGATTCTGATCAATAACCATCAGAAGTGCAGTTGAGAGCTGTGAAGTGTTAGCAGCAATAAGAAGACAGCCCTGATAATGCCCTCTTAACAGTCTGCTGGCCACTGTTTGCTGGAACATTCATGACGGTAATAATATCCTGTTGATATATTGTGTTTCATTGGGCGTAACAGAAGCAGATGTGAGGCCAGGATGTTCGCTGCATTTCTCTCTCTTCCATTGCACTGTCCCCATTAAGCACCTGTGAATTTCACCTATTTAATCGTCCAGAAATCATAACAACTCTTCGCAGAACATATTGTGGAGCTCACTGTAAAGACCATGCATATTTCAATAACACATTTATAATCCATGAGCCTGGTGTTACCGCAATTTACAGAGTATAGTGGTATTTTAATAATTTATTATATAAGTGGGGTACAAGGTAGTAGTATGGTTTCCAGTTATTTTTTTCTCCTTCAGTTAAAATGTGTGAATGTGAATTATTCATGGTCCAACTACCCAGGACCCATAAGAGAGAGATAACACATTTTGAAGTGCGAAATATTGCTGAAGTCACTATAGGCGATAAACAATAATACTGAAAACAAACCATAAATGAGAATTATTCACAAAAAAGTATTATAAATGTACAATATTGGTAAATATGTAATCAGTTTTAGTTATTTTACTTCATAATTCAACCTTCTACAGCTCAAATCTTAGAATACTGCAGAAAAATAACCAAAATGTCCCACTAGTACAAAGAAAAATGACCTGTATAATAATTGTGACAGGCCTTATAGACAGAGGTTGAATGTGTGGGTGAAAATAGGACAAAACTCAATAACATTTTATATAATTAATACAACAGGTCACATTCTAAACACAATGCACTGTTTATTAAATACATTAATAATTTCTCTAAGTAAAAGTCTGGATTATTTTACATTTAATACAAGTACATATCAGTATACAGTAGCAAAACTGTAAATATATTTGTCTTATGTACATACAGTATAATATTCATAACAGACTAAATGACAACAAAGTGGGGTTAAGTTAACAGGTATTGGTGACTCAGTAAGTTTTCCCTTGGCCACGCGCTCCGAGATTTACCTCCAAGACGCTTCTCGAGATGTGAGGACTGTAAGACACACAGAGATGAGTGGGAATGAAGCTCCCTTCGTTTAGGACAAGACTTTTTAACACAAACACAACAGGAGTGGCCCATATCCACACCATGCTTGGCAATCAGAAGCGCACACATGACCAGGTAAACTCGTGTACCAGAGTCTCTACAGCAAGCACTGAAATGTCAATAGACCCCAAAGCAAGTTGTACAAAACACACCACATGTAAACAGTATAAGGAGAATTCACACACTGACGCATTCGTTTGACAGTACAGTAACAGTTTTTCTCAATCACTTTAACATGTATGGACATTTTACACATAATTCATACACAAATCTACACGTTGTTGCTTTTTTATAAACTTTCTTTGGCCAAAAGTCTTAAATTGTGTCATAATTGTAGATCAGGAAGAACGTTTTGACGTAATTTTCAAACTACTGTCATCAATACATATGATAAAGCGATTGCAAAAAAACTGCACAGTTTGAAGTACTGCAAAATAGTGTAACAGTTGTGGACATCAAAAACATTTTCCATTTTTTTCTTCGTTAATGTGTGGACTTTGGTAAGTGAAAAGTGAAATATTGAGTGTAAAACAAGGTGAAAATAACATATATATATAGTTATTTTTGCACCATGGTCTTGCTGCATATGCACAAAATGTATTTATAGTTTTAAGGGTTTACAAAAATATACTATCAAGGATTATACACATTAATACATAGAGCAAAATACATTTCTGTGCAGGCAGACCAGAGCCATGGGTTGACACAGTTAAGACTAGGACAGTGCAATACATTTTACAGAGCCCTCAATGACAGGCTCTTGCTCTTTGGAAGTCAAGTGTCACCAAAGTACAAGGCATTGTATAGACACACCTCTTTGATATAAACAGTATCCATACTTAAAAGGCAAAATGAAACGACATTGGTCTGGTGTTATGTTCTCTTATCACAGTATCAAACAGCCCTACAATCAGAACGTCTGCTGCAGTCATTCCCAATGTGAATGAATCCATAAAAGAAAATGCATGAACTCGATTCAGAATAAGAAGAGCATTATTCAGAAGAGAAAATGTTGGCATGAAAAGCAGCAGCTGTTAGTCTAGCACATCAAAAGGTGAAATTGGGGTTAAGCAGAGAGAAATATTTAATACAAGGAATTTAGACTAGATAAAACGGCTGTAAAAAGTCCAGAGAGTGAGTGTGTTAGCTTTGAATGGCACAGCATAAGAGCCTGAGCAGCAGTAAGGACCTCCACCAAACACCAAAAAAGTGATGCAACCAACACCAGGGGCAGCTGGGAGAGAGGAGCGGCAGTGGGGGGTCCCGGGGCGGGGCAGGAGAGGAGCAGGGGGTCTGGGGGTCTCACACATACACACCCTCAGGATTCAGGCTGGACACTAGAGGGTTCTGCAGGTTTCGAGGGTGGCCCAGGAACTGTTTGGCAGTGGGACGAGGTGGGGATTCTACGGGAGTGTCACTTCGGCCTAAGAGGGGAAAGACATTATTACAGGATTATTACAGTGACATCAAAATATTAATTATTTATTGTGCAATTGTTTTTATGCACTTCACGGCCCATGTCTTTTTAGTATAGGTCTCTACACTCATTTATCTCTAAGGGAACCAGCAAGTAAGAATTGCATAGCAGAGTTAAACTATATTTTCACTGTGTACAGGACAATACATTTCTTTGAATCTTGAATATTAATATTACATAAAAGCGCACTAACTTTTTTTCTGCTTGTCTCCATGAAAATGTTATATTAAATTATGTTTTATTATGTTTAGCAATAAAAACACCAGTAATTGAATAGGACCCCCTCGAATAAAGAGATGGCTCATCTCAAGGGTCTATAAAATAATAAATGCAACTTTCCAGCCAAAGCAATAATATCTCCATGGAGAAAAGCTCGTGGCTGACTCAAACAACCAACAATCAAACAAGTTACATAGTGCACATTTAATTACTAAGAATTGGCTGCACCTAACAATATTGCAAATGTATATATTTGAATCTTGATATTAAGATGTGTCCCACAAAAGGTGTGATGGATATACTGTCATATTCAGGAGGTTTCTGCCTTTTGGCTTCATAGACTGAACACAATAATGAATTTCTGCTTAAGAGCTGACTTGGCATTCTATAAGGGCATTTACAAAGAATAAGATGGTAAATCAATGTTCTTTTACTCTACACACATTCACTTCTTTCATGTTTGTGCATCACATTTTCTACAATACTGGGCCCACTGGTCATGACCGCGCAGTATCTTGTGCAGAGGACAAGACATGTGATAGTGCTACTTGATCGTGACACTGAGGGGTAGGTTGAATTCTGTAATAGATAATCAGTATTTATGTAAAATCCCTAAATGCTTGCCTGTAAAAATAAACATGAACTAAATGATACAGACCAGTTGTGAAGTACTGAGTGTAAAGCAGCTTCTCAAACTGTGGTGCATGTACCAAGCTGCCTCTGACGGTATGCAGGGCCCTCTGTGTTTTGTCTTCTTTTGGAGAAATTATTATTTAGAATTACATTATCCATGGTTTAGTCTAATGTTTGGGTCTAATTTGGGCCCAATAAATGGCGAGTTAAGTCCTGGTGGTATTCGGAAAACCACATATTATTTCAGATTGTACTAAGGAACCACTAGTGTATAGTGATACAAAAGTGCAATATTAGAATTGTTGTATCAATCCTAAACTGAGAACGTGGGGTCCATACTTGCGTTCCTGTGTGCCTCCTGCAGCAGCTGTGCCAGTTCGAGCTGTTCGAGTTCACTGCGTGATTGAGAGTGCGCTGGCAGAACCCCCGCCTGCTGAATGAACTGCTGCAGGTTACACTGCCTCAGCTCCTTATTCAGATCTTCCAGCTCATCCTGCTTCGCCTGAGGGACACAGGGGAGAAACACCAGTCATTCAGATTATATTCTCTGTATCAATCTTACATAATACATCACACTTATGCCTTGTCTAATAATTCAAAGGTAACAACTATCTCCTTTAATCCTCATTCCTGGGTAGATGTTCTAAGGCTTAGTTTTGCTATGATCATGAAACAATAAAGAGATAACCAAATAAATGTATGTTACAGTACAAGGTTAGTAGTACAACAGTTAGTGTAATTACAAGCTGAAAAGCAGTTGTCCCAGTTTTACAGTAGTAGCGGCAGTGACAGCAGTGTCAGCAGTAGTAGTTGTGGTGTTAGTAATAATTAAATTAAAAATAACAAATACTTACTGAGGATGTACCTATTGTAAAAGTTATAGATGTTTTGCTTCTGCCTAGTTTTATTGGACAGGATTTTACTTCTCTATTTTGAGTATGTTCCACCTCTGAGCACAGTGTAACTGGATAGTGAACTTGATGAACTGCAGACCATGCATAATATGACCACATGGTGGCAGTAAAGACAAAGAGAATCATGCTAAAACTCCCAGTCCCATCAGTTTCCAAGACCTTGAGCTTGAGTAAATCTATGGTCTGACAGAGACCATCTCAAGTTGTCTCTCGTCCCTGATTCCAGCTGTTTCTGAGCAGTAAAATAGATATACAACTCAATTCAGTTCCACCTCACACTGTAAACTAACAGCTCCCAGAGGAAACCAAATTCATCAGCTCTCATTATTGGAAATTTGCACTTTAAGGATGCCCCGCAGAGGAAGAAGTGCCACCTTCACACGAACAGATTAAACAAACAAGCCAGTCAATCAGTCTTAACAGCCTATCCATTTGTGTTGAATCAATGTGTCGGCCCACTGTAGCCTCAGCCAGCGTACGTGTGTAATTAGTATTGGACTCCCCGACAGGCTGCTGAGGCGCTTCACACCTGCGAGTCTACCTCCATTAGCCTAATGACAGGAAAGCTGCTCTCATCAGCCCGCACTTAAACAGCCAGTCACCACCTCCACACATCAGCATAGACCAATGAGCAACCTTTGCGTATTGTGTCTTCTTGTGGATGAAGCTATCATATAATTTTAGGGAAACAAAAGTGACTTATCCCTCCAGGCAAAAACTGACTTGGTGGCGACGTCTTTGCGGTTTTAACTGCTGAGACAGAAACCCTTCACAGGTGCGTGTTGTGGCATGCTGTTGTGAATGACAATCACATCTTTGTACTAAAGCCGACTTAGCCAAAAGCAGTGAGTCTTTGTGACTATAACATAGACCCTCCCTAAGCCCCTCAAAGTGCAATAAATCTGTTCAACCTGGGAGTAACCCATCTCCATAAGAGCGACACACAGCCAGCAAATGTGCTCATCATTATAGTTTTATTACCCCTGCTGCTAATTTGATTTTACATGAAGCTCCGGAGAAAGAATAGCGTTTGTGAAAGTAAATGAAATGGATGATAAGGAAACTTGTGCTTTCGACTGGGTTAGGCTTTTATTGATACAGCCACATCTATAAACAACCACCAACAGTAAACAAACAATGAGGCCACAAATTGGCAATAATGAGAGCAAGTAACGCCGCTTTGTTCTGTTGCTATAAATCTCAGTTTTATACACAATGATAACATGGAATACTAGATACTTAATTCATACATTAATAAGTCAGCATACAAATCCAACCAAAAGTCTGTGTGATTAGTCTCTAGTGTAGTGCGTCTGCTGCAAGACACAGGGAGGAGAGGGTGTAGTGTGGGTGTGGAGGAGGGCCAGTGCTGTACATTTAAAGGGAAGGGCTTTTTTAAGTCTTTACAGTCCTTTCTCAGTCACCTCTCCTCTTACCTGCAGCAGAGCCTCTGCCTTCCCCAGGGCCTTGTCAGTCTCAGACAGTTGTTCCTCCAGCTCTGAGCCCTGTCTGTCCAGGCTGAGCAGATCTGCCTTCACAGCGTCCAGGGAGTCCTCTGCTGAGGTGGAGTTGGCCTGGAGCTGGCTCTCCCTCTGGATCTCCTGCTCCAGCTGATCCGAGCGCACAGAGAAGTCATGGAGTCGTCGGCCACAGTCGTCCAGTTTAGAGTGCAGCTCCCCCAGCTTCCTCCTCATGCCTTTCTCCCTCTCCAGCTCCGCCTGCAGCTCATCCTCCCAGTACTGTTCATGAGCGAGCTCGGCTTGGTTCCTGCGCATCACCTGCTCCAGAAGCTCCATCTCCTCCTGCACTCGAGCGTCTGATACAGGGGAGGGGCAAGGAGAGGGATAGGGCCGCTCCCATGAGTGGGACTCCCTCTCCAAGGCCTCCAGCTGGGCCTCGATGGCCCTCAGTCTCTCCTGCTGCTGCAGAACCCTCCGGAACACCTCCTCTTTGGACGGGCCCACAGGAGGAGAGGGTGAGGAGGGTGTAGGAGAGGGGGAAGCCCTCTGCTCAGGGGAGGCTCTGGGAGACCTCTTAAGCTGGTTGGCTTTGGGTTTTGGAGATGTGGAAGACGTTGTTGGGCCCAAGTTAAATGTAAGAGATTTCTTGGGCTGATTGCGTTTCAAAGGCTCTGGCTCCCACTGTCTGGGCAGAGGCGTTTGTCTGTCCTGTTTTGAGTCAGATCCATCACTGGTGCTGGGGCCAGTCCGCCTTAAAAAGAACTGCACTTCATTTCCATGTTGGCCCAGCTTGGCCAAAGACTCCAGAGGTTTCTCTGTGGCCAGCAGCTGCCGCTCTGTGTCCCTCAGACGCTGGATGAGAACATATCGGCCCGTCTGACCTGTGGACAGAGAGGACAATGGGTAAACCCAAACATAAAAAGAAACCCCTGTTTATAGTTACAGTGTGACTCAGAGTCTGCAGCAGAACAATCAACTCCTCTCCCCGGACTGGAGAAAGTAATGCATAAAAACACACACCAGACGCATTATGATGATGCTGATATCTCTGAGCCGGTGCCACTGAGAATAGGAATAAAAGGCCATTGCATAAGACATTGCTCAATGTGTAAAACTGTTCAAATAGACTCAATTTTCCACAAGGACTCTGAAATTAGGACAAGTCCTCCCTTCTGACTTGGCGAGAGCTGCTCACTCATGGAAGGAGAGTTCTAAATGTGGAGTGGTGTTGTTCAGTGCAGTGATAAACAGACGCCTGACTGACCCTCACAATACTGACAACATTTCAGGTCAGGAGAAAAGGAAACTTGAAGGTGAAAGAAAAATTTCATTTTTGTGCAGCCTTCTTTCACCTACCATGGATCACAAGGAACAAATGTTACAGAACTGGGCAGATAAGTTCATTCATTTCCATTAATATTATCATATGCTATTCTGTGAAGTGGTGTCATAAACAAGTAGCGGCAGAGTGGCTCATGCATTTTCTTAAAATAGAAAAAAAATAAGTATTGTTAAACAATTTTTTGTTGTTATTAAAACATCACTAAGGTATGGCTTTTTCACCATATAATTGCAGACCTCGTTAAACTAGAGCTTGCATTAGGGCTAATGCAGACCTAAAACTTTTAAAACTTAGCCAGGCCATATACACAGGGTTACTTTAATGTAGATGGGGCATGCTTTGATATCGATTTTACATTTAATGAACTCCAACATACCTAATTTCCACTTTATTGATTTGTTCTTTGAGTTAATGCACGACCAGAAAATGAAAACTTGGTAAAAAAAATAAATTCGTCATACAAAACAAATAATACAATGTAGGAAAGAGCAGGATAAGAGTGAAAGACAATGTTTTTTTTTGTTTGTTTTTGTTCATTTAACTTACCAATAGCCTGGGCCAGTGCTATGACCACATCCTGGCAGGACGTCTCCTCGGATAGGCCACACACCACTCGCACCACTCCGTCCACCCACACTTTCAGCTCCATCTGGGACAGGGAGGGGTGGCCCGGGGCGCAAGAGGGGCTTCAATACCAGTCAGTACAGCTTGGCTCACTTCTGCTTAGCGCTGCATGGCACTGCCTCTGCAAAGAAATGAACAAAGAAAGAGATACATTGTGGTGAGCTGGATCAATCATTACACACATGACGTAATCTGAACCTTGTTGTAAAGCTCAACAAAAGCATTGCAGACAAATGGTACTCTGTCCTGTTAGCTTATGGTTAGTCAGAATACCTGTTTTTACATTAAACAAAGCTGACATAAGATGTTCGAGAATGAGAACACTGAATTGTATATTTCCAGCCACTGGATGGATCAAGAAGAGAGACATTTTTATGTTTTCTAGTAGTTAAGCGCCTCTAAGGTATCTTGTGAACCTCAGCACATAAATGCCAATCTGTAACCCAATTAAACGCACTGCTGCCCCCCCTTCAAAGCAGTTATGATAGCTTACAGCCAAGGGGAACGGACGGCTGAAAGTGGAACAACTCGCCTGTGCAAGTATCGAGGAGAAGATGCTAGCGTGGTTGAATAAATAGAAAACAATGTTATGCTGCTGTCACTCACGGGGATCAACATAGAAAGTAGCCGAACATCCTTTTGGGCACATGGATATCAGGGTTTTTAATACAGTCTGGGTCTTTCCTTTTTACGGCTAAAAACAAGGTAATAAAATACCGCAGTGCTCATAAAAAGTAGAACGCCTTGGGCAGCGCTAGGATTATGAATAGTTCTTGGCACGAGGATGAGAGAGTTTGTAGCCCGCGTGGACGAAATAAAAGACAACTCTTCACCCCAAAGTTAGACAGATGGCACGGTCTTATTGCCCACTTGACAACAGGAGATGCCTCACAGTTATGAACCCCCTCTCATTCATGAACCTGGCTCTGCTCCACTGGCTGCTGTGGTGGAATGTATTGACTTCACGTGTCGGGTGAGAGAACTTCATATTTTTGCTTTTGACAAAATGTTGACCTCCCTTTGCTCCCCCGTTGCCTCCCCCCATGCTGTTGAGCAACCTGCTCTTCACTGCGTTACTTCAGTGTTGTTTAGGAGCCAAGAAATACCTAGCAATTAAGCAACAAGCTATCATGTGGTTATAAGACATTTTAGACTTTACATATAGTGTAGTGTATGAGGACTTCATGGGGACAAAAATGATATAGTAAGATTTGCTTGATTACAGCCAAAATCATAATCTCGCTTATTTGGCTCATCACAATTATCTCCAATGATTACTTCTATTTTGACAAAATTAGAAAGTCTAGAGACCTTATATTTTTTATTAGTAATTTTTGGAACACTTACGTTTTAAAATACTTTGTGGATTAGAAAAGAGGTCTTGGTCCAGGTTTTGCAGAACAGAACCATCACTGAACCTTAATTGTACTTTTGAATACAAGATTTCTGTAACTGAATACAGTACTACTACTATTCAGTGGTGGAAGACGTACTCTGGTTACTTAAGAAAAGTACAGACATCTGAGCAAAAAATACTTAAGTAAAAGTAAAAGCATCACATGAAAAAATCCACTAAAGAAAAAGTAGATTTAAGTAAAAAGTAAGAAAAAGTACCTGTTTAAAATGTACTTAAAGAGTAAAAACAGTGAAAAGTAAAAGTATTTCACACAGATTTTGAAATCCAATAAAGCTTCAAATGCATCAATTTTGATAAAGATTTGTGCTGACTTTTGATCAACAAAAACAAATGAATTCATATTTTTTTCCTGGTTGTTCTTATTTGTATGAACATGTTAAAAAAAATAACTCTCAGCCTTTTCAGAAGGTCTCAAACAACACTGAAAAATACTTTTACTTTTCAACCCTGTTAAAAAATGCAGTGGAGTAGAAAGTAAAGACAGCTGCTCTCAAATGTAGTGAAGTAAAAGTAAAAAGATATATTTTTTTTTTTTTTTTTTTTAACTTAAGTACAGCACTTACTACTTTTACTTTGTTATGTTCCACCACTGCTGTAATGAAATCACAATTTCACATTTGAGTAATTGCTTAGCCCTCGATGGATATCTGTGTTTGGATATTTTGGGATTCTATTGCCATCTTGATATGAAAAGTAATATCAAAAGCTACACGAGTGAACACGACGCTGAGGTTGGAACAGAAGACAGTGCAGTGTTGCAATGGGTAAATTATGCGAAGCTATCCCAGGAATGAGGGAACAGGATAATCATTTACTGCCTCTGTTAGTTACAAATGTTGCAGGTGAGGGCAGTGAAACTCTCCAACGGTCTTATCTGTTAGAAAGAAATGCTAAGGTCCTGGCCTGAGAGTTTAAAGCAAGCCGTTCAAAATAACATAGTCAGTTTTGTTACTGAGAAATGGGATCCCACCACCTTACATAGATAGTTACAAAGGTATTTTTTAGGCATTGTTTGGAATGCATCCACCAAAACTGCTTGCCTGTTATTTTCTAATAATGCAAATTAACCTCACAATAATACCTCGCCTTTGAGTTGTATCTGAAAGCAATACACCATTCCCAATTACATTAACAGCGCACAAGCAAAGAATGCCAGTCTCCCATGATGCTCCGTGTTAGTCCCTCCTGAAATGTGATAATGTGCACGAACAGGAAACAAACAGGCCTGGAGGAGAGTCTCGGGTTTCTGTCTATTGCTCTCTCTCTCTCTACCTCTCTGTGCTTTTCTTTCTCTCGCTTTCTCCCTCCCTCCCTTTCGCTGCCATTCTGTCACAAGCAAAACAAAGCTGGGAACTAGACATCTGAAGCAAGGCCAGCGGAGTCTCGAGTCGCCCGCAGCCCCACGTAACAAGGGACCTTTAACTCAAAACTGAAACGTCACACTTTGAAAGCATACCATCAGCTTGTGTCAGAACCCTTTACAATGAAAAACGGTAACAGATACAGGCGAC
Organism: Periophthalmus modestus; assembly: GCA_019594935.1. Classification (NCBI taxonomy): domain Eukaryota; kingdom Metazoa; phylum Chordata; class Actinopteri; order Gobiiformes; family Gobiidae; genus Periophthalmus; species Periophthalmus modestus. The sequence continues at coordinate 29,572,107 of JAIEZT010001390.1, read as the reverse complement.
TGATCCAGGGAGACAAGTGCATTTCTGTACATATGCGCAGTTTTGTACACATTGATGAAATGATTTGCAATACAGCAAGAATCCCACTGGGGCATGGTTAATTAACGTTTTGCAAATGAACTAAAATAAATTGCACCCGATGAATTTTTCATTTGGTTGCACCCCCAAATGTAATTTGAAAGTGCTTTGTGAAAAATGTGGAGGTTTTAAATGAAGTGTAATGGAACATATCCGTTTTGAATAGAACGGTGGTTTTCGTTCAACTGATTGTGTGACCCATCGTTTACTCCTGGCACATTTTAATGGGATGCTCTTTTATTATTATCATACGAACATGGACCATTGCACAAGAAAATAAAACAGATTCACAAATATTTTGCAGAAGCATTTTTCCATGATATTTAAGTTCAATAATACAAGTAATAGTGCGTTCACTCTTGCACACACACCATCAAAATTGGGATTAAATATTTGTACTAGACCAGGACTCAACCAGGACTAGACAAAACCAAATGTACAATGGGTTTAAACTGGGCGCAAACCAGGACAAGTTTGAACTCAAGTGAAGATTAAAAGCGTACATATTTTAAGATTCAAATATGAATTAAATTGGCGAACTGTGCAGGAACAAGACTTTACAGAAGCTTGTCTAAAGGGCGCTTGCCACCAGTCGCCATCAAAAACGTATTTTTATATGAATAAGATAAAATTTTTGGATTCCATTATTGTACAAATGAACAGTGACAACAAATAGATTATCTTCTCTTGCCCATCTATCCATTTTCAACTGCTTATCTTTCAGAAAGTTTAGCGAAAACTTCTCATGACTTTTCAAATTAGTTTCAATCCTGAGGCCGGAAATATCTCAAACAGAAGTGAGGGAAAAATTCTGGATCCAATTAATTAAAAGTTTTCTATGACATTCAGCTGAGTCAACATGCAAATAATGACGAATGATTTGCAAATGGTGAGCAAGCAGCAGACGTATACAAATGAGGGTTTTCATAGTTCCGTCCATGTGTCCGTACCCAAAAGTTGTAGCCATTCTCCCCGGGCTAGTACCAGTACCTTAAAATAGAAACTCACTTCCCAATTCCCACCTCCTCTTTCACCAGACAACCCAAGGCACTTTCACTCAGACTGTGTTTCAGTAGAACTTATGAGTAATGGCCATAGATATACAGTTTTAGAGACCATCTGAATCATTCTGGTATCTGGTATCCAATTTCAAGTTTATAAAGTACAATATTAAAGTGGAGAAATTGTAGTTTCGCACTTCGACCTGGATAATGCAGATAAGAGTGGTGCAACTCCAGCATAACAATAAGTGAACCAACTTATGGTACATTTGTGGTGGAGCGTCTGCCACTGGAAATGTTATTGCTTTGCCTGAAATGTTCTGTTGTATGGCATTAAACCTCATGGATGCAAGCAGGTGCTGTCACCGGGTCAAGTTATAGATCTGTGGAGAGTCGACCCCACTGCACACTGAGAATGCATGCATTTCTGGAGCTGAAGGAAGTGTCTGGGGTGCTGGAAGTTTGGGAGTCCCTGTTTAGACTGCTGACCCCGTGACCTGGCTGAAGAAAGCGGAAGAAAATGGATGGATGGACATTTCGTAGCAATAAAAACACCTGCGACAAGGATGACAAGTTCAATACAATACTTTGGGACATCCGAAGCAATAACATCTCCATGGAGACAATCCAGCTTTAAATAACATGGGAAGTCACCATTAACCTGACAGGAGCAGTGTATTTACTTTCTTTTGTAATCTATGGAGCAATGAGAACAGGACAGGTTTCTCCGCATGTAAACACACTGATAGGCTGACGAAAAGTGACAGTGAGTAAGACAAACTAAGTAGCGCTAGGTTGAATCATTCTTGGACAGACAGGTGAAGAGTGAGTGGACATATTGGAGGCAGGGGCAGGGTGTCTCCCCGCTCATCAACCATCGCGCTAACTCCCTCGACGTCTTTCATCACCCTGTCGCGGCCTTCCTCTGCCACCCCCTCAATAACAGACTGGCTTCAGCTGCGGCGCGGAAAGGAATCAAGGCAGAAGTGGTTAACGTCACGCTCCTGGGGACACGGCGGGCAGGATCCCACTCGTCTCCATGGCCCTGTGACTGAGCCCGCTGTCAGGCTGTGAATAGATGGAGCGATTCACACAGGGACGAGTAGAGGAGGAGATAAAATGACTACGCTATATGTCAAAGTTTAGATGTTTACTAAAGATAAATCAGAGGAATGAGGCGATAAATTTAAAAATGGCACCTTGAAAGACCTTTAAAAGACTACTAATGTTTATTTGAGGGACACTTTTTGGCTCACATTTTCCTTATTTATGAACCAAGATTATTTGTGTGTCATTCTATATTGTTAACCATAGACTGTATAAAGAAGTGGACTAAGGGAGTGTGACGTCACCCATAGCTTTCAGCTCCAACCAAATTAAGACAATCGAGGCCAGCAGTTATAGGCGCCATATTAGGAATTCCGACGGCAAGTATCATAGCAACCAAAGAGCCAATCTGGAGCGAGGGTGTTGAAGGTAACATCCCTCCCTGACCGCACCTCTGGTTTTACAGCGAGCGTCCGCTTAGCCACACTGTCAATCAAGCCTGTTGCTAACGCTAGCGGGAGCGACCTTGGGGAAAGAAGGTATCTGATTTGTTATCTATTATTAATGTTCATATTTTGATATATGGACACAATAGGGAAATAAAAATACAAAGATCACGTAGAAAGGGTAAATAGGAACATTTAAGATCAAAATGAGGAGCCTGATACCAGCAGTTACAGAGAAAGGAGTTACAATTTCTCAATACAAAGTGAAATCAAACAGCAGTTGCCTCTTAGGGCTTAACAAGATGATTGATTTAGCCAACAGAAAGTTAGAAAATGAACAGCGAAACAGACATTTGTCAATAACAGACAAAGCAGATTAACCAAAAGAAAACAAGCAAATGGCTAACTGTCCTAGAGCGCCCCATGTCCTTAAACCCTCCTTCTCAACAGGGAAAAACTCAAAAAGTTGAAGGTATATTTACAACTTAACATTTTTTTCATGGCAGTTACACATTTTATATGTTTCTCGTGTCATTTTGGCATAATAAAAGCTCTGTCTGAGTCATAAAACCTCTTTTATCAGTATGTAGTGGAGTATGTGTATAGGAGATGATTATTCTATTACTTAATTAGTTGATTATAATTGAGTATTTGGAATTAATCAATAAATTCGTTTCAACCCTACTATGAAGCTATGCCGGTCAAGATAATTACTATATCCACTTATCGTTCAAAGTATGAAAGCTGAAATAATATTTTTGGGGGGTCAATATTTATTATGTGTACTTTTTTCCTCACACTACTGGGAGATTTTTTGGCTGTACGATAAGATTTGCGCAGTAAAGTTTGAGAAAGTAACTTCTATGACTCATTACAGATGCAATTTAACTACTTAAGTGTTTCTTTTTGCTGTTTATTTATTGCAGCTCATGATTTTTAACAATATTGTAGATTTAGAGTATTTTTTGTGGTGTAAATGTTTAAGGTTATTGTGTAATTAATTAATTAATTATTGTGACAGGCCCATATGAAGCTATTGGAAAAAAGTCTGATGGTTATTTTCATTGTCTTAAGTTGCATGCATTTCTTGCTGTAAATATAGACAAAAAACTAATACTGAAACTAATTTATGCCACTGAAACAATAACCCAAGAGCAGATCTAAAACACAAAAACTATGCTAAATCTAAAATATTGTTAAAAAAAATTATGAGCTGCAATAAATCAACACTTTAGTAGATAGTTTGCATCTGTAATGAGTCACAGAAGTTCGTAATTCAACTTTTTACAGCTTAAATATTATAGTAAAGCTAAAAAATAACCAAAAATTCCTCAGTAGTGCAAAGAAGAAGTACATATGATAAATACTGACCCCAACCAACCCTTACCATATACTGAATGGGAAGTCGATATAGTAATTATCATGACAGGCCTATATAAAGATTCTATTTTCTAAAGCTTCCTATAAATTTTCTCTGCTGCCACAAGTCACACAATGCGCTTTTGTTTCATGACAGGGGAACGGCTACATGACTTGACGTCAAGTGTTTGTGATTGCCAGCAGATGTTCCATTTATGCCCTATCCTTACAAGAGGTCACCGCAGCCCCGAGCTACTACGCTATCTCCACAGACACACAGCTTGGGGAGACAATAGCTGACAGACAACATGATGCTACCCGGAGACGCACACGCAAAATGACCACACAATAAAACCCCTTATAGCAAAGTGGACAAAACTGGCCCCTATCAGTGTAAACACAGACTAGATAGAAGCGACCGCAACAAGATGGTGGAAAAGAATAAATAGTGGTGCCCTCCCCGGCTCTGAGCTCAAGGTTGGCAAGGAGAGTCAATGTACTAAAAAGCCAGTAAAGCGCTGGCACAGAGCAACCTGGTGTCACTGAACAGACATTATTGCTTCACTGCGGGTAGCGTTTTCTGGCCGCTGGCATCGCTGGGTGATTCCTCAGCCCAACCTTTTATAGTCATCCATGTGTTAATGATAAAACTAATAAAACAAAAAAGGCCAAGATAGTCCCTTGGTCGGTTAGCACGCCCCATCATTTGCCTTCGCCTTTTTGGCATTTAAATTTATGCGGCAAGTATGTAGAGGGCTGCCCCTTGAGAACAGTATACGCTACTTGTTCCAAAAAGATCTTTTTCAGTTTGTGAAATGAAACTTGTCCTTGAGGAATTGGAAACAAATTAGTTCTGTTGGCGGGACGAGTCCACAAGCGAGGTCTTTAAAATTCATAAACTATAATTCAACGTTTTTGACTTTTGTTGATAGAAATTTACCCAACATCTGCTTGAATTATCCACGTCCTGGGGCATATTCTTTATTGTGACGAGAAACGTGTCTTTTACAGCGCAGACATATTGCCTCTGAAAAAACAGATGTTGTAGGACAATTATCATGAAAAGTATCTATATATTATGGAGGTTTAAATTTCCCATGCACAAGACATTACAAGAAGAGGTTTGGTGCCTGTGGTCACAAAAGCAGGGAGTGGTCCGTACGAAGCGCGAGGATCAGACATCAGATGGACTGCAGCGGGGAACCATTACAGGCTATTAACTCTGCAGCGTAGACGTTACTTTGCTGTGGTGGAGTTGTTCATTTAATCAACGTTTATTGTGTGTGAAAAGGCAGTAAAAAACAACAAAGTGTCAGGTTCATTGCTTGTACATGTTTGGTACAGACAAGAAAAGGAAACCCAATATGTGAACAACATTTTAAGCATTTTTGCAAAGAGGGGGCTGTTGTAGTGGCTTGCTTTTGCAGCTGTGGACGTCATGTAGCATTTTTCTTAAAGGGCTCATATTACGCTATTTTCTGATCTATGTTATAATGTTTCCTCATCACGAACATACCTGGAGTTTTTGTTTCATTCATACATTTAACACACAAACCCTGCAGATTTAGGCTGAGTTCTTCTCTCAAACTGAAAACACTGTTCCACCTTGTGATGTCATATGGTAATAGAGGAAGCGCTCTACTGTGTTTTTAAACTCCACACACCTTCACTAGAATCAGTTGGATAATTTCATCCCTGGAATTGCCAATCTTTACTAAAAAGTAGCTGTTAACTTGAAAACTACCGCTTCATGACATCACAAGGTGGAACAGAGCATTTTGAGCTTTGGAGACGCAGCTGGAGCAATAATAAAATGTTACTCAAACATCTGACTGAAATGAAATAAAACTCCAGGTCTGTTTTTGATGAGGTAACAGCATTGTGGCTTAAAACTCACAAGTGGACCTTTAAATGTCTCTTTCAAAAACATTACCTCAACATGTTCTAATCACATACTGGATATTCAATTATAACATTGATTAATTAACAATTACAAAAATATCCTGCGTGTTGTAGTTAGCTGTTGACTGTAAACATTCATGTATTGGTTCATTACGCAGTCAGACAGCAGAATGAGCTCCTCTCTTTGGGTTGCCAGATCCTAACGCCAGTTTGGCTTGAACCCAAAAGGACTCTCTAATGATGCGTTTCAAGATTTTTAGAATAGACAGCGCAAAACAGCTCAGCAGTGCACCAATGCAGAGGTGTCCAAAAGTTTTAGAAATGAGGTTAAGAGTTATATACTTTCTATGAATAAGCTGGAGATTAAATTAACTTCCACTTATTCCTGTTTCTCCTTGTCACTGTGGAGACCAAGCACTACTGTTAATTAGACACAATGGTTGCCTGGTTTCAAGGAGCTTTACTTAAATTCTCTCTAAAATAATGCCCTTTGTCACAGTGCATTAATTCTACCAATGTTTCCTCTAAAGAAAATTCAAAATGATTTCTCAGATCACAAGTTACTCCTCCATCAGTCTTTGCTCTTTTGACGTGGTAATGACAGGGCAAAAGAAATCTGAAACACTTGTTAATAAGCTTTGGTCTTCAGATTTGCATATGGGGTTTGTCAGTGCAGCTTTCTCTATTATAATAACTGGCTCGTCCAAGTGTGAAATCTCAATGAGAAGGGATCAGCCGCCATTAATACAGGGGACACGGTTTCACTCAAGGACAAATATGTTTATAGGAGTTATTCCAACAGAGTAAGCCGAGCCAATATACCCCTTTTAATTGCTAATCTCAAGCTGCAGTTGATACCGAAACACTTTTAGTAGTAAATAAGAACCACCAATCAAATACAGTTTATATTTCATTCATAATTGGCATGGGAATTACATTCTGACAGTGAACTGGTAAAAGCTTTTAGGCACAGCACTAGCTAAAAGTGACAGAAAAAATACGCTTGGGTAAATATATAACATTTGTTTTTCTGTTTATCTTTATTAAATCATCTAATGGCTACAAGAAAAAAAATGCAACCACTTTCTTGACCAAAAACCAAGCCTTCTACATCAAGTCTGTTTACGTGAAATGTTACAATAATTACTATATCAACTTTAATATATTTTGGGGCTCAATATTTCTTTGCAATAGAGGGGACTTTTTTTATATTTTGATTTACTACGAAAAGATTTATGCTGCAGTGGGTTAAAAAAGTAACTTCTATGACTAATTACTGCTTCATTCTGCTATTTATTCTTTGCTGCTCATGCCTTTTAATGATACTGCATATTTAAAATTGTGTTTGTTGGGATTATCCTGCTTTAAGTTACTGTGTCAGTGCCATAAAACAGCTTCAATATTATCGTTTATCACTGTTTATCTCTGTAGCAATATATCATGCTTCAAAATGTGTTACTGTGACAGGCCAAGCTGCCGCAACTATGTTCATCACACAATTGTTTCAAGGAATCAATGTCGTACCTTCGACATTCTCACCTGTGGTTGTCACTATCACTGTAGTCACACTTTGTAAAAAAACTCATTGCGGTGTGAAATTCCACTTGTCACAATTCACTATGCAGACAGACGCTAACCCTGGTCAGACATTGGGAGACAGGTGAGAAAACGGACAAAAGAAAAGGTTATTTTTTCAGTATTATAGAATGACAATCCGCACTTGGCATAATTTATGGTTTCATTGAAAGGAAACACACACCCAAGTGCATGAGTAAGCGATAGTTTATACAGCTATGACCTCATTCATGCAAAACCGGTGTGGATTTTCCAGTTCTACAATCCCAAGTTTTTGACAAACAGCTTATCATTTTATGTGCACATTCACCTGGCAGACTACAGCGATCTCAAAACACTCAAAAGTGTTAAATTAGACTACTTAAGTTGGTCTGCACTCCCTGTGGATCAAATCATGGTCCTGTAATCTGCAAAAAAAAAAATGCCAATATGAAAAGTCAACATAGATTAATCCTGTCCATTCATTCATATAAGAGTGAAAGTTTGGGAGATAATATATGGTCTTAAGAAAAGAAAATTCCCAGTTTTCCAGGTTGCACAAGCTCATGACTCATCAATGAAAGTGAATAGCCAACTCATACCTTGGCATTCCCATTTAACCAATAGGTGGAGGTTTGTTGGATTAACTGAGTGACGTATCAAACCACATAGGTCACAACAGCACCAGATTGTCTGATTCAGAGAGGAGCACTTTTGGCTGTCCGTGGGCTTAACTCCGAGCACACAAGTTGGCATTGTTAGGTAAGAAAGCTGTCAACCGGATGACGGGCACCCATGTGTAATTATATCCTCCCTTCCTGAGTCAGCGAAAACCTGCCAGGGAAGGAGAAGTCTGCCCCGTTCCCAGAAAAAGTCATACACAGCAACAAACCTACTGGATAATGCACACCTTAAGTAGCATCAAGTAGGCAGCTGGAGAATGAGAGTGACAGGCAGACATATTCAGTTATTACGCTGCCAAAATAGTATCCTTCAGGACTCAAAATACATAGGCAGACAGTCTGACTCAAGTTTAATAGGGATGTTTAAGGAAGCCACTAATTTAAAGGGAGCAATTTTCAGAGAGTGTGATTTTAAATTAGTAGGCTAAATTTGACCGAAACATTCTATTCATAGTACTTTCACTTACAGTTTATGTTGTTGTTACAAGCAAGTTTAGAAAATAAGTACTAGGCTACACATCAAGCTAACTTTAAGCGTCAAAGCGTTGTCCTGTTTTTATCGTAGTGTCATGTGTCAAGATACAAATGTGCAAACGTTTTTTACATCAAATAAAATGTAATTGAATTGAAATGTAATGTTTGTTGTGATGCGCAAAAGCAAAATGGACAAGGAGTCTGCCTGTCCTCAGCTAAGTTAATTCTTTATCGTAATCCAGTGTAATACGATTTTCAATTGTGCGCAGAATGTCTATTTTAGGGACCTGGCCAAGAGTGGAATTTTCATCATTTTTGGTGTACAAGAAAAGCATGATGCAATATGCAACAGAGTCCTTGTCCGAACTGGAGGGATTGCTGCCATTAGTGTGCCCAAGGAAAAGTTCATTGTCTGTATGTTTTTCAGGAAATAAAATGAATGCAAGTTAAAAAATAAATAAATAGAAAACATTCCATTTTACAGTTCAGGATGAGGTGAAGGCTGTTATGGAAACGGGACAGCACAGGTGCACATTCTTGAGCAGGGATGGACGTACCCATTACTAAAGAAATATATGACTCCACTAAACATAAATATGGCTGTTATGAATGAATACTTTCACAGATCAAAGTGAAAAGCGATCCAGGGAGCTTTCTCTCCACAACATTTTTATGGGGTCATGAACACTGCATGGGGAGGTCAGTGGAAAATATCGGCTACGCTCCCATTCTCATGCTGTTTTCGATTAACTTTGAAACTAAAACCTAAGTTCCTGACTGTGACATTCCTTGAACAACTGCCAGAGAGTCAAACCTCAAAACACAAAAAGGTGCCACAGGCTGTACAAATTAACCTGTTACTTCACCACGAAGGTCAGACCGAGCTATGGAAAACATCTCCTCTCACACACCCACCTCATATTTACCTAGGGAGTTCGTACATGCTGGGCCCTCGGAGAGATCCACGTAAAAACATGACTATGGGGTGCGTAGGTGTGGGGACATTCTGGTATCAGGTCATTCAAACTTGATGTGAGATAAAGTGTTGTCATTCTATAACAATGAACCTTATTCACTTAACAAAAATGCAGCCATGTGAGGATCGAAAAGGGTTTTACTGGATTTTCTATGAGACATGTTTGTGGAATGCACACAGCGAGCTATGAAAATAAACCTTGATCTGATTATAATGTGACTATTGAGAAAAGGCATTTAATTTAAAGAGATGCTTATTTAGGTACGTCAATATGGTTTATTATCTTGTATTGATCAACTTTATGGACTTGAAATACATTTTGTTGTAAAAGTTATGGTTAGACAATGAGCAAATTCTTGAGGTATTATTGAAGTCGTTTGGTCTTATCCATCTGCACCCAATCGTGTTTGACATTCCACTTCTGCTGAAACCGTCAAAATGTGGTTTCTAATGTGCTTTTGAAAGGGGCCGAACAGTTGTGTAAGAATAATTACACAAGATGAAGTATAAAAATGTATTTATGACAAGTAAAGGTCCTTTGAAATGTGGATAATTCAGTATGTTTCTTTATGTTCAGAGTAACGATATGCATTTAACTGGATGTATGCAGTTTTTCTCCAAGTAGTTGAGTAGAATTGTTTTGCCCTAACAGAGGTATATTGGAAAGCAGTTCTTTGGGTTAAAATGAGACTGTTGTTTGGTGTATAAATAGTTTTACTGTCTGAGAATCAGGAAGGGCATGCTAGTTGTTTTTAGCTTCACGGCTCTGGCCTCTGAAAAGCACTTATCACTCTTTAGGGTGAATGATTAGAATGTTAAGATGCACTAGAACCAAATGTATAAGTTCTGTTTTTTAGGTTTTTCAGACAGTATTTTAGAGCGCACAAATGATAAAGTACATGGAAGAACACAGGGCATGACTCCATATGCACATCACTACTCTTACTGTGCATACCATGTTGTTTGGACAGCAGCTCTTGTGGTATCTCAGCGCTAATCCCACTTGGAAAGTTAAGGGTGGAATCTGTTTGTGTTGCATGTGGATCTTGAGCTGTAGAGAGGGTGGGCCCCGGTATCAGCCTGATTTATAGGTTTGACGGCAAAGTGTCTCGCACAACTCTCTCCCTGTCATTACTCCCAGGAAGACTAACGGCCTGGCCTCTCCATGGGGGAACGAAGGCTGCGTGGACACTCAGGCTCGGGACGGATGGGGCTGATTTATAGTTGACTGTCTATATCCAAGGAGCGCTCCTCTGGGACATGTAGGTCCTGAGTCAGATCACCAGGGTGACGTGCGGTGCGGAGACAAACATACATGAAGCCATTAGCGCACGTAGATTAGAGGCTTAGTGGTGTCAGGGCTGCTGTTGTGGAGTTTACATTTGAGATAAGTGAGTTGCCCCCATGGAAACCGCACTTAGCAGAGTCGAAACTATACTGTTTGTTCAAGGCAGGATATTGAACAACTACGTAAGGTACTAGCCTACATAAAGAAACCATATACAATAGCTGTTTCCAGTATTCAGTTTAGTTAGCTCCTCCCTTCAGACAGATATAAGGCAGTGTCCAGCAGTAATCTGACCTGAGCTGAAGAAGCGGCTTGGATGAGCAGCGAAACATCTTCACTCCTACAATTTTTTTGTCTAGTTGACAGATTTTACTTTTTGCTTTTACTATGGATCAGACCTGGACCACTGAGGGATTACACAGACAACGCACTTGACTATCATGTAATTCTACACAAAAGAATATGATAAAAACACTTTTTGAATAAATATGATGAGTAATTCAATTTGAGGTATCATTTAAAAAAATATTCTTATCAAAACTTTGCCTAAACAATAGAATATTATTGCTAAGCTAACAAGGAAACACTCCAAATATGTTTATAGAGGACTAAGTGACAGGCGACGCAAGTGTTGTGCCCCACGAAGACCAATTATTCTGCAGTGTGCTAAAAAACATCCACTCATCTCTAAATGTATTATGTATTCAAAATACCAACAATTTCAATATTGATTTATTAATAATGTATCAGTCTTGAGTGTGTCTTACATCTGCGGCATGTATAATCTGCCAGCAAATTTACAACACAAGTGTGAACAAGGACCCACGAGACTCGTGTGATAAGTGTACAAGTTATCTGTCTGAAACCTGAAGCAGTCAGTGCCCCACATTTAAAAGAAGCGCTGCAGTCTTTTGGAACAAGGCCCAGGTTTGAGTCACAGAGTTTGTTTCTTACGCAGAAGAGAAAAAGGTAACGTGACACTAAAAATATGTCTTATCTGCTCATCACCATGAATGAAAGGACTTTGGACCCTTTGTTGGTGGTTTGTAACAACACCAACGATGATGGTGTGAACTGAAAACATTCAGGAAGCATCGGCATTGGTTATGCTGTACGTCTGCATTTAAAGTACTTATACAAAAGTACATTACATATCAAAAACTGAAACTATTAAGAAATACACAATGACATCCAAGCGGAAAAAGTAAGGTAGCAAAGTTTCTGGTCATTCATTCATTAATTATATTCATATATATTGTATAGCTGAATGCCCTTATAAATCCAAGTTTAATGTCACCATGAGCCACTTAGATTCCAGGAGAAGCCTTTCCTTCTAAATGCAACTCCATGCTTAGCAACATTTGCGTGTGTTTGATGTGCTTGATCAAACACATCTATATTCACTGACAGGTCGAGCATCAAGCGTCTCACGGAAAAGGACAGCTCTGTCACACACACCAGCCTGTCGTCTTCACCAACCTTCAATCTAGATTTCACAACTGAGAAGAATATTCTGCCTCTAGTTCAAGTGTTATATTCAATAATCAAATGTTACTGTTCAAGATGTAAACAACTTTGGCCATATCCATATGAATACAATGAGTATTATAAGTTGTGATCAGCTATTCCTCTTCTGAAAGTTCATAGTTATCTCACCATAAAACTAAATGCTATGAAACATTCTGTCTGATGCACCTGCTTGTTGCGTCTCTCTTCCCTCACTTGATTTAGTGCCTCTGAGTCAAAGAGCAGACATTTTGTTTTTGTGTGGCCGGCGTCTTGACCCCCCCCTCTTGGCCCATGTCCGGGCCCTTGGTAGAGGCACCACGTTATTTACTGCTCACAGAGCCCTGTGTGCGGAGAGTCAACACAGCACGGCTGGTTGAGCAGGGGAGCAACCTGCTGCTCATTCGCACAGTCACATGACCATCCCAAGGGGCTGGCAGAGATGTTTACTGCGAATCCAATCACAAGTCATGATAAAAGTGAGAGAACCCAGAACAAGCAGACATCCAGCACACGTCAGCAAAGTGGAAGGCACAGTTGAAAAGGTGAAGTTATGTTTCTGATTGCGTGACAGAAAGAACACATCTCTTTTGGCTGGAGGAAGTTCACCCTGACAGGCCGTGACAGCTCTCGCTCAGGTGAACTTTCCGGACAGCTGGACGCACGTGGGCCCACATCCTGGAGGTAGACGGACTTTATATGGACCTGCTCCGATCAGGTGGGATATTTCAGCTCCTGATCTGCGCACTGGGCTTCATGCTACTGGGAATGTGCTCAGTGACCCATGGCAGACATTTTCAAAATCAACCCCTAAAAGGCTTCACTCAAGACAAAAACAAGTGCAATGATTCAGAGCCTGCAACAAAGCGCTCCCTGAAGGATAGGCCTGCAGAGGTATAGAAATGTGCAGCTTAACAAGACAAAAATGTGAACAGGTTTCTCTTAAAAGCAACATCTAAAACTAGAGTGCAGTGAAATTCCTCCGCTAAATCCCCGGCTTCCTTTGGGTAATTATAGGCTCCTGGAAGACAAACTCCAGGTCTGCTGTGTTTGTCTTTGGCTGTGTGGGTACAACAGGTGACTTACCTAAAAAGACCTGTCCACTGTGGGTTCTAATGTACATACTGCAATTCTGTACACCCATAGACAAGAAATGAGCAAACCTTGAAATTCCGATTTTCTGTAAAGCTGGGATTTTACAAAGTCTTAATGTAGCTAATGTAGTACTAGTTAATTTATGAAGTACTATGAAAGAAACCCTAACCCAGATTAGCAACCATAATCACCCAACCATATTCAAGTTACTAGCTAAACACAAACTAAGTTTTGCAATACATTTCACACTTTGCCAAAGTTCCACAAGAACATTCTTTTAAAAAATACACTCTATCAAAAGTAATGTTCTGCCATGTTTACTCCTGTGGGGAAATAAGTAGTTGCCTCCGTGAAAATTTAGTCTGGAATGATTTATGGAAAATAAGATTTGATAAATTGAAAAGTGGGCTGAATTTGGATTGGAAATGGGCTGCTGGGGGGAAAATGAGGTAGCTGCTCTTTGAGGGATGTGAATGTGTTGAGGAGAGGAGTGGATCAATCTTTTATCACTGACGGCGGACGTTTATTCCTAATGGATCCGATTGGAATGCTGGAATTTTTTCACCACACAACAGACCGGGGAGGGGCCGGGGTACAACTTCACCTCTAAAACATGCAAACATTATTTAAAAATAGGGCTTTTTTTCAATTACCTCCAGACCTGAGTCTAGGAATACTCCTGATAAGAGTGCAGGGAAATTAAGTCACAGCATGAAGACAGACTTTTCCCCATTAAACGCCCCAAGGGATATCTGCGTGTGCATGGATGGACTTCCTAGTGACAGGAACAGTCCTAGACTAGAATATATTCCCGGAGTCCATATTTTTTGGTTAAAAAAACAGCATGGGATAGGTTTGGCGCACTCCGATATGCTCTTGTCTACGGTAAACAGAAGGGGCGAAAAAAAAAAACAAAAATCCGAGAGACAATAAGTGGTGTATGAGCCGAGGAGCTAACCAAACAAGGCTGGAGAGACGGTTGATGGTGCCTGTGGTAATTCACTGTGGTGATTTTGGGAATGGAAAACGCAGAAGCTGACAACAAATACTGTATATACAAGAAACAGAAGCACAGGACAAAGCATTCAACTGTTGGCACTAGTTACTTTTACAAACAACATTACAATAATAAAGTAATAGCGGGAAGTATATGTTTTGACCAGATAATTATCATGTTAGTGTTAGCCACATTGTCACAGGTTTTTAAAGATACAAAAGAATAACATTTAAGCTGAAGCAACCCTATACTTAAACAAAGACGATTTATCTTCTGGACTTAATTGGCTAATTACTGAAGTTGTAGAGTAAATCAGTGTCACGCTCAAGAACCGATAAGTTTAAAGTGCAAGTTGTAGTTCATTCCCCTATAGCCATCTGTACTGCGGGCACTATCTCCCGAGTTCACGACAAGCAGCACCTAAACACAAGATAACACATGATATATAACTGGCAAACTCCCACAGTGGACCTTGTAAAGAAAATAATCACCCCATGGGCAGGAGGAGGCATGAAGAGAGATGGGGGGGTACTAATCAATGCTCCTGATTGGATGTTCCGTTAATGAGCTCAGAGTTTCCCCCTATCTATCTGACATACAGCACACTGAGAAAACCTTAAGTAAGATGCTAGCCCATGCATAGTGATGAGTCAAATGGGCTTAAGAGCACTGTGGAGCATTAGACATGCACGGCACCCAGCAATACTGAAGTGTAGAGCGGCTAAATAGGGATAGAACATGCACAGAAAGAGAGCGAACTTTGGCCATTAATTAATCTTTAATCCTACGCGGGGTAAAGAGAGACGTGAGCGTGACGCATCGGGTAACAGATAGCCAGCACTTGTCTATTAAGTCTCATTGTGGTTGATGTTTGCAAACTCAAGAGGCCAGTTATGTCTACATATACATATTATAAACATTTTATATACTTTAAACATTTATATAAGACATAAACAGACTATAAACATTTTAACACCTTAAATTCATGGGGGCCAGATTATGGAAAAATAAATACTGTCAATGTTGTTTTGAATGAAGATATACAAGAAAGGAATATTGAGTACATGGTTTATAATTAAAAAAGCTGCTAACTAAAAAGGAAAAAAAAGGTATTAGGTGATTTTTCTGCACTTTCATAGGTAATGTTAAGGTCCTTTCACCTTTTAAATCCGTAACTAATCTAACACTAACTAATCTGTTGGATTAACATAATAATGTCTGAATATCTTTATCAAGATACTCCAAAAAATATAAATAAATACATTTCGTCAGCATTGCCCATTCCTAGTTTAAACGATTTGAAACACTAAGCAGAAGCTCTGTTGTCAACAGGTACAAAGTTGCTGTATTCGCTTTGACAGATAAGAAGTTGGACAGCCTATCACACAAGAAAGAACATTCCAAAAAGTCTACAATGAAACCACACACATTAAAAGTAAGAGAAGTTTGTCTTACCAGTGCTCTCGTCCTCTGCGTCTCCTGACTGTATATCCCCGCTCTGTCGTCTCTCTGGCAGGCTGGCTGAAACCTTCACTGGTGACGAAGCTGTCGATCCGGTTGTGCGGCTCCACGTACACGAGTGTGTGTGCTAACAGGAGCGTGCCGGTGCAGCAGAGGTCAGAGGCGGTCGGGCAGCTGTAGGAGGAACACAGAGGACAGCAGTGAGGGATTTGCTCCGTGCCGCGATCCGTCTAACATTCACACAGGCTTCTGGCGGCGTCGCTGGCTGCCTCAGGAATGCACTTGTGCTGGGTTGTCTTCACCACCAGCCAGAGATCTGAGAGACTGAGAGAGCTCCCTCCCTCTGCTCCCTGCTGTCTACAGCCCTCCTCCTCTCTCTCCTCCCCCTCCCCTGGCCAAAAGAAACACAGCCTCTCCCTCTCTCTCTATCTCCACCCATTCTCTCCATACTGACAGATCAGGTACCTTGTGCTTTCAGGTTGGAGTGTTACTTTTCTGTTTTCTCTGCTTAATGCTGCCTTGATAAACAGGGCTACATATTTTAGATTTTAGACCATGTTTAACTTTATTTCTTTCTAATACATTAAAATTATATGTCTATATGTCTATAATCGCAACAGTATAGCCACAGCATAATCTCAACTAAAAAGTTCAGGGGGAAATGCTTCATACATGATGAATGAACAATGAAAACGAACAATCATTTTTTTTTTTTTTTCACACAGTGACTAAGATCCTATTCTATTTCTGGATACACCAAAGTGTCATTCTCTGAGAATTAAAAGAATGAAATCACCACAAAATAAATGAATAGTGCTGCAATAGTCAGCTGATGCTCATATAGAAGCGTTTCCTCCCAGTTTAGCACATGAATCATTCTGTTTGCTGTATATGTGTGTGTTTGAAATCACACTAACCTGAGGCTATGAGCCTAACACAGCCTGGGGCCTGCAGTCACAAACAGCTGATTACACAAGCCACGATGTCAGGTGACTGTCTTCCTCTTCCGGGAATGAGCTCATAGTGCAAATAACCAGGTGCTGCGGTGGTGTGTGGATATGACAGGACTACACCCACTGGGATGGGGACAAAACTGATCACTTACAAATGGCAGAATAATTACCCATGAACAAGGCCAGGCTCCTGAACTGTCCCGAGGCCCCTCCCGTTCAAACACAGCCAAGGCATGCATGACCAATGGGTTAGGCACAATGTGTGGGAATCCCTCTTTTTAAACACACACTGCTCTGTACATATCCTTGAACCCAAACCAAAATCAGAGCCACTTTCAGATTTGACCCTCCTCCAAAAACTTCTTCTCACCAGCTGCACCACACCCAAAAGAGTTAAAATTCAAATTTTTCAAATGCAAATGAAAAAGAGCTACAACATTACAATGAAAAATATTAGTACTAACATACCATTTAGGATCTGCTCTTTTTATTGTTGGATCTGTGAAATCATTTTATATCATTACTGCAGCAATGCTATGTTGTATGTTCATTGTTGTATTTATATTGGCTTTATTTTCATGCAGGTTTGCATTGTGCAGTCTTCAAGCAACCTAATGAGGACATGCAGTCACTGTCCACAATATCTAGTGGGCACATAATTGAATTACAGAATGGATTTCTTGGATTAATTGCCTTAATTTGATAAATTAAATCAAGCAAACAAAAGTAATAAATGATGTGGCTATGTGCCAGACTGAGTCACAAAGGCCTGTGGTGAATCAGTACCATCTCTCCACTGTGTTCATAAAGCAAAGCTTTTGGCACATCCCAGAGATGTGCAACCTCACAAATCACTGAGGCCACACTAGGATAAGGAGGGCCGTAGGACAGAGCCCCAGGAGGCAGCTCACAAGAGCCCACGGCTACAGTGAAAAAAGCATGGTGCCAAACAGAATACAGCTAATACACTTTCACAGGGACCTTGTCAAATCTGCAATAACTTCCTTTCAGGCCTTTTTGCTGTGGTCCAGGATCTAAATGAAGGTCAATGGGCATAAGATGTGCTTCAGTTTAAAGAGACAACGGGGCAGGAATCAAACTGAATCTACTGTTTTGTTTAGTCAAGGATTATGGAAGTGGAACGCTTCACAGACACCTTCCAGGCATTCCTCAGGGCACCTCCCACAACTCTGTGCCTGCCACGGCCCACCCTCCCCTGTCAGAGCCCACATTTCATCCTCCTCTGCTGGGTGACTCAAGCATTCTTCAGCCCCTCCTTCGTTTTCATCGCACCCTTCTCTGCATTGACACAAGACAAAAGAGTATGAAAACCTATGCTCTCAATGAAATTCTTCTTTAAATCTGGTGGCAGGTAATGCACGTTATTAACATAAGACATTTGGAGCTAAATTTGTACTCAGGTGATGTTAAGTACCACAAGTACCAAGAAGAACTGGACAGGAAGATGGCTCTGGCACTTGGCTGCTGACTGCATTGGTCTGGCTGGGGTTC
The DNA here is from genome assembly GCA_019594935.1 of Periophthalmus modestus. NCBI lineage: Eukaryota > Metazoa > Chordata > Actinopteri > Gobiiformes > Gobiidae > Periophthalmus > Periophthalmus modestus. The sequence goes on along the minus strand of JAIEZT010001390.1, from coordinate 29,553,775 downwards.
AATAGGTTGAGTGGAGGGCAGAGGGAGAGTGGATGGCATGCTGATGTGACTTTGTTTGCCCGTGTGCATTAAAAATGAATAGCATTAAGTTGCTGGAGAGACTCAGGCCTCCTGTATTCCCTCCTGTTTATTTATTCAGGTTTTCACTATAAATATAGACTTCAACAACAGGTGGACGGGATGTCAGTCATGATTTAAGGCACAATGAGAGCAGACAAACCAAAGCTCTATTTTCAGACTAACAAACAAGGTTCAAATGCCAAACTTTTGGTGACAATGTTTTTTTGTATTCGTCTCTGCAAAAAAACTTTAGTAATAGGCTGTTTGTGCCAAACAGCCTAAGTATAGGCTGTCTGTTTCATTATGGTCACTGCTCCTGTAGTGAAGCGAGGCCTTGTATGTCATTATGACAGGCAACATGGCTTATGGCAGCAAAGGTAATTGCACTGTTGAGACATAAATATAGCACATCCCTCAACAAGACACTAGCACTTTTGTTTTCTTCCCAGAAAGTTGGCTCTGGGGATGATTCATGTTTTGGAAGCAAATATGTGCTACTATATCATCATGTTACAAATAACAACAATGAAATGAAATGAAAAATTCACTAGTGAGGTGAACGAGAGGACACCAAGAGAGCGGGCACAGGATGTTGGAACATTTTGAGCAAGGTGCCCCCCTGTAAGATTATACAACTTTAACACAACTTCTGACAAATACCATCTGAGGAGCTTTTAGCAACCTCCAAGTTGTCCAATTTTGGCCACAGCCTGAAGCACTTTATCCATCTTCTCCTTATCTCCACACGTTTCAGAAACAGTCCAGACACCTCCAGCCTTTCATCACTATTCAGAATAGTGCTACGTCAGATACATTAAAAAGCTGTAAGATCTTGTTTCCATATAATTTACCTTTTTGGAATATTTTCTCCAGACAAAACTAAACACACTTTTATAGGTTTATAGTCCAATGAGTGAAGCTGAAGCATTTGTGGCATGGTGCAAATAGACACCACTACAAATAGGCTTCATGTTAGCAGAAGAAAGTTACCTACACGTCTCAGCTTTTCCGAGGCATGACGAGGACAAAGCGGATGAAATCTAACACCTAACCCCGGTATGTGAAAATTAACAAGACGGTATGGGAACAAGCGTACGGGCAACCAAACAGCCAAATTGTGAAAGATTACTTAAAACAAAGGAAAGCAGAGGGGCAGGAAATGTGGGATTGTGACGAGCGAGCTATCAGGTAGTGTCAGGTCAAAGGTCGAAGGTGAACAAAAGCTTAGTAAGCCCCATGTAGTGCAAAAAGGAGGCCCCTGGATGTGGTCATTGGCGCCTGCACTGTCTATCACCACTGATATGCTCCATTAACAAAAAGCCACCCTATTTCACAGATTAATGGTAGCAATATATTTCAAGGATGCACTGTGTAACTTTTTTGTGGAGGATCCGCTACTTTTTTAGGTTCACCTGTAGGTAGATTTATTGCAGCGTTAATAATAAAAAAAAAAAAAAATGTATTCATAAGGATGGCATTGCTTTGTCAGTAATGTTACATAGTATGGCATTAAACTTATCTATCTCCATGGAGACAAGCAGGAGACAACACCAGGCCAAGTTTCATGTCAGATTTGAGGAGAGACAAGCTCGCTCACAGTAAGAACACATATTTTTAAAGGTATTTCTGAGCAATAAAAACACTTGATATTGAATGTTTAATGCCATACCGTGGAACCTTCTACTCAAAGCAATAAGCTGGTGGCAGATTCTCCATCAGAAAAGTTGCATGGTGCACCTTTAAATCTGTAAACGTGATGATGGCCATGCTCGTCTTCAGGCTTATAAGCGTTACATAACATAAGGGGTATTTTCTTGTTTCTTACATTAAAGCTGGGCTCAGGGGAACAGCATACCTGGCATTAGTATGCGTCTCCATGTGTCTGAAGTGGATACTTGTGTTCACATCCTATCTATATGCAAACACATTTTCTTGTGAAGTGTGCAAATGGCTCTTTTAACGTTGCCATGTCAGTGCTTATTATAAATAATAGAAAATATAAGAAAAGGATGTTACCACGAGCACCTGTGGCACTGGATTTATCTGTCATACAATGATGGAATACTGTCTTTTAGTCATAGCAGAACTAAAACATTTACAAACATTTTAGAGTCAGTGTAGTGGGAAAACTGTTGAGCTAAGGATTGGTATGTACTGACTCACAAAGCCCTTGTATTTTTCCCCTTGTATACTCTTACATTACTTGAACCATCTTGCACTCTGACGACTTCAGGGACCGGCCTCCTGCTGATGCCCAGAATCAGGACCAAACATGGGGAATCAGTGTTTCAGTTTTCTGCAGTTAAAACCTGGAACAGTCTTTCTTAAGATGTGAGACAGGCCTCTACTTTGATGTTTAAATCCAGGCTCAAAAGGGTTCTGTTTAGCTGTGCATATGACTGAAAGGTTTTTATTCTGCACACTCCTCTTTTAATGTTAACTTTGATGATTATTTGCATTTATGTTGTGTTGTGTTTATTTGTTTTAATGTCTTTTTTATTCTGTAAAGCACCTTGAATTGCTTTGTGTACGAATTGTGCTGTACAAATAAACTTGCCTTGCCTACTTCTTATGATTATCAAGTATGATTCTGGACCCACGCCAAAAAACATACATTTGTTCATGAGGTAAAACCAAACAACTTTCAGCTCCATAATTCAATTCATAATCTTTGTAGTTATTCCTTTTTTCAGTTTTCATTCCAAGCCAAGAAAAATGATGACTGCAGGACTGAAACTAATATTAAAAAAATAACAAATCCTGTAATTGAAGTAAGCAGGGTGTCCTAAACAAACATTAAAAGTATTCTGCGCAGGTCTAACGGAATAAGACAAGATTGCTTAACAGGTTCTTAGTAATATATCAACGGTGATGCATTTACAATACTTGGCATAAAGACACAAAAGACTACACTCAAGTTGAGGCATGTGTCTCTGTAGAGAGATACACTTATATCACTCCTTAGGGTCAATATGCATTCTGGACTGGACCCACGCCAAAACCACATATTTATTCATGACACAAAACCAAAAAAATCACAATCTTTGCAATCGTTTTTTCCAAGGCAAGAACAAATAAGTATACAACTATCTTTTCTATAAAGTTGTATAGGTCCCTCCAGCTTTTTAAAATGAGAAAAGAATGTCAAGATGACTACATCCAAATGTGCTCTGAGCTATCTGATCTCCCACCTATACTTTCAGCCTGACATTCAAATGCAGTTAATGCCAAATGTGAAAAGCCTTTAGTGTCTTTTATGAATGCTTCCTTTCAAAAGCTAAAAGGGCCCATCAAGTTTTATCCAGGCATATAATTTCCAAATCGTTTCACACTGTGCTATTTTGTCTGGCAGCATTATAATTCAGTTTCTAACTTCAACAATGCACAAATGACAAAGTGGTCTTCTTTAACCGCCTGTGGGAAATGCTAGCAAACACCTGTAGCAACAACAGTAGTTAAAAGCTTTCACTGTACCAAACCTGTCATCTGTTGGCCTTTGTGGCTTCCCTGGATCAAAGGGAAGCTGTAGTCCAGGTACAAATCGATGCTAGCAACAGTCATGCCCTGTAAGCACAAACAAATATGTATGCACGCATGCGTACACTGGATAATGATGAGACAAGAGCATAATAGTTGAGATCCCGAACCTCCATAACAACAGCCATTTTTTTGCCTCCAATTTATGCTAAACACATTCAAGCACGCACTCTTTAAGACTTGTTGAATTTTAACAAGCCGGCAAAGACAGACCTCTCTGTTCTTATCAGGCGGGAGACAGTTGGAGAGGGCGCTGGAGTGGGCAAAAGCAGGAGCCTCAATTAATGGCATATGTGTGTGTCGAGGAATATGCCACGTTACTAATCAGTGCTCGGAGACAAGGGGCATATGTGTGCCAGTCTGCTCCTCTCTCCGAACCCCCCCTCATCCTTTTCCCTACACGGCGGTGTGACCCCATCAGCAAGAATGTCAGGATTGTCATGTCAGCAGCGGTGACATCATGGCAGGCCCGTCACCGGCGACAACGGGGGATCGGCGCGGCTTTCCTCCCGGTTACATCAGCCTTTGTGATAATAACAAGAGGGGTGAGGGGTTACAGAATCAACATGTTCAGAGTGGCATGTTTGAAAGCAAACGTAGCATGGAGTTCAAAGATTTGCCATGAGAAAATAATACATGTGTCAGGGTTTATCATGTCATACTAAGAATATTTAAGGGTTTTAAAATGACCGATGTTCTTCTGTTAAGCCCACCACCACATTAGGATATGTCCTTGGATCCTGCCTCTAGTGATTTGAGTATTTGACTCATCTTAAGCTGCCATCACAACTTGTAATATTAGTACTCCAAACTTCTGAATAAGTTTAATCCTTGTCTACATCTTGAGAAAAATGTGTCCAGTGTTCTAGATGGATAATGAAGTAATAACTTTCCAACATATCTTAAAATCTTTCAGACTTTTTTTTATTTTATTACATTCTTCTCAGCTTTACAGATACAGTACAGGGCACAATCAAATAATAGCTTGGCAGCATCACTTCTGTCAGTCTGCCACAGGGCAGTTGTGGCTACAATGGTAGCCAAGTGTAGAGTGAATGAATAATGCACAGTAAAGTGCTTTGGGTGTTTTGACAGGCGCTATGTAAATCGAATGCACTATAAATGCATGGAACAGCTATACTGATTGATTACCACACGTATGGGCAACACATAATGAAGTTTATTAGCCCTGGTTATTCTGGGATGACGGTAAGATGACAGAATGGTGCGTCTCTCTTTAATCTCTCTTTTGTACTCTATAATATATTTCAATACCTAGAACTAGCCCTCAAGACAAGCTTTTATGTTTACAAAGAAGATGTGGATTGAAAAAAAAACATACTAAAACGACCTTGTACTCAACAACATTTTGCAGAAAAACAAATATAATGAGACCAATTTGTAAAGAATCATTACCTCCATTCAGCCACTATTGCCACATACAAGCAGCTCTTTCATGTCTTGCTTAAATATGCGCAGGTCAAGTGTCAGCGAGCAAAAGCAAGTGTGTGTGTTTGAACACATCCTGAGGATCCTCCAGGTCATCAGATAAAGTGCACCTGAGGGAGGGGCGGGGAGCGTTTTAGGCCGTTACCGTGGAAACCAAACATACAAGAGAAGACCACCTGGTTAATGGAACCCGGGACAGCAATGATGAGAGGTCAGTACTTCAACAGCCGGCAAAACAGAACTGAGGGACATATTGTACCTGGTCTGGTAACAGGAGAGGACTCTATCTAGCAGATGTTCAGATCATACAATACCAAATTGTCTATTGTAAGTCCAAAAATGGAGCAGTGGTTGAGACTATCGCAGATAGAAAAGTCCTGGGTTCTCCTGCCTATGGCTATCTTTCTTATAGAGTTTGTATTGGTCTCCCAGTGTCTGTGTAGCGGCTCAAACGCTGCATCTGATCTGCTCAGTTTTGTTGTACATAAACATATGTATGAGCACTAGAGACATTGGTTTTTACATGCCCGATGCCGAGATGCTTAGAATCCAGAGGATGATGATAAATAGGAGCAATTTTGAGTATTTAAATTTATTGCAAACTCACCCACAGCCCTTTTTTGCTACAAAACCCCCTCTTCACATAAAAGTAATAGAGCTTTGTGTATATTCTGTAGGCAGCAGATGAGCCAAAACAAAATATCGGCCTTTCAAGATTTAAAGCCGATAGCCGATACACTGAAAAGTGCAAATATTGGCCCGATATATATATCGGCCAACCGATATATCGGCCTATCTCTAGTGAGTCCATTACAAAGAGTGTTGTAGGTGAATCCTGACCAGAGAGCACTGATCATTTCAGATTTCAATACTCTGCTGAGGCAATGATTATACCATTTAGAACTTTACGTGTTTTGAACCTGCCAGGAAAGTCTAACTTAAGTCCTACAAAATTGTCCAAAGGAGGATAAATCACAGTATGACAAAGTTACTTTTGTCCTCTTCAGGTCGAAAAAAATCCAAAACTACAACACAGAGTTGCTACCATTTTTTATCAAGGATCAAAAGACAATATACGTGGAGGCCACTATATCATCAAGTATATTGGGCCGGGTCAAGAAGGTGCTAAGTTTTGTGATGTTGTCACACATGAAACAACTACTGACAATAACTATCATAAAAGTTTAAGAAGGTGCAACTGAATTCTCCACTTCTGATTCTGTACTTCTGTAGACAGGGCACATACAGTATTTTGCAAGGTACTCCTCTTACCTACTAATTAAGCTGCAGTAGTATTGTTACCAGTAAGCTACATAAGGTTAAATACAATCACATGTCATCTGACACCAAGCAATTATTGAGTTCATAATTCAGTGTGTGTTCATTACAATTACAATTCTCCTTTTTTTCCAAAATGTACATATTTTTGTTCACCATAATTAGTGAAACCAGAGTGTGGCATAATATAGGCCCAGTGATATTCAAATGCTGTTGATTGTCTAAATGATGATGAAGACAAGACTCCTAAACAAGTTCTAGGCAAAATAAGTGTTGAGTTTACAATACATTGGCTAAAGAAATAAAATTCTCCCTCAACTTTTTTTTAACATTACACCCAAGTTGAGGCATGTGTCTCAGAAGAGAGATACACGTGTAAGTTGAAAACACAAAAGTCATTAGCTGTACTCACCTCTAAAGGCTCGTGTGTCTGCTTGATGAACACAAGAAGAGGTAAAAAAAAACAGTCTGTCAGGGTTTGTTGTCAGCCGTGGGCTACCTGATCCAGGCCTATGTGAAAGAGACAGGGCAACACTCTGAGCCGCGGTGCTATGCAGAGGGAGGGGAGGGCGAAGGGGCAGCTGCAGAGAAAAAAAGTGAAGTGGTGCCGCCATTCCCCATCGCCCCGGCAACCAACGCGCTTTCAAAGAACTCAGCCAATGGCAAACATCCGCAATTGTGTTAGGACAAAGAGTCACATGACCACCCCGCACACCACTCCCTGTGATGGAAGTGAGGGGAAAGTAAAGTTTTAAAGGGGGTGGAGGGGTCCAAAAACAGCTATTTGGGAGGGATGGTGGAGGGTTTTGTGCAAAACATTTCTTGCATAACTCTTTATAGAGGGGGTATTACACTTGTATGGGCTATTAATTGCTATCATGTATTTAGATCATCATGTTACCTTTTATCGTTTAGAAAACAATCATACAATCTGCGAACATCCTGCTAATTAAACTACAGCACATTGCATCAGGTTTGTGAAGTTGTAGTGTATTGTTTTGTATCCTGCTTTTGTATATTTATGGAAAATTGCTGTGTGGGAGCATGGGTGAAGTTGGCTTGTAATCCTGGACGGGATCATACTGCTAACTGTAAGGAGGATTCAAATAGGGCCCAGGAGAGATTAAAAGATAGCTAAAACATAAACGGGTGAGATATGAACCTCTTCAGGCATGTTTTGATGAGGGAAGAACATTATATCGTGGCAGAAAGACGTCGATTTTGCATAATACTTTAAACATTTAAACATTTCCCTCTGTGGCTACAAGGGCAATTTCAAGAATGTGTTCCTTTGTTGTCCATTGCCAAGAAAGTCCTATTATAGCTGCAGAGGTAGAAATATACATAATTTCATATCATATAATTGGAAATTGTAAGTTCAATTCACTTATAACAAATGCTTTGTATTTACTCAAAATAGCACCAAAGCTTGAGGGACGAACACAAGATGGAAGACTACAGCGTTCTTGAAATATATGCAGTTGTAATAAAAATATTGCTTTTGCTGGTATTTAAATATGTCTACTGTTAACTGTATAGCCCTACTATAGAGTGTTGCACCGTATGAGCTATGAATGTGTTCATTTTGGACAATAGACCCAGGTCAAAAGTATTGTTTACACAAATAAACAAAGAATTTCATGTTACTTCCTTGCTGGAGTTCCCCTCAACAGGTAGCCACAGCTTATTTCTGCTAAAGGAACAATACTACATGCAGGCACACCCAAGAAATGTAGTTTACAAAGCTAAAAAAAATATTCTTACTAAGTTCTATTTTGTATTTAGCATCTAATTGTTTATTGCCAATCCCCATTATCCAAGTCAAGCTGATGCTATTCCGTAATATACAATTGTGAATAAGAATCTGCTTTTCGTGGCTGTTTTCAGTAATCTCAGGTGAATAAAGATGGTTCGGTCAGTAAAGGCGTTTCATTTAAAATAAACGCCCATTGCATATCACTGGAAATAAGAGCTGGATGATTTACTGCTCCCACTCCAGAGCAGCCACAGGGCATACAAATTAAACTTAACCTTATAAGAAGTGAATAAAAGGAACCTTGAAAAGTACACGTAGCCTTTCTGGCACCAAACAATGACAGTACTGGTGATGACTAAGACTGTGTCAGGATGATTTTGCACGGCATGTACAGAACTGTAACGTGTAATTTGCACTTTTCATAATCTTATCTTTTTATATTCAGTGGCCTTGGTATGAGCTAGATGGACACACGCACACACACTCGCATTCGCTGATATCTAAGCCTATGTCATTGATATGTTTAAAAAAAAGCAATAGGAATGAGTACCTGAGGATTAACACTCCTGTAACGGCTTGTCATAGATGAAAGGCGCACGCTGCAAGCTCCAGGCTCATTCTTGGGATTTATTATCGATGAATAGCCCGACCTGCAGTCACATGATTCAATTAATTACATATAAATGAGATGTGATTTATAATATGATTGCATAATACACTGAAAAATGTTTATGTTATTATGAATTTGCAGTCAAAACAAACATACAGGCTTTAAGTGGTTTATTGTGAACAGCTGATCTGCATTTTTATGAAACACACACAAATGTCTAAATGGTTAAAGGACATCTGAGGATTCTCCCATTAACTGCTGAAGAACGTAAAAATTAAAGAAAAATACAAATGGCAGGGTTGATATCGTCCAAGTGAAATTAGTAAAGCTGAAAGTATTTTTGACACCTGATCAAAGTCTCCTCTGCAAAGTCAAAGACATTAAAATATCTAACAACTCCCTAAAAGCTTGCAATATTAGAATATGAAACTAAAATGTGAGGTGTGCAAAATTATTTAAAGGACATTGGCTATTTATGGGCTTTTTATCACTGTAACCTAGACTAACTCAAGTCGTAGAGCAATTTATATTAACATAATCATACTTTGGACCTGCAGCATTGCTCTTCTTGTGCAGACTTTTCCTTTGCATGTTCCTGAAAAGCCCATAGTCTTTATTAACATGATAAGGGTTTTAGTCAGGGGAGAAATAAGGAAGATCAGTGATTTATTATGTGGGCTCTCAGTAATGATGTGACTGCAGAGGTCATTTTGCAAAAGTTAAATGTGTAGGTGCTTCAGCATGGTCACAGTCATGTTGAGTCTCGTGCTCATCAGACCCGCTGCTCCAGGCTCCAGGGGTAGGACACTTAGGCCTACTTCATAACGGGATAATAAACCCTTCACTAAAATATTTATGCGCATATTGTATCTAACACTGAACTAACTCTGCAGTCAAATAACTACAACAAGTTTGCTCAGTGCATGCGCTCGTGCAGGTGCAGCTCTGGGACACTTCCACGTGCACTTGTGGCCTTGCATAACTTGGCAATGTGTTAACAAATTTAACAAAATACATAAATAACTTTGCACAACTTACCAGAGCCATAAGAAGAAAACAGCGCAGATGCGGAAAGCTCCATCCTCGAGTTGATGTTTCAGAGTTGTTCAGGATCAATCCCGGACACCGGAAGTGGCGCGCGCTGAAATTCCGCAAAGACTTTCAAATTAAAACTTGTAATCTACCCAAGTTAATGAACATTTTTGGCGCTGAAATTGGTAAAGACATGTTACATAGATCACTAATTGGCAATACTTCCTAGTTATTACGTTAGTGTTTGCATTTTGAATCTGAACAATTTAACTGGATCATTCAGCTTTTGAGTGATCAATGAGTCATGTCATTAATGAGAACATGTGACCTCCTCTTTTTTTTTTTTTTTTTTTTTAAATATTGTGACCCAACTGTATGGTAAATGACATTTTTCTTTTCCCTGTGGTTAATTTGTCAAGTCTTAGAGGGCCAAAAACATTATACAGTCTATTGGTTGAGGCATATGGCAACAAAGAACTGACACATTAAACATTTTTACTAGCTATTTCGTCATTATGAGAAAGTATTAAGTTAAAACAAGAACTTTTTCTTTTTTTTTTTTCTTTTGTTAAAACGTATTCATTACAGGTTTTAACAACTTCAGTCTCATGTTGTAACAATATCAGTTTCTTGTTTTAAAGTGAACATATTAAACTTAAATCCAATGCACCAAATACAGCCATCACTTAAAGCATGCAGACCCGAGTGTGCGATCTGCATAATCTGAAGCAATGCACAGAGGAAGAGCCAAGTGCTTATCATTCTATTTTACATTTTACCTATGTCTAATTCAGGGCCAGCCCTAGCTTTTAGGGGGCCCTAAGCTGAGTTTGTCTCTGGGGCCCCTGCCAGTGGATGCCTCCTGTCTCAGCTGTTGGTGATTCACATTTTACAACATTGTGATTCTGATCTCATCACCTTGAGCAGTTGTACTTGTGTTTATATGACCAACATCAGACTGAAAACATCTAGAATGTCACAGCTACCACAGTCACAAGAACAGCAGACAAACATATAAGAAGGGTCAATTCTAGACAAGTTTCTGGTGGATTTTAATGTGTTCCAGTTGGCAACAGTGTGCTTACATTTACATTATAAAGGGTCTTTTCACCGGTGTAAACACGTAGCTGCCCTCACCTCTGCCCGGCTCAAAAACAAATGTAGCAGCAGCAGATATTTTGCTGCTATAGATATAAAACAAATGTAATCGTTTGAGAGGGAAATTTAGGCGGCTGTAAACACATAAGCCCTGTTCCAATAAAACTCTTGGGGGCCCTCTTCTGGCCTCGAGGCCCTAAGCAGCTGCTTAGTCCGCTTATAGGCTGGGCCGGCCCTGGTTTAATGACAGGATAGGCTGCATGGTACTCCAGCTCCACCGACATAGTCCTACCTACTTCTAGACATAGGCCTACACTAAAAACCTCCGGGGCCTGCCGTTTAGACAGGTCAGTGTTCCTGGAGTCTAGGGCGCATATCCAGAGAGCTCATATACACTTTGTTGATGTTGTGATATGTCGGGGTGCACCTTATCCAATACTTGGTGACCCCAGTCATAAAGGGTGATCTGTGCACGCACATCTGTTCTGCCACGTAAAGTAACAAGCCACATTTCCTCTATTTGGACCACGCTTGTGCCCCTGGACACTCTGATCTAAAGATGTCCCATACGGCCATTGATTCCCTCCTGGCTTCCTCTTGTTTCCCAAGAGCATGCATGCCTTCACCCGCATGAAGATGTTTGTTCAGACATGGCATCTGTCAGATAGGTTGTGATCAAGAGGCCACCGCACCGAAAAAGACCTGTAGCTTTGTCTAGACTCCAGCGATTATTCAGTTAGCCATGTCCCCTCTCTGCATCCAGACAGCTGAACATATGTGGATCCCAATCCTCTCCAACCCCATGTATCAGAAGCATGCTGCTTTTACGCTTGAGCAGAGCAAAATACACATGTGTCCACTCTTGCATGGCACAAGAAAATAAGCCATGAGGGAATTAGTAACTATAAATTGCAGCTCTGGATTTACACAGCAAATGATTTTGGGACCAGCTTTTTCTTGAAGCCTACAATAAAAAGCAGAATTATGGGACATCTTGCAGTGAGACCAGAGTGTCCGGCACACAGGCAGACTCCCAACATTGCCAAATGCAGCAAGATGTGTGCACGGATGACCCTTTGAACTTTATATGTTATGATAGGTGCCTCCAGCCTTTGGGTAAGGTACACATAGACATGCCTCGACAGCCCGGAGCCTGTAAAGGTGTACGTGTGCCTTTGGTTACACACAGACGACTCTGGGTGCACAGTCTGGTCTCCAGGCATATTGGCACGTCTAAAAGGCAGGCCCGGAGCTTATTACAGTAGGCCTATGTCTACAAGTCGGTGGAGTCGGAGTGCCCTGCAGTCTGTAATTAGACATAAACAAAATTATAAGCTCTTGGTTCTTCCTTTGTGAATTGCTGCAGCTCATATAGCTCAGATGTTCTGACCTGATCCCTATTCAGTGCATTGGAGATGAGCTTAATATGTTCGCATTAAAATGAGAAACTGATGTTGTTACAATTAGAAAGTGAATTAATTATAACCTGTAATGATTAAGTTTTAATGAAAAAATGTTCTTGGTAAAAATGTATAATCCATGTTTGTCAGTTCTACGTTGCCGCACGCCTCAGCCCATAGACTATAAAATGTTTTTGGCCCTATAAGACGTGACAAATTAACCGAAAGGAGAAAAAAACATTTACCATATAGTTGGGTCACATAAAACAAAACAAAACAAAAAAAAAAACATAAATAAATTTACATACATTCTAGCTTTAATTTGCTTAAAGCAATGAGAAGGCTTCACACGCACACACAAAAAAAACATTCTGTGCTTTGTAAGCTTTAGGTCAGGATAGGCTTCTGATTACTTTACGAAACAAATCAGATCCAAAACAACCAGCTTAAAGCTTCAGTTTGTGTCCCCATTTTAAGGAAAATGCCTCATCTCCTATTTCCTCCTGACCTTGAGCACTGTCTGCATTTTTTATGCTTGCAAACAAAGATTCGTTAGATGCATCTAACAGGTAAGTCCCAAAGCCTCCCATTGTGGAGTTAGCTAAATGCGTGACCTTGAAAACTGATTAGTAGGATTTACACAGCTAAGCACCACAATAAACCAGAAATATACAGTGATGAAAGAGCAGACTGTTACCTAATGTGAGAAATCCCAGAATTCTGTACACGATCACCATTGTGAGATAGGGCCGAAGATGATTGCTTCAGCCACCAGGGGTCAGTAAATTAAGAAAAAAAAAAAAAAAGTTTTTGTTTATTGTTTGTGTTGGTTAACTTTTTAAAACATGTCATTGTTTTTCTATTATGTAACAATTTCAAAAGTCAGATGTTTTTAATGATGAATAGGCCCACTAAATAACATCCATTTGATAAAATATACATATTCTATTTTTTTTTTTTTCTTTTCTAACATAGAATTTCAATAATATTTAATTTTTAAACAGTCATTTCTCCCTGCACTAGAAGATGCTTAGTTGTAAACACCTGAGTATTTTTCTTTTATTGTATTTTATCATTGCAATATAGATAAAAACATAATCACAACCTACTTCAGAATCACTGGGCTGGCACACTGTGTACATTAATCCCAGTAATGGGTGGTATTAAATGTCATGTCTGCATGCATTAAACTTGCCATCTATCACAAGTCGGATGAGACTCCAGTATGAACGCAATGAAAGGCATAACGATTAATTTTATTCCTTTTTGTTTGCGATTATGGACTACATGTCTGCAACGGGATTGTTAAAGTGTCAACACAGTGTGAATTATGCAGCCCAAACAGTTAGCCGGAATGTTCCTCCCAGCAGGATCTTACATTTACTGTACAAACAGCTCCTGCCGGGCCTGCCTCGACCCATAGTACAGGTATTTCCAAGTACAACACTGATTAGTACCAAGGACCCAGAACTCAAGTCAAAACAAGCTGAAAGTTTCCTGTGACATTTCAATCAAAATATATTCACAAAGACTTGAACACGTGTTAATATCCAATGTTTTTGACACCCTTCCAGTCATAAATTTACAGGCTTTATACACAGAAGATATGTGCTGTGAATGTTGCTGTTGTCTTACAGAGCATTTAAATGCATTCAAAAAGCTTTGGGGTAGACTAATAAAATCATTCTTTAGCACTCTGTGCCTATAGCCCCTCCAGCCCCTCCAGCCCCTCCAGGAAACCATTAACAATTACACAAGCTTATTAAAACTTTCAGTAAAGTCAGGCGGAGTATTGCCTAAAAACAGGATTGTTGGCAGTGGGGCTAGAACCACCAACCGGCCAATCAGGTTAAAGGTGCACTATGCAACCTTTCCGTTGGAGGGTTCGCTACCTTGTCTCAATTTAGATGTTTGCTTGGAACACTCCACGGTATGGAGTTAAACTTTTCTATCTTGCTTTTAATTGGACACATTTTTATTCCTTAAAAATACATTGGCATTCTGTGAGCGGGGTCACCTCTCCACAGATCTGACCTGTAACTTAGTCTGGTGGCATCACCTGCTTGCCCTCACAGAGACAGAAATGTTTAAAGGTCCAATATTAGACAAAGCTGACTCTTGTGTGCTTTAAGCTCAGAATGTTGTTACTCCCTCAAAAACATACCTGGAGTTGTTTTGTTTCACACGTCTGAATAATCCTGCAATATTGTGATGTCATTTAGTGGTACTTTTCAAGTTAACAGCTACTGTTTACCTTTTGTTCAGTAGAGATAGCCATATCCAGGTCTGAAATTATCCAAATGATTCTAGTGAATGTGTATGGGGTTTAAAAACACAGTGGAGCACTTCCTGTATTACCACATGAAATCACAGCTGTGGAATATTCTTAGCCAAGCAATAACATCTCCGTGGAAGAAGGCAGGTGGCAGACCCTTCATCAGAAAGGTTACACAGAGCACCTTTAAAGCAATGTACTGTAGGTGTTTTAACACATTCCAAGCTATTATTAAGGTACTGGGTTTAAATGAGGATGCCACGTGGAAAAAGATACAAACCATAATTACATAACAGGTATCATGATTGAGTGGTTGATCCCTTCACAAAGCACACAAGAATTTACACGTGCAAATATTTTCAAGCGGTTACTATGAACACACCTGCGTGGCTCCATGTGACAGTTTGTACGCCCAAAATCCTATAAAGTTGTATCAATGTTTATATTAAAGCGTTTAAAGTTGTAAAAAGAGACATTGAATAGTGAATTTGAGAAAAGTGATTTTATTTTTTTCTTATCCCAACCTGAGTAACATAAATTGAGGTATGAATTAAACTACTCACCTCTATGTGTTACCATAGTAGTTTAGTTTAAAATATAACTGTAAACCTATGACAGTAACAGTAATTTCATTTCATCATGAAGCCTAAACACTGAGGCAATGCTGGGGAGAGTTACGTAATTCCAAGGCACTGGGGAGCAAATAGTCTTGAAAATGAAACTGGCCTTGTGGTCATTTAGGCTGAGAGCTCCCCCTGCTGGGCTCAGACACACGGTGCTGGTAATGTTTCTGTAGAGCTGCATTGGCTGTGTGGGGGCGAGTAAACGATGATCTGTCCATATTTTCAGATGAATTGTTCCCAGACGTTGCACCGGCACTGAAAAAAGAGAAAGTGCCAGTCAATTCTGTAAAAGATATCTGTATTCTCTAGTAGGCCTATTCATTTTCATATTCAATTTAAGAAAAATCAGAATGTCTCCACACAGTCCGGAAGTTGAACTTGAAATCTTCTTGCTGTGAGACAGGGGTGTCAGCTTTTATACCACTGTGTCGTGCCACGTTTTTTAAAAGTGAATAATAAAACACATTATAACTGAAATCTTCACAGCTAAAAATAAAAACTAGTCCAGTCCTTCAAATTCTTACATAAGAAAATTGCATAATATCTGTAAAAGTCATTTGGAGCCTGTTCCAGCTACCTGTGTGTATGTGTACAGTTAAGACTTAAGTCCCTCCATCCATTTTCTTCTGTTTATCTAGGGCCAGGTCAGTGGGGAAGCAGTCGAAGCAGAGACTCCCAGATTTCCCTCACTCCAGACACTTCCTCCAGCTGCTTCAGTGGGACCCCAAGCCATTATGAACAACTGGTTTATTAAGAATGATGCAAGCTTTGTAACTATAAGTAAGGGGTTATGATTAGAAGTCAGGGTTAGGCTATTAATGAAGTAGTTGCTAAGTCTACATCACTCTTAATAAACCATTTGTTCATTATCAATTAGATCTTTGTTTAATGCTTTGTGTAGTTATTATAAAATGTTACCAAAAATACTACATACCATGAAGGCATCAGTCCATGGGCGATTCCTTTTGATGGAGGAGGTCGAGGTACATTTGAGCCTGTGAGTCGCTTGCCATCCTGGGGTTTCTTGTCACTCACAGGAGCTGCAGCTAGGTGGCGCTTTATACTCTTGAAATCAGGCAAGAGTTCTGTATTGACCTGTATGAGTCTACGGGTTCGAATCCCTGGTGTTTTGCGGACAGTTTGGGACACAGCGCTACCCGGGGGGGATGGTAACAGCAGGGAGTCTGGGGATGAGATTTGAGCCGCATCCGAGGAACTGTCTATGTCTACAGACACGTAAAGACAAAAAGTTTATCATGAATATATTTGCTGAAATACAATTTATCATCCAAGTAAGTATGTATTGAGTTGACCTAGTGAAGGAGACTGAAGCAAAGATTCTGGTGAATGCTGGTTCTCCTCATCCTCTTCATCAGAACTAGAATTTCGGACACTATCAAAACAATCTTCTTCTGCGTTGTCCTCATCATCACTGTGTCGAATTGTTAAAATCTGTGGAAGCTTTTCTGTTTTTATTGCTTCAAGGCGCCTGGGAAATCATATAAGTAAGTGATTTAAGCTTGTTTCCTATTTAGAAATTGTCAATTAACTATTGATTGAAATATATACAGTATTTAAATATTTAACATACTTACAGTCCTATACTGCTAAATACTTCACCGAAACAGGAAAACAATAAGTGTACAATAACCAATTAATCCACAAACAGTGATCTAATAGACCATAACCTAGAATTAATTAAAATATTAAAATTAGTTTTAGTTTTAATTATAATAAACTAAACTACCCATAGAAGTTAATTTCCAAAGTAAATGTAATCCATTACTACATAACTCTGATGTAGGAGACCAAGTTGACCAAAATAATTGACTTTAAATAAATGATGTATTAATAAATTGTAATAAAATCATTACAATTTTCCATCAAATAAAAACTGCATTTATTCCTGGGGTTAGTAATAAATTGTTATTGTTGACTGTGTGTGTTTAAAGACCTATATTACACAAAATTGACTCTTATGATATTTTATCCATGTTAGAATCAAAAACATACCTGAAGTAGTGTTTAGTTTCATTCACACATGTTTGAGTAACCCTTTATTATTGGGCTGTCTATAACCCCAAATGCTCAAAATGTTCTGTTCCACCTTGTGATGTCATGAAGCGGTAGTTTACAAGTTAACAACTAATGTTTACTTTTTGTTTGGAGATTGGAAATTCCAGGACTGAAATTATCCAGATGATTCTAGTGAAGTTGTATGGAGTTTAAAAACACAGTGGAGCACTTCCTGCATTACCACATGACATCACAATGTGGAACACAGCATTCAGTTTGAGAGAAGAACCCAGCCTAAATTCGCAGAGTTTGTGAGTTAAACGTGTGTGAATGAAACAAAATGCAACACCTATTATGTTTTTGATGAGGAAACAGTATAACATAGATCAGAAAATAGAATAATATAAGTCATGTAAAGTTCAAAGTAAATATCAAATGTACAGCAGGTGAAGAAAGGAGGGCATGAGGTGAGGTGCTACCTGCTGTGTTCTTTTCTCCACACTCGGAGTTCAGCAAACACATCGCAGCGACCTTTGTCATCAGGCTCGTCCACATCATACGTGTGCTCAGGGATGTGAAGGGGCAGCTCCCGCGGTGTTAAGGCCGAACTCGTGGGTGCTGTCTACACAAAGAACAGAGCACAGGGGATTAGCACATGGCAGCAGAATTATAGCGCAATGAGTAACAGCAGTACCGGTAGTTGTGGTTTATTTCTATTTTGATCTCTTTCTATTCTATTTCTTGTCTTACTGATGTCACTTTACTCGCTATACATTCTATCCATATGCTGCAATGTATAACCATAGTCATAGCCACTTATTGTACATACTAGTGTTGTAGGTTTCAATTACCTGGAGTTTTATGTAATCTATTTTCTAATAGTTACTTATCTTGATTTTTGAGAGCAGATTTCTACTCTGTTTTTGAACTATGCATTGCAACACTGAAATTTCCACTTCTCTTATTTTCACTGCTATTATCTTTAGCTCTATGCATTGCAATGTGTGAGTATCTGTAAAGTAATTTAATTTCTCTTGTGTGTCCAAGTCTAAGTTTTAGTTAACTTTTTCAAATAACATTTTATAGGCCTATATAGTAATGTAATGTAAACAGGGGCAAAAATTACACCTGCAAATATCTGTGAGTGTTGTAATCTCACCAAAGAAAATATATATCCATTTGAAAGAGCAGAAATGAGGCATAAAAAGGAAGATGAGCTTGTTTTTGGCAAGATAAGGAGACATTGTTTGTGTTTTAACATGTTCTCCCCTACCCGCAGTTTTTCTCGCCTCGCTCGAATAGCCTGGGCAGGATTTCCACAGAACAGGATTTTAGTAGACCCTAAAAAAGAACACACAAAAGTTACATTTTAAAACAAAACAACTTCATACGTTTGAAAGTAGTAAGTGTCTTTAGACTTTAAAATGTTTTGACTAACAATGATTCATATTTACTGTATATCCAAAACAATGACATTATATAGCACTACTGCCTGTATAACCAGGCACATTCCTTGGATGCTGAGTTTGTTCATGTCATAGTAAACTCCAAGCCACACCTACATGATGCTGTGTCAACAACTGCACTATTTCTGTGTACTGCTACCAGTTTACTTTCTTTCAAAATTCTTTACCTTTTACCTAGTCTTTATAGCAAAAGCCAAAGTTAAATCTGTCAACTGGACAAATCGTTGTAGGAGTGAAGACCTTTCGCTGCTCATCCAAGCCACTTCTTCAGTTCTGGTCAGATTGCTGGTGGACACTGCCTTAGATCTATCTAAAGGGAGGAGCTAACTACACTGAACAGCTATTGTCTCCAGTTTCAGCCTTAATGGCCCTATTCAACCTTTAATGGCCCTACTATTGTTCTCTTTTGTTTCTTTTGTTTGCTTTTGGTCTGAGGATGGAATTATAGATCGGTGAGAGATTATGTCTCAGGCCCCCATTCCTGTTTAAGGAAGGATTGTCTTTCCTAACAAAAATAGCTTCTTTAATTCCCCTCTCAAATCATTTCTTTTCTCTGGCTAAGATTTCTTTTATACATCAAATCAAAATGACTCAAGTAAAATAAGATTCACAAACAGACTGCACATTAGATTTGATATTTGACAGGAAAAAAAAGATAATTAGAGATACATTTTCAAGTTCAGTAAACATGCTTATAGGTTTGAGGGGGCTGCTCTATGTGATTACATGAAAAAAAAATGTGATTGTTCAATACAAGGGAAAAAATTTAGAACTTTTATTATCATTACTATTATTTTATTAGCGGAATTAAAAAATATTTTATGATAATAAATATCAAATCAATGACAACAGTTCCAAGTTAAAATAGATCCAAGTTCCAAGTGAAAATAGATTCTGGTTTGAATCCTTTATTTTTGCTTCTGAAAAAATGGTTTGCATTGTCTAACCAACCATGTGTGAGGGAGCTGCTCTCTACATCTTCAGCTGATAATCCTGAGTCTGAGGATCCTGGTCTGGACCCAGAAGGAGAGAAGAGGCTGACTGCTGTGGTCGGCCTGGAGCCTGTGAAGGGTCTTGGGCTTTGAGATGAGCATGGCCGGACACAGGAGAGACTGGTGTAGGGGCGCTGGGCTGACGGGGGCCTACTCAGAGAAGGCGTCCTGCCAGTGTCTACACCAGCAACAGTAGGTGAGTCATTAATCACACTGTAAGAGCTACATATAAAATAAAATCATAACCAAATACACACCATAGTTTGCATCCAGGTGAGTCAAGTCTTTGATGGAGTTTTGAAGAGTTTCCCAGTCCTCTCCCATGGTGCGACTGCAGCTCAGGCCCTCCTCCTCCACCTTCACGTTGTCAAGGTAACGCAGCTGAGGGATCAACTCCCGCACGGCTGCTCGATAGCTGTAGTCGGCTGTCTGGGTAAAGACAAGGGGAGCAGGGAGGTGAAGAATGTGAAAGGACTTAGTAGTATGGATGAGTAGTATTGATGATCACAATTTTATATATTTACGCCATGTAACTATATCGCTGTGATGAGTTTATTCAGCCACAAGGGGCCAGTAATGGAACAATTTATTTTTAGTGTATTCTTGAATCTGGGCATCAAGAAATTCCCCCATGAGAATCTGGATGGAGCGATTACAACATTTCCCATTTTGTCCATCCTTGGATAATTAGAGGTCTATCCATTGTTATAGATAAGTTTAAGCCAAATACAAATGAGCAATTATTGTATTTATGGGCTAAACGTAAGCGCATAGTTAAAAAGTTGAGCGTGTGAGACAGATAATTTACTTCAAATTTATACACTCACAATTTTTGAATACATGAAGTTAATGTATTTTTTGACTTGCGTTTACAATGGCAGCTCAGTGAGGCAGCAGGACTGAACATGGAGCCAGGCTTTAAAATACCACAGAGATTAATAACCACAACCAGTGAGAGCACTTTGCACTCAGCTCTGATCTATTATCTCCACAAACTGCATTGAGAACTGGACTGGAGTGTGGTGAGGAAAACCCAGTAAATCACCGACGACTATACAATCAAATTAGTTAGGTGCTCATGCCCTGCAGCACAGATGCAATGAATGAAAGAGCTGGAAGAGGAAACTAAAGGAAAAAAAAAAGAGGAGTAGAGGGGGCCGTGTGACAGGAAGTGAGTGGATGTGCCTCTGTGTGTGTGCATGGCTAAGTTTGGCACAGCCCACCAGCCTTCACCACTACAAAGCACAGACCTAATGCATATGCAGCTCAGCATCTTTCTTCATTGCCCCAGATTCCTAATTAATGCTTGACTGGTAGGGGGAAATAAACACATTTACCATGCCCTGAAAAATCTTTACAGAAGATAGAGGTTCATACTTAAATTTGGGTTATGTAGAGTGCAGTAAGGTAAAATTGTTAAGCTCACGCCATACAGTAATACAGTACAGTAGTACAGTACAGGATAGCAAAACCTATCCTGTGTTTGGATAGGTTTTGCCTCGATACTTCCGAATTTCGTCCATCAACCTAAAACATGCACAATAGGCTAATGTTCCAGCTAGGAACTCCTGACAAGTTGCCCCAGTGGCACCAGTGAATGAGTAAAAAACATAGAACTCAGTTTCATTATAAGAACAGTGCTGCTGCTACAAACCAGTGCACTTTGTTACTCATGTGGAAGTAAGGCTGTGCAATAAACCAAATTTTAATCAAACTGACATTGATCAGTACAAGGGATTTGTATTAATTATTATCTTTTTTTTTTTTTATAAAGTAGAAGTATATTTTCTAGTAATAAAGCTAGTCATATGTTAAAATGGACTACACTCAATGATCAGTAAAAGCAGCTCTAAGTTAAAATCAATCCTGGTTTGCAGCTTAGATTTTTGTTCCCTCCTTAGTTTTATAGATCAGGCTTGGTTCTCCTCTTTTTGACAGTCCTTCCTCTAAAAGGGTAGGCTACATGTGTTGGTTGGTGTGTTATAGTTCTTTAATGCGTTTGGTTGTTGCCGTGGTGATGCCCTCGGCTCCCTTCTCCTCCTGTTTTGTATTTGGCACAGACAGATGCAGAGCGGCAAGATCACACCGATTCTTTCATGTCTCACCAAATGATTATTACACTGGGTTTATTGTCTATCATAGTCGCAAGATCTGAGCATTGACAGATGTTAGCAATACAAAAATGTGAATAAATACATTGATCTTATTTTGTATTTTTTATTTTTTATTTTTTTAATTATCTATTTTATTTCCGGAACCTAATTCTGCTAACTTTTACAGCACTTTAGAAATCATCTTGTTTATAAAATGTGCTATACATATAAACTTGAATTGGATATATATATAGTATTACACATTTTTAACCTATCCTACTGGCAAAGGCTGCTGGACTTTGGAGTAATGTTATGACATCACACGTTTGAGGTAATGCTATGAAATCAAGGCACATTCTATAACAAAATTAAGTCTCAACCTCTCACCTAACCGATCCATCATTAGTAGACTTGCCTTCGAAAAGACAAGACGCATTTCACTGAGAGCAAAGATAGCGATTAAGATAGCGACTCTTTCACTGCTGCCAGCAAACAAACCCATCAACTGCAGACTACAAGCCAAAATGGAAACCCCACAAAAGTGCACCATAGCTTTGATAAACAAGCTGGATGTCACCTACAAGAATGTAGTTTCAGAAGTTTTTGAACTTGGCCAAAAACTTGGATTGCCAGTTGAGTTCACCGAGCTAAAAAGAGAAGGCCCCATCCACAAGGCCACATTCTCTTTTAAAGTAACTGTTGGAGGTTTCACTGGAGTAGGTGAGGCACATTCAGTATCTATTGCCAAAAAAACTGGCAGCTCAACTGAACTGCGGCGACTGCCTCTCCCTGACAAAGGGAAAAAGAAAAAGAAAGCCCAGGGTCTCTGCAAAGAAGCACCAGTTTTCAAAGAGGACGAAAACCCAATAAGTTGCCTCAATGATCTGGTGTTTCTTAAGCGAGCGAAACCTCCTGTATACACTGTGGTGGACGTGGACAGAACCACAGAGAAATGGATTTAAAACGTACAGGTAACACTTGAAGATGACACTGTGACTGCTAGAGGCTTCAACTAAAAGCTAAAAAGAATGCTGCAGCCCTCATACTAAATAGGTTTGAGTACAGTTTCAAAGTAGAAGAACCTCAGGTTATGAACGTCTCTTCTGAAACCAAAGATGCTCCTTCAGTCACCAAAGAAGACTCAAGTGATGCCCCCATAACTCAAGACCAGTCATCCCCAGTGGACTCACTGGCTCTGTCAACAGAGAGGGCTTCTGGAATTGCGCAAGAGGTTTCAGAGGACGTCACTTGTGTTGTGCAAGAAAATGTACCTCAGGTTACATGCACATCTAACATGTTCAATGAGAAAAAAAAGGGTGAAGCACTCCATTATTAATTATATACCACAAGAACTCTTACCGATGTTGGCTGAGATGGGAGTTTTGGAGAGTATGAAGGAGTTAGAAGAAAAAACAACCCCGTCAAAGTCAGCATCAGTGTGCCCACTGCCACAATATCCTGTGGAATCAGCTATCCGGGAATCTGCCTCTGAAATCCATGATAGGCCTGAGGTTCCTGAGACAGAGACACCAGAGGTACAAGATGTTACGGAGGTAGAGACACCAACTGTAACAGATGTTACTGAGATGGAGGCACCAGATATACCAGATGCTACCGAGGTGGCGAAACCAGAGGTAACAGATGTGACCGAGGTGGAGATACCAAAGGTATCAGATGTTACCAAGGTGGAGAAACCGCAAGTACCTGACGTTACCAAGGTGGACACAACACAGGTACCAGATGCTACCAATGTGGAGACACTGTTGTTAGCAGATTCTACAGAGTTAGGCTCATCAGAGGTACCAGATGATACCAACAAGTAACTGTCCATTATTGACCATAATACCACAAGAACTCCTACCAATGTTGGCTGCAATGGGAATTTTGGAAAGTATGAAGGAGTTAGAAGAAAAAACAACCCCAACAGGGTCAGTTCCAGAGTACCCATTGCAACAAGATCCAGTATATCCAGTTATTCAGGACCCCACTCCTGAAATCCAAGACTAGTTGGAAGTTCCTGAGACGGAAACACTGTTGGTGGAGACACCAGAGGTACCAGTTGAAACGCAGGTGGAGACTTCAGCAGATGGAGTCCAAAATGAGCTACAGACCAATCAACCAGAAGCTCAGACTAAAAAGACCAAACCAATATTCACTGTGGTCATTGGCCAGAGTTGAGCCTGTCACCTCTCCTATTGAGCTGAGCACCCCCAGTGAAGGAGAGACACCAAGACAAAAAGACACAATTGAGGCCAGCGGAGATGCATGCCACAATATCGCCAACAGACTGGACAACATATTAAGAACCATCTTATTCTAGAGAATAGGCAAAGGGGCTGCCAGACGTCTAAAAATGGATTATGGATCGCCTGCCAATCTCCTGAAGGCAGCACGTACCCAAATACACCCGTACCAAATACTGTCAAA
The DNA here is from genome assembly GCA_019594935.1 of Periophthalmus modestus. NCBI lineage: Eukaryota > Metazoa > Chordata > Actinopteri > Gobiiformes > Gobiidae > Periophthalmus > Periophthalmus modestus. Next base: position 29,529,663 of record JAIEZT010001390.1, on the reverse strand, counting down.
TGTCTCAACATCGAGCTCAAGGCATTTCAAAACCGCCCAAAGACAGCTGTGTCCCGTTTCTTCTCTGCTCTCAGGAGGGGCCATACCCATCACCTGGTAGGCTCCTCACCTCAACAACCTATAACCAATAAACATTATTTAAGCATCATTTACTATGTCTTTTATATGTTTCCGTGTGTGTGTAGGAGTAGGAGGATGCATAATATAGATAGACTACATTGCTGCGTTACCCAAGAGGCAAAATTGTATCTTGAAATTGTTTTTTTTGCCAGTTTTAGTATTTATATTTTGACTTAAGTATGCTTTTATTTATGGTACTTCAATACTGTTATTTTAGTAATTTTTAATGGGCATTTTCCACATTGTGGCAGGCAAAATCTACATACACACTCATTTCATTATTACGTCAACAGCATGGTATAAAGTAAAAATGTGGGTTAAATAGCAAACTAAAATTGTATTACCTTGTAACACCTCTTAGGTGTTACACAAATAGTCAGTGGAATTTATGTCATGATTTTAGGTTAAATAGCTATCTTTATGTCATTGTATATTATTATATCATGTCATCATAGTTACTGGGACAGGCTCAAGTTGTGGAAACAAAAGAATAAACATGTATGAAGACATGTTCTTGCTTTTTGGGCTACACTGCTTGTCAACTCAAAATCAATTATATCAGCTCTAATCTCTAGTATTTTACCTGGGGTACAGTTGGATTTGGACTTTTGCATATGGGGTTTCCATCCAGAGTGAGACTGTGGAGCTTAGTGCACAATCCCAGGAACTGAATTTGAACCAGGTCATCCACATCATTCCCCTCGAGATCCACGATGCGCAGGTTCTCCAGCATGCCCACCTGACTCAGGTCTGACACTTTGTTGTAGGCCAGGTACAGCTCCTGGTAACCCACAGTACATAGCATGCATAGCAGAGGATATAGTCACTTAAAGGCATAACAGATGGGTCCATGCTATAAATAAAATATGTACTGAAAGGAGTTCTGTTGGCAGGAGTGGTACCTAACATTAGCAACATTTTCAGTTTACATATAAAGCAGTCTCTAAGTTGTACAGAATTAATTATTTGTGATTTGTAAAACTCGGTCTATCACAGTATATAAGTTAAACCAATGTAGGGCTGGGCAATTAATCTTTTTTATTTTTTATTTTTATCAAGAGCTCTACAGAAAAAGCATGGGGTTTAGAGCAGTTTTTATACAAGAAATTCAACTTTTTTGTGTTAAATGACTATATTCAAAAGCCTGTATTCATTATGTTCAGGATGTTAATACTGAAAACCATGTTTATTTGAAAATTAGAACATAAATAAACCCATGTAAAACAATTGGGTGCATCTAAGTTTTTTTGTTTAGAAGAGACTCAAAGACCACTGTGAGTAAAGCAGCTTCAACCAGACTAAAAATAGTAGCTGCAACTAATGTCAAAGTTGGTTAGCTGCAAAGTGAAGGTAATTTAAGCATTTTTCCAGTGGATAACGTCAACAGATGGGGAGTGAGACTTTTATTTCTTCAATTCAACAAATTACCCTGAGAGTGGATAGTGATGATATACCATCCAAGTCTTCCAGACAGCAGCATGGCATCCACAAAACCTGCAGCCGAGAAAGGGAACTTCCTATATCTCTGTTAACCAAGAGAAAAGAAATTTTAATTTGTTTTCTAAGCTAATTTTCTAACAGCTTCTAATATTGTTAAGTGTAAATGTACCTGATTGACTTTATTACACTATTGTTCATTTTGAGTTGTTCCAGCTTGGGTAGATATGCCCCTAAAAAGCAAAACAGATACGACTGAAATTGTGACATTAAGTAATGAGGTGGCAGAGTATGACGTCTTCTGTTCTCTTAAACATGCACTGACAAGGTTCTCTCTTTGTCTAAGGATGTTGTGCAATGTGGGATTTTACACGGACTAGCAGGACTAGCAACAAAACTATTTTATCAGCTCGGCTATAAAAGAACATCCAGTGTCATGGCAACATTTTGACATTTTATTTAGCGATAGAATTCGACGTATTGTGTTATTAATAGAATACATAGATCCTTAACTTCACTTACCAAAGTTGCCCACTGTGTTTTCTTGTGTGTTTATACACATTTCCAGTGAGGTCACCTCTGAAAGTTCCTGTGTTCCACACAAGAACTCCTGCAAACATAAACATCACATTTTGAACATGTTCATGTTTATAGAAATGCACACCGTTACATCACTGTAATGTTTATAAGTAAAAATATTACATTATTGACATTGATTTTTTTCATTATACAATAATAAGCTCCTGTGTCTAAATAAAGCATATTTTTGTTACACATATGTAGCTATACAATGATGAGACAAAATCCTTGTTGTTATAATATAAGCCACAATAATAATAAGCCACAATTTTAGTGAGCATAATTTTGCTCACATACTGTGATAAGAGATTTGGATATGCTTATTGAAATGAAACAAAAGATCTCATGGGTGATGAATGTTGTTGGTCATAATAACAGACACAGGTGTAACAGATGTACTTACCAGTGTCTCTGGGGTAAGGTAAGACTCAGAGAGATCCAGGTCTTCACAGGGTCGAGGGGTTGGGTTGATATGTTCTGATTCACTCAGCTCAGTTACCGAGACCCGGGCTGAACCAGGGCGGGCCCCCTGAGGCACAGAGCTGTGGGGGATGTTCATGTCTCAGATCTGCCTAAATGCAAACACACTGAGTTAATATACATACATTTAAGCAATTTCAATCCCAATGAATGATAAATATATATTGAAATGTGAAGAACTAACGTTACCAATGTTCAACAGTTGTGTTGTTGGCCTAATAAACAATAATTACAAACAAATTCCAGTCAAACCCAAAAGCATTAAGTAAAACTACGAAACAGATTGTACCTTTAATATACAGGGTTAAAACACCAAGCCACAACGATCGCCAAAACATCCCAAAGCTTGCAGAAAAGGCACTTTCCAGAGGTGAAAGTTTGGTTGACGACCGTTGTCCACTTCCTGGATACCGCCAGGCGCCCTTGGCCTTCTGGGATTTGTAGTCAGACTTGTGATAGTCCATGTTCTGGTGTGTTTCAATAAACCGCTACTCAAAACCACTAAAACGGAACTCCAACAATACAAATGACTCTAAAACCAGGAAAAACGTATTGCAACAAAATCCAATATCACTGCGGAACGAAAAAACCCGTGTAGTAGTGTAATGTTACGTTTATGTGATGTATGAGTTCACGAATTTTAAAATTTTCAAGGTTGGTGATGTAAACGGTTATTATTGTAAACAGACGTGCTATAATAATAAAACCGGGTGTTAGCTAAATGTACTTTATCTTCATTTTGGTGTCATGAATGCAGAAATAGAGAACTATTTCTAAATAATTATAATAATCGATGCATAAATTGATGCGTTGAGACGGATGTGTGTAATTTCCCGAGGTTATTTGAAAGCAGCAGTAACGTGCACGGTAACCAGGGGCGGGGCTTAGTTTGATAGAACTGGGCGTGGGCTCCACTCGCAACGTCTGTCCTCGCCAAAAGCACATTGTTTAACGCGGGCGCTTTTCACACAGAATCCTCCTCGTTTCATTTTGATTTTTGGTGATTTTAAGTCTTCCTGCAGTGGCACACGGAAGCAAGGATTGTGACACGAAGCGGAGAGAGGCAACAGACTTGGAAGATTTCCTCTGTGGCAGAAGAAACAAGGCGGCTGTGTGGCTAATTAGACCTGGGCTTGTTGTAAGTGTGACTTTAACATTCTTGGACTATAAAATGTGTCTGGTGTTGTCTTTTCACTGTGCAAATCCCATCATTTGGAGCCTGCGGTCAACAGCTGGTGATAGTGAACAGATAATGTGTCATATCACATATATGACGGTAATGCAGAGGGTTTTTTCCTGTTACATCCCCTGTTATTATGTCCTAATGAGCTATTTATACACTGTTATCATCCTCCCTCCCAGTTACAGCTGTTTTCTAACTGTTTTCAGAGTTCCTACTAGTTTACAGGCAAGAAATGACACAAATGGTTCATCCTTAATGAAATCCCAGTGCATTTACATGTACAAGTGGCTCTCCTGACTTGTGCTGTCTGGAGCAGGCACAGTCCTCACTCCTGGGCGCACACAGAGGGAGACGCCCCGTCACTCTCTCTATAAACTGAATGTATCACTGCGGAAGTTAGATTCCATTACAACGCGTTTGGCCAGCAGCTTCTTTCCTGCAGGATTTAAATTGCTGTTTTGTAAAGTGAATGCTTAAAGTGTGGAAAAACTTCTGTCTCACATAATCATTCTTTCAAAGTGTTGTGGAGATTTACTTTGGAGTGCATCCACAACAGTGCTTCCACTTGTCACTGATAAACCATCGAATACAACAACTAGGCCTACAAAAGCCCCATGCACATACAGTCATTTTATTTAAAAAACAAAACAGTCTGTCTTCCCATTGGCTTTTTCTTATCTTTGGTGTTTTTAAATACATTCTATTGTGGATTCCTTTTCTAACAAGATAATATCTATTTACCTTGGCTTTACCTTGGGAATGTTCCAGAGTAGAATAGCTTATGACCCTGGTCTGTACCTGCCTTATACTGCCTGCCTCCAAGTCTACTGTATTGGAAATGATTTAACACTGAATAAGACTTAGCTTGCATTAGAGGTGGCCACTGTAGAGCCTAAATATCCCAATGTTTCAGTGTACTTTTTGAAATACAACATTTTGTATGGTCATGTCCTTGTAGAAAGCTTGCCCTCTAACTTTTTGTTTTAAGACACAGCCTTAAAAGATTTCAAGAAGATTTCAGATTTAAACAGCTGGAGTGTTAAGACTGCTTACAGATTGGAGGAGAGGACAAGGGCACAGAGTTTGGGGTGTTGGGTGTCCAATGATTAGCCTGGTGCGCTGCTCTCTTTGGCTGGCTTTTGTGTGGAGGTCAGCTGGCCTTTTCATCTCTACTTCTGCTGCTGCCTCCACTGCCTCTCCCTGCTCACAATGCACTAAAAGGATGACCCAATACAGAAAAGGTCACATGGACTCTCTCATCCACTGTATTAACCTTCTTATGACGCACACAGAAACGTGATCATGCTTGTTTTGTAAAGTGATAATCTGTGAACATATTTGGAAATATTTTCCCGTCTCAGTTTAATCCATTTGAGTCTGTTTTGAAGGTGTCATGGCGGCCAGTCTGCACTTCTGTTTGGATGCACTTTCGGGGGATGATGTCATTGGGCAGTGGACATAAAGGGGGGTAGCACACAGGGCTATCAAGGCTCTGTGATGGGTCTTGGAGTCTCAGTATTGGATCGTGATACCTCCCTAGAGAGGGTCTCCTTACCATCATTGCTCCATTAAAAATCTATTATCTCTGCAGTGGGGCTTGCTTGTGGCCATACCAATATGGATTCTTTAACTAATTAGTCCCTACAATAGACACTAGAATGATGAAACGAACATCATCCCGCTTGTGAATTAGAATATTAGAATAATAATTTAGAATATGAAAAAAGTTAAAGGTCATTATAGAGTGCTACTAGTTTAGGCTGACATAAGTAAGCTCTTTCAATCTTTCTCTTCTTCTGCCATTTTTCTTCCTTCCAAGGATGAAAATCTAAAACAAAACCATGGCTAGCTTGTTGTTTGGCTAACTATGATGTGCTGCTTTCTCGCATCAGCAACACTCACATGGTTAAAAGAAATGGTTAAAAGTTAGTTAGTTTTGGATTAAGAAGCACATTAGTATTAGTAGTGAGTGCTACATTACCCACTTGTTGTGTTTTGGATGAGATCACTGTTATATTATTTTTGTACATATATGAACTTTGTATCTCCTCTGCTCTCTCTTGCTGCTATGGGCCTACACCCTCTGTAAGCTGTCATGTAACATTATACTCTGAGTCCAGGCTTAGTGCTAGGGTTTCAAAAGAACTGTTAATTTCCCAGGCTTAAGGTGGCAAGCTATAAATAACTTTAAAAAGAGTGGTGCATATTTAGGGAAATAAATGCAACCGATCACACCTGCCTCCTTGTTAAGAAGTACAGCAGTAAGTCAGAAAATATTGCACTATCTCTAGAGGATTACCTCACATGGATTCATATCCAGATTTATTTTTTTTAATCTATATGTTAACTACCATAGAAGATGTGATTGCTTTAACATATCAACTAATTTGTATTTCAAAAATGTGCAATCACTACTTTGTAAAGTCTATGTTCTATGTTTTAGTTATCCCTGCGCTTATTTTAAATGTGCACTAACTTTTACGAGCACTAACTTTTATGGAGAAGGGTACGCCACCTGTTTGTTTTCAGAGACGATGTTGCTTTGCCTGGAATGTAATATAGATGATGACATTACATCTATCTTGCTTTTATTCAACTACAGGTATCTTTTATGCCTTTAAAAAATATCCCCCATAACTGTGAGTAGGCTCATTTTTCCACAGATCCTACCTGTAACTTGGTCTGGTGGTGGCATCACCTGCTTGTTTGCCTGGAGATGGATAAGTTTAATTCATATACTGTGGAACATTGTAAGCAAAGCAGTAACATCTTCATGGAGACCAGTAGGTGGTATACCCTCCATGGGGAAAGTTCACATACATACAGACCTGTCATGATAATCACTATATCGATTTATCGTTCAATATATGAAAGCTGGAACAATACTTTTTAGGGGGTCATGTGTACAGTTTCTTTGCACTACCAGGAAATCTTTGGTTATTTTCTCTCTGTATGATCAGATTTAAGCCATAAAAGGTTGAATTAATAGCGTCTATGACTCATTACAGATGAACACTGATTACTAAAGTGTTTCAATCTACTGTTTATTTATTGCAGATTAGATTTTTTTTAACCATATTGAAGATTTTGAACAGTTTGTGTGGTTTAAATCTGCTCTTGGGTTGTTGGGCTAGTGGCATTAATTAGTTTTATAGCAGCAATAGCAATATATAGAGCTTCAAAATGTGTTATCGTGACAGGTCTGCGTACATACATAAATACATATATAAGATCTTAAATGATTTCATGCATCTTTTGTCTCTCCGGTGAACATCCCCTTTTGTCGTTCTCAAAATGCTGCTTCAAAGACCAGTTCGGGACAAGCTCGGCAGATCTGAGAGAGTGACAGCTCATCTCCATATGTTTGTGTGGATTATTAATCAGATTGTGGCATGGCCCACTTTGAACGGAGAAGACCAGGCTGTTTCGCAGTAACAGTGCACAGTGGATTAGAATTTGGAATGAATTTCACACATTTGTCAGGAGCAAAATTGACATGCCTTGATCGCGAGCATTTGAAAACATTTGTGATGTAAGGGAGAATGTCACGTCATTATGTTGTTGCAATGAATCAGTGGAACAATACTAGAAAGAACCTTATTATGTAAAAATGTAGGTTCTCTATTTCACATCGTTGCACACAATATGGCAACAGTTTTCATATGAAATTGCATGATCATAATTTACAGCAATGACAGGATCTGCGTCAGAACTGTATTTGGTCAAAGCAAAGTACAAGCATAAAGCGTGACTCTGACGACACCAGGAACCAGTATGAAAGTGTTGTAAAAACCTTCATGGCAGTTAATGGGTGGTACGACTGAGAAAGGTTGCAAAACAAAAGTGTTATAATTTGTAACAACACTAACTGAAGCACATCATGACCTTGCTTTTATTATTTAAAGACAGTAACTGCTATTATCTGAAGTATGTCCTTGATACTAAAATTTCATTTCTAAACTAATCGATATGGAAGTCTCAATACAGTCTTTGGCTATGTTTACATACACACCGAAATCTGATCGTTGTCTGATTTCTGGAGTATTTCTGGAGTTAAAATGTAAATTGTTACATCTGAGTCGGCATGGGACGATGTTGAAATTTGGAGTCACCATTATCATGGCCAAAATAATTACTATTAACAATTATGTCACGGTAATGATTAAAATTTCTGACAGTTTTGAATAATTATAATTTTATTATATCATGAAGAGGTTCCATATTGAAACAGCTGTTATACTTTTGTGATGTAGACGGGATTACCATGGAGAAGTAGGTTTTTTTCCTGCACATTCTGGTGATATAATGACGATTACGATCCCATGAACGATTTTTATCGCGATAAACAATATTTTTGTTGATCGTTCCATCCCTACATCTGAGTAGTGTGATTTCTTTCTATTTGTTCACACGTGTGCAGCTGCTGACTAAAATGATGCAAACTAATGTGGCAAAAGCTCGGCCTGTCACTATAATTACTATATCGACGTATTTCAGAGGATTATAATACAGATTCATTTAATAAATGTTCATTTTTAGAGGATATTGAGAACATTGATTTGGATTTTGAGTATTTTAGAAGATGAAACTTAAAACTTTGTATTTATAGGAATTGGTCTTACTGAATTTTGACAGTTTGAAATGTTTAATGATGAATTGGATTATGGGTATTTTTAAGGAGACATTGTTATTGATGAAATATTGTTGTTCGAGCTGCTTTTGTTTAAATAGGCTCTTTAATGTCTCCTGGAAAGAAGCTTGTAGCTCATTCTGGCGCAGAGCATCTTTTGTCTTAAGATGAACATTCTCTGTGCACTGTCTTTGTTTTAAATAAATAAATAAAAGAAAATAAATGATCGTTAGATGGAACAATACTTTCTAGGGGTCAGTATGGGGACTTTTTCTTTGAACTAGTGCAGAACTTTTTGTCATTTCATGTTCTACAATTAGATTTAAGCTGTAGAGTGTTGAATAAATAAATAATTACAAAGTGATTAGTTTAGCTCTTTATTTTTGGAGTTAATGTGTTTTAAAAAAAATAATATTGTACATACAGAATATTTAAAGATAATCCTGCTATCAGGGGAATATTGTAGTTTCAATATTATCATCTATCTGTATCTTCTTCAGCAATATATGGCACTCCAAATGTTTTTTTCATGACAGGCCTAAGACAAAAATGCAAGAGAAAGTCTTAAAGATTGAAAGGGTAATTGTCATTGTACTTTATATTCAGAATACACCAGTAACTCTAAAAATGAACATGTGTGACCGGGTGTTTTCGATGTTCAGATTTCTTTAGCTCATGTGAACACAGGAATAATCAGATTTTGTGGTCTGTCTTCTATGATATAAAGTGCATGTTATACCAACCTCACACGTCGGGGACCTTTTGATGTGATTGGTGTTCTACGTTTTTTAGTGAATATGTGGAAGTCGTCCAGGCTGAGAACAACAGTGAGTCACCATCATTCAGCATTACTAATATGACATTACTCCATCAGCAAGCGCAGTTCAAGGTGGAGTGGAGGACACTGTAGATGTACAAGAAAAGTCTGGTATGATTAATGCCCGACTATGTTCAGCTGTAATTGAAACTTTTGAATGATGCTTTGTTTATTTGATTTGCTGCAACTTCACTTGTCCAGCCAACCACTCAAATGTACTCCTTTGTAGAGCGAGTTTTGCATTGAAAAACAAAATTGAATGCTGTAACTTTACTTTCGCAATTATTGTAAGTGGTGTAGCAGTGGTTTGAGGTGCCCTGTCTTTTTTCTCTTCCACTTTTGTGTAACTGACCATGTGCTGGAGAATTTGACACGGTTTCACTTTTACTACTCTTGAACTCTTGAGGTTCACTGCGTTTCCCACCAAATTCTACAAGGAATTTGACTTATTTTTCTCACGTTGGGTGTGCCCCCAAATTCCTCCACAGTCCTACAATGCTGCTTGTACTTGTTCAATCTTCTCACTGCCATTTCAGCTACTTCAAAAATACAATCAGTTGTAAATTATAAAATGCTTTTCTTGTTCTTTTAGTTGTTTTACAATATTTAAAATGCCACACAACTGATAAGGAATTGATATAACATGGAAGAACGCAGGACTGTGCAAATTTTGAGCAAATTTGAATTGAATCAAGAATTATTTCAAATTACCAATGATAACCCTGAGTTTACAAGCTTATGATCATGATCTATTACAGCCAGTATAAGAGTTCTGTTTGGACTGTTGGAGTTAAGACTTTGGATGAATTAAATGGATCTTAAATAAAAGCTTGCATGAACTAAATGTTGAAGGCCACACCATCTGTACAGGGCCCACAGGTCACTCCTGAAGCACAGCTGCTGTTTATTTGGTCAGAGCAGGTCCTTACTGTTCTCTCTACTGTCGCCATGTAGATTTATTTAAGTGTGCTGGAAAAGTAAGAGTCATTTTAGGCCAAATGTGTGTTTTTTTTTTTTATTTTGTTTATGATTCCCAGGGCTATTTCTTTTTGGAGCAAATCTGGTGCAGCTCAGGGATTAGTGATGTCCATTATGAATTGTAGTTCTTATATTATCACCAATAAAACTACCACATCCAACAGAAAATAAAAAACTGCAACTGCTCTTCAGCCTCTCAGCAAGTCCTGTTAACAGGCAGTGTGGGGCTTTTCTGTGTGGAGTTTGCATGTTCTCCGGGTGCTCCGGTTTTATCCTACCACTAAAAACTGCAGAGTAGGCTTCTCTAATCTCAGTAGGACTTTTCTGGTTAAATAAAAGTAAATACATTTTAATACACACACTGCATTGTTAATAAAACATGGGCTGTTTTAATGAGCTTGTTAGAATATTAGTGTTCATTATCATATCATGTATCCACAAATCCTGTCCGCCAAATCTGACCAAAAGAATAAACTATGAGAACTTGAAAAAATAAAGGTCATTACCAGGAGGCCTTCACTGGTAGCGATGATATACAGTGTAACATGTCACCTCTCCCCTTGTCCAAATTCACTCCAGATGTCCGCCTGAATCCAAGCCGAAACGTGCGCTCATTCAGTCTACTCAGTGCTGGCAGTGTGGACCGATGTCAAATATTGTTTTGGAGTAGAGATTCTGATGGTGGGTGCTTCTGCTACGCTTGTGAAATGCAGTTGGATTGATTACGCTCGGTGACAGATGGTGCAGGTCTGTTTGTTTTTGAGGGCACATCAGGAGCAGTCTGTAAAGGGAGGCTCCATGGATGAATGAACTGGTTATGAACTATGCGTCACTAATCCTAGCCTGGAGGAACAGAAATTGTTAGTATGCTGTCTAGGGTGGAGCAGGTTTGTTATCATGTCACCATGCTTACTATGATGATTTCATTTACTCAGAGCCATGTTTGCTTTGTTTTATTTTTTTTTAGATCAAGATAAGTTGAGAAATTATTTGATTGAATCACATTGGGTAAATTGCATTGTTTTAAAACTGTACAAAATCCCACAACACAAGTTTTGTTTTGTTTTGGTGGTGATATGATTAAAGCAGCTTCTCATAACAAATAAAGTATCTCAACACATTTTATATCTTACACACTTTCACCTCTGATTTGCTTCTCTTTCAGGTGGTCAGACTTAATGTGTAGAGTGTAGAAACTGATATTTCTTGCTGTTTTCGCTATATTTCATAAAAGATGAACAATAACATAATGATACGTGTTGATATAGCAAAATGTCCATATTGTTATTTTGTTTGTATTCTACATTCTTTATGTAGCTATAGCTGGTGTTAAGTGTTGTTTGTAATGAAAATGAAACTGACTTGTTATCTTTGTCAGTTGGCCCTGGATGGTACAGGATTCCCAGTGATTTTCCAATGAGCTCAGGCCTCAGAAGTGACCACACATGACATCAGCCGGCTCTGTGCTGTGTTGCTCCGTGCAAGCTCAAAGTTGCCCCATAAAAACATTGTGAGGATGAGTGAGCCTCTCCCAAACGTGTCTCCCTCTCCATATGCACCAGTTATGACGGCATAATGTCATTGTTCTAAACATATGGTCAGATTTAAGTTGACGAGGTTCCATGCATTTGCTATAACCTGAGTCACAGGTTGCCACCATATTTGGCGGTAACGCAGATATGGCTTCACTGATTGAGTCACTGTCACTATGTCTGGAATTTCACTGGCCCACAGTTATAGGGCGAGGGTGCTCTACGGCTGTATGCTGCTTCTTTCTATGGTAGAGTGACTAAACAAAATGTTGTCTTCTTCAAAAATTTAAACTAGCCAACTATGCACAATGGCACATGTTGAAAATGTTGTTTTTTTGTGTGTCCATAAATGTGGTAGCCTAAAACATAGAGGCCAGTGTCTTGAGTTTCTTGGCAAGCATAAACAGCTGAGATGTTAAAACTAACAATTAACAATGAAAAGATTTTTTGATGCAACAACCAAGCGCCACATCTCAAAAACCCCAGACACTAGAGCTGTAGGCGTTGAGTCGCTTACTTAGTTAAACGATCAATGATGTTTTAAGCGAACAACACTTTATAAAGGAGTTACATGGACCACAGTGGAGTAGGATAGCTGGAGTTTTTTTAGGTACTCGTGAGCTACCTTACTTCTTGCATAGTTTTTAATCACGTCTTCATTTTGGGTCAGATGCATGGTCAGATCATAGCAGAGATACGTAACAGTTTTAAGCTCTCATGTCACAACCTGTTTAGTAGGCAAATCACAGCACAGAGCATAGAATTTCTTTAGACATCTATACCGCCCTATCAGACAGTTAAGTCGCAGAATCTAATCTGTTTACTTTCCACATTTGAATTGAATCAAGGCCATGTGGAGAAAAAGGAAAAAACATTTTAGCTTATGATAGGTTGACATCCTTGCATGAATCAGAATGATAAGTACCCGTCTGACAATGTTGCACCCCTCCTCTGTTTCTCCTTTGCTCTATCTCTCCTTTCCCCTCTCTCCTGCTCTCACGCTCTCTCTTTCCCTCACTCTCCCTGCCCATCATCCTCCACTCACAGCTCAGGATGGGAACATGGAGTACCTTCACCACATTTTTTACATTCTCCTCTGAGGGTCTCCACCTCAGCCCCCCATTGACACCACAACAACAACCGCTACAAATATGCCCCCAATAACAGCTATGGATATGCTTTTTAACGCCTCCTCCCCAGCGACTGAATAGGCCTTTTGTAGGCTGTGGTTTTAGTCCTAATATGAGTGAACTTTGCATTGTCACTGGGCTAACCTAACCCTGTTTTCTTTCTTTTCTCCTCTGCAGTGGTGGTTTGCGGTGAGCGGCAGTGGCAGAGATGACTGAGTATAAGCTGGTGGTGGTGGGAGCAGGAGGCGTGGGCAAGAGTGCGCTCACTATCCAGCTTATCCAGAATCACTTTGTGGACGAATATGATCCAACTATAGAGGTATGACACCAGTTCAACATTGAATCAAAACTGGATTTTGAATGGGCGAAATTACAAAACCGCAAAAGGCTGGCATTTTTTAAGTAACAGAATTTCCCCAGTTTCTGCATAGAAACTCCTATCCCTCTAGTTTAGATTTGTAAAGCATGTTCTGAAATGTGATTCTTGTGTTAGTTTGTCAGTTCATATTTCAGTCTTTTTTGCCAGTTCTCCTGAACACGTTTTAAAACTGTTCAAGTGAACTTTGAACAGAATCAGTTAATTTAGATATTTCCCAAATTGTTAAGTTATATTCAATTTTCCTGACAAGTTGACTTTTTAATTTATCGAAGCCTCATATTAAAAGTGTGCTAAGAATTTTTAAATTGACCATATTTTTTCCTGGTCTGTCTACTAGAACTGGCTCTTTCTCACCACGCCTGCCTCTAGCCAGACAATGTCCTTTTTGTGTATTTGCATTCCTGGCCCCTGTGCTCTAACAAACAAAGAGAGAGCACTCCATGTTTTTGGAGCTGCGCACTACAAGACTGAACACTGGGTCTGATACCGTCTGATCTCATGCTCCACTGACCCTACAGGATCAATGACGGCAATGACTTACAATGTCGTATAGGAAATAGTGGAACTGTTCTTATCTACCAAGTAACATCTGTCACAGGAATACACATGAAAAATGCCCTTGTGGCTTATTCTGGCATATTAGCAGAAATGTTCATTAATATGCACTATCACAGAGATAAATAAACTATAGGGCTGTTGCCAGGCAAATCCAGAATGATATCTCTGTATTTTTAACACATTGATATCAGTCTGGTCCTCATGCCCTCCACTGCGTCTTAAGCCCGGTCAAACGTGATCGTGCAATCAGATTTATTAATTTCATTGACACATGTAAAATGAAGGAGCTCACTTGTCAGCTATAAGTTACAAATAAAATTAAATTTTATCTCACCTCAGATTAACAGAGTTCAGTACTTCACTCATTGATTCTGGTAAATTGTCATATTATTATATAGCACTTTTCACCTTTAAGGCACTCAAACCGCTTTACATCAAGAAACCACTCACACATTCACACACATTCATACAACAGTGTACACAGACAATGGGAGTGGGTTAAGTGTCTTGCCCAAGGACACAATGACAGCATTCATATATTGGAGCTAGAATCTTGCCGCCAACCTGTGGGTCAGTGGATTTGACCGCTCAACCGAGTAACTGTCAGTTTGCAGAAATTCACAATGTTTTTCTGCCCCTTACGATATATTTTTTTTCTTTATTTTTTACAATACGACAAACCATGTATGTCCCCAATTGGCTAATTCACCTGTCAATCATGCCCATTTGAAACCAGGGAGATGGTGACCAGACTCACATTTTCATTAAGTAGTGAAGTGTGTATTCTGAATGCCAGGCAAATAGGGCGGCACTATTAAAAACATTTTTTTTTTTTTTTTTTTTTTTTAATACACATAAAAGAAAATAAAAATAAATAAAAACAGTTGTTGCAGGCCAATAATACAATTAATTGTTGGTAAATTTTGTATTACACTATTTTTGTAACTTGATTGGAGCAATAATTATCACAAATCGATTGAATTGAAAATGATTTCTCAGTTCAATTTCCTTTAGACACTTTTTCTACACCCTTGTTACTTTGTGGTTGTCTTTGTTGACAAAGACCCAGGTGGATTCAGACTTACCCTCCAGTGTTACCATGAGTTATCGATTTGGTACAACCTCTGTCCAGACATGCACATGTTGAATTAATGATGACTCTAAATTGCCTCCAGTTATAGAATTAGCAGCCCTATAAAGTACAACTTTGAGTTTCAACCCTAAAACCATTAAAATATCCCCTTTAATATATATATTTTTTTAATATAAACCAGTGATTGATTTCATAAATTTCTCTCTTTTCCTACAGGACTCTTACCGAAAGCAGGTGGTGATTGACGGGGAGACGTGTCTGCTGGATATCCTGGACACAGCGGGTCAGGAGGAGTACAGCGCCATGAGAGACCAGTACATGAGGACGGGGGAGGGCTTTCTGTGTGTATTTGCCATCAATAACACAAAGTCGTTTGAGGACATCCACCAGTACAGGTGTGTGTGCAAACTTAGTGATTATAATAGCAGGCAAATGCAGACGCTTCAGTTTTTCTGAGTGTGAAAAGTTCATGTTTTAGAATTTTGTTTCAGTGGGAACTGCAAAATGTTAGTCAAGGGTCAGGGTTCAGATCTCACCTTAAATTGTGTATTTAACACTTGCTCAGGGTTGTGCCCCTGGGCAAGACACTTCCTCCACTTTGCCAATTCTTGTCACACTATGTATTTATAATAAAAAATAGACTGTATATATTTTTTTTTCTACAAAGGAAACTCCACCCCAACCACATGCTTTTACTAACAAAAGATTGGTTCAAGACCTCTCAATTTAAAAAACAAAACAAAAACATAAGCGTACATTGACTATTAATTGCACAGCCCTATAAGCCAGCTGTGCAACTTGAATTAAAGTCATAAATTGTCAAAAAAGACATTTTGAGAACAGAAAGGATTAGTTATCTGTTTCCTAATGTATAAAAAATCCTTTCAATAATAATAACACTTCTTTTCATTGTTTATAATTTTACTGAAAATCTAAACTATCTACTGTTGGAGACATTGAATTTGAATCCTCTATTACCACACTTTTCAACTGAATTTGGTGTTTGTGCACTTGCATTGCTGTCCGGGACACCCATAGTCTTTGAAGGGAGTGCTGTGTGTGTATATTTACCTCATGCAAGTGGGTGCCAGCTCCCTGCGGTAGTCAGGTGATGTCATGCTGTAGCGTTTACCGCGGCTAAAGAAAGCTTAGTCCCCAACTGGAGGCTTACAGCTCGATGCCAATGAAATCGATCCTGACTCAATTAGAAGATTTGGGCAGAGGTAGCACTCCCCCAGGACTGACGAAGAAGAAATGCGGATGGAAGTTAGCGAGGGTAAATTTTTAGCTACCTTTGACTGTCATTTTACTTGATGGCCACTTGCAAGCATCACACTTCGTAAAGAGGCTACATATTACCTTTGTGGCCTATTACACAGTTTTGCAGGGATGTTGTTTTTTTAGCACGCTTTTGTTTGGCCCACTGTCAGCCTTTTTATGGAACAGCTTGAACACTGCTGGCAGGGCAGTAAAGTAACACTTGAGAAAGATTTGAGAATCAATGGAAGAAGTGGAGGCTTGCTTGGTGAGAACATTGGAGTAATTCAAAGATCGCTAAAGAACTCCAAGCTGTTTGTGTTTTTAAGACTAGCTGTAGTTTATTCCTAAAGCTATGAATAAGAACATGGATTGATTCATGCTTATTTTGTTAATAATGCCAGGTTAGCATTAAAACTTCCTGTTAAAATTGTATCTGAATTAGGCCTGTCACAATAATTACTATATTGATTTATTGTTCAATATATTATAAATAGAAAAATCATTTTTGGGTGTATTTATCATGGGGACTATTCCTTTGTACTAGTGGGAAATCTTTGGTTATTTTTTCCACAATATGATCAAATTTGAGCAGTACAAGATTGAATTATTAACTAATTTCCCTAAATGTTGCTCTCTGCTTTTATTTTATACAGCTCAACAATATTTAACAATATTGTACATTTAGAATATTTTTTGTGAATAATTCTACTGTATGGTTTGGTTTCAATCTTACCATTTATCGTCTATGTCACTTCAGATTTGTTATGACAGGCCTAATCTGAATAAAAGATACATTTATTACATTTTTTTTTTATTTTCTATTCTGCCAACTATCTGTTTTATTTGTGCTTTTTGGCATGGAAAATCATGTTTTTCTACATAAATGATCCCGATGTCATTGTCACCAATACAAGTGTTTGTCAAATACAAATTCCATGTTTTCACTGCTGTTGTAGGCTGTAAATACCTGCATTACTAGCCCAGACTGGAGAAGCCACACTGTGCAATGACATCACTTTAGCACAAATGCGGTCATAAACACTTCTCTGAGTGGAGCTGGCTGCAGATGGGCTGGCTGCAGTGGCTAGTGCATCATGCTGCCGTGCTGTGGCTAAAGTAGCTGATAGATTGATTTGACCCTCTCCCCTCGCTGTGCTGTAGTGATGAGGTAATGCTGTTAGCTGCCTGT
Organism: Periophthalmus modestus; assembly: GCA_019594935.1. Lineage (NCBI taxonomy): Eukaryota > Metazoa > Chordata > Actinopteri > Gobiiformes > Gobiidae > Periophthalmus > Periophthalmus modestus. The sequence goes on along the minus strand of JAIEZT010001390.1, from coordinate 29,512,298 downwards.
TGTACTGCACTCCCTCCCTCTGCCTCACTCTGCTTCACTCCATCAACAGTGCACCATCAGGGCCCCAGTAGAGCTGGCTCCTTTGCGCCTGGTTCTCCTGTGGTTCCTGTTGTCAGTGTTGTTTGTGGATTAAAGATATTCCTGGGAGTATCTATTCTTGCAGTGTTCCACAAATGACTAAGGGCTGAGGGTAATATTCGTAGAACCAACAACATGGGGCTCAGTGTCTTATTCAGATTAGGCCTGTGATAAAAATTACTGTATAGAGCTATCCAAAGTATCGAATATTAGATACTAATCGATACTAAACCTACGGTAGTATCGAAACTAGCAGGTTCACAGGACTAGTAGACTAGTATACGCCGATAAACCACTATGGAAAGTACCTGAATGACTGAGGGATTACATGTAAGACCACATGGTAATATAAAAGAAAATATTACTATTTAATGTCTACACATTCTGTTGTCTAAACAGTGTTTTGGGGTTTTTTTCATTGTGAATGAGTATGGAGTATAGTTTCTTCTGTAGTATCGAAATAGTTTGAAATTTTAGTATCATGACAACACTATATATATATAATATATCAACTTATTGTTCAATAAATAATCAATGGAACAAGATATTTTATGGCTCAATATTTCATTGTGGATACATTATCTTTGCAATAATGGTTATAATATTATACAGTTTGTGCTTTAGAAGTTTAAAAACAACCGTTTACTGAATGAGCAATATATTGTGCTTTAAAATGAGTTATCCTCCTGACATGTCTAGTTGGAGTGAACCTTTATTATCCCTGTTGAGAAATGGGTTCTCGGTATTTGACCCATCCTTCCTGCTTGGGCAACCTGTCAGGAGCAGTTGGCAAAAACACTGCAGACCCCAAGGACCCTTTCCTCATTTTGAGCCAGAATCCTGTTCAACGATACCATCAGGAAGATTAGCCAACAGTGCATGTGATAGCGGAAGCTGTAGTAGTGCTTGTAGAAATATCATCTTATTCTACGCAAACCACATGATTTTGGTATTAAAACTAAAATTTTTGAGCGTGCATACAAGGTTATGATGATTGTCAAAGGGATTTTTGGGAATTTCAGCCATTCATATCATCCAACTATTTCCTTTCAAATTTGCAGAGAGCAGATAAAACGAGTAAAGGACTCTGATGACGTTCCCATGGTGCTCGTGGGCAACAAATGTGATCTCCCGGTGCGTACAGTGGAGACCAGGCAAGCCCAGGAATTAGCCCGCTCCTACGGCATCCCATACATTGAAACTTCAGCAAAGACACGGCAGGTAAACCACCACACATGCTCCTAATGTTTGTTTTTTTACATATACATGACCACAAAAAGTATGTATACCCCCCTTGTAAAACATACAAAAACATATGTTTCATCAGTTTGCCTAGTTTTTATCTGGCAATGGTTTGTTGATGCCGGTAAGATTTGATTGAGTAGTGAGTCAGCAAGGTGGTTTGGCTCACAAACCATAAAAAAGGCCTCATAAGGACATGTTGCCACTCAGCTCCCACAGTCTCTGAATCACTCTGCACATAATTATATTGTTACATGAAGGGTTAGCATTTAGCAATCAGAAGTGGAGATTGACATTAAGTGATTTTGGGTGCTTGATTAATGTTCTGAAATGAGGGTTACCATGGTAATGTTTCCCCTATCAGAACCTTTTCAGAATAAGAGGCTATATTGAGCATGATTCATTTGACCTTGACTAATTAGCACTTGTATTGCTTTATGCAGGGAGTGGAGGACGCCTTCTATACACTGGTTCGGGAGATCAGACAGCACAAGTTACGGAAGCTGAACCCACCCGACGAAAGCGGCCAGGACTGTATGAGCTGCCGCTGTGTGGTGTCTTGATACAGGTGGGAAACTTAATGTTGTTTTAGGGCCTAGTTTCCTGGATCTTTATGTATTGAGCTGGTTATAATGAATCTGACAGCTCTTTTTCTCAAACTGAAGACAGTAACATGTATGCAGTGCTTGTTGCAGGACAACTCAATTAAAGCTAACAAGGTTTCTGTCTGTGCCCAAATTACTAACCTGGTTAACTATTTAACAGAATTCTCATCCTTTTAAAACACAAAGAATGGGCTGTCAACTGTAGTTTAGAAATTAAATGTACTTGTATGATTACAAAACTTTAGTTATCTTCTGTCAAAAAGTACCTAGGTGTTGATCATGCTATACAACTTACAACAAAAAAAAAAATCTACCTACATGTAACTAAATGGACCCGTTTCTTTTTTTTCTCCACAGCCAGTGGTGCACATTTAGCAGACTTGCAACGGCTTTATTGGCAGCATGGACTTGGAGATGAAAGCTATAACAACACAATGGTAACTTTTCAAAATGGAGGACAATGATTGAATGAACTGCTCAGAAGGAAATCACCGGAGTTGTCAGACCTGGGAGAACTTGGACTGTTGCCTAAATGGTTAGCTGAACTGGCCCTCAGCGGGCCTCTATTTTTGGTCTGCCCACGACCTCACGAGCAACACCACTAATGACTCTTGTCAACTCCAATGTATTCTCACTAGTGAGTGCCACAAGTTTCCTGCTAACTTGTTGTTTTCAGTCTCAACACTGGTCTATAAAGGAGGCATCTCTTACTCCACTCCCCTTCTCTTCCTGGCTGCCTACTAGAACGAAAAAGGATTTGACTGGAACAGACATTAGGTCGCTCCATTGCCTCCGATGTTGACACACTACCTGTCTTTGTTTTCTCCCCCTGTGTAGTGCCTCCTTCATTCTCGACACAAGGAATGGAAACTTTAATACAAATGACTACTTTGGTTGTTGTTTAAGTTAAGCCTTGTGGTAAAAAAAAAAAAAAAAAAAAAGAAAAAAGATTTTGAAATGGACCAGTCTATTTACAGAACGTCCAAGAGCACTGTGTGAGTAAAGTTTTTTTGTTTTTTTGTTTTTTTGTCTTTTGTCTTTTGTTTTTTTAGATGGCACCTTGTCTGACCCTTTAATAATCAGTCAGGCATAGTAAGAATTCCTTTGAGGTAAGTTATGTTGATTGGAGATCCACTTTGTTCTCAATCACTAAGCTGCCTTCTCCTTCTTGTGGAATTGTAATGGCAAGTGTACGTACTTAGAATCCGGTGCAATAGGTAGAACTCCCTCGCTCTATACTCTAATATTCTTTGCTACTTGGGTACAGTGCATGAGGCCATAATCTGCCTTTGTTTATAAAAGCAAGTCCTGTTTTTGTTTTTTGTTTTTTTTCTTTTTGTTTTTTTTTCCCTTAGCCTTCTCCCTTGCAGGATCACCAAAACAAATCATCTGCCTCTGCATTTATTTTCCTATTAAGTTGGCATATATATATATATTTTGTTTCATTTATCCAGGCTTGGGACTGATGCAAATAACTGAATGGTGTACCACATGAATTATCTTGCATTGTGTGCTCAGGAATCAGGGTCCAGGAGTGTAGCATCTATACAATCCTGGGTGTATTAGTAAAAGATATACCCTTCTAGTCTGCTCTTTCTGTCTTTTGCTTTTCAAAGGGAACAATAATCTTTGTCACAACACGATCTACTGTGCGCACATTAACAGGTTATGAATGTTCTGGGATCTTTGTTTCTTATTACTGCCTAGCTAGTGCTCTGTACTTAATGCCCGAAGACTGTTTACTTTGCCTTATTGGTTGGCTCGTTTGTACCTCACGTATGCAGCAGATTCTACCTGATGTGCTCAGATTTTGCTGTCCTTTTTGGTTAATGTTTGTGTGTTACTAAAAATTGCAGAATCATGATGAGATGTGCTCTATGTGGATTTGACAAGAAGACCTCACATAACACTAAAGTGAATTTTAATAATGCTTGTTATTGTTGTATTATAAAAAAAAAAATGTATTTTAACTTGACGATAGGTTTCTGAATACCTACCCTTTGTTCATGGAAACTGGTACAAAGTCGTACGTCATCATGGCTGATTTTTTATTGTATCTAAAAATCAAATCTAATTTTGTGAAAACTAGGTATTTGGATTTCCCGTATAACAAACCTTCAACATTTCATGGCATTAATAATTGGTGTAGTTAATATTGTAACTGGCAAAGATGAGAACTGTGAATGTCTGTAGCTATAGTTAAAACTTGCTCCAAAATATTAACAAGGTTGCGTTTGCTTTTTTTCCCCATTTAAATATTTACTTTTAGATGTGACCTCCTATTAATTTTTATACCCTTTGTACTTAATGATGTTATGTCGAGAAGAAGAAAGGATTGATTAATGGCCTGGGAGTTCATGATCCTTCTCCAGTCCACCACAAAGCTATGCAGAATTATACAGCGTCATGTTGCCAGTATCAGCCAACAAACATTAAGTATATGTAAAAGAAAGACAAATAAACCTGGCACGAAAGACAGACTTTTTGATTTTGCACATTTGTTTCATTTTTGGGAAAAAATAAATACATAAATATCTACATTTTACAGCAGTCAAGATCAGGATTTCATTTTGGGTGACTCTTTGGACCCATTTATTTTAATGTAAGTGAATACATATGCAGAGCTGGCATAAATCAGCTGACAGTTGGCACGAAAAAAATCTGGCTGCAGACCTCTACTCAGAGGACCCTACCCCACAGGCTCTGCTCGGAGGCCCCCCATGTCATTTACCTCCATCCACAGTAAAGAAATGGCAGCCATTTCAAAAGAGCGCGAGTGAAAGTCGGAGATTTCCTCACCGTCTTTTTCAAAATAACATTACAAAAGTTAACATTGTTTTACCTGCAGTGTACAGTGATGGTTAACAGTACTAGAAATACTAATTATAATACACTTCCCTGGTTGTAGCTATTTAAAGGTGCACTATGTAGCTTCTGGTGTGTGTCCATGGAGATGTTATTGCTTTGCCTAATGTTCCACAGTATGGCATTAAACGCATGTAATTCAATAGACACGAGCAAGTAACAGTATCTGGCCATGTAGTCAGATCTGTGGAGAAAGAAAGCATGTTTTTGAGTAATAAAAACATGTGCAATAAAAAGTTTAATATGGAAAATTTCTGGCAAAGCAATAACATCTCTGTTAAAAGTTAAATAGTGCGTCTTTAATTATTCAAATGGTCAATACAACGCAGCATGCAAAGCTCAGGCACTTCAATAAAAAAATCAATCAAGATGTTATAGTCCACAACTTTAGTCTGGATCGTTTATCTCAAATACTTTTGGTGCGATGCTTTACAGGCATCAAAGCATTACTATGGCAAAATAAAATATTGTGTTTTGCACAACACTTTTATCAGTGGAGTAGAGGCCTGATCTCTGGGTTCAAGGGCTCGTCCCTTGTTTATTGTGAATGATGCAGGTGTGTGTAAGGACTATGTGAAAAGGTCAACTGTTTAGCTATTTAAGATGTATATAGGCTACTCTTCACAGATGTGGCAGTAATAAAGATGTCAAGATGAAAATGGCTTTGGTCTTTTTTTTTAAGTTTATTTATTATATGTAGTGTGTTAACAGACTTAAAACTTGCCAGAAGATGATTATAAATATTTGCTGCCATCTAGAGGTGGTTCTCATGTTTAGCAAGATGTCTCATGAGCTGGTTTATTATCTGGTTTGACACAGTAGGACACGGGAGTGGCAGCTATAACAGTTCATTACACTACTGCAAATGTAGGGCTACTCATCCTCATATACATTTATTATCACTAACCAGAAAACATTACCAACTCACCCCAGCATTTTTGATTCATGATTTACAGTTCTCAGCAGTGCACAATAAAACGGCAATGGTTGAGTAATAATGTTGAAGAGGTACTTATGGCTCATCCCCACCAAGACTAAACACAAGATCTGACGGGACAGGGTCTTTTATTTATTTTAAATTTTTTTTGCTCCTGTCACCTCTGGAACGCACTGCCCCAGAGACTCATCCACATGCACTCTCCATCTTCAAATAGCCCTAAAAATCTCTTTAAAACCACCTTTGAAAACTCTTCTGTTTGTTTGAGTATCTTGAAAAGTTATACATAAAGGTGTTATGTATAGGTCTATTAAGGTTGTCATTTTGCTCTTGTTTTGGTGTGGTTTAAGGCCAACAGTAGCCTTTGTCTTCAGAAAATAAACAACCAGAAGAAATTCAGCTGTGTTTCCTTCCACCAGAACGCTATATTAAAAAAATGTAATTAGAAAAACAAACATGACATAGGCTATTTGACCTATAAACTGCTCATTAAACCAAGCATGTTATTTAATTCACTAGTTATCCTGTATTTACATGAGTAACTCAATTCAATACACGCTCTGCAGTTTTACACATCATACTTGTTGAGTGTATAATGTATTTATCTAGGTTACAGTGAGAGGTCCATGCTTGTTGTTTTTCATCGACCTACATGTTGTTTTTAGGCCATCTGATACCAAATACAGTGTCCCTTTGCTCGTCAGTAGTCATAAAAGTAGTTAGATATTAAACCAAAAGTGCAAACAACACAGCAAGTTTAATGTTCTCTGAGACAAACTGAGAAAGTGCAGGATATTTTTGAGCTCCAGTCATGTCATCTAAAGAGAAGATTAGAAAAATGCTGCCAAAGGTAAAAGAAAACGACAACAAAACTTTAAAAACTCTTTGTATGCTGCCATAAATAGGCTTACAAACTGTATTTCTTGCTTTGAAGACCTACCCTCGGAGAGTTGTTGCGGAAGACATAGACACAGCACTGAGTTATTTTAAAAACCTTACACCTGCGATGAATAAATATGGTGAGATATTTAAATCTTCTTGAGCCTTAGTCCTTTGCTGACCAATGTAACTTTTCGTAACTCAAGATTTTTATTATTATTATCTGATTATATGCAGTGTACAATGATGGAGTTACTAAAGATCTAATGTGCCTATCTGGAACTATTCGTACAATATATAACGGTGAGTTTTTTTAAGCAGTAACTTTAATAACACAGCAGCTTCATACTATGTAAGAATAGTAGTATTTTTTGTGCATATGTGTTCAAGGCAAAACTTATAACACCCCAGTGTCTGTGTGGCTTGAGGAAAGCTATCCGCAAAGTGCTCCTATTGTGTTCGTCCAACCTACTAAACAAATGATGATTGTTAAAAGAACATTTGTTTCCAGTAATGGTGAAGTCCAGCTGCCATATCTGGAGGAGTGGAAACAGGTAAGAGATCAACACGAGAGCAATTGTACTTTTTAAGGAAGCCTATTTACATTATTGTTTTTTTTTTGTATTTTCTGAGTACGGTAATAAATGAGAAGTGTCTTCCTGTCTCTCCTCTCCACTCAGGGTGAATGTGATCTGCTCAGCTTACTGCAGCTGATTGCGGCAATGTTTGGGGAATATCCACCTGTTTGTGTTAAGCCATATCCAGAACCCGAACAAGCTCCATGTAGGTAGCCAACTGCTTATAGTGGAAAACTCCCACTATATTACTACTACCCCCACTATATACTATATTACTCCTACGCTATACTTTAGTATTGTCTATTAACAAAGCAAATTACATTTTAGGTTGGCTCCAGTTCCACAGAGAACATGACATTTATTCCAGACCAGACGGAAGTTCATATCTGTCTCTGCCCAAAGACGATGACCAACCGTTCCCCCAACATCACGAAACCAACTGCTAGTGTTATTATCTTATTCATTTAGGCTTCTGTTTCTCTGAGCTGCCTTCAGAAGCACCACCAGCTGGAGTTCACAATGGATATTTAGATGAAAGAAATAAAAAGTTGTGACAGACTCAAGTCAGATAGGAGACATTGTTTTGATTACTTGACTTGACAACTTGATTTGAGCCCTGTGCCTGTATCTAAGTGAGCAGGCTTATCTGCTCTAGAGAAGGTCAGACAATAGTGTGAACGCGTGACAAAGATGTATAAACATGGTATAAGTGGAACAGTAAACACTGAGGGAGTCTGTCTGAAGATGTGAGACACACATCTACTTTGACAATGTTTAAATCCACGCTAAAAACGATTCTGTTTAGCTGTACAAATGACTGAAAGGTTTTTATTCTGCACTCTTCTCTTTTAATGTTTACGTTATGATGATTATTTGTGATTATTAATGTTCTGATTTGTTTGTATTGTGATTTTAATTCTCTTTGATTTACTTTGTGTATAAACTGTGCTATACAAATACATTTTCCTTGCCTAATTGTTATCCCCAATATAAAACACAATAGAAATTGCAAAAATACAAGATGTATTAGGAAAAAAATTCAGGATGAGAAACTGAAAGCATAGGATTTGAGACCTTTACCATACCACGATTTGATTCAGATTCAGATTCAGATGACGAGCAAAACGAGGATTTGGTCCCACCTTTGCGGTCTGGGCACTACAAGCAGAATGCACCGTTCTCTGTTCAGGTCGAGGTAAAAAGCAGAATATTTGCAAGCTATTAAAAAGAAATAAATATAATAGGCCCGCGAATATTATTTCTGAGTGTTTAGTGGGAAGTCAAGTCTAATTTGAACATCCAAGTAAATAAATAAATGAATAAATAAATAAATTACTTTAGCGGATGTGACGTCACAGTCTACAGGAAGCTCTTAAAGGGATTGCCGGAAGCTGCTGTTGTTGATGACGATCGGACATTTTTGGAGGATCGTGAGCTTGGTCTTTTATTTTAAATACATTTAAAACAACTGTATTTGTGGCAAAGTCAGCGCACATTCTAAAACAAATCATTAATTGTTGCCGAGCCCAAAGCTGGGCTAGCGTACGTTAGCCTAGCATCAACTATCTTACTGCTAGTTAGCTTTAGCTTGTGTCAGACAGCTAACTCACCAGCCAACTCAAACCCAGCGCAATTTTTTATCTCAAACAATACACAAACATTTTGAACCATGGCTGTGGTCAATGAGGGAGCCCTGAAGAAAATGCTTAAGGTAAGGTTTTAGTTCAGCCGTGGTGGTGTGGGACAAAGTAGCTGAGGTCAAAATACCATCCGACTAACATATCCTCAGCTTTTAAACACAAAAGATCGAGACATTTCCTGGATAATAAGTGATACAGCTGGTAAAAAGACATTATTTGGTTATGTTATCAATTTAACATAGAGATGTGATGTAACAGTTGGTAATAACACATGTCTGTTCTTGTTTGAATACATTAGTTTGCATTACTTTACATAATCTATACGTGCTTCATTTTCAATTGAATTGCTTCATTCAATTTCATTATCTCTTTTCCAGCAATATAAATACAGAGACCTGACTGTTCGTGAGATTACTAATGTCATCTCCAACTACAAAGACCTAAAGCCAGTCATGGATGCATATGGTACGAAACACAATGACATCACATTTCAACTGTTTTCTTTTTCGCCATGTGTAGATTATATTATTTTCCATATTTCTTTGTTTTATAGTGTTTAATGATGGTTCTTCAAGAGATTTGATGAGTTTGACAGGTACTGTTCCAGTAAGTTACAGAGGTGAGTTAAGTTTCCATTGTTTTTAGTGACCATTAGGTTAGATAAGAGGCTACTTTATTGCCGTATTGTGCCATGGGTAATTCTGAGATTATATGTAACTAGGGATGTCACAATATAAATTTCCCCAAAATATTTATTTCAATATAACAATGTTTAAAGTTTACTCTTTGCAGGGTGAATATTACACACCAACCATATTTAGATTACAATTGTGGCACCAACTTAATTTTGTATTAGTATGTGTTGATTTCAAATGTGATTTAGAGCAATTCTTTAACTTTTAATACATTTTCTTATTTTTCCTTTTCCTGTAATGTAAAGGTAATGTCTACAACATCCCAGTGTGTTTGTGGTTGCTGGACACATATCCCTACAACCCGCCCATTTGCTTTGTCAAACCTACAAGTGCAATGATGATCAAAACTGGAAAGCATATTGATGCCAATGGCAAGATCTATTTGCCTTATCTTCATGAATGGAAGCATGTAAGTTTTCACCATAATATTGTCATACTTTCTGTTTTTTCATTGTATACTGTGAATGAGTAAACTGAGTAGCGTTGTGTCTCCAGCCTCAGTCAGACCTCTATGGGCTCATCCAGGTGATGATTGTGGTGTTTGGAGAAGAACCCCCAGTGTTTTCACGTCCCACCACACAGGCTCCATACCAGGCCTTTCAAGCGGCTGGACCTCCTAACCGTGAGTGGAACAAAAGTCAATCCTATCTCAAGTACTCAGAACAAATACCTTCAATACAATACAATAAAATACAATACAATACAATACAACGATGCAGTCTAGCACCTCTTTCATAAAAGTGGTGTTGCAAAACTTCATGCATTATAGTACAATTTCATTTTGCAATCCAACCATTGACCTCAACTAAAGCAAAACTTAGCTATAGCTATCATGTTAACTTTTTCAGTTTTAAGGACTGAATTTGAATAAATTGTTGAATGTGAGGACAAGATTATCTTACTGTCACATGACGTGATTTTACATTTACTTTTGGGATGGTCAGTGGCTAAAATATCAAGGACATAAATAATTTAGTCTGGTTAAAATGTGTAGGAATAGTATGATGGCAGTTCATGTCAGTATGTGAACACTAGATGGTGGTAGCATTACAGTGTATAAGCCATGAAGCTTTGCAATTCCAGTGAGGGGAAAAATATCTCTTGATGGGCTTTCATTCCCACAAAACCCAAGTTTTACTTGGTCTGGAGCAGGGCCTCTTCCTGCTTAGAAATGTTGTTCCTTTGGCTATAAAATTTCCCAGCATGGCATAAAACGTATATCTCCATAGAGAATGTTTTGAAGTATGGTTTTAATTTTATTTTTCCCTGGGATCATGGATCATAGATGATGTGCTACCTCCAGAAATGTACATACCATTGCTTTAAACAATTTAAGAATTGAATGATGAATGATCAACACTAGATGGTGCTAACACTTCAGTTTATAACCCACAAAGGTGTGTAATGTCTCTGTGACAGCAGCATGCTAGCTAGCTCACTGTGTCGGAAAGCTTGTAGTCACTTTTATTCAAATTGGAAAACTTTAAAATAAGCAAGCTATTAAAATTCAAATGAATTAAAATAAAGACTACGCAATTATTTTTATATGTAGAGTACTTCAGTTTGCGGTGTTGTTTTCATCTTTATTATGCCTCAAGATTAGTATTGAGACAAACATCTCTTTCCAAACACAGAAGTGTCTTCTGGTGAAGTATTCATTTTATTTGTGTAGTTTATAACATGTTGTCAGTGGCATCCACCTGCAGCACAGTGTCTACTGCCTTATAATTAAATATTTAGTTTTAGTATGACTCAGCAAAAACCTCAGATAAAATTTGGCTGGAAGTAGTGATGCTAACGGTGATTTTGCCAGGCGCTACTGTGCACACAGCCAATTCTAATGAGGGGGGAAAAATGCTCCTACCTATAGTCTGGTCTAATCTATTGTTTTTTATTCTCCTGACTTCAGCTTCTTACATGCCTGGAATGCCTGCTGTGTCTCCTTACGGCCCAAATCCAAACCCAGGGTAAGATATTGTGAATAAGAGTTTCTCAACAACTCGTTTTGCAACATTTACAGCCAGTGCAGATGATAAAGTTAGAGAATGAATACAAAGCATTTATTTGCAGAGGCTATCCAGGCTACCAGTATCCAGGAGGAAACTCATACCCCGCCTCTACTGGCCAAGGACATTACCCGACTCAGACCCCAGTCTCAACTGTTGGTACGTATTGAAGTGTTATGTGAGGTTTTATAAAGGAGGTTAGAGCATCTAGTCAAATCCAAAAGTACTTTATTTATATTGCACATTTCATAAACATACAATAGGTTCCAAAGTGCAGCACAGTAACATGTAAAGTCATTAAAGTGATAAAAGTTATGTAAGTCACATGATGAAACACCTTTCTCAATTCTGTTGGTCTTTAGATGACCTGTCCCAACTGCTGACCTTTAAGTGAAACATTATTCACCCCTGTATGACTTTGGTGCACTGAGGGGCAAATGAAAGGTCATTGGTGTAATAAGAGTGGGGTGCATAAAGGCCAAAGGGAAGAAGGGCATGGGGCTCACTGTACACCCAGTTCTTCCAAAGTGCAGCAAGCTATATTTAGTGTCATTACAGTCGCAAGACACAAAGACCAACACATCATGGCGTCTGTCGATCGCGGTCTATTTAAAGCTGAGATAACTTTAATATTTGAAGGGCTATTTTGATATTTGATTGACTTTTCTCAAAGTATAATACAGTAGTTTATTAGTACAGTGCAGTTAGTAGACATACAGACATGCCATTCCTTTTGAATGCTATTATTTTTCCCCAAAAAATATCATTCAGAATTGTTATTAATAACATTTGATAATCAAACTTGCATAATTTGAACCTGAAATGTTCTTACTTAAAATGTCTTTGTCTTCAGGGCCAAACAGAGATGGCACCATTGGGGAGGACACAATTCGTGCATCTCTGATTTCTGCTGTGAGTGACAAGCTTCGCTGGAGGATGAAAGAGGAAATGGACAGAGCCCAGGCAGAATTAGATGCTTTGAAGAGAACAGAGGAGGATCTAAAGAAGGGCCATCAAAAACTTGAAGAAATGGTCTCAAGACTTGACCAGGAAGTGGTAAGCATGCTGTCAGAAATATTTTACTTTCTTATTTTGCCTTTGTTCATGTGTTTGTCATAATTTCTTCAGGCTGAAGTGGACAGAAACATTGAGCTGCTGAAGAGGAAGGATGAGGAGCTGACAGAGGCTTTAGAGAAGATGGAGAATCAGTCAGAAAACAATGACATTGATGACGTCATTGTGCCCACTGCGCCACTGTACAAACAGATCCTTAACCTCTACGCTGAGGAAAACGCCATTGAAGACACAATTTTCTACCTGGGCGAGGCTCTGCGCAGGGGCGTCATAGACCTGGAGGTTTTCCTCAAGGTGCTTTATCCTTTCTGTAATTTAGTCAACATTTTTCTCCAAAACTGACTTGGCTTACATTTTTCTTCTCTTGCAGCATGTTCGACTTCTTTCCAGAAAGCAGTTCCAGCTCCGTGCCCTCATGCAGAAAGCGAGAAAGACAGCTGGCCTCAGTGATCTCTACTGACCCCTGCTTTTTCTCTTGTCCTTCTCTATATTTGGGAATTTTCTATACTTCAGCCATCACGATTTAATTTGTCCCTTTTGTAAACCCTAGCTGTCAAGGTAGATGTTTCATAGTACAATCTGTTTTTTTGGCCGTTTGACTTTTCTTTGGTCCTGTGCAGCTAGAATCATGGTGTTTGACCCCAAAGCAAAAAAAAAAAGAAAAAGATCTGAATGATTAATAGTTGGCTGTTGGATCACATTGGAAGTATCAGTATTGATGATTTGTGGATCTATTCTTATGGAGATTTTGCTTGTTAAATCAGGTGTTTTAAAGATGGCTGCAGCAAAGCCTCACAAGTAAAAACAGAAGTCAAAAAGTTTAGCAGACGTGTACAGGATGTTTTTATATCATATTCACACCCATACAGTAACTAGCTATGGCCCACATTTTCCTGGCACCCAACAATATTTTGCAAGCTTACAGAATATACCAAATTTAGTTTACATCTACAGACTGATGTATTTTGTATACTCCTACTTTTTATGTTCCATCTCTTTTCCATGTTGTCTGTCTGAATTTCTTGGTAAGACAGGGGTACTATTGTATTAATCCAGACATTAATTTATGTTTTCAAAAGGACTCTTATTTAGCCTTTTACTAAATGCACTTTGAACTGTATTATAGAGTATCTGTTTATTACTTTCTGACACCCATACAAAACATTTATATTTCTCTAGATTTATGTTAAATAAAATTTCTGTCCAAAATAATGTTACTTTCATTTGAGTGCCATTATATAAGCAATAATGCAACCTGGTGAACTTCATGCCTACAGAATACTATAGCCTGTCCAGTACTAGCCACTGGACTGTGGGCAGCTGAGTCAGCCACTCTCAAACAAACGGGGACAAAGGCAGGTCCTGTTATCCTGGCAGATTTATTTGATGTCACAGCAAAATAATCAGTGTGCAGCTGCCACCACAGGTACAGGTACTCAGATCTGATTAAAATAGAAATCTAATGTAACATCAAAACATAAATAGAACTCGGTATAAACGAATAAATACCATCACCATTGGTGACGTTTTACCAGAGTCAGAATGACTCGTAACTCTGGAGGGTTTATGGTGCACAGAAAACCTTTTCAAATTGTTAACCATTTTAAGATTATCAGAGGAGATGCTTTCCTATTGAATCCCTTTTTTCTTGCTGCATTTTACACAAAAATGTTAAATATGTATGGTAGTTCAGCTGTATCAATGCACTTTAGGGGACAAAGTTATATTTAGAAGACCTCCCATAGCCACAGAGGGCTTCAGCATCAAGAACTGGCCCAGTGATATGCAGCAGTTATATCGGGCTGCAGAGGACACCTTTCTCACGGAGAATGGAATGTCACCATTTTGTGGTAGATAAAAATCAAACAGATTACCATTGGAAATGACCAACTGGTAACAACCACATACACTTAAATACAATCTACAAGCAGGGAGTGCAGCAGCAACAGTACAGTACAGTGACATACATACATACATACATACATACGTACAGTACAGAGTAAACTGCAGTGTTTTAAGTTGTGGTAACTTCAGTCATGGCAGGAAAAATGTGCTAATCAGAACATGAAATGAATAACGTTTATAAATATTAGACAGATACTGTAGCTCATACACAAACCCTTGACCTTTTGAGAACTGGTCTAATACGGTTGTTGCATGTTGACAGCGGACACCGTTAGTATGTTTAGGAGTGATCTCGGGCCAGTAGGAGGAGCCCTCTCACAGAGTGAGCTCTTTCTGTACTCCCCACAGAGTCTCAGCGCTCTTCCTCAGCTGCTGCTCTTCATCGGGCTTCAGGGTCATGTTGATGACATCAGTCAGACCACTGTTCCCCAGGACACAGGGCACACTCAGGAAGACCTCCTCGTTGATTCCATGCATGCCCTGATGCAGACACCATGTGAGTGTTAGTTTGTAGCATAAGAAAAAAAAATCATTGGGAAGAATAAAAATAATGAACTGTTTTTACCTGGACCAGGGTGGACACGGGCTGCACTTTGTGCAGATTCTTCACGATGCTTTCCACCAGGTCAGCCACAGACAGTCCAATGGCCCAGGAGGTGTAGCCCTTCAGCTTGATGACTTCATAGGCTCTGTGGGACAGGCACAAATAGGTCAAGCTACACATGTAGGCCATTGTCTCATAATAAAAATCAGACCAGCACAAATATGAGGAATAAAATATTGTGTTTAATGGTGTGAGCACAGCAGGTAAAAGCAGCTGAGATGTGGAAATCTGCCAGTTTTCATTCATAGCAATATCAAATTCCTCAAGGGTTAGTCTGCTATTATGTCACGTGTTATATAGCACAATAGCAGCTGACCTTAAAGCCTTTTCATTCTGAAAACCTTCACAGAACTGGATATATTTAATAAATGTGATAAAATTGCTGTTGATTTTTTGACATTTAGGGCAAACACTGCACTCACCCAAGAACTACTTGTTTGTGAACTTCTTTCCAGTTTTCACTGTCAGAGTCTGCTCCCATATTTGGGTTCAGCCCCTGCAGTGACACTCCAGCCACATTAACTCCACTCCAGACGGGCACTAAGAACAAACATAAATCATCACGTCATTGCGCCACGACCCTGAAAACTTATTAGAACACTGATTTGTGAGGTGGGTGCATACCACTGGAGTCTCCATGCTCTCCAACGATCCAGCCATGGCAGCTGGAGGGGTGCAGGTGGAGCTTCTCTGCCATCAGATGGCGGAAACGAGCAGAGTCCAGGTTGGTTCCAGACCCAATGACACGGTTGCGGGGGAATCCACTCAACTTCCAGGCCACATAAGTCAGGATGTCCACTAATAACAGGAAACACTGAATGATTAGCCCATTCTCTGAGATCAGAGAGGAATTGTAACACAGCTTTAGATTATGTGTGTCAAACCTGGGTTGGAGACCACCATGAGGATGCAGTTAGGACTGTACTTGACAATGTTGGGGATGATGAACTTAAAGATGTTGACGTTGCGCTGTACCAGATTAAGACGGCTCTCGCCCTCTTGTTGGCGGGCTCCAGCGGTCACAACCACCACTCTGGAGTTCGCTGTAACACTGTAGTCTGTTGGTAAAAAAAACAAAGTAAGTTAAAAAAAATGCTCTAATAGACTAAACAACATGATGGATTTCTTCCTATTCCCACCTTTGTCTGCCACAATTTTGTGTGTCTTCAGGAAGAGGGAACCATGCTGTAAGTCCATGACCTCACCCTTGAGTTTGTCCTCCATTACATCAACCAAGGCCATCTCATCACACAGATCCTAATAAACAAATACAAACATAAGTTATTTTATTCTTAATAATAAACAATTAGAGGCAGTTTTTATTCATTGTTTAGGATTTCTTATTTATCGTGTGGAATGTGGCATTTCCTGTAGTTGGACAAGAAAGGACTTGCCAAAAGGCTTTGTCATGATAACACATTCCCCTAGAAAAACTTGAGCATGTTGCTAGTAAGATGACATATTAACCTTTTATGGGCATTAGTAACATGTAGGATTATCATTTTACTTTTTGTTCATTGTAAACCAAAATATTAATGTAAAAAACTTCTTAATAACAGAACTGATCAGATAACGTACGAATTGCACAAAAATAATACATACTTGAATGATGAGCGTACAGGAAAAATATAGATTAGTATATCTACAAGAACAGAGCTAAAGTAAATGTTTCACGCACAAGAGGTGGGGGTAAGCAAATACTGATAATATATGGTAGTTTTGACATAAGATATACTGCATACTAGCACAACACTGACTAGATAAGAAACAGCCTACAAGTCCTATGAGACTCAACACATGTGCAATACACCGTTAACTGATAAGTGTTGTTGTAAAACTGTAAAAGAAACAGCCAAAACGGCTTTTTATAAGACTTAGTGCAGACTTTGAGTCATTTTCATCCCACCTTGAGCAGTATGCTGATAGCGGACGCCATTCCCACCATGCCAACGCCCACAACTGTCACTTTGTTCCTGCTGCCGACTGCCTCCTCCTTGGACACATGGCTGATCAGCTTCTCCTTGGTGGACATCTGCGTGATAAACGACAACAGGTGTAAGACAGAAGGAAAGAGTGAAAGATACGCTTCTGATACTGTATCTGAGTCAATGTACACTCCCCCTGTTTCATCATTACCACATACAACAGACACTGACCTTTGTGTAACCTTCATTATACACATTTCCCGTCATGTGATTTCCTAACTCCAACTTAGGGACAGTCTGTTCTTTCCTGTGCCTTGTCTTTGCCATTTTGGGGGGTGTCCATGGCAACTAAGTACTCCCTGAGAAGTATTGCATCCCCAGATCTCTGCCAAGTAGCAGAAATAGCAGTACGCACAGACAGACAGAGGCCAGCAGGCTCACGCTCGCTGCTGTTACATCATCAGGCCTTGTCGCAGTGATGTGGAGCACAGAATTTCACTCTGAAGAGGATATTGGCTCACTACTAGGCCTATATTTTAACCAGGCCAGCCATACCGAATATCCCCTCATCCAATTATCCCTCTCCTAAACGCTTACATTAGACAGGCACGACCATCTGCCAAAAATTTACTCTTTTATTCACTTTACGAGGTTTAAAACAAGACAATGACCAGCAATACCAACCAGTCAATGAGTAGTTTTACAGTTTCAATGTTTAGTTTTAGATCTGAAAAATTTAAACCAAAGACATTGCAGCAAAATTTGCCTTTCCTCTACCTTCAGGCTGAATGAAATGTGATCACAGATTAGGCCGCTACCCCCACTACTGGACTGTACCAACACGAAGGATGAGGAATGTACCAAATGGATTAAATTGTGCCACTGCAGACTAGCATCACCAAGGCCATCCAGGAATCTGCACTTGACCCGTCAGATCACCACATCCACGAAGAAAACAAAGGACATGGCCTTCCAATATTAAAAAAACACAAATAAAATGGCTTAACATTAACAGAACTTCCATTTCAAAAGGTGAAAACCATACCTGCCTTAACTGTAGGTCTATTTTCACCTCAACAGGCTGTCTACAAGTTTAGCCCAGCATCATGTTTCCACGGACCATTTTTACGCACCGTTTTTACGATCCATTTTACGCACCCTCCAATTATCTTCTACAAGGTGCAGCAAGGGATCACGTTACAAGAAACAGGTCATAAACTGTAGTGGAAACGTGACGCTGTTTGCAATAGCACAAAACGTCCCAGTCACCTATTTCATTGATTCATCTCGACACGCCCATTTTCATCCAGAAGTGCGCACCACGCAACACGCTCTAACGGGATTAACGGCTAAAATGCAGTAAACGTTTGGTAGTAAGGGGTAAAAAGTAAGAACAAAGCTCCCTTACCGTGTCGATGTGTGGGGTGAGTTCTTTGTGAGAGCTAGTGGAATGTGAGGGTCTATCTGGAGTAGCGATTTCCGCAGAGTGCAGTCGCGCGTGTGGAGCGGAGCCGTATTTATATCCGCCTGCGTCCGCCGTCTACGTCATCACGCGGAATCAACTGGCGAGGCGGTGCATGTTTGGAGTCACGTCCTCCAGCAGCGCAGAGGAGCCCACCAGTCAGACAAGCAGCATCACGTCCAACGAGGCTTACAATGAACTCTTTCAAACACAAACAGAGATTAAACTGTACAGTGGTAGGTCTATATGCTCCCTTTGGACTGGTGCCGTCTCTAAATTAAATTCTGTTAGGTTTCATGGCCAAATAATCCTCTATTTCAGTGCTAAAAAGCTGCTCTTGACTCGTGACGTGGATGCGTAAACCTGGGGGGAAAAAATAAAAATAAATACATACAAAATAAATTTAAAAATGTAAATAAACAAATTAATAACTAACCGATAATTTTGGTTAGGCCTAGGTGTTGCCAGGCAAAGGTTTGGTTATTTATTCAACAGGAAATGACTCGGCTAATTTTACTACACGTACCACACGTTTGAAGGGATTTTCCTCTCATTTGCGGATTGGTCACTATGAGTAATCTAACCAGAACTAAGACACTAAGGTACAATTTACACACAGATAAAGAAACTCCCCCCTCTGAGTTGTCGCTAGAATGCAATATTCTCAATGCAGTAATACCAGAAGTACTTGAATGACAAAACTGAGTGGCACAAAGATGCCATTTTACGCGAGGAGATGAGAGTCATATTATGTAACACTCTTACCTAATACTTCCTTTTCCAGTTTGGCTCCCTCTAGTGGCGACTTTGTAAAGTTACACGGCTGCACCTGCGCTTCTTTATTTTTTTTATGAGTCAAACGCCACACCACACCTCCACCTATAATGGCCTCTCATGATCTCTCGTATGTGTCACGGAGAGTACATAGACTTCTTGTACTACTATAACCTCCAGGCATGATTTTATTCGCCTGATGCAATAGACCCACAATTCCTTTACACAGGGCTGGCCCAGCCTATAAGCAAACCAAGCAGCTGCATAGGGCCCCAAGGCCAACAGACAGCCTCCAAGATCCCATACATTTGTATTGAAAATCATATAATATGTAAAGTTATACTGGAAACAGTGTTCAGGTGTTTACAGCAGCCTAAATATCCCTCTATGAAGATTACATTTGTTTAGTTTTTTATATATATATATATATATATATATATATATACAGTAGCAAAATATCTGCTGCCTACATTTGTTTCTGAACCAGGTATAAGTGTGGATAATGCTATGTACTTACACCCCCAAGGTGCTCTGAGGCAGCCGAGGTACTTCTGAATGGCTGTTTTACAAGTTAGATTAAAACATTTCAGTCTTTCAGTCATATAGAAACACAATTGGACAAGGTGATGAGAGCATGGTCATAATGTTGTGAAATGTGAGTCACCAATAGCTGAGCCCAGATACATCGACTGCCAACGGGCCCAGAGACAAATTCTGCTTAGGGCCCCCTGAAAGCTAGGGCCGGCCCTGCCTTCACCAGACGTCAACCAGAGTCACGTAGTTTGTTTACAGGCACACTGCAACTTCCCTGGTGGTTTTGTGGTTTGCTTGTCGAGAAGTTATTACTTTGTCTGTTCCACTGGCATTAAACCTACCCATCTTGCATTTATACAGTTATGGGTGTTTTTATTTCTAACAAAAATACATAGAAAACCATGCCCTCTAATTGTGAGTGGGATTTCCTCTCCATAGATCTTTATTCACCTTATTCCAGAAGTTGCCGTGGGCACTGCCATCGTCATTCTGGTTGTATTATTTTGCATGGGGTTGCAATTAAGTTTTATACGAACTACAGAGCCTGTGTAAAGAATCTATGCACAACAAGAAATCAACACTGTAAACATTTTACACAAATCAACCTACTTTATATCATATTTTAGCAGCAAAAGCAGCAAAACTTTCCCAAATTCTCCAATGAAATGAAAGGGATTCTTGCTTAGCCGAAAGTACCATCACAAAGAAAGCACAGTTTAGGAGCATTTAGGGGGCAAAAGGGGGCAGGGCGGACTAAGGTTCATAACCGCCATAGTAATGTGGAACATTCCAGGTCATAATATCTCCATGAAGTAAAGCAGATGGTTACATAGTGTACCTTTAAGTTAAGATGGATACTGGTAAAGCACACTCACTCCTCTACTGAAGAGACAGTGAAGTGAAACTGCCATCACAAGGAAATTGAAATAGGTTGAAATAACACACTGACTAGACCCATGTGTGCTGGTAGGTGGGCCAAGAGTTTAGGTTGGAACATTGCCAAATAAAACAGGTCGCATTGAAGTTACTTAGCTTATTAAAAATGCTGTCTAAAAACAGAGAAATTCAAATGTGTAGATCTATGCTTTGAAAATGAGTAAATGCCTATAACTTATTTTACTGCTATTCAAATTAAGTGATTAATCAATAATAAGACATATACAATGAAATTACAGTCACTGAATCACTAAACTAGCATCCTGGAAAAAAAAACAAAACTAAGCATACATGTGGTAATAATTGAGAATGCATCTTCAAGAACCCTCCTATCAGGTCAGTACTATAGCTTTTGTATTGTGGGTTTAAACACGAAGAAGGCAGCCCCTCACCCACCGTTCTTCCACCACCTCCCCCAAGATCTGTGTCGTTTCTTTCTCTAAAAAGACAAAAGGTCAGAACAGGCCCAGCTGTCATGGCTCCTCTTACTGGGTGTGCTGACCAGCTGGCCCCATTCAAACACTACACTGACAAATTCAGTAGAACTTTGCAAAATCCTGTAATACCTCTATGTCACAATAAATACTATAAAGTTTATCGTTCAGAAATGATAGATAGAATTATACTCTTTAGGGGTTAATTTTGATTGCGCATACTTTTACTTTTTGTTATCTTTCTGTACTAGGATACAATTTGTAGAAGGTTGAATACATCTGTTCTGCTCATTATAGAGAAAAAAACTAACTACAGTACTAAGGTTTAATTCTGCCATTTATTCATTTCAGGTCATGTTTGTTTTTTAGAATATTGTACGCTTAGAATAGTCTTTTAGGGGGACAGTTATTTTCATCATTATTGTTTACCATCTACATTTTTATTAACAATATAAGCTATAGCTCTTCAAAATGTGTTAGCGTGACATGGCCTGTACCCTTATCTCCTAAGAATGTTGAGAACAAACCTGGGCTGGCACAGTTTTGGTCATTACAAACAAACACTGGCATCGTCACAGCTTGGTGCACCTGTCCTGCCGCAACTTCTTTTGTTTGCCTTCTCTCCACACCTGTCAGTCACGTCAAAATAATTTAAAAAGATTACAGATTGAATGAGTTTTTTGGTTTCACAAACAAAAGCACCTGAGCCAGTCCCTGCCTTCCAGCCCCAGAGACCCACACACCCTCTTGTGGTTATCACATCAGCTGAGGTGTGAGTATTTTAAACACACAGGACAACACATGTTTACCAAACAAGCAGAATGGCAAGGTTGGTTTTAATGAAAGTTGCTCAACAATGTGCAAGTTTAGTCTAATCTCAGAACTGGTTACCTAAATGAATTTTTCAAATCTGGTTGTGCAAGAGCAGAGCAATGCAAGTCACCCAGTTTATCTTTTATTTCATTCCATTATTTATTCTGGCTTGCCACTGTGATCCGATTACACATCTAAGCCCATTTTACAGTTTTTTGATATCTTTCTATTCTTATTATACCTATGAACAGTTTTGGCTTAGTGTCTAGTCTATTTTCTCTTTAAACATGCAATCAAAAATATAATTCTGTGACAACACAATGTAAATTAATTACAGTTCAAACTATTTAGCATTAACCAATCACCTACAGATGAATGCAGATGTGAACAAGTGAAAATGCTACCACCACCACCATCATCATCATCATAGACTACTTTTTCTGTAGGCTACACAGTTTGATTTGGTTTTTCCTTGTTTCCTTTGTGTCTGGGTCACCATGCAGCCAATCAAGCCCAATATTTGCATTTTAGGTCACCCACGTTGCCAAACTTGTGCCACATCTTGCTCATTTGGCAGTTACCACAATATGAACAGGCCTAGATCAGCTGTTCTTTTACTTTGGGCTAAGACAATAAAAATAAACGTGCCTTTTCTCGGACGGTGTCCTGTTCACTGTCCCAGGAGATGATCTCAGCAGAGTAGGTGGGGGTCGGATCAGATGCGAGGTCAGGTCAAGTCACATTCAACATATTATATAACAGCGCCGCCTGTTGGCAAGGCATCTGAGCAGACTTCGCACACTGCTATATCACATCAAGGCACCGCGCGTGACTTCTTCTACGGGAGAAACAAGGTATATTTAATTAAATTATGTAATAGCTACAATTGGGAAGAAATCACCTCGAACATTATATTTCCCTATTGATATTCAAAGGGAAAGATTAATTCCTTACTTCATTCAATGTAAGCAGAAATAAACGCCCA
Organism: Periophthalmus modestus; assembly: GCA_019594935.1. Classification (NCBI taxonomy): domain Eukaryota; kingdom Metazoa; phylum Chordata; class Actinopteri; order Gobiiformes; family Gobiidae; genus Periophthalmus; species Periophthalmus modestus. Next base: position 29,489,327 of record JAIEZT010001390.1, on the reverse strand, counting down.
CGACGACGATACCTTGACTTTCTTCTACGAAATAATAAAGAATTAAAAATAAAATTGTAATTATTTCAGTGTCCATTTTACATCTTTATGTCACAAGTCAACTTCCGCATAGCTCATTAGTCAGCAGCCGTTACTGTTGTTAGGCGACGTAACGTAAGCGACGTAACGTACGCAACGTAATGTATGCTACGCAACTTAAGCGCACAGAGGTTTTAGTATGCTCTGTGGCGTAGGCCCGTCCCATTTCGACACGGCCTTTGAGCCCACCGAGACTACACGGAGGAGTACCCCTCGTCGACCGGGTACTTCGAAGGGTACAACCGTCAAACTGGGACACGGCCAAATCTTGAACTCCTTCAGTTGGCCTTTCAAACACTTCACATCACTGGTTTAGACTAGGTGACCTTATATTTTATCTACCGTCACGATACAGCCAAATGAAACACAATGGAAACACAGAAAGGCCTCAGTAAACCAACCCATGTATCAAGTTTGAGAGGACTGGCAAAACATTTAACAGTTAGCCATATCAGCACAAGCACCAAAATTAGTCAGTAGCAAAATGTGCCTAAGCCTACAGTGCAAATGAACAGATTCCACAGTGGATACAGTGTCTGCTGGTCCTGCTTAAGACAGACATCACCTAACCCTGATTATGTCACACTGAACTAAACAAAATCACTTTTCAGACAGGTTTTAATGTTCCAGCTCCTTCACACGGTCAGTCTAATGTGGAAACTGTAGCTCCTTGTTTTTGCTAACATGATCAGGAGCAAGTAGGTCAAACATAAACCACTTTTTTTTATTTCTCCTAGCTAATATAATTAATTATTGAATAATAATATTAATTTGAAAAATACTCTGAATGTAGATGGTGTATTAGTTTAATTATTGATATTTCATTCTCAAAACGCTCCGTGAATAAAGTAGGAGTTTATCCTTTAGCCTGAACAGTTAATTGTAGGTAAGTATGGAGGTTTTTATTTATTTAAAATTGTACAGAATTGATGTATAAACATCTATGTCCCTAGATACAAATATTGCTTTTACTGATAACAACTGACTTAAACTGACTTAAATACAAAATCTCTGGAAATGAACAAGTTTTTGGCCAACCGTTTTGCCCCTCATAAAAGCCTAATTTATTATTATGGTTCTCAAGACAATTATCCAATCAGAAGGTAGTATGATCATCACGTGATCCTCATATTTGAATAGTTATTACTTGCAGCTCTACTGAGCTTTCACATGAGGCATGGCCTGTCCATGTACTGAGAATGATAAATAAAATAAAATAAAAATCCTTTTTAAGGCAGTGAAAGCGCAGGCTGCTCCACTTCAGGTAAACTGCACAGCCTCTTGACGCTTCGGGGAAATAACAGCAGAGGGCGCCACTTCACAAGGAATAGATTACCAAATTCTTGCATTATAGCTGAACACAACAGCATTCTTTAGCAGACTTCTTTTACTGTTTATAAACCATGTATGTTCTTGCAATAAAATAAGAAACAAATTACAATAGCAAAACAAATATAGAAAGTGCTTTCTCCTGATAAAAGTGTTATTCAGAGACAGGTCTGGTGGTTGTCAGGTCTTTGCATAAATTACCTGAGGTGATGAGAACATGAGACTTTGTTATATTTTAAATGTATCTATCTTAATCATCATAATTATGTAATCAGTTGGTTTGATTCATTGTAATGGCTTTAGGGGCCCTACATAAATTGACCACTGAAACCCACTACACAGACATGAAACACTGGAGATCCATCTGTGAATCAGGTTGTTACAAAACAACCTATATGTGGACTTTCTAATATTCTAAACAGTATACAGCCTTTATGACTAAACTATGGGATCTCAAATTCACATTCTATCCTCCACTGTCCCCCACTTGTATTATGCACTCATAAAGTTTGCAGTGCAGTACTTTTCATATTACATACAACACTGGAACAGAAGATGCACATTTTCTTCATTGAAACCCTAGAGCCTCATACTTATTGTACTTCCTCATATTTTCTATCACCCACAATGCACTTGGGATGTTCTTTGATACTTCGGCTGAATTTAACACGTTTACAGAAGACAGATGAAGTTTCATTAGACCACTGTCAGATCCATCTCGTAATAATGTGCTTGTGTTGCCTTGTGGATATGCTCTCTCAAACTCTATCAAACCTAAGTAACCTATGTCTTCAGTACTTGTTTTGTCCTCTCTGTGTCTTCCCCGATTCAATCAACTTCAGCTATTGTCCAATTTCTCAGTGGAATACAAAGGCACCAATCGGCCATGTTTGTTGCTTATGTCTCTACTACGGGGTCTTGTTGTTATTGTGTCGTGCTTTGGGACCACAGAGGTGCTTCGTACTCATGATACTCTCCCGCATGACCAACACAGAAGGGCTGGTAATGGGGTGGGCAATCTAATAAGTGAGGCCACAGCTTCCGCCTCTATGCAGCCAGATTAGAAATAGAAACAGGGCCAAGTACCAGCACTACATCAATCACAAAGGGACTCTGTGCAGAGGATGAAACAACTTTGTCAGAGCATCATCCAGCCCACAGATGTTTGGAACAGTTTACCTGGGAGAGTGGGTTTTGTCATTCATCTCAATCATTTGCTTGGCAGTCAAAGAGGCAGAGAGCATATTCATACCATACCCAAATTTAATGGGCCTGTACCAAATTTTTTCCTATGTATTTGAGAAAGTTTGTCTTGCTCCAGTAGAGATATACTGTATACGCAGCTTGTGAAGTCAGAATAAGTCCAACTCTGCAATGGTCTCTGAAAGTTGTGAAAAGTGCTTATAAACATGTAGAGGCCCTTTTTGTCCCACATTTGGTTGAAGGTATTTGGGGTGGAGCCTTAGGGGTGGAGTCTTGTTGCTCATAGCCAGTTGGCCTGATTATTCTTTGTGTGGAAGCTGTACAAGGCTGAGACCAGACAGTTTTGTTTTTTTCTGACCGTGTGAAACCAGATTTACTAAACCAGGACTAAACCAGGACTAAACCAGGACTAAACCAGGACTAAACCAGGACTAAACCAGGACTAAACATGGGAAATCAGCGTTTTAGTTTTCTGCAGCTAAAACCTGGAACAGTCTTCCTGAAGATGTGAGACAGGCCTCTACTTTGACAATGTTTAAAGCTCAAAACTGTTCTGTTTAGCTGTGCATATGACTGAAAGGGTTTTATTCTGCACTTTTCTGCTTTAATGTTAATTCTATGATGATTATTAATTTTTTATTTGTTTGTATTTTGATTTTAATGTCTTTCTTATTCTGTAAAGCACTTACTTGAATTACTTTGCATATGAATTGAGCTATACAAATAAACTTGCCTTGCCCTTGATATTCATTTTCACCTCAGACACACGAGTCAAGCTAAAGCCCTCACAGCTATAGAGCCAAACTGTGGATTTAAACTGCCACTACAAAACTCACTGTGGTGAATAATTCGGATGCGTGAGGAACATCTTTGGACTGTGCTGCAAACTGTTTAAAATGAAGTCTCTCACAACAAAATTGCTCAGTAGTAGTTACTTCAAAATAACACTCGATAGCTGCAATATAAGTTAGTTAAAGTAAGAGGAACAACTCGAGCTATCTGTTTCCATGAATTATAAGTAGGCCTGTCACGATAATTACCATTTCTCATGTGTATATTTTCTATGTAAAAGTGGAGAGATTTGGGGTATTTCACATGTGAGCTGTAAAAGGCTGAATAAGTAACTTCTATGGATAATTACTGACCAATAATAGTAGATTATACATTGCAGCTCAGGCTTTTTAATGATACCGTTTATTTAAATTGCTTTACTGGGATTGTATCAGTGCTTTAAAGTACAGGGTGGCCCAGTTGTCACTGACACTTTTAAATCTTCAATAGCTCCTATAATTCTTAAGTTATACTTACCAAATTTTAGCAGCAGATAAACTGAGTCAGAGATTTTTGACAATATACACAGTTATAATTGTTCACTTACACTTGAACTTATCACTACGTAAACTAGGGAAATTGAAAACGACCAAATTTTTAAAATTAATGTTTTTTAAGGGTCCACCATTTTGGGTTTGTCACTGAATAGCCCAATCCAACACACTTTGCATAACAATTGAAATCATTTCTTATACTTATTTGATCCTTGATATTACGTTTTAAGTCGTTTATTGTCTGAAGTTTATTCACAAACACCTTTTCTTTAAGATAGCCCCACAGGAAGAAATCGGGACTAGTCAGTTCTGTGGAGATCACATACTGCCCCCTGTCTTTGAAAACGACTTATTATTCCTTTCCTCTGTATATCTCTGCATATCTCTGTATAAATATATCCATCCAATTTCTTCCACTTATATGGGGTCGGGTGGTGGGGGTAGCAGTCTCAGCATGGACTCCCAGACTTCTCTGACCCCAGACATTTCCTCCAGTAGGACCCCAAGGTGTTCCCAGGCCAGCTGACCAATACGATGTACTAATATATCTTGTCCCAGAATCTATTATCATGACTGGCCTAATTGTAAGGTATTCAAGTCTATATACTGATTAAAAGCAAAGACTGAGTACAAAGCAAGTAAAAGAAAAATTCTATTCCGTTTGACTATGGATCATACCTGAACGACTGAGGGATTAGACAGATGACTGAAGTAAAGTTTAAGAAGCGATACGGGAGCTTAGGCTAATTCATAAATCGGTTTGCCAAAATGCTTGTATTTATCTGCTATCACTTCTCATTCAAACTCCATATCACATTTGACCATGCCTTATCTGATACTTCACTATCTTACACCACTATGCTTTCCTACCCAGGCCCCTCTCAGCTTGTTTCCTGCTTCCGCCTCTGCCTGCGGCCTCCTGCTCTGGCCTGATAGCATCACTTATGAGCCTGTTTTATTAACCACCCACTGGCAGATTAACGGCGACAATAATAGACCAATCAGATGCAATTACGGCACGATAAGGCCAGGTAGAACACAGAGCCCGACGTGGTGCTAAACTAGATTAGCTAGCGTGTCTCTGCATACATTTCCATATTTGTATTCATGAGTTGTGCAATTTATTTTTTGCCCTGGGTCTTAATCCCTGTACGGCCAGATATCATTATCAACAGATGTGAAATCGGGGGGTTTCATCTGATGTTAATTGAAGCCATAATGCACAACCAGGAAGTTAATTTTTACATAGACGCATGCAGCTTATGACTCGAGCTTCTCAATCAAATTTGTTGTTATTACTTATGCAAGAGCTTTGAAATCGCTGGAGAAATCCCATATCATTAAAGCACTTGAGTTGGCACCTGTGTATGTTCAACTGTGCACAGTGGTTGATGAGGAAAAAACAAGTAGGAGGCCAGAGATGAGTTGAAGCCTGGGGGGACATGGGAATTCTACCCAAGTTTGATTTCCATGACAGCTGTCTGGATTTAACCTCCTCCACAGACAAAACACTAACTAATAATGACTTACAAACCAATATATAGTTCATAACATTACATTAGCTGTGCAGTAGGATATTAACACGAGTTCAGACCTTTACTTTGCAAATTGTTTATTTTAATATTTTGTGTTTTATTGCATTCTTTGCCCTAAATCTTTACTTGTTTTCATATGTATTGTCATCTATCTGTTTGAGCTAATTCCTAAATCCTTATGTGTATTGATATGTAATGTTGTCTATCTCTTTGACCTGGAGGTAGAAGACGCCCAACGAAATTTATTCTGATAAATTTAGTTCTGGATGCACCTGCATGAATGAGGACTTGTTGATTATAAGGTAGAGAACAAAGCCTACTGTATTCCTAAATTGTGCGTTCTGAAGATAGAAGACGTCAGACAACACATTGTCCTTGATGCACCTCGCAATAACATGTTTTTTATTAATACGGAAGGGACAAAAATTAGGTCATAGAGAGAGATAAATTACATATCAATACACGTAAGGATGTAGGAATTAGGTCAAACAGATAGATAACAATACATATGAATACAAGTAAAGATTTAGGGCAAAGAAAATGTGTATATATATATTTTTTAAATGACAAGATGTTCATCCAGCATGTTACATTTTTGTTATCCTATGTAAAAGTTTTAATAAATGAACTTGTCATCGTCAGTGGTGGTAACGTAACAAAGTACAAGTAGTAAAGTCCTGCACTTAAAGGGAGTTAAAGAAGCTATTTTTGTTGTGAAAGACAATCTTCCTTAAACAGGATCTCTCACATCTTCAGACCCAAAGCAAACAAAAGAAACAAAAGAGAATAGTAGGGCCATTAAAGGTTGAATAGGGCCATTAAAGGCTGAAACTGGAGACAAAAGCTGTTTACAGTTTCAGTGTAGTTAGCTCCTCTTTTCAGATAGATATAAGGCAGTGTCCACCAGCAATCTGACCAGAACTGAAGAAGCAGCTTGGATGAGCAGCGAAACATCTTCACTCCTACAACAATTAGTCCAGTTTACAGATTTAAACTTCGTCTTTTGCTACTGTACTTAAGTGCATTTTGAAGTGGGTAGTTTTACTTTTGCTTCAGTACATTTGAGAGGAGGTATCTGTACTTTCTACACCTCTACATCTTTGAACTGGACTGAAAAGTAAAAGTATTTTTTATTACAGCTTGAGACCTGCTGAAAAGGCTGAGGGGTTTATTTTTAATACATTCATAATCTGAGCAAACAAAAATAAACACATAAAAACTATTCATTATTCTTCAGTTCTTTATCAAAATCACTGCATTAGAAGCTTTATTAGCGCTCACAATCTGCAAGAAATACTTTTACTTTTTACTCTTTAAGTACATTTTTAATTTTTTAATAATACTTTTACTTAAGTAGATTTTTTCATTGATTACTTCTTCCACCTCTGGCAATCGTTAAAGTTTGTGTTTGTTATCCTTGTTGCTTCACCCTCCACATTGTTCTCTCCATTCCCACAGTAAATGGTTGCAACAGGAGAGAGCGTCTGACATAAAGAGTCCACCAAATCAATATATAAAAACACACACAAATAAACAATCAGGTTATCCCTCAGCTGTTTTCCTTTGTGCAACTAGAAACCATTTCCAAATGTGTGAGCCCTGTGTTTGAACCTGTGGGCTGCTGGTTCGACGACTGTCCTCTGTGACTCCAACAGCACAAATCATCAAAGGGGGCCACTAATTATACAATGTTTAATTGGGTTTCATGCTCTGTGCTTCCAGTGGCAAACACAACTTGTTACTTGGCACTGTTATTGGTGCAGTAATCCCTCCCATGTCACAGCTCAAAGGACAGTCTGCTTGTGTCGAATGAATCAAGGACACATGTAAGAAAAGAGGTATTAGAAATGGATGGATGAATAATGTGGAAAAAATATGATTTAAAAATGAAATGTTAACTTTAAATGTTTAAAGCAGACCTATTTATTAATACAGATCTATTCATTAAAGTGGATCTATTATGCAACTTTTTAGAGCTTTTTACTCACCTGCAGTACTACTTGGAGTGATTCGTGCATGTTTGAGGAGTCTTTAATCGCTTATTTTCAAGAAGCTATATTGCTGATCAACCCTCGTTTTTGCTATCACCTGTACACGGCCACTGCTCCGTACTTACTTTGTTCTCCAATCTTATTTAATTTGCTTCACTGCGTAGTCATTTTGGTTCAAATGAAAAAAGAAAATCTGCTGCTTGCTAGCGTGATGTGCAGCGATCCATGGAAGGTGCCAACCATGGATCTATTGGTGCCAACTCTTTGTTGTGATGACGTTTATGGTGACGTCAGCTCCCTTTGGACGCAGCAGTCAGTGAACTTGCTTGTTTTAGTAGGTTGTTTTAGATGAATATCCATTCATCCATTTTCTTCCATTTATCCGGGGCCGGGTCACGGGGGTAGCAGTCTAAGCAGGGACTCCCAGATTTCCCTCACACCAGACACGTCCTCCAGCTCCTCCAATGGGACCCCAAGGCGTTCCCAGGCCAGCCGAGAGACATAGTCCCTCCAGCTATCCTCCTGCCGGTGGGACATGCCAAGGAAATGAATATTGAGATTTCAAATGAGAAAATTAGAACATAATAATCTACGGATGTCAGGTATTACAGCTGTATAGCAGACACGAGTGCAATATGTTCATTCATTTATGTTTAATTTCTTTTTTTATTTATGCAAAAAGTAGATTTTGTTTACCATCATATTCTTTTATCCAATAACAATAATCTGAAAATACATAAATGGCAGGCACATTTTATTGAATGTCATTAATGAGTAAGGAGGAGACAAGGGGCTAGTGGTTGTGAAGCAAAGAAGATGGAAAGGCTGAGGTGGTTGTGGATTCTGTTGCTGCAGAGAAGGTTGTAGCATAGCAAAAATACACACAGAATAGCCTTTCTGGGTGACAGTCAGAGATATAAAAGCTTGTAACAATAGGCAAAACAGTTTTCCTGGTTAAATTTAGATAAATGTTTTGCCAAAATAAGCCCATTAATCTTATAATTCTGAATCCATTCTTTGACCTTGAGGTAATCCACCGTACCGCCTTCCTAAATTACATGAACATTAAAAAATTCACCATGCACAAAATTAAAATTCAACTTCCCCCTTACTTCCCCTTTTGCGCGTCCCAGTTCTAATTATCCCAAAAATGTATTTCCATATTTCACAATCTTCTGTATTATTTGTTCAACAGCCCAATTGGACGCATAGGTGGCCCCACATTCCCGCACACACCGACGGAAAAGCAGCACAAAGCTTCCCAGTTCGGTGACCTTAACGCAGGATTGGTAAAGGGATGGTGTGTGCGGCTGTGGTCAGGTTAATTGAAGCTGTTAGAGTGAAAATGATTCCCTTGGGGGGGGAGGAGGGGGTCGGCAAGGGGCAGATAGGGAGACACCGGGGGAAAGGCGGGGTGGGGAGGAGGGTCAGAAAAAGGGGATTGTTCCTCAACCCGAGAACAGGAGGCAGTGATACACGAGGACACCAGGATGAATGCGTTCGTCTAAAGGTCACTGCGGAGCATGTCCTTCCCACATCGCTTGGGATTTCATGCTTCTCGACAGTTGTTTGTGGAATTGCAGACAGTGCTATCCATTTGAAGAAAAGCAAATCGGAAATGAAATTGAAAAACTATTTATTGTATTTATTTTATATATATGTCACAATTTGAGCATAATTATTGCCATTTCCTGTGTTGTGGAAAAAAAATACAATTCTAGATGAAAACAAATCCATCTGTGAAGCCTATTGAGGTTTGAAATACAAAAAAGGTTTATTCTTATTCTTATTTCTTATTTTTCGGCGTCCTGAGTCTCTCCTACTCCGTCCCCAGTCTTCAAGTCTCCTCCCAAGTATCTGAGCTCTGAGTATTTACACCAGAATGACAAAGCTACATACATTTCAAACCAGAGTGACTTTTGTTTCACACCCATAAGATAATGAACTTTTACACACATAGAACAATGGATGGAGACAGAGCCTTCACACATTTTAATGTCTGGTCTGGATCTGACAGACTGAAAGATCAAATGCTTTTAAAGACACGTGATTAAAATGATTTCATAACATGAATATACTTAAATTTCCATCACATCCTGCATAATGATACCAGAGTTAGCTTCACATTACAGCTCCCAGTTTATATGAGACAACCTACAAACAGATTACGTTGGTTGAGCATGGTCAAACATACACAGAAATGTTCAAAATTTACACAAGATGCCCTTCCAGATCATAATGTACAAGAGCATGTGGAATTTAAAAGTGCCCTATGTGATGTCTCTGTAATCCCTCAGTCGTCCAGATCTGATCCACAGCAAAAGATGAAGTTTAAATCTGTCAGCTGGACAAAAAGTTGTTGGAGTGAAGATGTTTTGCTGCCACTTCTTCAGTTCTGGTCAGATAGCTGGTGGATGAGAATGTACCACAGTATGACATTAAATGTGTCTCCCTTGCATCCATTTAATCACAGATGTTTTACTTGGACAGATATTTTAACATGGATTCTTACCGAGAGCAGATTCGCCTCTTCACAGATCTGACATCTACTTTGGGCTGATATAGAGCTGTCTGTTTGTCTCTATGGAGAAGAAGAAGTTTTACGCCAGACAGTAGGACATTCTCAGCCAAGCAAGAACATCTCCAGATAGACAAGCAGGTAGGAGATCCTCTACTAGAAAGACTCTGTAGATAATGTAGGACATGTTCAAAATGCGGTAAAACTAACAAAAACATTCTGGTCTGTGTCTCCTGCAAAATTACTTGAACTCTTCATCTAAGAAATTGCGCTGTCAAAACACTGTTTTTTATCACAAGTTTTAAAAGCTTTACTTGGTTGAGCAATCTTTCTCTTCAAACAAAAGCCATTACACAGTTGCAGTTTTATTATTGTTGGAGTCCTGCAGAGAGTTAAATGCTTTTATTATATTATTCCAGTAACAACACAATTACTTCTACGGCAGTTTATGGGGGAAGTAATGAAAGTCAGGCTTGTAAATGTAAATGGAACCTGCGTAGTCAATTAAACCAGAACACATTGATTGCAGATTTATACAGAGTGCCAGTCACCTTCAAATGAAACATCTTGTGCTAAAATACCCTCTATCTGATGATGAATAGGTTGTAGCCGTCTCTAAAGCTTGGAGCTACTTGAACTCCAGTTTGACCTGCAACCCATTAGATTCAATACACTGCAGGGAAACGTTTACAGGGCAATGGGAATGTCCTAATCACTTTTACTGCAGTGGAAACATGCAATTGGTGTGACCTGGGAGTCAATGGCGACCTTCAGGACACAAATAAACATAACCAACTGTATTACTGCACACTTCAGAGACACCACAGCAGATCCAAGTGAAATTATTCTTAATATTATTTTAATTCGATTGCGTATGTATTTGCAATTCTCACCACACACGGGTCTAATTGGTCATAGCCATAGGCTGGGTGATGATGTTAGGTAATTATGAAGAAAAAAAAAAGATGCAAATGGAATTATTCATTTCTGATGTCAATGAGAACAGTGTTTATCAAAAGTATTGATCATGTACTCTATTCAAAATGTACAATGATGTGTAATTAAAAGCCCTGTACCTGTGTTTGTCTCCTGTAGGTTAGATTACTGTAACGTCCTGCTCACTGGCCTCTCCAAACGAGCCTTAAGACAGCTGCAGTACATCCAGAACACTGCTGTTTGGGTCCTGACTAGAACCAGTAAGTACAAAAACATAAGTCCTGTGTTCAGGTCTCTGCACTGGCTTCTGTGGCTCAGAGAATAGACTTTAAAACAGCTCTGCTTGTGAACAAGTCTCTCCATGGCCTAACACAAAAGTACATATCCGAAATGTTAGAGCCACATGAACCATCTCACATTCTGAGGACTTCAGGGACCGGCCTTCTGCTGTAGCCCAGAGTCAGGACTAAACATGGAGAATCAGTGTTTCAGTTTTCTGCAGCTAAAACCTGGAACAGTCTTCCCGTTGATTTATGTTTTAATTAGTTTATATAGAGATTTTAATGTCTTTCCCATTTTCTAAGCACTTTGAATTACTTTGTGTATGAATTGTACTATACAAATAAACTTTCCATGCCTTACAGAGTTTTGCCGTGACAGTACAGATAACAAAAACTATCGTGCTTATTTCCTGATCATCGGACAGTAAAATGCTTTTTAATTAGATGCAGAAAGCACACAGCTGACTTATTTTGACCTCAAGAGCTGTGTATACCATAAATATGCACTTGGAAAGACACGATGGGGTAAAAATTGGGTACAGGACCTTTGAGAATTAATTTTAGTGGGCCCAACTGTTTTTCCCATAAGATGCAAACTTCAACAACTAACTTTACTTTAGCCAGGGGACAGTTTCAGTGACATTCTTGGTTCAATATGGGAATTGCATGTATTTTTATCTTTACACCATACAGAGCCAAATCCCATTACAAAACTTAGATGTACTTGTACTTACTTCACTGTCTTATGTCCAAACTTAAGTCTTTCATTTCCACTACAGAAGCCTGGGGGACTCCACGGTGTAATTCTATGATATATGGCCAGTACATGTTCTTTCTAGTGATGCACACTGCACACACAGCACAGTCCAGGCGTCTACAGTGGTCGACATTGCCAGAAGCAGATTTCCAATTGGCTTGAGACGAAAGCTTACCTTCCAATGCCATTTTCAAGGGTACTCAGCCATTGTATGAGAGAGAATGCGGGAAAGGTCACTCTGTAGATGCAGGACCCAGAAGCAACTGTTAAATGGGTATTGGCAAATAGTCAGTGAATGTAAGAATAATGTGCTTTTTTGTTGTCGGGCAAAAGTCCAGAGTAAACAAGTGGATACGCTGAATACAATGCTGCTGGGGGTTAAACAAAAGGTACATGCAGGTTGTGTTTTTCATTGTTGGGAAAAAATATCACCATTTGAAATAATTTGTGGATTTAAGTATTTTTTTTATTTGCATGTTCTTCTTCTTGTTCTTGTTCTTTTTCTTTTTCTTCCTTCTCTTCTTCTTCTACTTATTCTTTTTCTTTTTCTTCTTCTGCTTGTTGTTCTTATTCTTGTTCTTCTCCTTCCTCTTCTTCTCCTTCTCCTTCTTCTTCTTCTTCTTCTTCGTGATTTTAACATTTTCGTTTAACTTCGTTTAAAGTGGAACAAAATAAATGTATTGTATGTAAAGTATGCATGTTTGTAAATGTGCGTGTGTGTTTTTTGTTGTATGTATCCTCCTTCTTCTTATGTATGTTTATTATGTATGTATGTATGTATGTATGTATGATGTGTGTGTGTGTGTATCTATGTATCTATGTATAAATGTATGTATGTATACGTAATGTGATGTATGTATGTATGTTGCCCCAAGACAGAATTGTACATCTCTGTCATATTAGTGCCATATGAACCATATCACACTCTGAGGACCTTGGGGACTCCCGCTTTAGTCTTGATGTAGTCCTGGTTTAGTCCTTGTTCAGTCTGGTTCAGTCCTGGTTTAGTCACGGCTTCCTCGTAGCGCCCAGAGTCAGGACTAAACATGGGGAATCAGTGTTTCAATTTTCTGCTGCTAAAACCTGGAACAGAAGATGTGAGACAGGCCTCTACTTTGGCAATGTTTAAATCCAGGTTCAAAACAGTTCTGTTTAGCTGTGCGTTTGGCTGAAAGGTTTTTATTCTGCACTCGTCTTTTTTAATGTTAATTTTATGATGATTATTTCTGTTTTGATTTGTTTGTTGCCAATTTGGCCAGAGTAAATTCTATTCTTCATTATTTCAGAAACAATGGTTCTTTGGGCCATAATTGGATAAATCAAATCATGCAAAAACATGCAAAATACAGGGCAGTAAAAGTACGACAGTCTCTCCACCCAGTGCTTTCTCACAGCAGAGGTGTAATCGCTCATTTGAGGGTTGGTCAAACAGAAAACCAAAATCGCTTCACTAATTTTACTTTTTTTTAAAAAAAAATCTTCATTTATACAGGGAGAGCCCAATGAGACTCAGACTCTGTTTTTGATGAGCACCCTGTTAAAAAAGACAAACAAAAACAAGCTAACTACATATATAAACTACTTTAAACGTTAAAAACAGGTGCAAGTGTGAGTATAAATGTTTATCACCACATTATTAAAGTGCATTTGTGGCTCCAGTGTATACAGTTATGCATGCCCTTGTAATGTAATCCATTTTAGCAAATAACCAAAGCTTTTTTCCCATTTCAGCTCTAATGCAGCCAGTTTTAAGACACAGACAATCATGAGATCTTGTATTAAATGTTCTTGTCTCAAAGTTCAACAAGCAAATGAGATATTTTCAGCCAGTCTGTGAAGTAGTCCCTTATAAATACATTTTACACGGTGTTGTTCTCTTCTGACAGATAGCTATGGCCAACCTGCTTTTTCATACCTTATTCAGTATTCAGTAAATTCATCACCTGCTGTTGTGAAACGAACGGCTAACTTCCAATATTATTACCACTGTACCTATATTTTTAAACGAGTGCAATGCAAATGGGAGTGACAGTTGCTCTGCAGGTTGAACTACTGTGAAATCTGACATATCGTTGTAGTAAGTGTCCTTGGGCAAGACACTACAACCTTAGCGTTAGAATGATCGTATATTTGGTTTAATAATGAGCTCCTCCATCTATGCACAAGTTCTCTTCTTTTCCACACCCAGCATGCCATATGAGCCAACCACAACCTCCCATTGCTGTAGCGGCGTGTGGTATGAATGATGAGTGAATTTAAAGCCTCTGAATGTAGTTGTTTTAGTCCTATCCCTCCTGTTGTGACTAAACCTCCTAGTGATTAGTGAGGCTGGTGCTGCCAACCTAATTACCCAACTCCACACCCAAGCAATGCATGATTAGTAACTGTTCAATTTTCTTATCCTGCAATTATGCACATTGCAACTGTGGAAACCTGTGATTAAAGAGAGAACTTGGGCCATAGGGGCTCATTTGTAAATAACTGTGTACTGTGTGTGCGCCATTGCTATTAAATGCCTTATATTTAGCCATGCTGTTTCCTCCTCAAAAACATACCTGGAGTTGTGTTACATTTTCACTCATGCATTATTTATTATTTGTCTGTCTACATCTCCAAAGCTCAAAATGCTCCGATCCACCTTGTGATGTCATGAAGTGGTAGTTTTCAAGTTAACGCCTACCTTTTTTACCTTTTGTTGAGTAGAGACTGGCAGTTCCACAGCTGAAATTATCCAAATGATTCTAGTGAAGATGTATGGAGTTTAAAAAGACAGTGGAGCAGTTCCTGTATTACCACGTGACATCACAAAGTGGAACAAACTGTTTTCTGTTTGAAAGAAGAACTCAGCCTAAATATGCAGGCTTTGTGTGTTAAACATGTGTGAATGAAACAAAACACAATTCCATGTCTCTTTTTGATGAGGAAACAACATTATAACATAGATCAGTAAATAGTGTAACATGGGCCCTTTAATGAGCATAATTAAACCATGTAATCGACACTTATGGATGCAACATATTTAGAAAATTATGATTTTTTGAAATGAAGAGAAGATGCTCTGACTTCAATATGTGCGTTTTCATGTTCTAGAAACTGCTTTGTTCTTTTTCTCCACTCCAAATGTTGTCAATTTAAATATGTTTGTTCGGAAAGGTAACATTTGATTTAATTGTCCCTGTCCCTATCCATGTCGCCCTCTGCTGGCAGCAACGAGAAAGGACGCATGCTTAAATTGTGTTTTGCAGCGTAGCTATTAGCAACAAGATGCAGACTGCAGATGTGTAGACTTTGAAGCTTACTGCAATTTTATTCCTTTTTTATTGGACTTTTATGAGTTTATGAGATGGACACACAAAAACAAAAAAAAAAAACAACTCCTGTGATGTTTATGATAGAAATAACAGCACCAGACCTGCTCATAACCTCAGTGTACATTTTACAGAAGGAGACAGTTGGTAAGATAGCTATTTCTACTAAACATTTGCTATACATAGCTTGGTGATTGTGATTCATGGTTTATTATGTATACATGCATACATACACAAAGTGGGAGGAAGCAGCTTGTACCTAATAAACTGGCCACTACTTTCATTGCTTTGAAACGGCATCGCTACAGACAGACAAACTGGGTCAAACCAACCATGTGATTTCATGAGTGAAAGGTGGGATTAGTTAAACCTCATCTTTACCCAGGCCAACATTACAATCCCTACTACTACATAATCTGTGAAATCACCAATTCTCCCCATAACAAAGGAACAATTGCCTTTTCCCTTATCCTATTATATGAGAATTATACAGAGATACTGGTGTGGGGGAGGTTGGAAGATTGTGTCATTTTCTTACCAGCAGGGGGCAGTGGAGATGTGGATGTACATGAGTGCTTTTGGATTGGTTTGGATGGAGGAGAGTGGGGGTGGTGGTTGAGGCAAAGACTTATTCTCTGTTCTCTGGATATTCCTCCCATTCTCTTTCTCTCCTTCCCTCCCTCCTTCCCTTCGTCTTTCTCTCGGGGGCATGCCAGTGTCCACATAGCACGCTTTAGTGACATTTGAAATCAACAGCAGTCATTGATCACAGAGGATGAACTTGGCGGACACAAAGAGACACAGCTTATGACAGAGAAATGTCAAAGGGGTTTGCAGTTGGAGGAAAGGTTGTTTTTGAGTCAATATAAAATGGACTGCTAACCAACAGCTTAAACAAAACACACAGGACACAGAATTGAAAGGATAAACAGCTTGTGGGATAGGGGCTGGACTGTATCACAAGTGAATCAGATTTCTTGAAAACATTTATTCTTACTATCAGAGTTTCGGTTTTTTGTAGCTAAAACCTGGAACAGTATTTCTGAAAATGTGAGACAGGCCTCTATTCAATTTAAATCCAGGCTCAAAATGGTTCTGTTTAGCTGTGCATATGACTCAAAGGTTTTTATTCTGCACTTTTCTCCTTTAATGTAAGTTTTATGATGATTATTTGTGATTATTTATGTTTTGATTTGCTGTATTGTGATTTTAATGTCTTTCTTATTCTGTAAAGCACTTTGAATTACCTTGTGTACGAATTGTGCTATACATATAAACAGGGTCAGCCTTAGCTTTCAGGGGGCCCTAGGGTGAATTTGTCTCTGGGGCCTCCAACAGTGGATACCTCCTGGCTCAGCTGTTGGTGATTCACATTTGACAACATTATGACTATGCTGTCATCACCTTGAGCAGTTGTATTTGTGTTTATGTGACCAACATCAGACTGAAAACATCCAGAATGTCACAGCTACCACAGTCACAAGAACAAAAGACAAACATGTAAGGAGGGTCAGGAATTCTAAAGTTTCTGGTGGATTTTAATGTGTTTCAGTTGGTGACAGTGGGTTAAAATTTACATTATAAAAGTCCTTGCGCCGGGGTAAACACATAGCTGTCCTCACCTCTGCCCGACTCAAAAACAGATGTAGCAGTAGTAGATGTTTTGCTGCTATAGATATAAAACAAATGTAATTGTTCAAGAGGGATATTTAGGCTGCTGTAAACACACAAGTCCTGTGCCCAATAAAACTTGATATAGTATTTTCAATATAAATGTATAGGCTCTTGGGGGCTCTCTGCTGGCCTCGGGGCCCTAAGCAGCCGCTTAGTCCACTTATAGGCTGGGCCCACCATATAAATACATATACATATAAATGTGCCTTGCCTACTATGAGCAGGAGCGCCTCTCTGTAGATCTGACATGCAGCTTGGCGTGATAGCATCGCCTGCTTCAAGTAGATAGATTAGATTTAATATAATACTATTATATTCTAAACAATGCAGAAACAGAGACAAGCAGGTGGCAAACCCTCCAGGTGACTATGGGGTCGACAGTACCTCAGTTGGTAGGGTGGTTCTTCCCTAATCTCAAGGTTGGTGGTTCAAATCCCGCTCCCGACATAAGCATCACTGGTAGAGCGATCAGATCCACTGACCCACAGGTTGGTGGTACGATTCCAGCGCCCAAATATGAATGCTGTCATTGTGTCGTTGTGTCCTTGGGCATTTAACCCACCTTATCCTGCTGTATGAATGGGTGACTAGATTCTTGATGTAAAGAGCACTGAGTGGCTTGAAGGTGAAAAATTGCTCTGTAAAAATGGGACCATTTACATTTTTATGTAGCACTTTTCCACCTTTAAGGCACTCAAAGCAATTTACATGAAGGAACCACTCATTCACCCACCCATTTACACACACAATCTCACACCAGTGTACGCACACACCCGGGGGAAAGATGGGTAAAATGTCTTGCCCAAGGACACAACAATTGTATTCTGTGGGATCTGGGATCACACCGCCAACCTGTGGGTCAGTGGATCTGATGGCTCAACCAATTTTTTTTAAATGTCAAAAGCAGAATTTGAACCGCCAACTTTTGGATCAGAGGACAAGCGCTCAACCAACTGAGTTCCTATCAGCCGTTAAAATGTCCCTCCCAGTGTCTCCGTGGCGTCTGCTCAACCTTAAACCTCCATTTGAACCCAGTCTTGATTTTAGAACATTAAAAACAAATCTTGTCTCAATATTTTCCTGATAAAAATAAGTTCTACTGCCAGCAGGACAAAGGCAGATGTGATTAAACCTGATATTTCAATGTATTTCAAACATTAAAAACACTGAAACATTTGCATATGTTACATTCATTTTACATGGATTTTTTCAAATCCACTGAAACACATTGGAAATAATCATAACTATGAGTCTGCTGAGCTGAAAATCCTCTGTAAATGCGTCGATGCTGTGGCTGACGTCACGCTGCCTCTGAGTCAGACGGTCAGATGTTGGGCTGTGGGAGACCGAGGACTTGGCAAGAATCTTCTCCCAAACTGTCACCACCAGTGTCTGTTATTCTGCAGACAGTTGAGATGGGGCATACGAGCAGAGCCATCAATCAACAATGTGACACAGAAGAAGTAGAACACAGTAATCAAGCTACATTAGATAAAATTACTTGATTTTTATTTTTTTTTTTTTCAGTTTTTATCAGTCATTTTGAATAATTACAAGATTATTTCAATTTATTAAGATTTTTAGATTTTTTTGTTTCAGTACATTTCCACAGTGGGGCGCTAGTGGCAAAAACTGATGTGTCCTTCGCAAAACACTTCACCCACATTGCCTAGTTTGAATGTGGTGTGTGTGTGAGCGTCGGTGGTGGTCTCAGGGGCCGATGGCACAGATAGGCAGCCTTGCTTCTATCAGTGTGCCCCAGGGCAGCTCTGGCTACAATAGCAGCTCACCACCACCGAGCCTGGAGAGAACGAATAATGCTCTGTAAAACATCTCTCACTCCTAAAAAGTGCTATAAAAATCTAAATCTATCCATTTGTTCTTATATTATAGATAGATAGAAACAGATATACTGTATTAATCCTGAAACAAATTCAGTGATAATTCAATTCAAGCCACGTTATCTGGCAACTAGAGAGAAAATGCTCTTATCCAATTGGAGACATTCATCTTGAAACCACTCAAATGTGTGAAATTAGTCAAATATAATATAATGATGTATTATCTTATTATTTCTTGGCATTAAACCAACTAAATCTTACTGTAATAAAAACAATTGCATCTATAAATACTCAAATTCAGATCATATTTTTACCTCATGCAAGTTATTTTGTTTTGCAGTAAAATAGCGGTGGAAAATTCAGATGTATAATACAGTATAATGCGAATACACCAATGCCAACAAAAGCAAAGGGTTAAAAGTTGAGTTTGAGAAGTCCCACCTTCCATATTTGATGTTTTAACGATCGCCCTAACCTCTGGATGGAGCGGTGTAAATTATAAATGACTCCGGGCTCAGTCAAATTCAACAAAAGGATTTAAAAATATCTTTGACTCGACGTTCGGTTTGGCGTCTCCATTTATGGTATACACACATCAACAGAATATACACGAGCTTCACTTCACACCTCCCAACCATCTCCACTCAAACACTCAAACTCCAACCCTGCCAAGCCTCGTGCAAAGGGTTACTGGCAAAAAAAGTTGCATTTTATTGTTGCGGTTGCAGTTGGCAGTTGTCAGATTGGCCAGCAGGGGACCTTTGATTAATTACCGTGTCATGTGGATGTGAAATAGACGATTAGTACTCATCCACAACATTTAGACAAGCTGAGAGGAGAGCAGCGTGAAAAGAAGGCCAAGGTCAATGGATATCGGACATGTGGACCCAACAGGGCCACTAAAAAGCTCAAATTTCACAGAGATAACAAATTAGAGATAAAATAGAGTTGTTTGTTTCCGACAGCGCCGCTAACCTTTTGTACACAATTAAAGCTTGGTGGTGCACCCAAGGGAGACATAGGGCTTCAGTTTTTGCACAGATCAGACATGATAGAAGCGTAGAAGCGTGGTACCGGATCACTTTACAGCTTGTCACGCACACGGATGTCGACATGTTAAGTGTAAGTGAATACATGTTGAAGCGCTACTCAAAACTGTGCATTATTGATGGAAACTGAAACAAAAGCCGTGTACCGGTTTGAATGTGTCGTGAAGATGAATAGTGGGAGATATCTTCAGGAAGACTGGTTTAAATGGTTAAGGTTGGGGTTGACTGGAGCAGAAGAGCAGTTTTCCATTGACAAAGGTGCAAAAACAGGGCTAGTGAACCAACCCAGCACCTGCAATTTATGTGAAAACAAACATTTTCCATTTATGTTTTTTAATTTCGTGTGATTTAGTGTGAATCTAATAGTTTGACTTTGCCCTGAAACCAGAAAGCAGTCAGTTCAAACCTTGTCTATGCCATTTGTCCTTGTGTTTTTCTGGGGGCAACAGTAGCTCAGTTAGTCGAGTGTTTGTCCAATGAGCCGAAAGTTGGCGGTTTGAATGCCACTCTTTCCTTAAATATCATTAGTAGAGCGGTCAGATCCAATGACCCACAGGTTGGGGGTGCGATTCTAGCTCCCATAGATGAATGCTGTTGGTGTGACACTTGACCCACTTTGCCCCTAGTGTCGGCCTACACTGGTGTGTGAATGGGTGAGTGGTTCCTTGATGGGAAGTGCCTTGAAGGTGGAAAAGCGCTATATAAAAATGTACAATTTCTGCCTTCATTTAAACTCTGGGTCCCACCAATGTAATGTCAAACTTTTTCACTGATGACTTTACTGGAAATGCTGCTTATTTTCTGTGTGAATTATGTAAAAGATTTTTGCTTGGGTAGGTCGTAGGTGCCTTAGACCTTGCCTGGCCACATTACCTGGCCCGCTAGAACCACACACTTGACAAAGACGAGAACCTGGAACTGTATCCTGATTGACAAAGACTGACAGGTGGTAACCAATCAGAGAGACAACTTCGTTCTGGCAGTAAAAAAAACATGGCAAGTAAAAAAAAAAAAACCCACAAATGACCTTTATTGCAGGTAAAAGAAGTTCTGAATGTTCTGAATTATAAAAGAATTGTCTAGCGATGCATTTAAGTAACACGTGATACAGATTAGCAGCTGTGGCTAGACTGTCCCGTGTTAGGGCTGAGGTTTCTCACCCTCTATTGTCCAATTTCAGACCCTTTGGAATTTGAACAGAATGTAGAAGGGACTGGCTGGTCAGGCAACATTAGTGAATGAGGGATTACATCGAATCTTGAATATTTGCGTAGCCTATCTCTGCAAATGGGTGTATTTAATTAAATTTAAAACTTCTACTTCAGAGTTTATCCATCCCTGTCCAACCAAACTGTACAACTTGTCCTACTTTTGCTACATTTTTAGGAAGTCACCTTAACTGTCATTGTGTCCCTGGGCAAGACACTTCACCCACATTGCCAGTTCCAGTTTGCGGTTGGCCATAACAAACACAAATGTATTACAATCCCCCTGACTGCATTGCTCTCTAGAAAACTGCACTTTTTGGGTCAGCTAAACTTTCCCTGCCCTGCCATAACTGCAAATGTAACTACTTTTACTTCCTGCAGATAAGAAAAGTGGAATGTTGGGATGGGAGCTGTGAAGGTGCAGTGGGACTGATCAGGAGCAGGCAGGGAGGTGCAGTGTGGTGGTGATTAAAAACTCAAGCTGCAGATGTTTCCACAAAACTTCAAAGTGTGCTTGCTCTACCTGTGCTAACACTGGGCACTAATCCATTATGGAGACTGTGCCCATTTCACTCATGCACATACAGAGGCACACAAAACGCAAAGTGTGCTTGCACTACCTGTGCTAACACTGGGCACTAATCCATTAGGCACTGTGCCCATTTCACTCAGGCACATACACACACACACGCACACATGCAGACACACACACACACACACACACACACACACACACACACACACACACACACACACACACACACACACACGCACACACAGACACACTCACACAGGCACATACAGAGGCACACACACACACACACACACGCAGAGGCACGCACACATGCACACACACAGACACACTCACACAGAGGCACACACACATGCAGAGGCACACACACATACACACACACACACACACACAGACACACAGACACACACACACACACACAAACACACACATACCTGGCTTTGACATCACACAGCATGATCCTTCTGGCAGAGCTCCACTGCCGGGCTCTCCCTGGGGTCACAATCCCCCACAAACTGGCCCTGAGCAGTGATGGAGAAGGGCATCATGGGAAATGGCACACATGCTCAGAACACAACTAAGAGGCACCAAGGTGGTGAGATGAAATTACTATGAAGTGACATATAGACAAACCTTATGGATCCAAAAGGGAGATGTTGACACAGTAGGACAAATGACAATGTAATAGGCAGTGGTAGGAACATAACAAAGTAAAAGTAATAAAGTTATGTACCTAAGTATAAATGTTAGCTTTGCGTAAGTAAATTTTAGTGGATATTTTTTACTTTTACTTCACTACATTTGGGAGAAAAGGTACTGTACCTTCTACTCCACTATTGTCTGAGAGCTGCTGAAAAGGCTGAGGGGTTTATTTTTAACACTTTCATAGTTTGAGCAAACAAAAATGTCCAAATAAAAACAGTTCAAAACGATCAATTCAGTTGTTTCTACTCAACAAAATTCAGAACTAATCTGAATCAAAAGCTCCACATTTGAAGCTTTGTAAGACCTAAAAATTAGGGTGAAATACTTCTACTTTTTACTCTTCAAGCACGTTTTTCCAATACTTTTCACATGACACTTTTACTTTTACTTCAGTATTCTTTGCTCTGGTATCTGTACTTTTACTTAACTAACAAAATTGAGTACTTTATCCACCACTGGTAATAAGAAAGAGCAAGGAATAAATACTACTGTATATATATTTCAAAATATTTAATTAGCACAAGACTTATATAAAATTAGGCACAAATGTACAAATTTGCACATGAAATAAAATAAAACATAGTGCAAATATTTGACTTGGCATAAGGTAGTCCTATGTCAGACTCACATGTACAAACTAAAATACACCCGAATGAATGTAACAGGCTTGTACATTCACTAATTATGTATTAAATTAAGTGTTTACAAAGTCCTTTACATCATGCAGGGTCAGCAGGTGTCTTTAAAAAATACTGTTGGACCTGTAAAGCCTGTCACTTTCTAGTCGAGAAATATTTAAAACAGGTCTGAAGGCATTTAAAGTGATGTATTGTCACTTTGTGGTTTAACTGACAGCTAATGGCTATCTTAATGAATTCTTTTCATATTTGCAAATGCGTCCACGTGCACTTTTACTGAAAACTTGAAATAATATTCCAGTTAGAGTCTGCATTCGAGGAACAGTGAAAAATCTTTGAAATAGGTGGTTACTTTTTGCTTTGAAATGGCCACTGCCTGTTGATGTAATCTGTTGAATATTTCAGCAGCACTTTAACCTTGCACCGAGATGGGGAAACATTTAGAGGTCGGACCGCCAGTGTTGTGTGTTTTGGTGAGTCCCCTGACAGCTGTAGTACTCTCCACGGCCCCCGAGAGACACTGACAGGGGCCACGGCGACAGTCACCGGGCTCAGACCAGTGGTGTGTGAAATGAATCCAGGGCCAACGCACACACACACAGACAGATACACACTCACACACAGATATACACACAGAGGCACTCGGGCCATGCAAGCAGGTGAGGTGAGAGAAAGGGCCGTTAAAGAGGACAAGTGCAGACCAGAGAGGAATGAGAAAGCGGGGAAGACACAGGCAGGATGTGTACTGGCACCTGCTGCAAAGATAACATTTCTCAGTAAATACAGCTAGTATAAATATGTATGAATCACTCAATGCTTTCTGCAAAATTGTGTTTGTTGCTTGAGCTTTGGATGTTTGGTTTAGTTTATTAAGGAAACAAGACATTGTTCCTGAAAAAGGGTACATATTGGTCCACTAATTAAAAATACGTGGGGCTGGGATACTGGACTGTAATTATTAGAGCTTTCCTAAAAGTAAACCTCTTGGAGACAGTATGATCTATGCAGCAATAATTTAGTGAAGCTATTACTGTTCTACATGAGCAGGTCTATGTGTTAAATTAGTTAGACTTAGTAGTAAATTGTCAATCAAGGATTAACAGTAAGAACAGCACTACAATACAGTATTCCTCATGAAGAAGTAAAGAATTGTTAAAGAATTTATACAGGCCTAGTAAAAATCCACAACTTGTGGCTGCCTCAGTGAGTTTGGACCTGGTGCAAAAGTTTACATCCTATGTGCATTTTAGAAATGGACAGTGGGTGATTCAAACCCAGAAAATACACCTACCACCCCCGATAATGAATGAAAAAACAAGTCATAAGACCTCTCCTCCCCTCCCCTCCCCTCTCTCCTCTCCTCACCCTCCCTCTCCTCCCCTCTCACCTCTCCTCCCCTCTCTTCTCCTCTCCTCACCTCCCTCTCCTCCTCCTCTCCTCCCCTCATCTCACTTCCCTCTCATCTCCTCTCCTCACCTCCCTCTCCTCCCCTCTCCTGTCTTCTCCTCTCCTCCCCTCACCTCACTTCCCCTCTCTCCCCTCTCTTCTCATTCCCTCTCTTCTCTCTCTCCCCTTCTCCCTCCCTGCTCCTCTCCTCTCCCATTTCCTCCCCTCCTCTCCTCTCCTCCCCTCTCTTCTCCTACCCTCCTTCCTCTTTCCTCCCCTCCCCTCTCCTCTCCTCTCCTCTCCTCTCTTCCCCTCTCCTCTCCCTCTCCTCACCTCCCTCTCCTCCCTCCCCTCTCCCTCTCCTCTCCTCTCCTCACTTCCCCTCTCATCTCTCCTCTCCTCACCTCCCCCTCTCCTCCCCTCCCCTCTCCTCTTCCCTCTCTCCTCTCCTCCCCTCACCTCCCCTCTCCTCCTTCTCTACTCTCCTCCCCTCTCCTCCCATCTCCTTCCCTCTCCTCCATCTCCTCCTTTCCTCTCCTCCCTCTCCTCTTGTCTCCTCTCCTCTCCTCCCCTCTCCTCTCTCCTCTCCTCTCCTCTCTCTCCTCTCCCCTCCCCTCCCCTCCCCTCTCCTCTCCTCCCCTCCCCTCTCCCCTCTCCTCTCCCTCCTCCTCTCCTCTCCTCTCCTCTCCTCTCCCTCTCCTCTCCTCTCCTCTCCTCTCCTCCCCTCTCACTCCTCTTGTCTCTCCCCTCCCCTCCCCTCTCCTCTCCTCTCCTCTCCTCTCCTCCCCCCCTCCCCCTCTCCCCTCTCCTCCCCTCTCCTCCCCTCTCCTCCCCCTCTCCTCTCCTCTCCTCTCCTCTCCTCTGATTGGCCGTGACGCTTGTCCGTCAGCGCGCACGCGGCTCAGCAGCATCTCCCGCAGACGCAGAGCGGCAGCGCAGCTTTCCCAGCTCCACAATGAGATTCAAGGCACTTGCGGCTCGTCTGCAGCAGCGATAGGCGAAAAGAGGAGAGAAAGAGAGAGCACCTCGCCTCCTCCTCAGCCAGAGTGAGGATAGAGAAACACCGAGAGGAAGCAGCCAGAGGAGACCCGTGGAGTAACATAAAAACAAGACTTTGCTGCTCGGACCACCCGCGGAGGAGTGTTTCGTTGAGTGAAGTGACCGATTTTCGTTCGACATGTCATCGTCCGGTAAAGACAACAGCGGTGCCCAACATGCCAATTACGTGGGACCTTACCGTTTGGAGAAGACGCTGGGGAAAGGACAGACAGGTTAGTTTGGCACTATTTCTTTACGCGAGTTCACATTTGGCCGGTGGCAGGTGCGCGTTAGTTGGCTTTACCTTGAGGAGCAGGCATCGGGCTCTCCCTGCGTTGACATAATCATTACCAGCATGGGGGGATTTAGGGAGAGCTGTTGCGGCTTTAGGTCGGCTTGTTGTTGCATGTGCTCTGGCGCTTGGAGCAGGTGGGCGTGCGTCTCTTCTCCATTGAGGATGACATTGGAGGGGAGCATGCTGGTGATGGGAATGGTGGAACTTTTTGGAGTGCGTCCCCTCGGTCCTGGTCTTGTATTCGTGTGACAGGGTGTCAACTGGGATTGGACCACAGCGCAGTTAATCCCTGTTTGCCTGATACATTGATCTATTCTTAGTCTGCAGGCAGGCAAGGCAAAGAAGGCAAAGGAGGCAAAGGAGGCAAGCAGACAGGCGTTTCTCCTGTAGGCTTGCAGCAGTCAGCTACGTACGTGGGTTTTCCTTTGGATGTGGAGCACTGGCTTGACAGAATACATTGAAAAAAAAGGAGGAGGGGGTAATATTGGTGCTGCGCGGCCCATTTGCATAATAGAAAGTAGAACACATCCTTTCTACCAGCCATGACACTGCAGTTTGCTAAAGTTGGTTGGTTGGTTTCTTGTTTTAGGTTAAAGGTTCCATCAGTGTGGTTGAAAATGCATGCACAGTATTGACACTAATGGCAAAGATGCGTTAAGAGAGATTCTCCCTCCCATCTGCTGTTCAAAGGGGATCCAATAGGCTTCACTTCTTGCCTCTGTGCCAAGGTCCAGCTGGTCAGGCAGGCTCCAGCCATGTGCCTATATAAATGTTTGTGTGCTTCAATAGTCTCTCCATTCATTATCTATACAAAATCATCTCCTGAACAGCTGAAAGAGCAAAGAGATGAACTCCGTTTTGTGTAATACTTTGTACTCACCCTCCATACAGTGTAAATTTGTTGCAAAGTGAATGTACCAAGATTAACTCCAACTGCAATATAAAAACTAACTTGTCTCGACTCCACCTCTTATATTTAAAAAAAAGACAAATTGTGCCTGATCTTGCTCTTAGTTAGAATCTATGACGTCCATGTTCCAATCTGCACATTTTTAATCGCAATATTCATTTAAAATTACTTAATAAAAGGAAACAAGTTCGCTGACTTCCGCGTTGGAAAACTGTGATGCCCAATGGGAACTGACATCGCTGTGAATGTCATCACAACAAAGAGTCGGCACCTCCGATGGATCGCTGAAGATCACACTAGCGAGTAACAGATTTTTTTAATTTGTACCAAAATAACTACGCGATGCTGCTGAATCCTATGTGTATCATAGTTTAAGAAAATCAAATTGGAGAATGAAGTAAATACAGAGCAGTGGGCGTATGCTGGTGGCGGTGAAAACGGGGTTGATCGGCAATATGGCGATTAAAGATTGCTCAAACATGCATGAATCACTCCAAGTACAACTTTGAGAGAGTAACTGAGAAGGGGGGGAAAAAAACTATAACATGGTTAAAAGATTTGAAATGTCGATTTTGCAGAATAGGTCTGCTTTATAATTTGTGTTGATTGGTAGATTTCTCACTGTAGCAGCCAGGCTCTTTGACTTTAGCTCATGGGAATGTCTGATCCTGTTTATGCTTGTTCGGCGCTTGCACTATGCTCTATTGGGTACCTACGCTTATTTGCTTAATGATAAGTTGTCAGTGAGATCGTTGCTGCTCCTCAAATGTATTCAAGTCATGAGAAGTGCTGGTTTTCACAAGTGTTTTTCTTTGTACTCTTCTGATGTATCACAGAGAAGCCAAGCCAAAGCCACAAGCCAGCGTGGATCATAACTCAACCATGCTTCATTAGCTCTTGTGTGTCAGAACATGTTGACCTTTAATTTTAATTTTTTAAACCATCTTGCACCTCCTATAAATCAACACGCAACATGTGTCTTTATAGCCACCTCAATTACTCCTCAAAAGGGATATTAATAAAAGACCCTGTGACTTCCCTGTTTGAAAAATCATTTGCTTATTGGCGTCTATGTACACCAGCCCTTGCCAGACCTGTTCAGATTAATGACACTGCATCACATCCCATTCAGCCATTAACCATGCACTAATCTGTCACATCGCTTCCCATGCAGACCCAGCGGAAAAGGTGGGTCTGGCAACTCTTAAAGCACCCAATGAGCTTGTCTTGGCTCTGAATGGCGTACGGGATAGTCCAATAGGCTAAATCCCCCGTGAGCTATCCTGCTCTGGGGTTGGCAGGTATTATTAGAAGGGTGAAAGCGGAAGGCCTGTGCTTGATCTGGCTGTCCTGCTAGGAGGAGTGGTGCAGTTCATTAAGTGATTAGGCTGTGTCCTAACACATACACATGGCCACCACGGAGGTTCTGCTCTGGCTTCCTGATCTAATCCTCCACGCAGCCAAAGTCCCCTCAGCGAGCACATACACGCACGGATTCACGTGTCCAGTTCGAGCTGCAAACAAAGGAACTCAATGGGACACACATGGTAACGATGGTTGATGTTACCTGTAGGAGTGTGATTAATCTGAATAACTGTGACTAATCGACTGTTAAAATAATCGTAATTGTATTTGGATAATCCATATGTGGACTATACAGAGTCATGGCAAAGCACTTTTTATAACAGTAATGGTGGCATCATTAAATCAAAATGCCATAATAGAATACAAGTTTAAACCCTGCCACACAATACAGGATTTTTCAGTCTTAAACATGAGGAGAAGCAGATAAGATTTTACGATTCCCCCGCAGCGAAGAGCCTGCACACTACAAGCTCAAAGTTCCTGCCAGCTGTTTCCTGTCTACAGAAAAACGACTCACTTTGAGACTCTAAAGTGTTCAAAAGATCAGCGCATTGCATGTCTAGTTTAAATGCAAGTCAAACTGTGTTATTATTTGTGAAATGTGGTGCAATAGTTCTGATAAATGCTTTTAATGCACAGAAGGCTGGAGATAAATTACACAGAAAGTGGAATTGTGTTTACTTTAGCCGCAGCTTCACCCCGATCCTCACTGCGTGGATGTAAACAGACAAACACGAAGAACTAATCTTGCCTTTTTACTCGCTGCTTTAGACTGGATTAATAGCGCTGTTTTGTGGACTGGGAGCCATTATTTGCACGGGACAAATTCAAATGGATAATATGGATTAGAATACTGCAGTTTAACTTTACAAATTTACGGCGGTGAGTGATAAAGTTGCCCCATTATTTTAGCTATTTTCTGATCTTTTGCGCCTCTGTGTCCATCATTCCGTCTGCTCCTGACGCTCTGTTTTATTGGCTGGTGCAGCAGCGGTGATGTTTTGTGGTTACGATATGACCGAGCAGCTGACAGTGGCACTGACACCACACACATACGAAGACATAAAGTTGGGTCGCGCCTCCCTGAAGTAGCAAATTGAGGTCGAAATTTGGCAAATTAGCCTGTAGTGTGTGGCGGGCTTAACTAGAAGTCTTCAGTCACCATATTTTAACTTTTATTTGATTAAAAGTCTACAATATACATCATTGTTTGACTAATCGATTACTAAAAACTGTCACTATAGCAACATCACACCTAATGCAATTGACTCCCATTCATCATTCTTGGTACTATACTTGTGTCCCTCACGACTGTTAATGTGCAACTCAAAAGAAAAATGTAAGATAAGCTCCAGAAACACACACTTTTTCAAGACTTTTTCCATTCATGTGATCTTTTGTCCACAATACATATGATACCACACTTCACTGTGATTGGTTGAACCCACCTCACTCAGAGCATGACGGGGGCCGACCCAGGAGGAGTGGATGTGGAAAAGTAGACATGTCTTTGTGTATAGCATCAAATAAAAAAGAGCACACACATCAGCATGTCTCAGATTAACAGTCCCAAGGTCATGTCAGATCACTAATGGCTTTTATATATTGTCCTAACTACTGTCCTACTTACCTTAACATTTAACCTATGCAGGAAAGTGCAGGAATATTGTCAGTAGCTTCATAAATGCTGCTCCCTTTTTGGCCTTAATTCCTCTCACTCTCTTTACCGTTCCCATTCGGTTTCCCTGCTGTCCGTGTATGATATCTTTGTAAGGTCGCTATTGGTCCTTGATGGAATCTTTAGATATGGAGTGTCTGCATGGCTGGTTACTGATTGGTCTGAACCCACAAAAGCACAGAAGCCATTTTAAAGCTATATAACGTTATTGTATTTTTGTAACAGGTTTTTTAAATGATGGCTCTTCATTGTTCGTTGTGTGAAACTAGAATTTATTTTTTTGTCATTCTCTGTGACACTGCATTAGCCCCTTATGCTTTGTAGTATTAGTACATAAGTTTTGTAATGTTCTCCTTCAGATTTTGTAGTAGTAGTAGTGTTGATTTATGGTAAATGGTCACATTTTTATATAGCGCTTTTCCATCTTCTAGGCATTTAAACGGCTTTACATCAAGGAACCACTCACCCATTCACACACCACTGTACATAGACACTGGTGTTGAGGTGGGTTAAGTGTTTTGCCCAAGGAAACAACAACAGTATTCATTTGAGAGAGTCAGAATCGCATCGGCAACCTTCAGATCAGTGGAAGAACACTTCATCAACTGAGCTACTGCCTCCCCTACTGTTGCTACTGTCGATTTAGAAACCATTACGTGATGAAAGTTGTATTTGAAGAAAGATTTGTACTTTTGCCAGTGCAGATTTGACACTCAATTGCAGCATTGTTTCCTAATGATTTACTTTTTTTCAGCTTTGTTCTGGTAAAGACTAGTGATTAGCTGAGAAAGTACCCTATTGTGTAAAAAAAGAGTGGTAGTTAATCCAGTGCAGGTCTTTGTTTTTGCATGACTGGGATATTGACATACTAAGAGTTGGGAGGTTGATGTGTTGAGGCTCCTTGATTCTTTGATTGACATTTTGGAGAGTGGAATCATGTGCGCTTCAGGGCCTTTTATATCGACTGTTCATCTGACAAAAAGCCCTATGTAGTCATCTCCTCTCCTCTCTGCTCTGTGTAGTGGCTTCACAAGACTTACAAGAAAAGCTAGAGTGTCCAGCTGTTTTCTCTGCCTCCACCATCACAACTAGACAGTTTTGTACATCACTGGGTTTGTATGTTGCAATGTGTCCAGCACAAACAATCGATTTGGGAAAAATATTTAACTGTGACTTTTCTGCAAATATGATTCGATTTGCGATGTTTGTTTTGAGCAGGATTCTGGTCAAGAGTTTTTACATTTAAGTGAAGACTTAAAGCCACACTATGTAACTTTTTAGCCAATCGACTGAAATAAATAATTTAATTAGGGCTGTGTCAAAAACTGAAAGCTCGATAGATCACAATCTACACTTCGGTTGATCTTCATGATGAGGCAAATGTATCTTAATCGACATGTCGACAGCCAATCCAGTACCATGCACTCTCACTGTTACCGCTCTTTTGTTTAGGTGAAAGCTCTGAGTCAGCGCGTCTCTTTACTTCTCCTCATGTGTCCCTCATGTGTCCTTGTGTTTCACAACTTTTTACTTCAATCTGCACAATTTGACTAAACGTCCAGTCTCTTCCTCTACGTATGTGTGCTCCCCCTGCTCCCCCTGCTCCCTCTCTCTGATCCAGCGCCAGCTCCTCACCTTTTCTCCTCTTTCTCTCCTCTGGTGCTTCTTGTCATTATAATCCAAGTAATAGAAAGTAAATGACTGGTTTCTCACTGTGTGTGAGTGAAACCTAAGACCTCATTTAGCGCACCAACATCGCAGTACTACATCGTAGAAGTACATCGTCCACAGTAGGACATAAAGATATCTGTGTTTCAGAGAACATTTCAAAGTAGGGTATATTCACTTTCTATTTCCCTGGAATCATGCAGGTGACATGCCACCTCCAGAAAGTTACACACTGTTTAAATATATAAATATATAAACTGCTAAGCTAATACAAGAATCCTGTTCATTTCCAAATATTTCCATTTGCAGAGGTCTGAACTGCAGGATCAGCCTTTTTTAAACATAATAAGACAGAATAATTTGTTGTTGCAAAGGAAAAAATTATAATTGCAGCCCATCCGATTTGCTAATTGCAACTATTCAAATTGCGATTTCGATTCAGTTGCATTATCCTATATCTTGCAGCCATATCATCCTCCGGCATGGAAAGAAGCGTCTAGAGTTTGTTGTTATCAGAAAACCAAACACATCCATCTTATTCTCATTCATTTTGCGGTAATGTAAAACCGCTAATTCGACGTTGACAGATACCTGGAGAGTTGATTGGGATCAATGTGTGCTGGCAGAGATTTCCTGCCAGTTGAAAGAGATCCATATGGTTTCACAGCACATGATATTCCTGATGATGACAAGTGAGGGGAACGGTTCAGTCAATTCCGTCAATGAAAAAGCACTTGGCAAATGCAGACGCTCAGTGCATTTGTGGTGTCTGAACACCGCCTGTGAAACCTGGAGGTGCTGTAACCCCTTGCGACCTTTAACCCTAGTAAGTAAAGGGCCTGTATTGCGCAAAATTGACTGTGAGTGAATGTTGTTACCTCATCAACAACATACCTGGAGTTGCATTTTGTTTCATTCACACATATTTAAGTAATCCTGCGGGCTATATCTCCAAAGCTCAAAATGCTCTGTTCCACCTTGTGATGTCATGAATCTGTAGGTTTCAAGTTAACGTCTTAATAATTCCAGGCCTGAAATTATCCAAATTATTCTAGTGAATGTGTATGGAGTTAAAAAAAATTCAGTGGAGCACTTCCTGTATTGCCACATGACATCACAAGGTGGTGGAAAGTGGTTTCAGTTTGAGGAAAGAAGCCTAAATATGCAGGGTTTGTGTGTTAAACGTGTGAATGAAACAAAAAACAACCCCAGTTATGTTTTTGACAAACATTATAACGTAGATCAGAAAGGAGCATAATATAGGCCCTTTAAAATAATCTCCATACTCAAACTGGCCTAAAACCCCAGCTGCCTATCTCACCTGAGTTCACAAGATTGCCTCGAAAAGTTGCCAACGTGGTGGAAAAACGCCCAAGGGAGTAAATGAAAGCGAGCAACGAAATAGCTGTGTTCCAGAGGGGGGGCTATGCCGATATTCAGGTCAGAGAACTTTTGACCCCCTGGCTGCTGTGTGTTGCTCCCAGCTGAGGAGTGGAGTGTGTAAGTGTTCTGGATCAGAGCGGTGGAGCTACAAGCCAAGCCCGCGTGGCCTCAGCTGTTGGACTGTCTGCCCGAGCAGCAGTCCCGCTCCCTCAGCCCTGAAATGGATCCTAATTGTGGGAGCCTGGTCCTGCTCCGTGTGTGTGGGGCTCACAGCTGATGCCTGCAGAATGCCTTGTGTCAGTGAGCCCGTATGAATGTACAGCATATGCGAGCGTGCGAGCCAGGATGCATAAGCCTTCTTGAATCAGTACAGTTTGTGAATGAGTTTGGAACAAGAACTGATATTAACACACAGTAGCAGAGTGTAAAAACGTAATCTTCTTTTGTTGTGTAATCATAAAGAAATAAGAGATAATGGAGCCTTTGTTTGTAATTGGATGTTCTAATCTTAAGTATTTCTTGACCTGATACTTTTATTACAATATGTTCTGCTTTAGTGTCAGCTGAGTAAAATGTCTAAATGACATTTTAATGAATCATAATAAAAAAGTGTCTTTCAGGACACTTTTTGTAGGACTTACAATTGCTTTACAATTCTATCTCTTATTCATTCACTCACACTCAGCGGTGGTATAGTGGGATTTACATTTTACTAGGCCTGTCCCGATAACATATTCTGAAGTTTGATATATTGCTGCAGTAAATATAGACAATAAACGATAATATCTAAACTAATTTATGTCAAATTTAAACCACAAAAAAACTATTCTAAATGTATAATATTGTTAAAAAATCCTGAGCTGCAGTAAATAAACAGTAGAATAAACCACTTTAGTACTTGGTTTGCATCTGTAATGAGTCATAGAAGTTATTAATTCAACCATTTACAGCTTAAATCTTATCCTATAGCCAAAAAATAACCAAAAAATCCCCAGCAGTGCAAAGAAAAAGTACACACGAGAAATATTAACCCCCCAAAAATAATGTTCCAACTTTCATATATTGAACAATAAGTTGATATAGTGATTATCCTGACCTGATTTTTTGTACACATAAGAGTGGCGGGTCCCCATGAATTGAGTGTACAGACCATCTTAAAACATAAGGACTTTGGGTTAAGTGTTTTGCCCAATAGCAGTATGCACAAGAGAACTGAGACTGAACCACCAATGCATAGGTTTGTCTTTTTAACTACTGATCCATCCCTGCCATAGACTGTATAAAGAAGTGGATGTCACCCACAGCGTACGGCTCCAGCCAAATGAAGCTCTTTGAGGCTAGAGGAGGATTTTGAGCCAAGTACCATATTTGGAAATCGGACAGCGAGTATCATAGCAACCAAAGAGCCAATCCGGAGCGAGGCTGTAGAAAGTAACACCCCTTCCCACCTGCACCACTTACCAGGGAGTGGACACATTGTCACACATCAAACCTGTTGCTAACGCTAGTGGGAGCAACCTCAGGGAAAGAAGGCGCCTGATTTGTCTGCTATTAATGTTCCTATCTTGATTTTTGGACACAATAGCGAAATAAAAACACCAGAATCATGTAGAGAGGGTTAATACGAACATTTTAAGACCAAAATGACAAGTCTGATAGCAGCAGTTACAGAAAAATGTGAAGTGAATTGGAGCTAAAGTCGATGTAGCCGGAAGCGCGCCCATGCTCACTTCCCATTAGGAACGTCGCGACAAGCAGGTTAGCTATGTCCATTTATATATAAAGTCTATGACCCCTGCTCATTTCTCCAGTCCATTTCACACTTGTCTGCATCTCCTCCGTTCTAACTTTCTCCATATCAGAACATAGTAAATGCCAAACGAGGCGTCCCAAACCTCTCCCTGAACTTATTTTACCTGTGACTTGGATGTTGCGACGCAGTGTTGCCCCCCGTCACTCCGCTTGTCTCCTCTTTTATCAGATTCATCGCTCCCTCTGTACCTCCCCATGAGTCCCCTCCTCCCCAGGCCAGCCAAGATTCATGCGGGGATCCAGCCATGTGGTAAATCAGACAAGACCTCGGTGGAATTGCATCGATTTGGAGGAATGCATGTAGCCAACGATTTTCAGAGATTAATGATGAGGAGAGAGGCGCAGACCGATGGAGGAGGGGCAAAAGCAAAACCGAAAGCAGGAATTGCAGTTCATGAATGTTTGGGCTGCGGTGGAGATTATTAATTAAGGCAAAGTATTGATCAAATTCTCATTATGGTCTCCTCCCCTCTCCAGCATTTCCATGTCTCTATCGCTGACCTCCATGACAGAAGACAGCTGAATCTTTACAGGGTCATATCCCACTATTTTCTGATCTATGTTATAATGTTATGTCTTCATCACAAACAGCCTGGTCCACCTTGTGATGTCATGTGGTAATACAAGAAGTGCTCCACTGTATATGACTGAAAGGTTTTTATTCACACTCTTCTCTTTTAATGTTAATTTTATGATGATTATTTGTGATTATTAATGTTTTGATTTATTGTATTGTGACTTTAATGCCTTTCTTATTCTGCAAAGCACTTTGAATTACTTAATGTACGAATTGTGCTGTACAAATGAACTTGCCCAGCCTTTCCTTGTCTTTTTAAACTCCATACAGCTTCACTAGAATGATTTGGATAATTTCAGCCCTGGAATTGCCGATCCCTACTGAACAAAAAGTAAAAGGAGCTGTTAACTTGAAAATTACCACTTCATGACATCACAAGGTGGAACAGAGCATTTTGAGCTTCTGAGATGTAGAGAGAGTAATAATAAAAGGTTACTCAAACATGTGCAAATGAAACAAGACACAAATCCAGGTATGTTTTTGATGAGGTACCAGCGTTATAACATGGCTTAAAGCTCAGGTGAGACCTTTAAATGGGAGGTCATTGAGTAAGTGAGCCTTTCCCAGCAAACTTGTACTTTTGTCACCCTGTTCTATTTGCTTGTCACCCGGCATATCCAGCATCACACTGTTAGCTGGTGCGGAGAATCATGTTAGACTGACACAAGCGCTACGGTCCATTTTCTTCACTTACACCACATGCACACACATTTCTCTCAAGCTGTCCTATCATATTTTTTCCATCACAGAGTTCCGCTGTTCCACTGCTGTACCGCTGTGTTTTGGGGTAATGTATCGCTTCATGCTATTTAGAGTTTCATACTTTCCCAGATACAATTTTTCTCTTCACTGCCACTTCAGGTTGTTACATTTATATAGCTCTGTTGCTTCTATAAAATATTGATGCGGGTTTGGGTAAAGATCCTGCTACTAGAGTCATCTTTTTTGAGTTTGAGTATATGGAAATTTGCAATAAGACCTATTTTTCTCAGCATATATTCCACATATAGTAGATTAGATTAGACACACAACAGTTGTTTCCTTTTCTCTTTTCTCAGCGCAGATTAACCCTTGCCAATGAACAGTCTGCCTTTGAAAGTGAGAACGCTGTATTGGTTGCCAGGGTTGGTTGTCTGGTTGTCATGGTTTCCCTGCTTCTTGCTGGTTCCCGGTCTGCCCTCGTAAAGAAAGAAAGTCACTCCTCCTCCTCCACTGACTGACTTTCCGCCACCCTCCCTCCCGCCCTGTTGCTCTGGTTTCTTTTTCTCATGCTCTTCAGCCCTGAATGTGGTGCAATCTCAAGTCAGTCAGCTCCTTTACTCTCCTTGGGCTTAACTACTTTACATGTACTGAAAAACACATGTAATGAGGGAATGTTTTTACATAGACTTTAGAGATCATTGGGACTGTCAAAATTACCCACTAATTTACTTATTGTTCAAAACAAAATGGAGACTTTTTTTGTGGATTTTGGGACTAAATATTTTTGTTTCAGATATAGATAATAAGACATGAATAACACCCAAATGGATCGATATTTAGAGTATTAGAATGTGATTTCTTCTGCTCATTTTAGTTATGTTAAGCACATTTAGAAAGGACGTTACTTCAAATATCTCAGGCAAGCATCATGAAATTGTTTTCAGACTATTTTCCACAATACTTATGCAACAATTTATCACACTTAAGAGTGTATTATAGTGATAGACATATACAATATGTAGCTTGTGTTTAGACTTGCAGTCAAGGATCAGACAGGCTTGCCCTGCTCTACGCTCAGTGCTGCGTTCCCATTTAAATCTGGGAGATTAGCACATGTGGGGAGTGGGGGCTTTAGCTGCTGTCAGCTCAGTGAGCCTTGGCTGGCTGTCCTCAGATCAGTGGGGAGCTCCGGACTCATCCCCCATCATGTCTGTGCTGCTCCACTTTATCCACTAACAAATAGATGGAGGGCCCATGACCTTGACTATTGGATGGTTTCTAAGTGCAGCAGCACGTTTGATAGAGGCCAGTGGAACATGTGCCTACACACTAATGTTGACAAATAATCCATCATTTATTTCCCTTGCATACCTTAAATGAATTTAGCATCAACAGTGTGCCTTCTAATGCAATTCCACTTTATCATAAAAAGAAAAAGCCAGTGTGACCATTCTTTACTGTTATTTACATAATACAATGCAGAACAGTGTATTGTACAAAGTTGAGGCCCACATCTCTCTTTGGGGTCTATTACTGACTGTATCTATGAATGGAAATGTGCATTAATGCGGTCACTCCCAGATGACAGACTCAGGCTAATTGTGATTCGTTCCTATTTTTGCTGCTCCACAGCTATTTATGCTGAGGCACATGTCATTCAGTGCTAAAACATTTGAAATGCAGAATTGCAGAAAGTGCCAGAGCTAGCGCCTGTCTGAATTCTGAAAATGCTGATCACAAGCTCATTTCATTTCACATCCAAACATCAATAGTGTTTGGTTGCTATTTGGATGATGTTTACAAAAAACACCTGGTGGCAGGTGTGCTGTGTTGTGGTTTCAGCCAAGACTTTGTGTATCATCACATCATCACAAAATGCTGTGCGTTTTAGTCGCTGCCAGGTCAAAACCAGATCAGGATTACTGGCATGATGAATTTA
Source organism: Periophthalmus modestus (assembly GCA_019594935.1). Classification (NCBI taxonomy): domain Eukaryota; kingdom Metazoa; phylum Chordata; class Actinopteri; order Gobiiformes; family Gobiidae; genus Periophthalmus; species Periophthalmus modestus. The sequence continues at coordinate 29,451,666 of JAIEZT010001390.1, read as the reverse complement.
GTGCACTGTGTGTTTTCTTTTCTGTGGAGATGTTAATGTTTTGCGTAGAATGTTCCATAGTATGAGATTTAATTTTTCTATGCCACCAGGCGAAGTTACAGGTTACAGACAAGCTTGCTCACAGAAAGAATGCAAGTTCTTCAAGGCATTTTTGATGGATAAAACGCCTGTAATGAAATAAATGCAAGATAGAGAAGTTTAGCGCCATACTGTGCAACATCAAAGCTACAACATCTCCATGGAGACAAGCATAGAGAAAAAAATCAACTTTTAAGACCAAAAAATATGTAATTGATTAGTGGGATGAAAAGTAATCTTTTGTAAAAGTAGTAAAAATATGTTTTTATTGTACATAATTTGAGCTCTTAAAAATACCTTTTTATTGAGAGAAAGCATCAATGCAGTATGTCATCTGCGCCAGTCAGAGCCTCTATTATCATTCAAATCCACAGGTGCTTTTACCCACTGGGAAGGATGTGGGCTTATACACGTGGGAATGTCGTGTGCAGCGGCCGGAGAGAAGGGAGAGGGAGAGGGAAGGGAAGGGGAAGGGAGAGGGAGGGAGAGGGAAGGGAGAGGGAAGAGAGGAAGGGAGAGGGAGGGAGAGGGAAGGGAGAGGGAAGGGAGAGGGAAGGGAGAGAGAAGGGAGAGAAGCGAGAGGGAATGGAGAGAGAATGGAGAGAGAATAGAAGAGAGGTGGGAGGATTCTTCTGCAGGAATCCCATGCAGTTCCCCTCTGACTGCAGCAGAGCCTTTGACGTCATCACTGGGAGGAATTGCAACGGCAGCAGGAAGCCGTGCTCTAGATGCGGGGCCCGAGGACACACATCCAAACGCACACGCAATCCCCCAAGACTTTAGAACATTCCAAAGCATCCTCCTCCTCTGTTCTAGTCTGTCCTCTGCATAACCTCACAGTAGTTTATATATCTGTAAAAGACTGTTGCGAAACACTTCATACGGTAACTGGCAACTTGTTAAGGGCCCTATATTGGCATGTTCAAGGTTTTTGAACTACAATTTGTATCAACTGCTATTTTATATCTTGCAGCTTAGTTAATCTAAGTTCATACAAATGTCTGGGCATGCAAAATATCACATTTTACTGATGAGGGCGCAAGAACTCTTGTTGGTGGTGAGTGAAGCAGTTTAAAGGAGGCTCAAAGCAACATGCTACTGTGCTACTGTAGCGCCACTGTTGAGATGCGTCCTTGTGAAATCATCAGATTAAGTCTCATGATCTATGTCCATGGTCTAATGTCTATGGAGTTTTAAATAGTTTTTTCAATCATGTGTTTTTTTTTAGTTAGTGAGAATATGCTAGAATGAGATAAAACATGATTTTTTGACTAGGAAAAAACATAAAGCTAAAAAAATGACAGATTGCTCAAAAGTATGTTATGTCTGGTGGAAGGTCCAAAACCTTTCCTTCTCCATGATGTTGAGATGTTGTTTTGCCTGGAATGCTCTACAAAATTGCATAAAAGTTGAAAAGTTAGTAATCTCCATGGAGACGAGCAAGTGAAATAGAAGCTAGATAAGATTATACCGTGTGCAACATTCTAGGCAAAGCAGTTACCACCAGCAGGTGACAGGCCCTCTACCAGAAAGCTCACATAGTGCACTTTAAAGTGGTGTTATTAAAAACACATGAAGGTGGTCATGAGAAGCCTGTCACCATAGCAACACCCAATACATTCTCATATACTCTTTATTCCTTCCAAAGTGGAAACACCAGTGGAGTAATAGTAGTTTTGGCTGGTCAGCTCCACATGCTGTCTGTGGTGCTATTGTGATGTATTATGGCTTGTATAATGAGACCATGGATATTCACTTTCATTTGTATGTGTCAGAGCTTGTGCGCACATTTGCCACAAGCTGCTTATGAAAACTCCTGACTGCACATTTGAGTCCCCTGTGCAGGCCAAATGACTCACACAAGTGTATAGTAATGGAGATTATGCCTAGTGTGGTTGCCATTCGCAGGAGGTAGGCTACTCTTAGTGGTTAGCTTTCTTTACAGTACAGCATTTTGGTTCTTTCTTCACTAAAGCATGTTACTTACAATGTTAGGTCAGTCAGCCATACCTATTCATCATCATGCTGTGCTGGGGTGCACATAAGTGGGCTACGTTAATCTTTACTTCTATATAGGCAATCTATCATGTTTTTTGTTTTTCCATACTTCATTTAAAATCATTCTTGCATTATATGGACTGGTTACTCTTATATTCATGTGATGAATGAATGGGAGTGCAAATGGTTGTAAGCGCCATGCCCTATAATTAGCTATTGTCCAGTTTGTAATCTGCCGCAGACTCAGATGCAGGGATATGGGTTTATGAGTGAGGCTATAATGCATTAACTCAACACTGTTTTCTGTGGTTTTCCAATGTCGACATTCACTTTTTGTAACGTTTACCTTGGAGACCTCATTAAGATATACATGGAATATGAAAACTACTAGAATGTGCTAGTTAGATTTGAGTATTTTAGCTCGTAACTAAGAACGCAGCTGTGATTTGCTCAAACCTTGGACAAAGGTACATGGCATTTCAGTAACTTAACGCAGTTCATGTTTGATTCTATTCTAGCCATGGTAATATTTTCATCATTATCACAGTTTATTGCTTCTATAACTCTGCATTTGCCTACTAATTAAAAATATACAACAGCTTTGAAAGTACATGTAATCATGCATTAATTTTCCAGTTTGTGGCACATATCAACTTCTTTGTCTCTGACCCTTCCCATTTTCTCACCTCCTCTCTTGACTTAACCAGCTTAATGGAGGTATTCCCCCGTAGTCGTAACCATTCTGCTCAGGTTGGGCTCAATTCATGCAGCATAATTGGATCTGCCGGCTGCAACTCGGTGCTAGATAAGTCCCGGTGTTGTGGACCAGCACACAATAGCAAAAGTAATTCAATTAAATCTTTACATACAGTATCCCACCATGTAGTATACACTGCATCTGGATGAGGCCATGACTTACACTCTATACCTGGCTGCTCCTCTTTGCATCTGGAATCTTTTTCACGTTTACCATCATGTATCTGGACTAGAATGGATACTTGAACACATTTTGCAGACTGCGGTTCTCGCCTTTTCTGTGGTACATTTTACAGTTTTAATAGGACAGCCACAGCAGTCCTTGTAGAGTGCATGCATTGCTACGCACCTCCCCCATCGGGTTCACACATGTCTTGTGTATTTTTCAGCAGCGAAGAGAAGGAGTCAAAACATCAACTGAATAATGCCTCGAGATAAGCAGCCTCCCTGTGTATTTGCATAGAGTGGGTAATTCATGAATAAAGACAACTATAACAACATGTATCCATTTCTATTGCCTGTTCTAAACTTGATAGTAGATAAAACAAATTAGTATTGAGAGCTGTACGAAATATGCTTTTATACTAGTATATTTCATCGTCAAAAAATGATACCCAGATAGACCTGTCACGATAACACATTTTGACGCAGAAAGCAGAAATATCGTGATAAATGATAATACTGAAACTACTTTATATCACTAATTAAGATTTAAATAATGCAAGATAATCACAGTAAACCATTTTTTAAAAGACTGTGAGCTGCAACAAGAAAATAGCAGAATGTACCAATAATTAAAGGACTAATTCACACCTCCACAGCTCAAATCTTATCGTATTACAATAAAACTACAGAGCCATTTTAAAGCCTCTCAAAGAATCGGTGCAGTGTTGTTGTAGACTTGTTGGTGCATTAGCATTGAGCTTTTAACACAATTTAGCCTACTTTAAATCATTTTTGAGGTGAAATTTTTCTCAAATTCTCCATTGCATTTAATAGGATTCCTGCTTAGCCAGAAGTGCCACCAGAAAAATAGTTTGAAGCATTTACAGGAAAAAAGTGGGCGGAATAAGGTTAATACCAGCATGGTAGTGTTACCTTTCATAATTAGACTGACTGACCCGTCCTTGTTGCATTCTCACATATCACCACTAGATGCTATCTACATTACTTCTGTCTGATGCTGTGCTGGCTTTGGCCTGACAAAAGAAAGACCTGAGACCACAGGTGAGGTTAGGGGGAAGCGGGGGACAGGTGAAACAAATGCATGTGAGTATCAAGCCCCTTTTCCCCACAAAATGGAGTTAGAGATTGTAGTATTATAACAACACAAAGGAAACTGAACCCAAGACCTTTGTGTAGTGAGGCCAAACCCTTTGCCACCATGTGCTTTCTTTTCTCTCTTTCAACAAGTCTAACATGTCTGACTTTTGACCCAGATTTTACTACTGCTTCCTCACCTGGTGCCATTATCCTCCCTCCTCTCCTGCTCTGTCATTAATGAGGCTTTATGAAATATTCAGACCTTTACCTTGCGGAAGCTTCCATTCGCGTTCGTCTCCCATCTGCACAGCTCATCCTCGGTTATCAGCACTTTCTGATTTCTCGCTTAACCTTGACACATTTGACTAGACACGAGACAGACACTGGAATACATTTTGTCCGCACCTAAACGCAGAAATCCCTAATTTGACTGGCATAATTATTTTGTTTTTCCACTGTGTAGTAATGGGGATTACATGCGAGATCAGGCTCATTAGTGCATAGTGCTGTTAGCTGGGAGAGGTGGACCCTAACCTCAAGCTCGCCCCTTCTGTTTCATTCTTTAGTCGCTGTCCAAAGCACTAAATAAAGCAGCCATTTTAATTAAAGGACACATTTTTCCACTGTTGGCACAATGTATACAGGCTCTTGGATACCAGATATGTGTTATGTAATGTAAAAATGTATGACATGTTATTTTGCAGCAGTTTCAATTACAGTTGGTTTTATTAAGCGTTGCATATCTGTTTCCTTGGAGACGGATATGTTTCATGCCAGGCTGAGGAACATTCCAGGTGATACAATAACATTTCGAGGTCAAGCAGAAGATGGAACTTTCACCAAAAATATGCCATCCGATCTTCCCTTTCTCCAGCTAGACACCACATGGGGCGTGCTATGACAAACAAGAAGATTAGCGTAATTACCATGGGGCGACAGTAGTTCAGTTGGTAGAGCGTTTGTCCACTGACCCAGAGTTTGGCGGTGTGATTCCAGCTCCCACAGATGAATCCTGTCATTGTGTCCTTGGGCAGACACCTGTCTGTATACACTGGTGTGTGAATGTGTGTGTGAATGGGTGCGGTTTCTTGATATAAAGCGCTTTGAATGCCTTGAAGGTGGAAAAGCGCTATATAAAAATGTGACCAATTGACATTTACGTGGGCGAAATAATCTTTTCTTGCATTGATTGTTAATGGAACATTTTAAACCTGTATTTGTTATATTTTATGGTCTTTTTATGCTGTCGTCGTCTTGCCAAAAATCCTCCAACATACAGTAGGATACACAAGAGCCGTCCTTCACGCCCATAAATCTTGCGCTTGTCTTGGCGAGGTACTTAATATACCCCCCCCGCGCCTTGTTTGCCTTCTGCCCCACTACCCTTTAAAGATCCCTTTAATGAAGTGCTCTCGTTGGCTGCGCTTTGAGCTGATTGGGTGTCATGTCTTCAGTGTGCTGCGTATCAGGCCAAACAGGTGAGAGATGAGTATGTGTGTGTCCAGACTATAGAGCGGTTCATTAGGCAGGTCCCAGGACTCGTATTGTGGCTTTTTGTGCTAGCGCCTGGAGCACTTCTTGACTTTTTGCATGCGTCTCACACTCGCAGTGATCTCTGAAGTCCCCCGGAGTGGTTGGACTGACTGCCTTGTGGAGAGGCTGGAAAGTGTCCTCCATGCATCTCGCTGTATGTAAGCAATCCTGCATCAAGTGATTACTAGATCCCTGTGGGCGCTTTCACAGTGTAATGGCTGTGAAAATAAATAACGCAAATGTGGTCCAGAGAAGTCCGGTTTCTAAGCAGTACTGGGTGGTGTGTTTCTATGTTTCTGTTTTTACACTGTGAATGCGTGAGAGTGTCCAAATCTGGAACCCTCAAACTGGAACCCTCAAACTGGAGCACTAGAAATTATTTTTTTTTACTACTGACTGCCACCAGCCTTACGCATAACTTCTTGAATTTGGTTATTAACACAGTGGGTTACAATTTAATCCTAAGTATGAATATGCACCCTATTGTTGATTCTTTAAGCAAGACATGTCACCCATTTTCTTTTGGTTTTGTTTTGTGGGCTCACTATGTAAATCTACATTTATCTGTGTACAATGTGAAATGGTTGTCTTCAAGTTTCATCAAAGCTTAAACAATATCAACTTAAAAAACTTATGATTGACTTATTTGACTGTTAGAGGATTGTCAAAGTCAGTGGTGGGACGTAACAAAATAAAAGTAGTAAAGTACTATACTTAAGTACATTTAAGTATCTGTACTTTACTTAAATACATTTTAAAATGGATCATTTGTACTTTTACTTAACTACATTTGAGAGCAGATAATTGTACTTTCTACCCCACTACATTTGGAAACAAATTTTTCATTATAGTTTGAGACCTGCTGAAAAGACTGAGGGGGTTTATTTTTAACACATTTCTAGTTTGAGTGAACATAAAACATGAAACATAAAACAGCTTGGAAAAAAATATTGATTCAATTGTGTGCGTTGAACAAAAGTCAGCACAAATCTTTATCAGAGTCACTATATTTGAAGCTTAATAAGACCTCAAATTGTATTCCTTTTTACCCCTTAACTACGTTCATAAACTAACCCTTCAGTACTTTCACTAAAGTTAATTTCTTCTTGTAATAGTTTTACCTTTGCTAAGTATTTTTTCGCTCTAATATCTGTACTTTTACTTAAACAACAAAGTCGAGTACATTTTCCACCACTGGTCAAAGATATTGTGCAATCTTTGGCTTCTGAAAATTATATAATAGATTATTTAACTTCTCAACCATGATATTGTTTTGAAAATGAGTTTGTAGTGTTCATCAAACTCTGATGTGTATTTAAATTAACACATATGTAATTTGGCAGCACTGGAAATGTAAATGTGTCCTCTGTGTTACCTTATGTTCGCATGTGAAGCTGCATCCGGGGCGTGTTCATGCACTGCTGGAGCTCTGGTAAACAACATCCATCTATCTAGGCTGTGATCTTGTTTACTAATTCCCATTACAGTAAACACACAACTTTCCTCAACTAGGATTTTTTATTTTTTTATATTCCGCACATGGACTTTCTTTATATATCATCGAGTACACCTTGATCTGATGGTCGCTACTAAATTGGTTCGTCTTCCCACTGTCTTCACCACACTGGCTCTCTGTAGGACATCAGTAACCTTATCGGTCATGAGGACACCAGCTACTACGCAGGCTCCTCCCATCTCCAGTGTGAATCATGTAACAGTCTCATGTCTACTTAATAGTCTTATACACGGCTGAGTGGCTTTATATGCTGTTCTTTTATTGTCTTTTATAGAATGCTAACTCTAACCTTTCCCATGGTCTTAGTTGGATTTTATAGATTAGTCTGTCAAGAGCGACCTTACGTAATGGCACTTTAAAGAGGATATTTTCATTTTTGCTTGCACCGTCAGTGGTTTTAACTGTGTAATAGGTGATGGAATGCCTCATTTGGCTGCGGAGTATTTAGTCAGTGTATGAATGGGCCTCTAAGCGACATCTGTTCTGCGCCTTACAATGTTAATTTGTATCATTTTATTTCATTAAAGGAACTCTACTTCATTTTTTCCCATGTAATGAAGTAACATGTATTTTGCCCTAGTTCAGATATGACTGTGTGCTGTGTGCATCTAATTACAAACCGTTTTTCACTCAGGCAACCAGGAAGTAACACTCGTGTGCTGTTAGCTTGCTAGTTCCATCCATTTTCTTACGCTTATCCGTGGCCAGGTTGCGGGGCGGCAGTCAGTCTAATCAGAGAATCCCAGACTTCCCTCACCTCAGACACATCCTCTAGCTCCTCCGGTGGGACCCCAAGATGTTCCCAGGCCAGCCGAGAGACATAGTCCCTCCAGCCTGTCCTGGGTCTTCCTTGGGCCTCCTCCCTGTGGGACATGCCCAGGACAGCTAGTTTTTGTTTGAAACTCAGCTCTGAAACCTTGGAAAGTGTGAAATGTGTTCATAGACTCATTGCGGTCAAGAAATTGGATGCTCGGAAGGCAAGGAAAATGAGGAATAGGTATGGATGAGTGCAAACAGTTTAAAATTAACTAAAAATAAACAAAACATCTGTACAATTTCTTAGAGTGCCTTTAGATACTTCAGTGTAGCTTTCCCTGCCCTCACGAAATAGGAAATGGCTGTATAAGTAAAGTAAGTACTGGATTTGCCCTTTCAGTAACACGCTGGCCCTATATACCTTGCTGACTAATTGCACTGAAAATAATCTTTTTTTTGCGGTTTAAAATATGTGTCAGCATGTAAGATTGAAGGAGGCAAAAGTTATTTACCTCAAGACTTGACTTCAGTCTCAGTATGATTCATTCGTGAGTGATTATTGCAGTTATAATAACACAAATAATGGCCTGTGTTTGGATTACTTCAGCCAATTAGCAAAAACAAGTTAATTAAACCAAGGCACATTAGGCTTAGAAAAATTATTATATTTGTGCACGTAATGAGTTTTAAATTGCCTGACTGTTCGCATATTTCCAATCAGAACTGACGGCCAATTCAAATAACTCAGCCCGGTTTAATTCCCAAAGCCAATAGTGATATGGATATGCATTTTCATGCTATGGTGATTTTTATAGTGATTTTATACCCTACAGTTTGCCATCGTCTGTGCTCATTTTGCTCCTTTCTGCTGTCCAAATTGGTGCTGGCTTGTAACCCCCATCATGGCACTGTCCCTTTTGAAGAGCATTTTGCTATTTTCGCTGTATATTAGCTTTTTTGCGGCTAATGGGATCACCAGTGGACACATCTTCCTCTCCTTCGTCTCTCGCCATACTCTTAAACTTACCGCTGTGAAGTTAATGAAATGGAATACTGAAATGACCCCACTGTTCAGCTATGGGCTACCTGCGTGTTGCTTTTCCCACAATCCCTTTGGCTAAATAGCTTTATTTTCATGTTGTTTTGTTATACTGATTTTAAGCTTAATGCATATTTTATCTTTTATTTATGTGCAATCAATAAAAAAGTCTTTTTCCCATCAGGACTGTTTGTTATCTTTAATTTTCTTTTTAAAAAATATAACTTTATGTTGTAACGCCTTTGTGCCTCGCGGCCCTTTTCGATGTATTCTTCCTCATTTTCATTCAGGTAAAATAGGCGAGACCTTTGACCTGCAGTCTTTGCCTCTAGGATGTAATGTATGGGTTGAGCCGTTATACCGAATCTCTGTGAACGCATCGCTGCTTTCATCTCGAAAGCCTTGCCGCACCTGTCAGAAATGTCACACACGCCATACCTACGCAGATGGCTTTGTTGGTGGGCTGTGTCTCCATGAAGCTGTCACAACGGGTTTCTAGGAATCCACTTTTTATCTTACAAATAGATTCTATATTAAAGGTAGTCCAAGGATTTAGCTTTGTGACTCCTCCTGTCAGTGCTGTTTAAGGTAGATATGGCCGCAGTTGAAAGTCTGCGTTAGAGTACAACAAATTTAAAGTGACATTTTGTTATGTTTGTAAAGAAAAGTGCAAGACGGAGCAAAGCGTGACATCAGAGACTGGGGTTCTAATGGATTTGGCAGAAGTCTGAGGAAAAGAGGGTGGCTATTGGGCTGTTTTGTGTGGACAAAAGGTTATTTTTTAAAATTTGCTGCTGCATTTAAAAAAAACCTCACCAAATCTTTAAAGCGTATTTTGTTGTACGAGTTAGTACTCACCAGATGCACCAGTAAGGTTGACTCTATGGTGCTAAAAAGTTGCTCTAAAGTAAAAACATTGATAGCTAGTATTGTCACGATACGATTCAATTCAATTTTAATGCTAAGGAGTAGACTTGATACTCAATACTCAACACTTACTTTAGACAATAATGTGATCTTCAACATTAAATGGTTGTACGTTCTTTTATATTCCCATGTGTCCTTATAGCTGCGTAATCCCCCTGATAGACACTTAAAAAACTTTCTTTTTTTTTTTTTTTTATTTGATAATTTTTACTTCCCCTAGTTTAAGTAGTGATAAGTTCAAGTGTAAGTCAACAATTATAACCGTATCTCAGAAGGTTCAGTTTGCCTACTGCTAAAATTTGGTGAGTAGAATTTAAGAATTATTGGAGCTATTGAAGATTTAAAAGCGTCAGTGACTTTTGGGTCACCCTGTACTAGTCTATGTCTCTTATTTGTTCTGATACAGCTCAAAATCATTCTAAAGCTATTCAGAAAAGGTTCATTTCTGCCTGCCTTTTTTAGTAAAAGTCAAATGAGTATTTAGTTTCGATACTAGTTTAATATCGATTAGTATCTGATTTTTGATACGTTTTACAACCCTGCTAGATGCTGTGTGGAGTATTTTTATCAGTGCAATACAAGCAGGCCAACTGAGATCTCTGTTTTGGTAATTATGCTTTTTCTGTTTACACTTTACACTAGGCTCAGACTCAGCCTATCAGCGCTTACTAGCCCACCACGTATCACCTCCCCTATTGAGTTTAGACAGCATGTCAGCATCTCTCAGTGAGTGCTTCCAATCAAGGCCGTGATGGTAAAGTCAGACCACCCTCTGCTTGTGTGCTCTCCCAGCCCACCCTCCTACACGAGCGCCCACCCACCCACTCACTCTCCCACCAGACTCTGCACTATCTGCCGTATAGTGTGGATTCCCTTGTCAAGAAAATGCTGTTTTCTGAGGTCTGGTTGACTGCGAAGGAGGAGTGAATGCTATTTATACATGCTGTTGTCGCACCTGCTGGCTTCACATTATACCTGGACGCCCTTAAAACATGGACATCATCATTGTAAGGGCTGCGGTCGCCATGGGAACTGCTGTATTCAATGTCTATATATATATATATGACAGGAAAAATGGCTGTAATTTCAAGTAATAGGAAAAAAATGTGTCACAGGTGCTTGAGCATGTGTGACTAGTAAAAGGCAGAAAAGTATCACATTACCTGCGTCAATAACAAGTATTTTTTATTCTTTTCTATCGCATGCTGCTTGTAGTTTCTGTCAAATGTCATGTTTTGAACCTTCAAATGTTAAGTGGGTGATTTCCATTTCCTGCTGAGAAGTGAATGAACTTCTTTTGCAAGGTCAATGATTGAGCGGTCAAATCCACTGCCCACAGGTTGGCGGTGCGATTCCAGCTCCCACAGATCAGTGTTGTCATTGTGTTCTTGAGCAAGACACTTAACCCTTCTTGCAGACATTGGGGTGCCTTAAAGATGGAAAAGTACTGTATAAAAATGTGACCTTTTACCTTAACCTCAGAAATGCACTTCTACTCTCCTAAATGTGCTGAATGAAGAAATCAGAGCAGCTGGAGTTTCTGTTCATTATCACTCAATTTTCAAATGTGATATTTTTAATTTGACATTTTTCTATAATAACAATATAAACTTAATTAAACATACACATTTATAAAGAGCTGCAGAGTTCAATGTTGATTACAATGTCAAATTTGATCATCCTCCATTCATTTTTGTTTTTTTAGCCATTTCAAGTAGTTTTGTTAATCGTTAATGAACTCTTCTCCAGATTTTGAGCAAGAACGTTGGTCGTGAGTACTAATCTCAAGTACAAGCTGTAGTATTGGCCTGCTGTGCATGATGTAAACGAGAGCACCTGGCAACAACACGCCAACAGAGAAAGAACTCATATTCTGGCCTTAGATTAGTCACAAATTTATTTAGTGTTGCAAAATCTCAGTTGTTTGCAGATGTATTTTACAGGTTTAAGAAAAATATGTCATAAAAGGGCTATCCAGTCATTTTTCTAAGGTCTATCCAGTTGGCTTTTCTAATTAGTAAAAGCCTATGGTTTGGAGCTCAGACTTTGCAGGTAAAAAATGTACCTATTTTTTTAAGTAAATGATTAAAAAGCATATGTCTGATGAAAAATAAAATAATTGCCATTTTTATTTGTTCTGTTAAATTTACATTTGCAGGAAATGGAGATCAAGCAGCTGAGAGGTTTTCCTGTATCCATAGTCGTGAATAGATGGATGACTTCTGAGATGCAACGAGATAGAGGCTGGTGTTTAGGATTAAATCTCACTGTGGCCAGCCAGAGTGCCATGAAAACTCAGGCAGATTAGGCACACATGTACCCCCACCCACGCGCACACATGTACACACATGCACACGCACGCATGCACACATAAACGCACGCACACACAAACACTGTTGTGGATTAAGGCCCACTGCTTACTCTAGTCCTGGACTACACAGATGGCCAACCTTTGTGCTCTTATGTAACTCAAATGAGAAGGATTCTACATGTAAAACACTGATCGGACTTTTATGTGTACTCAAATTTCACAGTGTTTCTAATAAAATTCCTCTTATTGTGAATGAGAAGTTACTTCTGTTCATTTAATTATTGCTTTCATTATCAGCATTAATGTACTGGTGTTGATAATGACTCTAATCTTTCATTCAAAGTTATGCTACATTTATAAAATAGGGTTTATAATGGTATTTGTTTCTGTAGGAAGAAATTTGGTGGTCCAACCATAGAGTGATTTATTGCTTCTTCACCCACACTGTCTTGGCACTGGTCAAAGGTTGTGTTGAGGAGATGAAATGGCCAAAGATGGCAGACTGACAGACTGGGAGCAACCCGGCAAAGTGCCAGGAGGTTTGGAGAACCGCCAGAGAAGCACACATCCACACTCCAAAGTAGCTCCAAACACTCCCCGCTGGTACCGGGGGTGGCCCAAGGTGACCTGATGAGGTGAAAGGGGGGTCACCATGCCAACGGGGGATGGGGCGATGTCACTGTGGTGGACTGTGTCACATGGGGCAGACGTGGGATTGAAAAGCTGCCGGTGAATTGGTGAGTGGTGGACCTTTGTGCACTCAGGAGTCAGGCCTGAGGAGCACTTAGTGACAGGCTGACATTGAGAGTGTGTGCGCTACAGCAGCAGGCAGTTGTAGGGCAAGGACGTGTGCGCTGCTCTACAGGGAAGAATCCAGCTGGACATATTAACTGCTAATAATAATTAAATGTTCAAACATGGCACAAGAGAATCTAGAGCATGCTGGCTGAGGCAAATGGAAGACAGAAATACTGCCTTATACATAGACTTTTTGGAAAATGTTTGAATTGAAATCAACACAAAAAAAATCTTTGTAGAGTTTTCTACATTGTATGGGGTGACAATATGAATCTTGATATTTGTTATCCTGATGACTGTATTCATACAGTATTATATCAATCCAACAGAAATGTGTTTACAACAAAAGAACGTTTTCCCATTTTGAACATTTATTATTCACCTTTTGAATAATATCTTAATAAAATCTTTTTTATTATTAAACTTCTTAATATTGAAATTTTGATTATTTCCTATAATCTGCCCACCTGAAGGTCCATGTTTATTATATTATTTTAGCTTTTTCTGTATTTGTTGACAACACAACACAAATGAGAAGTTGTGCAGGTAGAAATCAGCTATACCTTACTATACCCTACTCAGGCACAGAAACATCCACTTTTGAAAACTAAGCCAGATGCGATCTGCAAATGAGTAGCTTTCATTTAACCACACAATAGTGAAAAATGTTTGCTTTGATGAAATCTCGAAGTAATTTTCACTCTTAAATATGGTGGTTATTCCAAGCTGTGAACTGACTTGTCACAGCAAAAGATGCTGTGAGAGAAGCAGGGGCTGTTTTTGAATACACTTACTGCATGTAAACCGGCATCAATCAAAAGAGATTGATGTGGATCCAAATTTAAAGTAGAGCCTCTGGCTGTTATGTGGCATTAGACGCCTGAGTCTCTTCATGATTATTTTCGCAGTCATTTTCTTTTGGGGATTGTTGAGGCCCATTGTCCTTCTGTTAAAGATGTAAATGTCTTTGCCTTTGTATGTGTTCAAATCTTAACCCCGCAGTTAAAACAGGCTAATTGCTGATAGACATTTTAATTTGCTAACAAGGCTCTGATAGTAGTTTCATGTGGCTGAACATCTGCCTGCTGTTCCCTTACACTTTTATGTTCATGTCCACAAGAAATATATAAGGCTTATATCAGTCTCAATGCAAGTCTCTGAAACATGGCCATTTTCGCACCTTTTTATTTTGATCAAGTGATTTCATTATTCTTCCCCAAAGTAATATGATTATCCCTATGATTCACAGATTTTAATTACTCATGGCACAGACACATCGGTGATCTTTGTCCCCTTGGGTCGCCATGACGGCACACTCATTTGTATTTTCACACAGAGTCACAGGAGACCAGGCACACATGCTCTCAGAGGCACGTCACCTCCTCACATCTCCATATTGGGTTGGTCTTTTTTAACTCCTCTGTACTATTTTTTACTCCTCTGTTCTATTATTTAAGTTGAAACCTATACCATTTCAGCAAGTGGGGTTAATATTATTGTGTTGTAAAACGACGAGAAAATTATTTATAAAAGAAAATTATAAGCTGTGTGCAGTGATAATGAGAACAAATCATTTTTGGATTTGAGCACTTTTTAGTCCAATGAGGTTCATCTGGTCTTCCCATAATTTATTTTAATAAATTATTTTTCCAGACCAGGCTTGTTTTTGTACCTGACAGTTTCAGGTGCTCACTAGAGGTATGTTGCAAAGTAGCCAGTAGTAGTGAACATACATGGAGAAACATTTATGACCATTGTAAAAGAGAGAAACACATTATGGATTGGAATGGAGAAAACATCATTGGGAAAGAGGACAGCAAACATCGCCCCTGGATTAAGGAGATCAAAATACGGAAACGTGCCCATGGGACTTTAAACCAGGATGAGGGGGCTTTTTTACTCTCACACACCCGACATACTGTCCTGAAGAAGTCGGACTGCAGATGCCGCTGTCGTCCTGCCTCCACCAGTAGGAAGACAGCGCCAAAACCTGTTTAAATCAGCTGACCGAACACATCATAGAGACACTGACAACGTGACCACTCTGAGGAAGAGCGCTAGTGAGCAGTCCGAACTATGAAAACAAACTAAACCTTGGTCTGAAAACAGAATCTATTAAAATAAATGTCACTTTTTGATTGTTTATTTAAAGGTTGTAACATAGACTTAGAATCATTCATTTAAGAGTTCTATATCTCATTGTTGCAAGCAGCCAACATAAAGCTGCACTATGTAACTTTTTGCTGGATTATCTGCCTGCTGCTCGTCTCTAGTAAAGTGTTCTTGATTTGCAGAGAATGTTCACAATATGGCATTAAACTCAATAGAAATAAACATGTGACGTAACCAGGACAAGTTAGGTCAGATCTGGGGAAATACCCAGCTAGTAGTAGGAATCTATGTAATTTGAGCAATGAAAACAGTCACTATGAAGTGAGTAATAAATACTTCAGAGTTTAACGTCATACTGTGGAACATTTAAGGTAACGTGCACCTTTATAGTAAATAGTAAATAGTCACATTTTTATGTAG
Organism: Periophthalmus modestus; assembly: GCA_019594935.1. NCBI lineage: Eukaryota > Metazoa > Chordata > Actinopteri > Gobiiformes > Gobiidae > Periophthalmus > Periophthalmus modestus. The sequence continues at coordinate 29,436,159 of JAIEZT010001390.1, read as the reverse complement.
CACTTTTCCACCTTCAAGGCACTTAATGCACTTTACATCAAGGAACCACTCACACATTCATACACCATTGGGCGAGGTGGGTTAATCAGAATCAGAATCAGAATCACTTTTATTGATCCCCGAAGGGAAATTCTCTTAGTTAACAGATGCCACAACCACAGGATAGGAATTTAAGAATAAGAATAAAAAGTCATTTAAATAGGAATAAAAATTCGTGCAATAAGAATAAAGTGTCAACTAAGAATAAAGTGTCAACAGTGTTAAATAAATAAATAAATAGATCAGCATCACAAAATCACAAAAATCACACACTATTTACATCTATGTACAAAGTGGAATATTGGAGTATTGAAGTGTTTGTTTACAGAACGGAGTTTAACAGTTAAGTGTCTTGCTCAAGGACACAACGACAGCATTCATCTGTGGGAGCTGGAATTGTGGCGTCGAGCTGTCCACCTTCTCAACCAATGATGTTTATGTCGAGAGTGGGATTCAAACCGCCAACCTTTGGAACTGAGCTACCGTCGTCCAGTAACATCAACTTTTACAAATTGGTGCTATTTTTGTTTTGCTATGAAAGTTTCTTCTACAGTGTGGTCCGACATCATTAACTGCAGCATCTATGTAAATCTATAGTTTTTCCAAGGAGAGAGCCACTGTGACACTCGGTGGGATCCTCAGTAAAAACAGACACGATAGGGCGGGATAAAGAAGGCTTAGGTGGACTTACTGTCAGAACAAACTAGGAAACGCACTGTGAATGTGACCCACAAGTTTGAAGACTTCTATTGATTTTTCACGCACTACAAGAAGAGCTCCTTTAATGGCTCATTGGGGAATACTGTGTTTTTGGAGGTTTTTAACAGAAGCGCAGATGATAGCTTGTTTTGGTTAATTGAGGGTATTGCTTCTGTCTGCTCAAATGATTAAACTTCTGGCATATTAAAGACGCAATGCAGTTTAATGATTCAAGACTTTTGGAGCTTAGAGCATACACTGGAGCTTGAGCTTTTAAGCCTTAAGTCCCCCAAATTATTGCAAAATCGTGTGCGATATCTCTGCAAGTTCTTGTTTGTGATGCTGGATACAGTGGAGTTTATTTTTGTCAGATCTAGGAACAAAGACGCATTAAAACAGCATTATCAACCCATCAAAAGTCTTACAAGGTTTACCCAATTCTATAGAGTATGATTTTCTTACTATACCTTTAAACCGCCTCGAGAAATAACTGAAACACAAGTTAAGTTAAAGACCATGTACCCTATTTTTTTTCCATATATTTGAGTTTATATATTTGTTATGTGTCTAATAGAAACCAGACATGTTATACGACTCAGTTTTGCACTTCACAGCAATCATTTCCACGTGCAAAAAGCTCTCAATCAGGTTGTTTGCTCTGTTTCCCTGCTGTTTAGTAGTTAATTTTTGAGGAAATTTTAGGGATGCATTGATACAGTACAATACAATATCAGATATTGGCACCAATATTGAAAATTTTGATGGAACCGTTCAGTCGATATCTTATTTTGGTCTTTAAATTGATGTAATAAGACGCTTTTCTGTGCTTAGACACCTTGTGATATTGAGTTGAGTTGTTCTGCAGATACTTTGCAGAACTGTGCATCTCTAGTAAATTTGTGTAAAAAAAAAAAAAGCAGTTAAAATAGGATATGGACTCGCTTCTTTTAAAAAAAATTGCATCCGATTCGAACCGTTCTTGTTGAGGAGCCACAGAAATAAGGAAATTTGGTTATAAACATCACATCACTAATAACAAGTGTTTATATTCACAAACTATTTCTTTATTAAACTCCCATCGCACTGTACTGTAAACTGTAGACAGTCAAAACACAGGCTTTACCACCTCAGCAGCAGGGTATAGAAAAACCTATGCATGTGCAGAGCCTGTAAATCTCCTCTGCAGACAGTGATAATAATAGGCTAGCATCCGTTCACTTTTTTTCTTTTTTTTTCTTCTTTTTTTGGTGAGCATTCATTACTGTCATCACTGCTGCTCTCTGAATCACTTACCAGCACACACATGAATTCAAATCATCCCCCCTCACCCTCTGCATTTCTATTTTTTTCCTGCTGCTACTGGAGGATTCCTGACATGACACCCTCACCTCTCATTTTGAACACCCCCTCTCCCCTGTGCCCCCTGCCACCCGCCACCCTTTGGAGCCTGTCACCCAGTAGACAATGGGGACCAGGGTGGATATTGCATTTTTAAAAGCAGTGCTACTTTTACCCCCCAGCCGTGTCTTGCTTGCCTTCTCTCTCCCTGCAGTTGGCTGTCAGCGAAGATAACTCATTAATATGTCACAGAGCTATGAGAGCTGCTACAGGAAACCAAACCGGTGTAGGAGAAGCAGGGAGCCATGTGATTGGGTTAAGCAGCAGTCACATGACCCGAGGAAAAGGTCACGCTGGCTCAGCACGGTGTTCATGTCAGGTAAGGAATTGTGCACATTCGGGAGAGAGATGGGTGGGGTTTCTCTGGGTGCATACCGCAGTTAAGTACACCTGACCTAGGGTTTCAAGCTCTGGAGATTTGTAACGTTGAAGAATGAGTCAAGGACAGAATTGGACAAGAGGCTGAGTACATTGGCTAACATTATAGAGAAAAAAATATATATATAGGCTGTGTTCATGTGCTCCAGAATGAAAATTGTTTAAAACTGAGGTACAGGGCAGGTGACTATTTGAGTTTTTTGTATGTTTTGAGTGTAAAAATGCAACTGGTGAACACGCACAATAGTCAGTTTTAGCGCTGGTTACTATATTATGCTATTTTCTGATCCATGCTATAATGTCGTTTCCTTATCATTCCTAGAGTTGTGTTTTGTTTCATTCACACGATTAATACACACGCTCTGCATATTTAAGATGATTGTTCTCTCAAATAGAAAACACTCCTTGTGATATCATCTGTTTTTAAACTCTATACACCCTCTCTAGAATCGTTTGGATTTGTATTTCAGTCCTTGAATGTCTAATCTCAACTAAACTAAAGGTAAAAAGTAGCTGTTAACTGGAAAACTACTGCTTCATGACATCATAAGGTGGAACAGAGCATTCTGAGCTTTGGAGATGTAGACAGACTAAGCATAAAGTGTTACTCAAACATGTGTGAATGAAACACACAACTCCGGGTTTGTTTTTGATGAGGTAACAGCATTATAACATGGCTTAAATCTCACAAAAGGCAGTTTTGTGTAATATAGGACCTTCAAACAATCAAATTCTACAACAAATGCAATACGATATGACATTTTGACTGAGATATACCTTGCTTATTCTAATCCAAACAGTGTTACCGTGTGATAGTAAGAACTGAATGGACGATTTGACATAAAGGTTAAAACAGACACAGACTTGCATCAAGACACTCTTTGAGAATCCCTGCCCCACTCCCCCGAGAGGCTAGACTTATGTTTAAATCATCAGCGCGCCTTACCCCCGGTTCAGCTTCAGTTAAACGCTTTGATCATAGAGCTCTTTTCTACGCCTGCCGTCTGACCCATGCACGTGTTAACCCATGGGCCTGGATGAGGTCTGAACTGTGAAGAAGGGGACATAGCTCGGTTTCGGCCCCAGCTCAGGAGTAGCGAGCAAGGGGTGCTTCTTCTGGAGTGGTCCCTGGGTGCTTTTCAAACGGACACAACGGCTGGCGCAGATATAGCTTTCACTCCAGTCGCGCTTGGAGAGGAGGGGCACAAACAGACAGGCAGACGGTAGTGTCGGGGAGAGCCTCGGGCAGCCTGGATCAGCTAGGTGCTTATGAAAGCTGAGATACAGAACAAAACAAGGCCAAGACACTTAGCGCTGTAGACTAGCATTGCAGGTTAAAGCCCCTTAACACCAAGCTTTCGCCATGGAGGATAACGGATTGACTGCAGCCCTTTGTACCACTATATGAATGAGACCGGTGCAGGGTTGTGTGAACTGACATGGGAGGAAGTGCATGCCTCATCAAAATTTGGATTATGCCGGCTCATTAATTTTGGAAACTAAAATATTGCATGTTTTAGATCATTTAGCAAACATTTAGAGAAGTAATTTGTGAAGTGTGAACACAAAATAAATATCCCTTCCACATCAAAATTGCAGTTAATTTGCGCATTAGCACTTGTACAGCACACAACTGCAAGAAAACATTGAGTTGTGTTAAGAAGATGTGACAGAAACTGATTTATTCTTACATTTTAAAAGCTGGTGAACTGAAAAGAAGCGCTTTGGGATAGCGATTTCCCTTCTACATCTCATGGTTACTGATTGGCGTTTCATCCTTATAATGCCTTTAACCCCATCGGTAGTCTTTCATCATTACACTGCACTCTTGATTTGTTTTGTTGGCCCAGATGTGGACAACCAATTCTGGGGGGAATTGTGTGTGTGTGCGTGTGTGTGTGTGTGTGTATATATGTGTGTGTCTTATCCCATTGCAGAGCTGCAGTGAAGTTGATTCCTGTCAAGTGTGGACTCTTAGACAGGGCTTGACCAAGCGTTTAAAGACTGCTGGAGGATTTCCCGCTTCTGTGGGCTGAGTGGAAGTGTCACTCAGGGAGATGCGTGCTTATGTGTGTTTGGGTACGGCCGCAGTGAGGGCTGTTCTCGTACGCAAAGGTCAGAGGGGTCCGAAGAGCTGTCCACGCTACAAGACAAACAGACAGAAGGCTTGCATTTGATTAGAGCGCCGTGTAGTGAAAAGTGTAGATGTGGCAGGACAAGCAAATGTTTTTACGAGACCAGCTGCCAAAAATATTGTGATTTTTTGGCTCTTGCACCAAAGCTTGACTCATTTCATAATGTAATTGTTCACAAGCGAGCGTGCTAAAGTTGTACAATCACAATTTCGATTACTTCTATATTCACAAGAAGTTTTGAACCATCTGAAAATGCATCCTACACTTCTATTAAGCAAACTGGTTTCAACCATTGTTAGGCCTGTCACAATAATTACTACATCGAGCTATGGTTCAGTACATGTTGATGGAACAGTCATTTTTGAGGGTCAGTATTTGTCGTGGGGATGTTTCTTGGTACTAGTTGAGAATATTTTGTTTTTTTTCTGTTCCAGTTCCATTTTTCTCTTTTATGATTAGATTTAAACTTTAGAAGGTTGAATAAATAACTAATTATAGATACAAATTTACTACTAAGAGTTTCATTCTGCTATGTATCTATTATTATTATTATTATGTACCTATTATTATCTTTTTAACCATATGGTACACGAAAACATATGGTAGTTTTTTAGGGATAATTATCCTTTAGGGTTTTTGTTTGAGTGGCGTAAATTTGTTTCAATATTATCGTTTATTGTGTATATTTACTTCAGGAATATATTGCACCTCAAAATGTGTTATGACAGGCCTAACCAATGTCACAAGGTAAGTTTATTTGTACAGCACAGTTTGTACACGAAGTAATTCAAAGTGCTTTCCAAGAAAGAAAGACATTAAAATCACAATATGACAAATCCAAACATAAATCATCATAAGATTCACATTAAAAGAGACAAGCGCAGAATAAAAACCTTTCAGTCGTATGCACAGCTAAACAGAACCGTTTAGAGCCTGGATTTAAACATTGTCAAAGTAGAGGCCTGTCTCACATCTTAAGGAAGACTGTTCCAGGTTTTTGCTCATAAAACTGAAACTCTGATTCCCAATGTTTAGTCCTGACTCTGGGCACCACAGAAGGCCGCAAAATAGGAAATTATTCATTCATGGGTAAAGTGTCTTACCCAGTGACACACACATAGTACATATTACTTAATGAGAAAATGTCTTTTCAAACCACTGCCTAAAATATCAGTTCCAGTAACAGAAGCAAGAAGACAGAATGATCGGTCTGCATCATATGTATGATATTGAAAATGTCATATATTAAAAAAAATATATATATATATAAAACCATTTCAGCAGGTAAGCAGATAGCTCTTTGGTACTGGCGCCCAGGGGAGGATTTGGCCTAATTTCCCAAACAGCTCACACACATGCTGTACATATGTTCTGCCTGTTCCCACATATGGCCATACTAATGTGATCCCTGTACCCACCTCTGAGAAAACCACCTGAGAGGAAAGAGCAATGTTCTACCAGTCCTAAGGGAATCTCCCATACAAGTGAAGCAGCCAGCCAAATGATAGTGAGATGATGTGTGCTATTGGGCTGTGGAGGGAGTGCATAAGAAACAAAATGGTGGCTATAATGCATGTGAGGTCAGTGTGAACCTTGCAGCTAGCCAATTTACTGGTTTGCTGCATGGAGATTTGCTTGCTTCAATGGGACTGATTCCTGATTTTTGAGTAAAATGTACCCGCACAACTGCTGAGAAAATAAGTCAGAAAGTAGTAGTTACCTGCTTTGACTTTGTTTAGCGTGCAGTGAAGGCAATTTGACCACTGAAATGGCGAGAATGAGTCCTCTATTTAGGGATATAGGCTTGACCAATACAGAAGAGCACTTTACCACCTGATGACCAAAGTTTTGAGTTCTGTAGCAGGATTGAGACATAGAAGAAACAACATTTTTCATGAGGAAATATTTAGGTGCGATATAAGCTTTATAACAATATATCGGCCAAAATCCTCGTCGATATTTGTCCAACTGTTCATATCAGCAAACCATTATATATTGGTTGGGCCTAGAAATTAGAGATAGACCGACATCTTGATTGGCCGATATGTCAGGCCGATATTTGGCCTTTTTAGTGGTACAGCTATCGGCCTTACATCTCCAGCATAGGTCGATATTTTGTTTTACTCAATCTGCTGCCTAAAAAACACACACAAGGCTTTATATTAACATTTTACGTCTTTTTTTGTGGGAAAATAGGGGTTGGGGCAGTTTGTAGTCAATTTAAATTATATAATTTGGGGAAAATAATCCAAATTGGCCCAATATATCAGCCCATAAATATCGGCAGAGCTTATCGGCCATCAGTTGTTTGGATTCTAAACAATTGGTATTGGCCATAAAAAACCCACATCGGTCGTTCTCTACTAGACATATTATCAGAACATGATGAAAAGTTCAGAAGTGACTGTTTAGCATAATAAATGACCCTTTGAAGTGGTTTAGTGCTGGTTGCCCGGGGAGACTGTGAGACTTGGCCTTGAAGAGTCAAAGTCCTGGGAACATGGAGTAACAAAAGAGCAGTTTGGTTGTGCGCTCCACTGTGGCAAAATTGATGAGAGTGGCATCGAGCAAGTGTGTATTTGTTTAGCATGCTTGTGTGGGCCTCTAATGTGACTTTTGAGGGGAAAAAAATCAGCCGTGGTGGCAAGATTTAAATGATAATGGCTCTATTGACCCTGAGAAATGCATGCGCTTGCAAGTGGGCAGTTTGGGAGCGGGAGGGTTCGAGGGAGAATGTACTAAAAAGTCGCTACCGTTAGGAGTGGCCTTTTTGTTGTGTTGCCAATTTAATCCTATGAAAGAGAAACGTTTACACAGCCTATTTCTTCCCATTATGAGAGTAGAGAAAGTGCACAGTGGACCAGCGGGGCCTTTGACAGATACAATAACATTAATTAAACACTCATCTATGCAAACAAATTAGCTATTTAATTTTGTTTTGCTGTCTCGTAATGTATTTCTCCTGTCTATTGAAGGCCTATGTTATTTGCTCATCTGCCATCATTACTGCAACAAATATCAGTCCTTAAGATTTAATACAAGAGTTGTTATTTAAGCCATCAAGACAATGATATTTTACATTTAAAACGGTAAATGGTCACACTTTTATATAGCACTTTACTTCAAGGAGCCATTCACCCATTTGCACATGCATTCATACACCAGTGTACATAGTCACTGGGGACGAGGTGGGTTAAATGTCTTGCCCAAGGACACAGCAACAGTGTTCATCTGGGGGACCCAATAGTGGCAGATTGATTTTTATTAATGTGCTTTTCTTTCATGGGGCCAGTCCAAATGGCTGGGCCTCAGCAAAGGGTTCATTCTGAAATTTGTCATGGTCAGTTATAAGAACTGAACTATAGACTAGAGTTTGGGAATTTTAATGATGGCTCGATGATGACTGAATTTAAACACTGAACAAAATTCCAAAGTTATTTTTACTTTTAACAATTCAATATGCATGTTTTTATTTGTTTTCTAAGTGACAGATGTAGAAAAGGCAGAGTAACAAAGGTTTTTTGAGGGTTACTTCCAAAGTTGCAACCTTAAAAATTGCCTAATCCCTGCTAAAGCATAATCCATGTTTTTGTCCATCTTTGTCAGAATTGTTTTATTAGGATCATCTGATATCAAGAACTGTGACACTTTTTGCTTGAAAGTCAAACACTTTTAATAAAAACAAAACAACACAAAAAAAACTACTTTCCATATTATGTAAAATTGCTACTTCCCATCCTCTCCTATACTGGCCCCTAATGTATTGCCCTGAATAATCTGGCTGCCCTGCTTTGCGTCTGTGCCCTTGTGCCGAAATTATGCTTTAATCCAGGTTACGCATTGTTTATTCAGTTCTCCCTACTACGCAATCTGTCCCCTATACAAAGACCACATCCGTTGTGCTCTCCAATCACGTAACTCCAATGTATGAAACACCAACAATAGGTCGACATGCCCGCAATCTCAAATGTGTCACAATAAATGAAGCTATCCTTGCTATTCCCAGACAATTTGAATGGCTTTGATGAGCTCGTATGCTGTTTTTTTTTTAGTCTCTGTGACGTTGCGACCTTTTCTTTATTGTAATATATATATATATCTATATCTCCATTAGCAATACTTTCGGTTGTGTTCTCTCGATTCCTTTTTGCTTTCTGTTATGATAAACACAGAGGAAAGTTGTTTTGATTAGAGACATGGGGGAATCCCTTTTGATCAATCCAATATGGCACCTTCTCGAATAGTCTTATTTGGCCCCTGGGGTGGTGAGAAATGTATTTAATGTGCATTAGTGGCAGCGTGATTAATTTCCCTAGGAGGTAGATGCAAGACGCTATTGAGATGTGTCCTTGAACGGGATTAAAGCCACAGTCTTATAGTATACTTTGCCCTCTTGGAAAGGAAAAACACTAAAACGACTTTGTTCTTTGCCATTTTGCACGTTTTCCTTGTAAAAAAAGGTAGTGAAAGGGCCTGGTTAAAAAAGTTGGCATTTTATTGGGGCAAGTGAATCGAGTAGCGGAGTTACTGCTTTCAAAGGTAACTTTCAGCACTAAAATGTGTTTTGACAGCTCTAGTGGTTTTGAGGATAAGAAACATTCACTCATTCACACTTTTTTGGGGTTTGGGATGTTGCAAGTTGGAATTCAGCAGAGCCTGTTTACATAGATTGATGATGTTCAGTTCTTCTTGACAGTTGACAGATATTTTCAAATAAGACTAGTCAAAATGCTAAAATGAATGCTGACGTGTTTGTATTGCACTTGAGCAAGACATTTCGTCTATCTTCACCTGTCTTATTTTGATGTGATTGATGGTCAGAATAGCAGCCACTTTTCTGTAAATAGACTCAGGGCAGCTGTTGGTGTAAATGTGACTATTGAGTAAATGATTTGTGGAGTTGTTGTAAGTGACTTTTGCATGTGATGCAGCTATGTCCATTTATATATACAGTCTGTGGTATAATGTAGTAATAATAGATGTTTTTACTTGACGTTTTTGCCAATCTCAGACAATATACTGTGTCAAAATATTATTAAAACTGTTCTTTCTGACCAAGGCACCCGCCAGATCTGTAAAACCTCTGATTTCTGAGACCCATCCAAGCAAATTCAATTTCATCCACTATTAGCCCCTCTCCCATTCCCTAAACTATGCTAATATTAAAATGGCACACTTCTGCTCCAACTTTCGTCGCTTGATTTCTTATGCCTTTTCTTCCTGCTCCTTCTGCTTTTATTTTTCCCCATTTTGCCTTCCGACCAGGGGCACGGCAGCAGCCAGAGGGCGGAGAAAGTGCGCTTGCTGTCACATCTTCTCTATTGCACATATAGAACAAGAATCCACGCAGACGCACTCATCTCCTCCGGGCCTCAGTGTGCTTTAGCTGCAGGTCAATCTCTTACGAAATGCTCTGAAATTATTTCCCAATCTCAGCCCTGTTTTACAATCTGTTCTTAGCTTTAAAACGAGCTCGACCTCGGAACTGTGGGAAACTTTTAACCTTGATTTGAATGACTTCTACAGGCAACATTTTCAACCTTTTACTCTGAAATATAAAATGAAATAACCTTTGTTGAACTCAGTGGAAAAACTAAGCGAAAATGGATGGTAAAAAACACATACAACTTATATACTTATAATGCTGCTGCTTGTACTGCTTTACAATTGGGTGCATTTGTGATTCACTTCATAGTTCCACAGATTACCACAGATAACAATGGATCCGGCATCATTTGAACAGGGATTGATAAGACAAATAAGAAGTTGTAATTTCCTGAATTGTTTTAGAATAGTTTAAGACCCATAAATGATATACAGAAGTGGACTAAGACAGTGTGATGTCCATAGCGTTCGGTGACAGCTGTCAGTCAAACCTGTTGCTAACGCTAGCGGAAGTGACCTCTGGGAAAGAAAGTGCTTGATTTGTCTATTATTAATGTTCATATCTTGATTTACAGACACAATAGTGAAATAAAAACCCCAGGATCATGTAGCGTGGGTTAATATGAACATTTTAAGACCAAAATGACGAGTCTGACAGCAGCAGTTGCAGGAAGGGGTGACAGTTTTTCAATACAAAGTGAACTGGAGTCGATGGAGCTGGAAGTGCACCCATGTTCACTTACTATTTGGAGTGCAGCGGCTAGCAAGTTATCCATGTCCATTTATATATATACAGTTTATGGTATTGAAAAAACTGCTATTATAACATCTGCTGCGTTTTTATTATCATTCTGGTATTGTAAGTGAGCTTTCAGCCCTTTCTTATAAAAAAAATTGAGTAAAATTTTGTATCATGACAATAGTATTTTGTCACCCAACATCTTTACCAACAGAGCTTGCTCCTAGTACCGTATACAAGTTCCTATATCCCACTTTCCATTTCAGCAAGCAGCCATAGCAGACCAAGAGTGCGTGTCTAATTCACTATGTTCCAACATTTTATCAGTTTGTGGTTGCCAGCACCAATCCTCTCTCCCTTATCTTCGTTCCAATGCGATATGTCCCCTTGATTTCATTCCACAGCCCTGTATTATTTCACGGTTGTGCTTTCTGCCCCCTGGATGAAACATTATTGAAAAATCTTCCACTACATCTATTTGCGCATTACTGTCTGCTCCAATCTTAACGTCTTTTTATTTTTTATCGTCACGGTCTTTACCTTTTGCTGATTTTTATCTACAGACCTGCCTACCCTAACAAGTTCTCCACTTCATTAGCTGCTGTGCACATTGAAAAGACTTCATGACCTGTGTATTAAATTATAGATAATGCAAGGTTGGTTAGAAACTGCTTTACCTAGTGGAAAAAGAAGTTAAAAAAATATGTAGCTCTTCTTATTCTGTCGTAGTTCTGCTTAACTTCTCCGATATTGTTGTCAAGTAGTACTAAAGTTAGTAAAAGTGTAGAAAATCAGTTACTAATCAATACTAAAACTTGCATCAAAAGTAGATACTCATTTGAGAAGGTATCGATACTAAAAAGTCACATTCACAGGATAGAAATGAAGCTTTCCTAAGGTATAAGACACATGGACCACTATGAAACCTACCTGGACGACTGAGGGATTACATAAGAGTACATAAAAAAAGAAAGAACTATTATTTAAAGTTGAAAGTAATGTTGAAAATCACGTTGTATTGTCCAAAGGAAGATGTTTTTTTAAATTTATCATTGTGATATCAGAATCGGTATTGAGTATTGAGTCTATTCTTTATCAAAATCGAGTTTGAAATTTCAGTCTCACTCAGAAAAGGGATTATGGGGAAAAATTTTCTCTTTTCTCATTTTGCTTTTTGTTCTACTTAATTTCTCCAGTATTCTTAGCAAGTAGCCACTAGGAGTAAGACGTAGCTTTAATGTCATACTTCTGCTTGAAAAAAATCAATAAGAATATATATAGGGCTGTGCCAAAAATCGAAAGATCAATAGATCGCAATCAAAACATTGGTTGTTCTCGATGATAAGGCAAGCGCATTTTAATAGACAGGTCTACAGTTAATCCTGTGGCAGTGAGAGCGCATGGTGCTGAAGAGGAGTTACCGAGCTCATAGTCACAGCACGTCTCTTTATGTCTCCTCATGTGTCCTCGCGTTTATCTACTTTTTACTTAAATGTGCAACGTACCTAAAAGTCCAGTCTCTTCCTCTGCTTCCTCTGCTTCCCTCTCTCTCTCTGATCCAGCGCCAGCTCCTCACTTTTTCTCCTCTCTTTCACTCCTCTTGTGCTTTTTATCATGAATATACATCATTATATAAGTGATGGATAGTAAACTACAAACTCACTCCAAATTTTAAATGTCTATTTCTCTTGAATTATCGGTCCTATCAACAGGACATAAAACTGTAGTGATCCTGACACCCTGCACTTTTTGCCTGAAGCCCACCTGTCTATGTTTTCAGTCAGATGGAAGAAAACCTAATCGAGATTGATCAATACAGGGCAAAAAAAAGATTCTTTTTTTCCCATATTGGCCAGTTGTAGGACTATACCTTTCCTGTCCCTGAGTAACCCACAGTACCCAAAAGCGCTCTTATCTTTCACTCCCAGCTGGGCTCTTACAGGACTGGCATGAGAGGCGTGGAGTGCTGTATGAAATATGCTTAAGATTCTGGCCTGTGTGTGCTTTGGAGGAGGGGGGGCATATGCTTTTTTTTATACCGGCAGTATATCTGTGCATGTTTACTGTACGCCGTTAACATCTCTCTGGCTCTTAAATGGTAAAGATGTGATTATCGCCACAGCTGCCTTCAAAGGAAAGGTGTTGCCAGGTTGGGACGCATTTGTGGTTTAAGAACAAAGAAGGAAAGCATAATTTGTCACAGAGAAAGTGTTTCGTCATCAAGGATTTGGCAGCGTATTTAGAAAATGTTTTACAAAAATAGCCCTTTCTGGATCATTTTATGGTGTGATCACTGTATTTTAAACACACTGCAGTCAAAACGTATCTGGTGGTTTTGAATTATTATGGTAAATGGTAAAACTTTTATATAGCGCTTTTCTACCTTCAAGGCTCTCAAAACGCTTCACATCAAGGAACCGCTCACACATTGACACAAACATTTATACACCAGTGTACGCAGATACTGGGGGCGAGGTGGGTTAAGTGTCTTGTTCAAGGAAACAACGACAGCTTTCATCTGTGGGAGATAGAATCGCACCATCAACCTTTGGGTCAGAGGATCAGACGACTCAACCAGTGATGTTCATATCGAGATTGGGATTCAAACAGCCAACCTTTGGAGCAGTGGACAAACACTCGACTAACTAAGCTACTGTCACAAAAGACAACTGCAATAGTCAAAAATGCTCATAGGATAAGTATGATGAATTCTTAGAACACAACAATAATGTGGCTTTAAAATATGATTAAACCATTTTGAAACCAGCTTGATATGAAATTTAAATAACTTGACTAATGAAGATAATCTTTTTGTTTTTCAGTAGCCACGTAATTTCATCAGGCGAAATTACCTGCCAGTTAACAAGAACACGGTGAACACATTTTATTCTAATATGAAAAAAATATATTTGCGCAAGAATAATGTGCTCACCAATGGTAAAAAAAAATCCCCAAAAGAGCCAAGATTATTGTGAATTCACGTATCCCGTTTGAAGTCCCCATTAAAGTGGTGGAAAATTGAACTAAACTAGTATAAAAAAAAGTCCAGTGGGGAACTTTACACTCCACTAGTAGCACATCAGCTGGGTTCTTTCCACACAGTTAAACAGATCTTCAAATTGGAAATGAATATAGAATGCTCCAGAAAGCTAGTCCTTAGGAGGGTGAAGTATTTCTTTGATCATTACTTAAGAAGGCTAAAAAAGATCCTTCTCTGTATTAATTTCTTGCCCTTCTTACCTAGGACCTGAGGCTACAGTGCACTGGCAGGTAAATGGCAGCACCCAAAGCTTGCACACTTTGAAGTTTATTGAAATGAGGAGAGAGGTAACTTCTTAAGCGTCAAATAAGGTTCACCTTAGCTGGTCCACCTTAGCACCGAAGATGAAAATAGTTGCAGTACGATAGCCTTGAGTGAATGAAAAGTCTGCAGTATCTAATGTGTCTTTCATGGAAGTCATAATGAACCACATCTGCTCATGTGTGCATGCTAGATAACGCACTGGTATGCTTTATTAACAGACCAAAAGCTGTCAGAATCCATTAATTTTTTGAGGTTGAGAATTCCTATATTGGTTATAAAGTCATAGATGGTGTGATACTGGGGGTTGTGTGGGCTCTTAACCTTTGGGAGAATGGTAAGGCAGCCCGAAAGGGTCAAAATCATGTTACTTGCAAAGCTGTGAACAACTGACACTGGTGATGAGTGATGCTGTATGGTTGGCGGCCATTTTGAAGTTTTTGGCATGTTGTGGGCACATGTGTGATTGGAATTTCCAAGTACAGTCAGATGAAGTATCTTTAGGAGGTAAAGGTCAAGAATTGAATAGGCTTTAGTGTCTGTATATGATAGTTTAATTTATATATTTAACCCATCTTTCAACCCATACAAGCAACTTGTTAGTGGTCTTGGTCTGGATTAGCTGGAGGACTAACCTATACTTTGCATGCCTAAGGTTAAAAGGGTGGGAAATGTTAGAACATGCAAACTTTGACTGGGCGATATGCAAAACCAATAATTCCTTGAGCATAAACAAGACTATTTTCAATATATTGTTCCAAACCATATGCTTTTACTGGCAGAGAATTGTCTGTAAGCCTCTCCACTCAAAACATCATGTATATTGACAATTTGAAATGATTAGACGCTATTTGAATTAAAATTTGAATAATTTCACAGCCTTAGTGCTAAACACCCCATCGCTCTTAGGTGTGATAAGATAACCTGTGACGGTGACCTCAGCTTGGGAATATATAAGAAGTACACGCATAAGGAGGGCCCCACCATACAACTGACCTCCATCTGTCCAATAAAGCAGAATGCGCTTTTTCTTCCGGTGCTGTTGGCATTTCCTTGTGCATATAGATTAGGCTGGAGATGAACCTGGCCTATTTACAGAGTGAAGATGCAAAGGTGCCGTACATCGTAGGTATGTCTTTTGTATGCTGAAAGACCTCATGCAATTTCCAGACCCAAGCATGCATGCAAAATGGAAGGGCAAAATCCTAGTTCGCTCCAACCACCTGCTTCTACTTTGATCTTGGATATGGCACGTTATCATTCTAGAAAGTCTTGACTCTGGCATATGTCACTAGTTTTGTTGGATATTGATCGAAAAGGGTAACTTGAAAAACGTTGTAGGACTGGCAAATTGTGTGTTGAGCCGTTTACAAAAAAGCAAAAGCGAAAATGCCAGGATTTGAATATTGTATGCACAAGTCATGGAAGGTCAACCAAAAAAGTCACTGTAGAGAGCTGCCATCTTGTTGGTATTTCCGCTGATAGAACATTGATTATCCTTGTCAGTAAAATCATTATTAAGTGGCATTTTTCTTAAACCAATGAGTTAGGAATATTTTGTTTTTAGATAATTTTGCTTTCTTAATAAGTTTGTGAAAATTCTTGTTTGATTGATGTTTTAGTTTGGTTAAAAATGTGTGTAAAAAGTGTGTTTACAGTGTTATAATGTCTAGATTCAGCAAGCTACCACACAAATTTGCCTATTGCCACAAATTTAAAGGCACATTATGTAACTTTCTGGAGGTAAATAGAAGGTTAAAACCGTACTTCAGAACATTTTTCATAGAGATAGACAAGTTTTATTTCATACTGTGGAATATTACAGCCAAAAGAACAACATTTCCATACAAACAAGTCAGAGAAGGCCAGCTTCCAGACAAATAAGAGTCAGGTTTGTGGAGATGCAAGCCTGTTCACAGTAAGGATGCATGTTTTTCAGTGCAAAAAACAAACACTATTTATGTTAGCTGTGGCTTTAATATGTATGGGATTATCTGAGGAAAGCCCTGTGACAGCGGCCTATAGAATATTAAGTTGAATTTTGTTTGTTATTCAATGCTGCACTGATGGTTGCAAATGCGTTCATTGAAATAAGTTGATTCCCAATTTACATGCTTAATAAGGTCTTCTATTGTGCAGGGCCTCTGTAATTGCACAAGTATATAAAAGCTTTATCGCTCCTCAGTGTTCATTTGTCTTGATGTATTTTCCATTTGTTCACGGCTCAATATTCCCTTATTCACAAACCACTGTCTGCATTCATCTGTCATTTTCTTCGGAGTAGCTCTTGCTTCTGTTCGGCTAGCTTAGGCAAGCGAACAATTTGAGTTTAAGGACAAGATATTTCAAATTAACAATATGTAATCTGCTTATCAAGTAGAAGGGTGTAATTTAAGTGATGGATTAAAGTTGTTTTGGAAGAGATTTGGTGTTTACTGTCAAAATGTTAGCAGGTGTGTTGTGATGAGATTCAATTAGGGTGATGTTGTTTTCCACTGCGTAACTGGTGTTAGTGGTTTTTTTAAATGGGTGAGTGGTTTCTTTTTATAAGCGACAAAAGAAATATTAATGATTAAATTGGAATTCAAATTTCCTTTCTCTCTCTATGCTTCCCTCAACCACTACTAATCCTACTAACATACATACATGCAAGGCAGGTAAGGTGTGTTGCTTATAGACTTTATAAAGAAGTGGACCAAGTGACTGTGGTGTTGCCTAAGGACACAACAACAGAGGGTATTCATCACACATTTAGTCATAAATTCATCACACATTTAGTCATTTAACAATGGTCTGTAACATTACATAGATAGACTACGGGTCTGAAATGCAACAGAGTATTTAAGCCTACCATTTTATGTTAGTGAAAAGTGTAACACTGTAACTTCTTTTTTGTTTCATAAAAGTACAGTGCATGTGGATCTCTACATCTCTGTATATTTATATAGTGAACAACATTTATATACTGAGCATTCATCAGTAATGTGTTATAGTTGTCTCTTGTTGGTCTCTCCTGGACTTTTCTTCATTCTTCATTGACAAAGTAGGTCATTGTCAGTTTATATAGTCCACATAATGGTCTGATCCATACACAGGCCCGGCACTGTCCCAGTCCTTCTCAAGGTCATGGTGGTCCCATCCTCCACCGTGTCCCCATTTATCCCTGCAGATCTGGCAACCACAGACTATTTCAGGACACACACTCCAGTCTCCTATTCACATGGGCTTTGGACAGCACATGTACCATATGATAAAAAATGTATCTGTTTGTGTCTGCATATCAAACTCTCCACCTTGGTTCATTTAGCGATTTATGATTTAAGTTCAGATTACATTTACAATGCTAATAGAAGACTGAAAAATGTGCTTCCTATTGCATGTTAACCAGGTTTTTTACATAAGACTTCATGGAAACACTGAGATATTTAGGCTATCCAAGTCATGTGACACTCACAGCAGCAGTAGAGGAACATAGAGCTCAGTTGTATGTGGCTGTACTTAAAGCGCACCTCCTCCATGTGCTGTTCATTATTAGCAGTGGGCTGTATTAGCTCTGTTCCGTGAGAAAAACAAAATAAATAAAAAAAATAACATATGCTTATATGATTTTTTTCTTGGTGGATAGAACACTCATTGTGTGTGTGTTTGGGCAAATATAGGGTTAATGACTGCTATCGCCTGGGGTCTGCGCAGCAGTAACCCTGTCAGTTAGCCAGCCCAGGTAATTGCCTCAGAGTGACAGCTCTGGAGGGCCTTGTGGCTATGAGAATCAAATATGCCTGGCTGTACTGTATGTCTGCAGAGATGTGCACGCTAGCAGCTTTATAATTGCATGTTTTCACCTAATGAAGGTGCAGGTGATGCATTGTGTAGTATTTTGTTGTTTTGCACCAAATAGGAGGGGGTTGGGAGAGAGTTGGGAGACGGATGGGTCGAGGCAGCATTTCTTATCCAATTCAATTCAATTAGACGGCATATATTGATGTGGGCAGGGGACCACCTGCTTGCGTATGCAAAGCACACAGTGAGGGGCTCGACTTGACAGCCCCCTCCCCACTCCACATATTGTTAGTGGGAAGACATTTTACACCAAAGACAAAATCAATTTGTTCTTCTTAAATCTGCGGAATGGATAGAAACACATTATGCAGGGAACGCCTCCCTCATTAACACAATGCTTCTATTTTAATATAAACAGAGGTTTGGTTGCTGCAAATATGCTTAAAACAGTGTGTTATTTACTGTTGATGTAATTACTTTTAATACAGATACATTCTTTGTTGAAAGCGTTCCAGCATATAGACTCCCAAATAATACAACCAATAAGAAGTTTACACATTTGCATTTCTCTTCTCTAATGTATCCTAAAGGTTTGTGTTTGTTTTGGCTTTCTGTTAACCAGATGATAATGGCGTCTAATTGCTGGAGTAATGATTGAAAGCGGTGAGCAGGCAGACTGACTCAAAGTGGTGGAAGACAGAGAGTTGTGCTGCCATGCCCCGTGTTAATGATCTCATTCACAACCTCCTCTCTCCAGACTGCCTATTATTTCTCCAGGCTACAATCAGCCTTATCCTATGGGAGGTCTACACTTGACCATACAACCTAAAATAACCCGTATAATGCTCAGCTCACTCTTCAGAGCTTTTGCTGTTGAAATGCTGTATCCCAAAACATACCCATAGTGGAAAAAAATAGCTGAGAAGAAAAGCACGAACATACAGGAAGTAGCGCTGAGTTTAAAATGGAATAATGCTACACAGGCCTGTTGACAAAAAATTGGGGGCCAGGGGCAAGAAGCCTCACATGGGCCCCCCTCTAATTAAAATGAATAGGAGGAGGGTCCAGGGCTGGGCTCGTAAGTCCCTGAGGCCCAGAACAACAGATCCCTTTGTCCCCCCTGTTGATCCCCCCTGCTTTTATATAATATGTCGTCAGCATGGAAAGAATACAGGGACAGATTAAACACAAGGAAGGCATTTTTCTAACAGCTGAAACACTCATTTCACAAAATAAAGGTGTTGTTTTGGCCCTTGTTAACATTATCGTTGCTATGTAGCACTGTACGTATGAATTCAAATGATCAACTTAACATTTTTAAAATAATAAAAACAGGAAAATGTAATAAAATATAATTATTTTAACAACGCTGTAGTGAAATGAGTAGTACCATCCTGCCATGCACTAAAAGTAACCTCTCCATATCTTCTAGCAGGCAAAGAACCCCAGAGTAGCTTATGTTTTCAGTGAATATGTGCCTAGCATGATGCTTCACCTGTCATATAGTTTTTAATTCATCACTAATCTAGTGTAGCATGTAATTGTATGCCACAGCGTACTATTTGACTGGTTCTTGACAGCTTCTCTGCTTTATCTGGCATCCTGAAGAGGCTGCAACGTTGCAATTTGCCTGCTCAACTGACCATTGTTTTAAATGGCAGTTATAATGTTACTCTTGGCTGAGCAGGTTGATGCATCGTTTATTCGCCTCAAAACCACAGTGTAAGCAGTTCTTTGTTTTGGGTCACTTTTAAAAAAAACTTGACAGGTTGGACGGATTTTTTTTTCTGTCTGAAGTTCTGGAGACCTTGGTGCGTGCATTCCTGAGTGGTGCCTAAATGAGTCTTGCAAACATTACAAAAAAATATTGGGACGACGTTTAAACAGTTTATAAGAGGCATTTATTTTGCTGTATCAAAGCTTTAAAACAGACCTATTATGCAAAATGAAAGTTCAGAGCTTTTAATCATGTTATAGTTTCTCTTTCTCATTTACCGTCTTTAAGTTATATTTGGTGTGATGCTTGAGCAACCTTTAACTGCTTATTTTCAAGACTCCACATTGATCTGCAGCTGTCCATACGAGGGGCCGACAGCTACACGGTTCTTTGTTGTGATGACGTTCACAGTGATGCCAGCTCCTGGGCACCACACTTTTCTAACGCAAAACCAGCAGACTTATTTCTTTTATTAAGTCGTTTTAGATGAACATTGCAATTTAAAATGTTCAGATTCGTGCATAATGATCCACGGGTGTCATAGATTTTAACTCTATAGCAGACACAAGTACAAAAGGCCTGCTTTAAACTCCCTTTAATATTAATAGAACTGTGATATAAAGCATGAAGAAAGTGTGTGAGATTTAAAGTTAAGACACATTTAAACACAATGGTTATTAAAATGCATGAGAATGGAATGATCAGAGCTCATTTCTACCCATATACCATCTTGGATACATGTAGCGCACATTACAAGGCGACCCCTGTGGTTTTAAATTAAATATTTTTTATTGCTTCTATCTCATATTCTCGTATAGCTCGGTGTTAGATATGGGCTGGATATTGCACTACTGTCCTTATTTTTGCTGGAGAGGGATGTCTGCTTCTTCTTGGCCTCAGCTTCCTCTGGCACTGCCCCCTCCCCCCGACCCCTCGGATTCTGCGGCCGATCCTCTTTTCTGCCTCTTGACTTCTGGAGAAGCCGATCGCTCTTGACCACGCTTTAATCTCATTCATAGCCCTTTTTTCGCTCTACACAGCTCGAACTAGTGGTTTGGAAATTTGCAGTATTTCGTCCATTCCTCCAGGGCAGGAACTTCTTGGAGCTGTGGTGTTTAGCTCACTACAAGGGAAGCCAATTGAATGGGATTCCTGTGTAATCTTTTAAGCTACACCTCAACTCCATAATGCTCCTCCAATGATAACTCGCAGGGCTATTTAAGGCTCTTGTGACAAGAACTTTAAGATTTCATAATCACTCCATGATCTGATTTAAGAAGCTTCGTCTGCCTTCACAAAAAACTGCTTCTTGTATGGAACTTTAAAAAAAAAAAAAAGAACAAAGAACAAAAGTGATGCTGTATTTTAGTTGGTCTGCATTTTTTATTTTACTTTTGTTTTCTACATTGTTGACATTTAAACATTCATTACACTGATTAAAATAATTATTACAGTAGCCAATTACACAAAATTAGTTGAATGAATCCAAAATATGCGATCGTCTGGTCTGACATGGTAAATGGTCAAAAGGTCACATTTTTATATCACTTTTCCACCTTTAAGGCACTCAAAATGCTTTAAATCAAGGAACCATTCACCCATTAACACCCACATTCATACACCAATGTATGCAGACACTGGGGGTGAGATGGTTAAGTGCCTTGCCCAACTACAGTATTCTTCTGTTTGAGCTGATGTTACCAATGATGTTTATGTTGAAAGCGGGTCCTGAACAGCCTGACTTTGGATCAGTAGACGCCCTTTCTACTAACAGAGCTACTGTATTTATCTGTGAGAGCAACCTGTGAGTCAGCGGGTCAATGGATCTAACAGCTCAACCAATGATGTTTCTGTCAAGAGCGGGAGTTGAACTGCCAACCTTCTTATCAGTGGACAAACACTCTACCAACTAAGCTACTGTCGCCCATGAGCTCATTGTGTTTGGATGGTTGTGGTAATGGGGGTTATTCAGGTCAAATTATAATTGTGGCAAATTTGGAAGCAAAATTTAGTCATTTCAGTTGAATCAAAACTACCAAAAGTGCTTTTATTTATCTGTTTATGTCACAGTAGAAAGTTAGAGAAGGAATTGCTATCTCTTCTGATGTTATAATGCCCACACATGGACTGACAAAATTCCCAACTCTTATTTCCTTATGAATAGGTCAAACATCGAGGACCTATTTCCTCATGAGGTCAATAAAGTGGACCTTAAATCTCTACCATTTGAATTCACCATGTCCATGCTACATTTGAATTACATTTGAACTCCGCTGTCTCCACAAAGACCCACATATTTCTGGAGTCACCGTGGGGCCGAGGCTGAGGCAGACCGGGAAATGAAAAGGGGGTGTTATTGTGAAGGGGCTTTAATCCGAAGCTCCTCTCCCTCCGCTCACTCTCATTCTGACTTCCTCCGACAGATTAGGAGGCTTTGAAGACACCCTCTGTAGTGTGCCTCTTTTTTTTTTTTAAGAAAGGGGGCAGAAGTGGGGGTTGGGGATACGATATGACTCTGAGTGAGATTAATAATGCTCCAGTCTGGGTGTGGTGCGAGGAACTGACACAAAGACCGACACATCTAGGGCGGTTTAAGGTTGATATAAAAATAAGTAAACAGCAACTTACAGGCTTTTTCTCTTCAAGCATTATTTTTACATTTTTGTGCAAAATAAGTGCAAAAATGATGATGTTGATGAGTCAAATTCAGTGCAGAAAAAACACTTCACTCAGCTTTCTTTTGTGGTAATGGGTTGAGTGAGTGATTGGTGGTGGTGGTGCAGATTGGCAGACTTGCTTTCCATCAGTCTACCAAGGACAGCTTACCTCCCAGTGTGGAAAGTGAACACATCTTTTTAGACAAATGCATTATTTTCTTTATTATAAACTCTTCATATATTATGTTTTGATTGTAAATGGTAAAGAGTCACATTTTTATATAGTGCTTTTCCACCTTCAGGTTACTCAAATTGCTTTACATCAAGAAACCACTCACACTTAACTGTAAGAATGTTCGTTTCTGGTGTAAGCGTCAAAGAGGACCAGGGGACTGACACATAAAGTCAGAAGGGTTATTTAACACTCAAGATAACAGTTTGATGTAGTGCCGCACTGCTAGAAAATACCTTACATAACCCACCCAGTGTATGCAGACACTGAGTGGGCTAAGTGTCAGCGTTCATCTGTGGGAGCTGGAATCGCACCGCTAACCTGTGGGTCAGTGGATCTAACCTCTCAACCAATGATAGAGATCGAGAATGGGATACAAACCGCCAACCTTCAGACCAGTAGATGCTCCAACTACCAGCTGAACTAAGGTTTTTGGTCCATGTCTTGATAAAGGATGTAATTTTTCGACACCTTGGATTTTTTCAGCTCCACATCCACGTTGGTATGTGCTAAGCTATATCTGTTATTTCATGATCAGTGGCCTTATCCTTGAAGAGAATCTGTGTTGTATTGTTATGTTGCTCTATATTTACATAGCTCTAACATTCTGACTGAAACTATTTGTATAGCAACATTATCTGCTGTTACCCATAAAATTCACCCATTCGTTTCCTCGCCATCCACTCACTCACTTGCTTCATTTCTCCTCAGCTCGCGCTCCCTGTTCCCCAGTGAGTGCTTCTTAATCCACTCAGACATGTTGTGATGTGTTGCATGCATTTTGGTCCTTCCTCCAGAGAGGCCATTTTTGCCTGGGCCATTAAATGAATCACCCGTTATCAGTTTCCTGGGTAAATGTTGTAATTTTCTTGTAGATTATTTTTATGGAAAATCTTTTCTGAAACCAGGGTGCTCATTGATAACATCGCGCTAATATTCTGTCAAACATGTTGGAAAATGATATTGACTACAGTAATATCACAAATGTATATGTAGATGAATTTTAACCATTCTAACCACTGACCGCTGCCTCAGGATTATATCTTGTCCCTTCTCTTTTTGGCTGCATGTCGTTCCTTCAGAAGAAGCTTTTCAACACTGAACATGAACAATGCATTTATTTTTAACCATGATTTTTCTGACTCTTCTTAAAGCTATTTTTTTTTTAATCTGAATGTGTTTTTACTGTTATTAAGAAGATTCTTTACATCTATTGAAAATGATTTTCTTTTTTTTTTCTCTCTCTCCCCTCCTCCTTGTTTGATTCTATTTGTCTCTCAGCCTCTGGCTGTCTCTCTCTCTCCTCCTCCTTGTTTGATTCTCTCTGTCTCTCAGCCCCTGTCTCTCTCTCTCCCCCCTCCTCCTTGTTTGATTCTCTCCGTCTCTTAGCCTCTGTCTCTCTCTTTCCCCTCCTCTCCTCTCTGATTCTTTCTGTCTCTCTGCCTCTGTCTCTCTCTTTCCCCTCCTCTCCTCTCTGATTCTCTCTGTCTCTCAGCCCCTCTCTTACTTTCTCTCTCCCGCTACCCTTCTATTCTCTCTCTCCCCTCCTCTGTTTGTTTCTCTCTGTCTCTCAGCCTCTTTCTCTCTCTTTGGCATCATCTCCTCTCTGTCTCTCAGCCCCTGTCTCTCTCTCTCCCCTCCTCCTTGTTTGATTCTCTCCGTCTCTTAGCCTCTGTCTCTCTCTTTCCCCTGCTCTCCTCTCTGATTCTTTCTGTCTCTCAGCCTCTGTTTCTCTCTTTTGCCTCCTCTCCTCTCTGATTCTTTCTCTCTCAGCCTCTGTCTCTCTCTTTCCCCTCCTCTCCTCTCTGATTCTTTCTGTCTCTCAGCCTCTGTTTCTCTCTTTCCTCTCCTCTCTGATTCTTTCTGTCTCTCAGCCTCTGTCTCTCTCTTTCGCCTTCTCTCCTCTCTGATTCTCTGTCTCTCAGCCTCTGTCTCTCTCTTTCCCCTCCTCTCCTCTCTGATTCTCTCTGTCTTTCAGCCCCTGTCTCTCCCCTGTGCCCGTCAGAACTCTGTGGGATGTTTGATCTCGGGATGAGCCCAGACCATGTTGGCTGCTGTTTGCTTGACTGTTAAATCTATAAGTTTTGCCCAGACTGTGCCAGGAGCGCTTATTCTGTTACCCACAGCACACAGCTCTCCATTCTCTCAACCTCATTTGAACCGTTCATCACTGTCACTTGAAAAACATAGACCTGGTACTTTTGGAGCAAAACTATACATTTTCATTATGCAGTAAAAAAAATACAAGAAAATCTGCAGCGATGCACCGATCCAGCTTTTCAGCTCTGTTACTGATTCTGATACTTTAGCTTCAGCTGATACATGATATTAACCCATATTGATTTCCTTTAAACAAAAATAAGACTTGAAAAAATGTATTATTTTACTTACCACGTATCAAAATGTATTATTTTACTTACTACTGCACTACTACTACTACACTAATACTATTACAATTGCTACCACACTACTACTGCTTCTACTGCTACTACTAGTACTACTGCTACTACTGGCAGGGCCGGCCCAGCCTATAATCAGACTAAGCAGCTGATTAGGGCCCGGAGGCCACCAGAGGGCCCCCAAGAGCCCATACATTTATATTGAAAATAATTATTTTAATGACGTTTTTTCTGAAAACTAAACGGTGCCTGGGTATGTATACTAGTATATCCTTCTTACACGACTGGATGAGTTTTATTTCCATTAGCTAGATACGTGCGTCCTACATTTATTTTCTAGTCGGGCAGTGGTGAGGACAGCCACGTGTTTACACCCGTGTGAAGGACCCCTCCCTCCAGGTGCATTCTGGGAGGGCTGAGGCAGCAGAGGGACATTTGAGTGGATGTTTTACAGACTAAAAGACTTAAGTTAGTGATGGGACAATGTGTGAAGAGCCCAGAGGAAGATCGTTTGGGGACAGGATTTTTCAGAGAGAACTCGAAATATGCCACGATTTTACACCAGTGGATCTGCAGATAAAACAGTGAGACTGGACGTGTATAAATGTGCACACAGGACACACCTCAGAGGGACAGAGAACACAGGTGAGTCCGTTTATTACACTGTGGTTTGTCCTTTTGTCTCTAAACCTCAGATGATGTGAGTTTGGTTAAAGTCTCTGCTCCTGTGTCACATCAACGTTGTTTATGGCACAAACCTGTTATATCTGCTGAACGAAAGAACGAGCTGTGAACGACTCCTGAATGTGTTATTAACGACTCATTAACACGGATGCACCGATACCATGTTTTGCAAACGAGTACGAGTACTTCATTTTGAGTACTCGCCGATACTGAGTAAAGATACCGACACCAGACATTATTTTTACTGGTGTCTGATTATAGTAGTGAGTCTAATTCATTTCATAGTATAGTCACTTTTTCATCTTAGAAAACTTATCATTGTAGTTTGGTATAATTCAAATATATTTTATTTAGATCTGGTCTAAAGCTCCTGGCTTTACCGCTTCCTTTTTGCAGACTGCTTTCCTCCGAGCTAACTGCTAACGCGCTAGCTGCTAACACGCTAACTGTTACAGAGCCACTGTTAACATAACAGTGACTGTTATGTTACTTGTACCACGGACACTTTTTCACACTTATGTTCCTGCTGTTCGACTTTTAAAAGCTCTGAACTCGTCTAAATGTGTTTGTCCATTATAACAGTTAGATCGCAGCACAAGCAAATAAACACCAGCGCACTTAACAACGTTAGCATGCTACTATTGTAAACACAAGCACTGCGCTAGTGTCCTTTGTGAACTAAACACCTTTATGGGCTCGACACACGGGGAGCGACTAACGACAGCGTGCAGCGTCACTCATGGCATGGGCTTTAAAATCGAACACACGGGCAGCGACAAACTGCAGCGACTAGCGGCAGCTTCTCACGTCGCGCTCTGTTCCGGAGCGGATCGCGAGCCTCAAGCACATCTGATTTGGAGGGAATTTTGAGGTTGCAATAGCGGTAGATGGGGAAAAAGACGCTAAACTGAAATCTCAGAAAGTTTGGCTTCATTTGACTGAAATATTACTATTGGTTGCACCTCACAATACTAAAAAAGGATTTATCGAAGATTAATCAAATTAAATCGAAATCGAAGATGTCAAAAAGAATTGGGAAATCCGACACGACAAGTATGATTTTCTCCTCCATGATGTCTCTGAAGTGGACAGTGCAATCTTGCATCTCATTGGCTCGTCAATCTAACTCTCGCTGATTGGCTGTTGTGCAGGCGACAGCGAAAAAAGTAGAACATTTTTCAACTTTCATTTATCGCGTCGCAGGCCCGCGTGTGCGCGTCACGTGCACGAGCGCGAGGTTTTCACGTGCACGACTTTCGCTTGTCGCGGAGGTGAGAGAGACGAGCGATTTTCGCAGCGTCGCACAGGTACCATTGGAAATAAATGGAGAGCGAGCGGCGTCGCTCCCCGTGTG
Source organism: Periophthalmus modestus (assembly GCA_019594935.1). Lineage (NCBI taxonomy): Eukaryota > Metazoa > Chordata > Actinopteri > Gobiiformes > Gobiidae > Periophthalmus > Periophthalmus modestus. The sequence continues at coordinate 29,409,262 of JAIEZT010001390.1, read as the reverse complement.
TCGAGCCCATTAGAGTCCTAAATATCTGTATATGTCATGTGACAGTCACATCACAGCTGTGCTTAATGTGCCGCTTTATGTCCAGAGATCTGCTCTGTGGAGAGGCGAGCTGTGAGCCTCAAACAGCCGCACAGATACAGTGGTATCGACTTTTGGTATCGGCAGCTCATTGATGAGCACGTGCTGGTATCAGTATCTGGGCATCCATACTCATTTAATGTGCACATTTAGGCGAAATCTCCCATCCAAAGCCTGACAACAAACATAAAAATTATGTGATCCTAAAATCTCCTTTTATTTAATGTTCAGTCCTTCCAAATGATCTGATGATTATAACTCTGATGATAAATCTGATGATAAATCTGACGTCATGTCCAGGCTGTTTTCTCTCATGTTTGGCTACTCTATCCAGTACTGCACTTTATGAGAAATGTAAGCCCATTTTATTCAACTGGGACACATTTAAATGCACCAGAATTTAAAAATTTCTCTGACAGACCCCCCTTCCTTACATGTTTTTATACTGTACTTGCTTTTGTGAGCCTCTAGAATTTTCAGTCTTTTAACAACTGGTTGTGATTATGTTTTAATGTTGTTAAATATGAATAGGTGGCACTGAAGTAGAGAGGGCCCCCGGGGGACAGTTTTGCTTAGGGCCCCCTAAAGGCTAGGGCCGGCCTTGACTACTGGTGCTACTGCTACTACCTCTGCTACTGCTACTCCTGCTACTGCTATTACTATTGCTACTGCTACTTCTACTACTACTGCTACTACTACTGCTACTGCTACTACTACTACTGGTACTACTGTTGTTACTACTGCTACTTCTACTACTATTGCTACTGCTACTGCTACTACTACTGCTACTACTACTGCTACTACTACTGCTACTACTACTGCTCCTACTACTGCTACTACTACTGCTACTACTACTGCTACTACTACTGGTATTACTACTGGTATTACTACTGTTACTGCTGCTACTTCTACTGGTATTACTACTGTTACTACTGCTACTTCTACTGCTATTACTACTACTACTACTACTACTACTACTACTGCTACTACTGCTACTACTACTACTGCTACTTGCACTTATTTTCAATTCAATTATTACTACTACATTTACAACTACTAGTTCTACTGCTGCTTGTGATGCTACTACCACTACTACTAGGAGTTAAATACTTCTTTACTAGAAGTTAATACAAGTTGTAAATGTCTGTATGCCTTGGTTAGTTTTGGTGACGTAGATTATTAGTTTGTCTACAAAGCAGATTTTTGCCTGTAATCCCAGCCCAACAGGTGGTGTGATGAATATGACTAATAAGCAGATGTTTTTTCCTCTTTTGCTATCTATTCTATGTGCTCCCACCACCGGATTAGCACTTGTACATCCCTTCTCTTCATCGCTATTTTGATCCCCATTCTGCAGTCTCCACATCCGTCTGGCATACCCGGCTCCAGTGTACCTCCCACAATGCAGCATGTCCTCCTCCTCTGGTAATCCCTGTCAAAAAGTGCATGCTGTGTGCGTCATCGCTGTTAGGCACAGGGGACATGCTAAACTGCTCTTATATTTGAGAACTATTTTGGCACTTGCAGTAGAAGGGGGCTAGTATGTGCTGATAACCCAGAACCTTCATCCTGGTTAAATTAGCGAGGCTTAGAGGGAAATTTCCTGTTAATTCCCCCCAATTCTGTACTAATCTGCTCTGAATCCATGGTCTTAGCACTGCAGAATACCACTCCACTGTGTTTTATACTCTGAGGTACAAGTACGCAAAGATTGTACATTAAAGTAAATTCAGAATCGTTTCTCAACTAGTGTTAATAACTGATATACAAAAACCCTTAGCTGTAAAATTTATATGGCATCTGTATTGCTCATACGACGGAACTGGCTGCTACTAACTACTAATACTACTTACAACTGCTATTACTACTACTACTACTACTGCTGCTGTTAATCTTACCGCTGCTACTACTGCTACTGCTACTTCTGCTACTACTGCTGCTTCTGCTACTACTTCTACTAATACTACTGGTACTACTCATAGTACTGCTACCTCTACTGTTACTACTGGTACTACTGCTACTAATACTTCTACTACTGTTACTGCTACTATTGCTACTACTTCTACTGCTACTGCTTCTACTACTACTACTACTGGTACTACTCATAGTACTGCTACCTCTACTGCTTCTACTGCTGCTACTACTGCTACTATTGCTGCTACTACTACTGCTGCTGCTACTATTGCCACTACTACTGCTACTATTGCTACTACTACTGCTACTACTCTCTCTCTCCCCACTAATGGTACTACTGCTACTGCTACTACTACTGCTGCTATTACTGATACTACTCATACTACTTCTACTCCTACTGCTTCTACTGCTGCTACTGCTGCTACTATTGCTGCTACTATTGCTACTACTACTGCTACTACTGCTGCTAATGGTGCTACTAGTATTGCTACTACTGTTACTGCTACTACTGCTACTACCTATACTGCTAATGCTACTACTACTGCTGCTGCTACTACTGCTGCTACTACTACTGCTACTCTTACTGTAACTATTACTGCTCCTGCTGCTACACCTGCTACTACTATTACTGCTACTACTACTACTACTACTGCTGCTACTGCTACTACTACTACTGCTACTATGCTATCATGACATCAGAACTTACTCTTGCCTAATTGTGATCATTTACTCCTACTACAATCAGTTGTACTTCTTTTTCTTTGCTTATCATTTTTTATTCTACTACAAAAGTACAAGTTTCAAGTTGTCATTAAAATCCTCTCGAGAGCACATTCAAATAAGAGCAGAGCACACAAACATGGAGAATGGTTCTTTCACTGACAACTGCATGACTCTGGTCTTCTATTTAATTAACACACAAATATACAATTAACCCCCAAGTTGCCTTAATTTTGTACGAGCTATTATGTTAATGATAGAATATAAATACAGCAGGAGTAATCCAGTTAAGGACACTTCCTGGGGTTAAAGGAGATGAGAGGTTACGGAGGAAAACAGGGGAAGTTGGGGTTTGGAGATTAATTTCCGCTTGGCTCGGTGAGATAAGTCGGGCTTAATGAGTTGACAGAGAAACATGGAGGGAGCCAGCAGAGAATGAGGAGCGAGGAGAGGGGGATTGTGGGAAATGGAAATACAAACCAGGTGCTAATAAACAAGTATTTGTGGATTTCAGTTGTCTGTTTATAGCCGTCATTTTGAATACTTTTCACTATTCAAAACGTATTAAGTATTGTTCGGAATTGTTAATTGCAGTAAATTGCCGTTGTCTCCATGGGGATGAATTGGACAAGCAGGTGGCACACTCTCCAATAGAAAAGTTACATAACGCTCTAATGAAATAATTACTTTTTTGAATATTTATATGTCAAGGGTGTAGTTTTCTGTGCCATTTGAAAATAGGGTTTACTTATAGACTGTATATACAGGGTGGCCCAAAAGTCACTGACACTTTTAAATCTTCAGTAGCTCCTATAATTCTTAAGTTATACTCACCAAATTTTAGCAGTAGATAAACTGAACCTTCCGAGATTTTTAGCAATATATATGATTATAATTGTCCACTTACACTTGAATTTATCACTACTTAAACTAGAGGAAGTAAAAATGACCTAACTTTTAAAAATAATGTTTTTTAAGTGTCCACCATTTTCGGTTTGGCACTTTGCATCACATTTTAAAGCATTTCTGCGCTTATGGCTCTTATTTGATCCTCGATATTACATTTTAAGTTGTTTATTGTCTGAGGTTTATTCACAAACCCCTTTTCTTTAAGGTAGCCCACAGGAAGAAATCAGGACTAGTCAGGTCTCGGGAGATCACATAGTGCCCCTTGTCTTTGAAAATGACTTATTATTCCTTTAATGGCATTTACGCTTGGGGCATCTCTGGTATTAAAATGTCAACAGTCACATCGCTGGGTTTCTGAATTTGACCCATGAGATTCAAAGTACCACTGTACAATGAGGGTTTGTTCATCAGTGCTATGTTTGCTCATATTAATGTCGGAAGGGTCATTCTAAATGCTCTGAAAAAATAAAATTTAAATATTAAGAAACAAAAGAGTTATGAATTTTCTTTCTCTATCTTTTGACCCTGTATAAATGGACATAGCTAATCCACTAGCCATCACGTTCCAAATAGGAAATGAGCAAGGGCACGCTGACGGCTCCATCAACTCTGGCTCCTGTTCCCCTTTCTCTGTAACTGCTGCTGTCAGGCTTGTCAGTTCAGTCTTAAAATGTTTGTATTAACCCGCCCTACATGATCTTAGTATTTTTATTTCCCTATTTTGTCCGAAAAGTCAAGATATGAGCATTAATAACAGACAAATCAGACACCTTCTTTCCCTGAGGTCGCTCCAGCTAGCGTTGGCAACAGGTTTGATTGACAGTGTTGCTAAGCTGAAGGGATGTTGCCTTCACCAGCTTCTCTCTGGATTGGCTCTTTGGCTGCTATGATACGTGGCTCCAAATTTGCCGCTATACCTGCTAGCCTCGATGAGCTTCATTTAGTCGGAGCCGAACGTTATGGCTGATGTCACACTCCCTTAGTCCACTTCTTCATACAGTCTATGAGTTTACCATACGATTTTCTGGAGTTTCCACAACCATTTACCCCTGAACTAAAACATTCAGCGTGCTCAGTAGGAAACTGGTGTGTAATATTTACAGTATACGCTTTACCTGTATGTGTATGTCCCACTGAAACACAGAGGAGAGAGCACTGTGTTTCTGTCTCTACTCATGTTGTATTTGTTTTAGAGTCTCAACCGAACACTCCCAATTCCCAAAGTCTGAGTTTCAATCATTGTACCTTCATATAATATTAATCCAACTCAATTGTTATTCAGATGGAAATACGAAGTGTAAATGAGGCCAACAGCTGACTTGGGATGCTCCTCTTTTACAAATGCTTTTCTTGCCTGTTTCTTTTCATATTATCAATTTGGATGCGGGTTAATTCTTGTTCAGACGACACTATACTGACGTAGCACTGGTGCTTATGTGTGAAGAAAAGTCTGTATTCAAGTGTGCTTAAAAAGTGCTCCAAAAGGGTAAAAAGCACAGACTACAGGTGAGTTACAATGAATTGCACTGATACTAACCTTAATCATAGTTACTACCTGCTTAACCATAACCTAAACCTAATTCGTAACCTATTTAAACTAATATCTGAACTAAAAACTGTATAAGGAAAGCAGTACGCCATGATTTGAGTGTGTACGCTGGAACTAGGAGGCATACTCAGGAACACACTGCAGTTGTATTTATCACATACGGTTACCAAAGTGTGTTACGAGCCCAAACCACTTATAAACTTCATTTTGGAACCCCTGAAGGAGCTGTCCTGGTGCTGATTGCCAGTGCACACTCCAGGAGCTCTCCGTGGTGCTGAAACACAAGAGCGCTCTCTGGCACTTTCCTCCTACTTGAAGACAACTCGGGAGCTTTATTGACAGCGCTTCACATTATTGCCCTATGCCAATAAATCCTCCCTTTATTAGACCCTGCGTATTGATCTGTCCTCTCTCCGCATCTCTAACTCCGGACACTTAATCCCATGTATTTTTCTCTCGAATCCTCCTCCTTCTGCATTTCGAGTCAAAATGTCACGCTCCATCTCTGTCGAAGCGCGGTTGAACAATTTGGGAAAAAAATATCTAATTTCGATTTTTCTGCAATTAGGTTTGCAGTTTGTTTTAATAATGGGATACATTCACATTTCAAGCATGTTCAGGAGAAATATGAACTGGCAAATAATTACAACAATCACATGTATTTCAGAACATGTTTGCACAGATCTAAACTACAACTTCAGCAGTTTTTATGCAGTAAAACAAGATATTACATTGTTTGTAGAGACTCAAAATTAGAACCTTTGTAATTTGGTAATTATCATCCATCCATTTTCTTATGCTTATCTGCTTATCACATCGAGAGGAGCCAGCTGAGCCTCCTTCCCTATCCAGCAGCTTCTGGATAGGGAGGTGTTCTGGGCATGTCCCACTGAGAGGAGGCCCTGTGGAAGACCCAGGACACGCTGGAGGGACTATGTCTCTCGTCTGGCCTGGGAACGCCTTGGGGCCCCACCGGGGGAGTTGGAGGTAGTGTCTCGGGTGAGGGAAGTCTGGGAGTCCCTGCTTAGACTGCTGCTCTCATGACCCGGCACCAGATAAGCGGAAGAAAATGAATGGATGGAAATTGTGATTTCGATTCATCTTGCAGCCCTAGTAGGAAGGTTTCTTTTGATTTATCTTATTCTGAGATGAAGCTGACATGGTATCCCCGTTTCTGAGTTTTGAATTTGCAGATTAGTTTAGCTTTGATGCTAACTTAGATAAGATTGTAGGAAGTCAGAAGAATATTTACATTTTTCTGCCCTGCGCCCTCTTTTCTGGTCAGATAACGCCACGGTTAATTATTGGCCTTTGAGTGATTTGCCTTTGTATCGTTAGCTGCTGATATTTCACACCGAACATGCAAAACAGGTGGCAGATAAGCTCCAATGATTTTGCGGGCGCGCGTCGGCAAGCGTACGCACCTGTGATAATGGTCCCCCGAGATGAGATAGCGATGTGCGATGGCTGATAGATTTTCTGTAGATGTGTGTGTGCTTGCAGGGAAATAAAGGGAAAAAAGTGCGGAGGTGATGTTAATCAGGCTGTCAGGTGCAGACACGTCCTGCAGGGAAGAGCTGTTTGCAGCCGAGTCCTCCGCGGGATGTCCCAGAGGAGCCACACATACATGAATAAAGTCTATGTCCTCAGCACCAGTCGCACCCGCCCCTCCTGCAGCTGATCTGATGAGTGAAGGGGGTAGCGATGTGCTTTTCGTGAACGATTTGGCTCTTTTGAACAGTTCCTTAATCTGAACAGTTGGATCCGGATCTCATTTTTTTAAAAGAACTAAATCTTTTTCTTTCAAATTTGTAAGAAGAATCACCATAGAAGCAAAGTAGGCAACATCAGTGTGAACTTTGTGCACAAAAAACATATTTGACAACAGTTAGTTTTACAATTATTATTACTATTGTAGCGCAACGTTTAATTTAGATTTTCATAATTTCAAAAATAAACACACTCCCACTCTCAGTTTGAAACATTTTAAACAGATCTGAGACTTGGTTGTTTCTCTCTGTGATTACTTTGTGGATAAAATGAGTTCTCACATTGGCTTCTGTCATATAAATAAATAGTAAAAAGATCCAGTCTTTTGAACAGCTCTTTGAAGAGAACGGATCCCACAAAGGAGCCGAAAGTCCCATCACTAGAAGGGGGATAGTTATACAGAGGGGTGCTTAATGGAGAAAATATTAGAATCTTGTGGAAAAAATATAAATCTTTTCTTCATTATTTGAACAAAGAGATTCTCAACTATTTATTTTAAAACATCTCACAGATGTTAGCTCTAAGTAAACTGGCCTTTCCCAATTGTGAGCTTTGACATCATTTTGGGACTTTGTTTAGATAAAGATACATTTTACAGAGTTTTTTATAAAGCAAATGTACAGTAGTTTATTTATCAATTGGCTGTCACAAAATATCCTCGAAACTAATCACTATGGGGAGCATTTCACAATTAACATAGTGTAGCAAGCAGATTAATTGCAATTCAATCAAAACTGCAGTTTGAATGGACATAATGAGCAAAATCCAAAGGCTGTAATTTATTTTGAAGTGCCATAATTTCCTCCGCAAACAACTAAATATTGTGTTTTATTCTGCACATAAAAACTGCTAAGCCTCTAGTTTAGATCTGTACAAATATAATCTGAAACGTGATTCTTTTGTTAGTTCATATTAGCTCATTTCCTCTGGACATATTTAAAATGTGAACTTTTAGAAGAACACAAATTGCAGAAAATCTGAAAAATCTGAAAAAAAAAACACAATTCAATATTTTTTCCCCCAAATAGTTCAGCCCCATTACATAGTTTTAAGTATAATTTCTGGTTCTCTGGTAAATGTAATGTGTTTTATAGTATTTATTTCCCTCTGTGTTAATGATGAACCAGCTAAACACTTTGGGAATATTCTCTTAACAACATGCAAGTGGCAAACTGTGCTTTGTAATAATCCCCCCTCTTTCACAGCTGTCTTTGCCTTCACACTGGGCACATCTGGGCTCTTACACGTTCACATTTAACACCGCACCCTCCCAGAAGGACTCCTCTCACATCATCACCTCTGTGTTAACATGTTCAGACTGGTAAAGTGGTCCTGACACTACAGCGCCCCCTAACACCTCTGGATTACTCATTCTTACCGATACCAAATAGGGCTGTTGAAAGTATTGAAAATCAAATAGTAATTGATTCTAAAACTAGTACCGATACTGTTCAGAACAAGTATAAGACTAGTATACGCCCATGGACCACTAAAGGAACCTACCTGGATGACTGAGGGATTACACAGATATAAGACCACATTGTAAAATAAAAGAAAGTACTATTATATAATGTTGAAAATCACATTCTATTGCCTGAAGAAAGTGTTTTTCATTATCATTGTGGTATTCAAATCAGTATTGAGCATCAAGTCTACTCCTTAGTATTGAAAGAGTTTGAAATTGTACTATTTTTAACAATTTTTTTTTTACTTCCACTACTTTTTTACTACTAATTTTACTACATAGCAACAGCAATATTACCAACTCACCCTGGTGTGTTCCTAGCTCTGGAGCACAAAGCAGGAGAGGCTTTAGAGATATCACTGTCAGTAAGTAGTGTTTGCGGTTGTTTTTCCTGGTACATCTCATGTTGTAGTGAGCTATAACAGACAGGCTGGCCCGGAGCTAGAAAGGTCACTGAACTCTTGATATTTGCATTATGGGATGTCCACTTGTGTCTGCTCTACACATGTCAGGGAGAGGCTGTGGAGGCTTGGCGCTGGCATTTCTGACTACCCACTTACCCCCGGCCCCCTGCCTAACCCTTAGAGTGGCCACACATGCTGACAGTATCCATTTCCCTCTCTGGACTTTGCCTTTGGTCAAACAGAAATATGCTCAGTTAATACAGTTAATAATGCATCAGTCTAGTGTACTCAAAGTTCTTTTCCATTGTGCTGTATATTCACTCTCCACTGAGGCTGTAGTTGACTAAAGACATTCTTGGTTATATACGGATATGTCCTGCCCACTGATTGCTCGACTAAAAAGGGGGATGGCAAAAGATATCAAAACTATTACGAATCTCTGTGTATCTGACCCAAACTGCACTCACAAGACTACAACTACACGGGGAGTTCATGCTGAAATATCCACTGTATACATGTATATAAATGGACGCTTCCGGCTCCAATTCACTTTACATTAGAAAACTGTTGCACCTCTCACTGCAGCTGCTGCTGTCAGCCTCATCATTTTAGTCTTAAACTGTTAAACCGTATTAACCCGCTTGCAATTGTGTCCGTAACTCAAAATATGAACGTTATTAACAAACAAATCTGGTGCCTTCTTTCCCCGAGGTCGCGCCCAGTAGCGTTAACAACAGGTTTGATTGACAGCATTCCTAAGCGCCTGTGCCGTGCTAAACCAGTGGTACGGGTGGGACAGCTTTGCTCCAGATTAGCTCTTTGGTTGCTATGATGCTCAAGAGTTTAAGTTGTCTTTTTACATATACATACCAAAAAATACAGACACACTTATGGTTCTCCCATATAAAGCCTTATAATCAAAATAAAATTATTAGTCAACTAATCTAACTAAGATGCCATAGTCTGATTATCAACTTAACAACTAGGCCAACAGCCCTACTCTCCACTCTTTGTTGCCTCAGCTGCCCTGGGGCGAACTGACAGAGCAGTGGCTGCCAAACTGAGCTAATCCCAAGCCTGTATAAAGAACAAAATGTGTGTTAAATTATAACTTTATCTTTTTTTATAAAACTCTTCTGACACCATCAAGGCAGATTTCTTTTCTCCAGCTCAGCCGAGGTTTCAGAAGGTCATTGTGCTCTGAGCTGAGAATACTTCATTTCCCAGAGTGCACCTTGACTGACTGCATCGGTGAGCATGTCCTAAAGAAAGAGTGAATGATGTTGGGACCCTTAGCGGACAGGGTTTTTTCAGCTGCTATTAATCACACTGCTCTGTACTGTACCTGGGCTGCCCTCTCCTCCTCATCCCCAGCCCTCTGCCTCTTGTTCCGAGGATGCGTCACACTCTCCCTCAGTCGATGAGCGGGACCGGCAGAGCTGCTCTTGGCTGGCCTCCTTCTGTACCTCCCTGCTGGAGCACCCAACCTTGAGGCTATTCCAACTTATCTTTGTAACTTCAAGAAGAACTGCATATTTAATGGAATTGATTAACATATGACAGGGTTGTAAATTAATTATGGTATTTGCAACATCATATACAAAGACGCTGACTTCCTTATTTAGAAAAGAGCCCATTGCGTAGTGATTATAAACTCTAGATGAAGGAATGACTTTGTAAATTGAAAAGCAAATGCATAAGTGGAAAACATACCACAATCAGTTGGATTAACAGCTCTTCAACCCATCTCAGGCTCAAAGTAACTACTATGAGTGATTGAATTGAAAATGCCAGTTATCTGGGCTGTGTTTTCTTGAAATCGAGACATTTTGGGCAACCATCTGGAAGCCATAACCAATGCTATTAGCTTTTAAGCCCGTATATAATGAGCTAAAGATGAAAGAATAAATGAGTTATATTGGTTGATGAGATTAATGAAATGGGATCAGCTTGACTTGACTTGACTTGACTTGAGTTGTATATTTGACAAGAGATGTCCGACCACAAGTGCAGCCTGTGTCCATCTTGTCATATGGGGCCAGTATCACTCCTGACAGCTGCGTGGCCTCCATATGGCTTTGGGACTCAGACAAACCCACTTACAAGAGCACTGAGATGTGATAACATTGAGCATGGGAGCGTACATAGGACTTGGTTATATCATTACAGCCTAGCCAGCCGCTCTAATGTACGCTAAAGCTGATAAAAAGTGATGGCTGACCTTCTCTGCTGTTCTAGTGCTCTTCAGATGGGCATTTGTCCACACGTGTTGCTCCGCCCATTTTCTCCCAAAGGCCCTGTGTCCAAATTAAACTTCACACAAGCCTCATTTGTAAGACCAAAATGAACTGAGTCTGCTATTGATACCACAGAAAGGTCAGTTAGTCGGGCTTCTTTTTCTCCTGTTTAATGAGGGTGTACATTTTTCTTAACATTAAAATAGCTGCACCCAATTTTGAGTCCCATTTGTCTTGCCCCAGGACAGATGTATTGGTAAAGCAGCTCGTAGGGTCAAATAGTCACATTTTTATACAGCGCTTTTTCACCTTCACTTCACACTCAAAGCGCTTTAATCAAAGAACTACTCACCCATTCACACACACATTCATACACCAGTGTACGCAGACACAGGGGGCGAAGTGGGTTAATTGTCTTGCCCGAGGACACAACAACAGCATTCATCTGTGGGAGCTAGAATCGCACCGCCAACCTGTGGGTCAGTGATGTTTATATCAAGAGCGCGACTTAAACTGCCAACTTTTGGATCAGTAGACAAACAATCTACCAACTGAGCTACTGCCGCCAATCTAATAGGCTTCTAATTATAAAGTGTTTTATTGTCCAAAAAACAGGAAGTGCTCTGTTAGTATGCTTTTTGTTCACCATTACTTAAATGCTATAAACATTTAATTAACTCTGACAAACAAACTTACCTAGCCAAATTGTATAGGGCAACTTCTAGTGCTTTGGTTATAGCAAAAACCAAAGATAGAAACCATTTACAAACTGCTTGGAGCTCACAGAAAGACTTGCATCCATGAAACTTCAGTGTTGTTTGTTCTTTAGACAGAATAACATTATAACATGATAGCAAACTTAAAAAGGTTCAATAGCAAGATTACAACCCATTAAATGAGCCTCCTTCAGCAGCAGATGTGGCCTGTCACTATTGCCAGGTAAAGAGTTGTGATTTGGGGATAGCCGGGGCAGCCAGCGCATGTATTATTAATGCTGAGTAATAGAGCCTTATATGGAGCTATACATTATTGAGGCCCTGGTCCTTTGGAGGGCAGTTAAGCTGAAGTGGCGCTCGGGTTAATGGATTGGGCCAAAGTCGTGGGGAGAGCTCAATATCCAGGAGCGGGGCACAAAGTTAACACCTGTATATATGGCATTACACATGAGACAGATGAGTCCACACAAGCCAAGTACAGCTCAAGATTTAGTAAAAAGGAGTCAATGTTTTCTTACGACTGCTTTGTGTTGTTTCCTATTGGTTGTTTCAAGTAGAATGATTGAGATAAACTTTCAAACATTTTATTCAATACTGTTAAAGCTGTTAATAGCATTTGACTATTGTTGTGTCCCTGGGCAAGACACCTAACAGTATCCTAGAGCTCATTCATTATTTGCAAAGTGTGCCAACTGACCTGCTTTATATGAATGTGTTTTGTTTCAGTTGGTAGAGTATTTGTCACTGATCTGAAAGTTGGCGAATTAGTTAAGCAGTCAAATCCACTGATCCACAGGTTGGCGGTGCGATTCCAGTTCTCACAGTTGAATGCTGTTGTTGTGTCCTTGCGCAAGACACCTAACCCTCCTTGTCCCTAGTGTCTGTGTACAGTGGTGTATCAACGTGATGTAAAGCTCTTTTGAAGATGGAAACGTGCTGTATAAAAATCTGACCATTTACCATTTAGAGCAGAGGTGCCAAACCTTTTTTTTTATCAAGGGCCACATCTCAAAACATATTCAAAGCAGAGGACCGCAGACCGGTGATAAATGCAGTGCTTTATACACAGCTTTGACAGAGCCGCTGTGTATTAATAAGGCTTGAAACACATTCTTTTTAGGTCTGTATCACACTGCAATGTGATGTTTGAGGATATAGCGGTAGAAATTGTTTAATTTGCTGTTAAAAGTACAATCAATTGGGCCAGTTCAGCAGGAGGCCGAGGGCCAATAAAAACTGGTCTGAGGGCCGCATTTGGCCATAGTCTGGACACCCCTGATTTAAAGCATTTATAACATCTGCATTTTTATTCAGTTACAGGTGTTTTTATTCCTCCAAAATGCATTCTTACTCTAGCCTCTCCACAGATCAGACCTGTAACTTGGCATCACCTGCTTGCCTCCATGAACATAGATGCTTTTATTTAATGCCACACTGTGAACCATAGCAATAATCTCCATGGCATAGACACTCCACCAAAAGTTATTACTACACACACCTAAACATATGTTATTAGAAAGGAGCAGAGCTAGGCAAGGTTTCAGAGCTAGAATATTCTCCTCCTGTTTAAATGTTTTTACAGAACAAATACCTAAATATATATTATGCCTAAGATTTAAAGAATGTTAGTCATATGTATTTGGCATCAGTTTCTGTTAAACAAACTCCACAACGTCACATACAAACATACAAGAATAAGTCTATATACTGATTGCTGCTTCAATAGATTGTTGACTAACTGCAGCACACCAGATGCATAAGAAGTGGGTGACTAAGGAATCCTTTCTTTGTACATGGGCAATTATGTGAAGTATGTTTTGTAAGTCTTAAAAGCAAGTGCAGGTCTGAGTGGAAACAAATTGCTCATTGATGGAAGTAAAAACATGCTTTGTACTTCTGCTAATGTGAATATGGTCAAATGACAATTGAAATAAAAGTAAAATCACAATTTTGATGGAGCAAAGAGCTTGTTTCCTGATGCTAATTGAACCAAAATACTATGCATTCTTCGGACAAAACTGTCTCCCATTTTAACATTTTAAATAATTTGACATATTCAGAGTAACTCTATGGAAAATGGTTTCCAGCCAAGAGCATTCTTCTGTGGGAGCTGGAATCGCATCGCCAACCTGTGGACCAGTGGATCTGAACGCTCAACCAATGATGGTTATATCAAGAACGGGATTAGAACTGCCAACTTTAAATAGTTTGGAATAAATAAGAGTGATGCCATGTACCTATAGCACAAACTTAATGCTATATTCATAAACTCGCAACATACATAATCACACGATGTTGGTGTATCTACCGTCCAATTATAATTTCGACATGGATACCTGATAGCCTCCTGGTTTCCTGGCCATGAAAACCAATCTTTCCCTGGCTGTGGCACCATAATACAAACCTCTGAACTGCAGATATGAAAATCTCTTGGCAGATGAGACCGCGGGGCCTTAGATGAAGATATGCGTATGCTGATAGATTCTGGTTGCCAGCGATGTCCAGCCAACCTTTTCATGCACCGCTCTCAGTGGTGAGTGTGATAAGTGAGTGCATTAATGAATCACAGGGAGCCGGGTTAGACAGAGGCCTGGGGTTTGAGTCCGAGGCCTGCGGTAAAACTGATCACCATATCTCCAACTCCAGCAGGAACACTGTCACAGAATGTAATGCGCTTTCTGCATTTGCATGGGAACCTATTTTATGTTTTGCCTTTTTATTTATTTATTGCACTATGTAACTTTTCTGGTGAAGGTTCAGCCACCAGTCCAGTTTATCACTATGGAGATGTTATAACTTTGCGTAGCATTTGGCAGTAATGGCATTTAACGTGTTGACTGCTGTGGAGTCGAGCAGGTTACATCACCAGGTTGATTTACAGGTCAGATATGTGGAGCGGCGAGTCCGTTCACAGGAGGAATGCCAGTTTTTCAAGGTATTTTTGAACATTTAAGACACCTTAAGCCAGGAATATTCCAGGGAAAACTCACAGAAACACAACAGGGACATGCTTCAGTGTTACCAAAGACTTCACTTGCAAGTATCATAACTCCTTAGCCCTGTAGTTGTCCTTATACTTTTGAATCTCCCTTTTAAAATGTAAAAAAGCATGTATCTGACAACACGACTTATAATATGGTTCTGTGACAGCTTCCTTGATATCCCTTTTCATCACCAACACGGTGAGAATTGAAGATTGGCTTTTGGGAGAGTTGCTCACAAAGTCAACAGTCGACATAAATAACAGAGATTTGCACCTTGAAAGATATTGTGTTTCAATCGAAGAACACAAGTGCGCAAAATGCCATTTTGTGTCACTCTGGATAAACTTCTAGATGCTTTAAAAGTAATCTCTTGGCACTGCACTGTGTTTGAAAATTCATAGCTCTTTTATTCTTTGATGTCCAATATGTCAGCTATACACATGCATTTGAAAAGTATGAGAAAGCCTCGGGAACTATACAAAAACATGATGAGAACATTCTGACTCCATGGGAAAGTTTATGCTATACTACGCAAAATTAACTCTTAGGAGCTTTAAGCCAAGTTATAATGTTGTTACCTAATCAAAAACATACCTCAAGTTGTGTTTTGTTTCATTCACACATGTCTGACTAACCTTTTATTATTAGTCTGTCTCCATTTCCAAAGCTCAAAATGCTTTGTTCCACCTTGTGATGTCATGAAGCTGTATTTTTTAAGTTAACAGTTTACCCATCACCTTTTGTTCATTATAGATTGGCAAGTTCCAGCGCTGAAATTATCCAAATGATTCTAGTGAAGTTGTATGGAGTTTAAAAGCACAGTTGAGCACTTCCTGTATTACCACATGACATCACAAGGTGGAACAGAGTGTTTTCTGTTTAAAGAACTCAGCCTAAATATGCAGGATTTTTGTGTTAAACATGCGTGAATGAAACAAAACACAACTCCGGGTCTGTTTGTGATGAGGAAACAACATTATAACAGATCCGAAAATTGCGGGATATGGGCCCTTTAAATAAGAAATAAGTAATGAAGCACATTATTATGTTTTAAATTCATACTATACATTATAAAGCAAAATCAACTTCAATTTCAACTTAGTATAGTGTGGGCGTGTGCAAACAAAAAAAGTCTTGAAGAAAGGCTATAGCTTTTGCAGTGTTCCTTCTTTTGCTAATTGGAAACAATAGCCGCCATTATTCCTGGGTACAATGCTCCAATCAGGTCCATCAGGAGAACATTGTTCACGCCCATAAAGGAATCAGAACTACTCATGCTATTCCTGTCTTGTTTATTTGTGTTGGTCTCTATTATGTGCCCTGATACAATCTGCATTGCACAGATCCTAATTCACTTTCATTAGTGTGCTTTTCTGGGACACATTAGCATGCCGTGTCAGCTTCTGCCTCGTGTGTAGGTGTACAGAAATAATATTGCTGATAAATGCAAGCCTATATAAAAGGCCTGTTACATTTCAGATTTTCTCTCTCGACAGTTTTTACCCTTTATGTTTTCTTACAGTAGCTCCAACTGACTCCAACGGTAAACGGTAAATGCAATTTTAAAAACATAATCAAGTTTGGTTTGCTGTTATTGCTCAGTAAAGCATTGAGCACTGCTTTCTGATCTATGCCATAATGTTTCTTCTTCACTAAACAGACCTGGAGTTGTGTTTTGTTTCATACACATGTTTAACACACACAATCTGTATATGTAGGCTAAGTTTTTGTCTCAAACATTAAAACTCCACTTTGTTCCACCTTGTGATGTCATGTTGTAATAAAGGAAGTGCCCCTATGTGTTTTCAAATTCCATCCACCTTCACTAGAATCATTTGGATATTTTCTGATGTACAATTGCCAATCTCTACTGAACTACTTAAAAACCACAGCTTCATGACATCACAAGGTGGAACAGAGCATTTTGAGGTTTGGAGATGTAGACAGACTAATGATAGAGTTACTCAAACATGCGTGAATGAAACAAAACACTACTCCAGGTGAGTTTTTGAGGAGATAACAAACATTATAACATGGCTTAAAGCTCAAGAGTTACCCTGATGTGGACTCTTTGTGTATACATTGTACATAGGCCCCAGTGTCTTTGTCCTACTTGTTTTGGGGTTGCTATGAGCTGTCAAATTTCGGTTCATATACGTTTCTAACATCGTCTAAAGCTCTTCATAAAACTCTTGATTTGAATCCTCTTACAGCAATACTTGGGATAAGACATTCAAAAGTTGTAAAAAGACATTCGGGGCGTCAGGTTTTACAATTTGCTACTTGCACGAAGATTAATTTTATTGAAATGGAAGCAGAAAGAGCAGCCCTCTTATGTGAAGTGCTTCTGAGATGTTATGATGTATTTGCATGTAGAGCAAATTAGATGCTGCAGGGACGGGAAGACAAATTTAAAAGGATATGGTCATCTTTTGTTAGCCTGTTTAAAGCAGACATTTGAACTGATGTTTCAGTTTGAGCTCTGTGATGGGCTTTTTCAGCTTTCACCTTTTCAGCTTGTACATTTTTGTGACTTTTTTTCTTTCTAATCCCAACAATAATAATAATAATAATAATAATAATAATAATAATAATAATACATATTCTCTTAATATATAATTAATCATATAATTTCAAGTTGAAGGGTCCTGTATGACATTATAAAGACAATTATAATTATAGGTATGTACTTGTATATCTCGCTCGAAATGCTGCCTAACCTTGCTTTACATGTCTGACCCATAAAATGTCAAAAACCCAAGACAGTGTAAAAAAAAAAAAAAAATAAAATAAAAAAGCTTTGTTTAATCACTGTAATATCAAAAATTCATTGGATAACAAATAAATAGATACAAATTGCAGTGTGAATACTTTGTAGAGCTGTAGTCCTTCAGATGGGACAACAGCAGAAAGGAAAGAGTATGGAGCGAGTTAGCTGAAATTTGTGAGTGAATCACTGGTTTCGTAGTACTTTTCTGTATAAATAATTGATTTTGCATGAACCCAAGTGCAAGTGTAGACTTGAGTGCGGTTTGCGTCAGATACATAGAGATACTTAGTCGAGAGATGACTTTAAATAGACTTATTTAAGTATATATGCTGGTTAAGTTGTGTTGAAATGATATTGAAATAAGTAAGAATGGAATAGTTTTTGCAAGAATGTAATGATTGTAATGGAGGAACTCTGTAACACTTTTCTGTTGCTGTCAGGGGTGGTGCTGGGGCGTGAGTGTCACTGCTCTGTTGTGGGAGGAGTGTGTGGTGATCCTCTCAGCTCAGCGACCGCTCCTGTCATTGGAAAGAACAGTATCACTCGGAATTTACATTGATCCTTATTAGGTCTGGAGATTAGACCAGCGAGAAGTGCAAGCTAGCTCCAGCGCACAGCCTGCATTTGTCGTATATCACTGGCTCTTTTGACAGTACTCCATCTGAAACTTTACAGTAAACTCAACTCTGCATGGTTGAGTTTACTGTAAATTGTGAGTTTTGACTATTAGCTTTTACCCGTCAGCAAAACTAGCTTTAAAGATCCAATATTAAGCAAAACTGACTCTTGTGAGCTTTAATCCATGCTAGAATGCTGTTACCTCATCAAAATCATACCTGGAGGTGTGTTTTGTTTGAGAGAAAAACTCAAATATGCAGAGTTTGTGTGTTAAACATGTATGAATGAAACAAAACACAACTCCAGGCATGTTTTTGATAAGGAAACTACATTAAAACAGATCAGAAAATAGCGTAATATGAGCCTTTTAAGAAGCTAAAGCATTTTTTTTCAGTTCAGTATATGTCACGTTTATGTTTTATTCCTTTTTTGTGGGATGCAGAGTCTCCAGGGAAACACATCATGCCGTGCGGCGCTGTCATGTCAGACACTTTCCAATTATATTATGGGCTGTTTGTTCCTTAACCCTGTGATGTCGGGTGTCACCGTGGCAACTGGCCGGCGTTTCATGATCCATGGTGTGTGCACTGCAGGCTGACTCTTACAGACTATTATGGCTTGAGGAAAGTCAAGGTGAATACAGAAGCCTTCAGTGTAAACAACATGACTGTAGCTCTTTTCATTTCCCACACACTTGTAGTTTATCTGAAACTTTAAAGATATAGTACGACATTATGACTGTATGCATATTGACTTGTTTTACTGCTAAAATGTAATGGAGGTTAAGTTTCTTTCATTCTACTTTGCTGTAAGAGTTAAAAAACACCAAAAAGTTCTACTCATCTTGAAACTTTTGCTCCAGGAAAACTTTTTAAGAACCTCATTTAGCCTAAATCAATACTACATTTACTGAAGCCTAAACCAGGTCTAGACTTGGACTTAATGGTGCTCTACCTGATTTCAAAACAGAACTAGTTTTTTTTTTTTTTTTAAATTGTGATATTACAGACAGTACAAACAGTAAAAGACATTTGACTTGAGGGGAGAGGGGGTGCATACATCCAGGTTTGTAGAGGGAGAAATGCATGAACTAGTTAATTTCTAACAGTTTGCAGTGGTCCAAACTTATTTTTCACTTTTCTAGCGCATTTCACAACCTGCCATCACAATACTAACAAACATGTACATACCAACAGCGCACTTCTTGATTCTTAGAAGACAAATAACACATTCCAATCAGATGCAAACAGCACATAGCGGTTTTATTTTTATCATAAGAGCTGCTTATGGAGCAAACATGCACTGGGGCAAAACACTCTCTTTTTACTCTTGGAAAAAAATAGGTACAGCCATTTTACCTTTATCTGTGTTGTCTATTTATACAGATTTAGGGCAAGAACAAGCAGTTGAGTTGAGACCCCTAGTGATGGACTTGGAAAATCAGCATGTGTCTTAGGTCTAAACCCAGAACAGAGCCAAAGTCTATCCTTCAGTCCGCCTGCCTCTCGTCTTTGTCCCTGTTGTGACCCTCAAAGCTCTTTGCCTGATCTTTCGTAGGCACTATCCATAGGGACTGTATCTTGTATCACTGAATTCTGCTCCTACAGCCACATACTTAGCCCTTGGAGCCATGGGGAGCCAGTCTCATGTTATATATTCTACAGAAAGTCCAGGGAGATTGGGATCAGGGAGGTAGTTTTCTTTTCTGACATGGATGAAGAGACCACAGTGTCGATATGGAGAGAAGTCTGGAGGGAGGAGAGGGGCAGATACGGATCGGGACCTGGAAGCAGTCTCCTGTGTCAGAGATGAGAGCCGGGCAGATAAGGACACAGCAGAGAGGTGGGCATCGGCCAGTTTAGTGCTCCTCAGAATGACTGCAGGTGACAGGAGCAAATGTATGGGCACAGACCGCAGGTGACAGGAGCAAATGTATGGGCACAGACTGCAGGTGACAGGAGCAAATGTATGGGCACTTGGCATTTTAGCTTCGCTCCAACTAGAGATGGGTGAGACATCAGACTTCAGACTTCAGTTTTATTAGAGCCTGGGTCACAATGTAGATTTGATAATGATATATGGCTTTAAGAGTGAACTAAAGCTGTCTTTCTGGCTTGATAAAGTAGACGGCACGTGTCTGTGTTTGAATACAGAAGGGAAGGGCATTTTAAAGAACTGAATCACTTTCTAATTTGAAAGATCCACTTAGGCCAGTCAGTTTTATATAGATACCCTATATATATAGATAGTGCAGTTTCATTTTTCATATTTTGCCATATTGATGTGATTGAATTACTGTTATATATTTAAGATGAAGCTTAACCTTAAAACTGTATAGATTGATATAAAGATGAAAGAGTTTCTGATTCTTTCAAATTCTGATTTGACATTTCTGTCCAGTCAATATTGAAAAGCGTTGTGTTACAAAATTATTCAGATAACAGCATTCCTTCCTGCCAAATATACATACAGTATACTCTGAGTATTATCTTTTAATAAGGTGATTTATAACTGCACATTCCACAAGCCACACATAAAATGTATAAAACTGAATACACTAAAGAATTGAAAATAGATTTTTAATCCCGGAGCATTGCTGTGATGTGTCACAGACTTGAAGTGTATGACATCTGTCATTGCACTTCTCCATAGTGTGAAATCCGCCCGAGTGTTGCCCGGTAACGTGTGACTCTTGATCGCTCGGACACACTGTGATTGAGCTGTCCCTGTGCGCTTTTCATTCAATCATTCACCCAATCACCTTCCTCTCATCACACCAACCCCAGAATCCAAGCATTTTACACCATTTCAGACCCAGACCGATACAGATATAGTGACTTTCAAAAGCAACTGACGTGACTGATGGCATTCAAACACAACGCTGCTATTTGTTAAACTGGAGAATGGCAGAATGTGCTTTGTAGTGCTGTATGTTTGGGTGTAAAAGCACAAGTCTGAACCGGTTTCAAAGACATGGTGCACAAGCAGGAGGAGCCAAAATTTTTACAAAGGTAATGTCCCTATAATTTAGTACCAAATCAATACATGCATCTGTTAACATCTAATCTCCAGTAAATACACTAATAAAATGGATGTGTTTTACTTTACAGCTCTGCTATAAAAACTGTAATTTAGCCTCTATCATTATGCAGGTGATGTTGTCTTTTTTACTGCACATAAAACTCTGCAACCTCATCAGGTATATCAGTGCCGTGAATTGGACCTATAAAACCTAAAACCGCGATACCAGTCCTGTAGGAAATAATTATGTTGGAAGCTTTTTGTGTTAAGTGTAAAACGAACAAGAGTTTGCTAACAGAAGCCACGGGCAGGTTCACAGATAATTAACATCAGCGGAAGAGGCGCAAGCTCACTTCATTAAAGTGGACACTTTAGAAACAAAAGTGCGATCCTTTAAATGTGCTGACCAGAAAATTAGGCCCTGGAAAAATGTCTCGGTGTGCTGCAAAATTCTCCTGGCTACCGCTATAATGAATACATTTAAATGAGTTCTGTTTTTGTATTTTTTACACGTGTGCTCTTCATTATGGTCACGTCCAGCGCAGCTTTTTCTTCATATTGTCTGCAAGATGTGATGTCGGTTGTTACCATGGTAATAACTTGTCAATATATCATAAATGGTGGTTTCTGATCAGATTTTCCCGATCAATAAAAGGCAGAAAAGCAAAAATATTGTAGAGTGTCTGTGTAAACATGACACGCATCCAGAAACTGATAAAAAGATTCTATACCATTGTGATATATGATTAAAGATGGAACATTTACTCAAACTCGATTTCGATACTAAGTAGCAGTGTCAATACCGATACTCGATAGCTAGTAATTTCTTTTATATTATATCTGTGCAATCCCTCAGTCGTCCATGGGTGTATACTAGTCTATATGTCCTATACTCCTAGTCCTACGAATGTGACTCAAATTAATATGTACTTTCGATGCTACTTTACATATTGATTTTCTATACTTTTGATAGCCATAATCCTTAGTATATTGGCTGGTCTGTTCTATTGGAAGCTTAATTCTTTGGCCAAATAAACCCATGACGTCAATACATATGCTTTTTGGTCTGCATTTTGCTTCTTATTATTCCTAGGCCGTTGCCCGGGAGACCAGGCTGTACAGGGGAGGTGCTTCCCCGAGAGCCCACTGTCAAATAAAGACCAGCACAAGAGTCAAGTCGGTGGTTCTACAAAACAAATTCAATACATCTTTTCCAAGTGCATTTCTGCGTGTGTTTTTGCACTGGATATTTCTGTACCAGCTAAATCCCTCTCCAGCCTTCATCTCCCCATTGTCTCTCATGCCTCGTTTCGGCACGCTGTGTTACTAGGCAGAAGAGAGCGGTGAGAATTTCCATTGGTGGAGCAGTTCTTTGGCTCGAGTTACATAACGGCATAGTTTCTCACATCAGCGCTCACTCCCTCTGCTCTACAAAAGACGCCTCCAGAGTCAGACTAGATTATCTTACTTTTATTGTCCACTAAAGCCCAGTATAAATAGTGTGTGTTCGACAACCGAATGTGTCTGCATCAGCCTGGTTGATTCTACAAAAAGAGTGAAATTTTGGATAAATCTTTTACAGTTTCCATTTTGACTTCCATTCACTTGGGGGTTTGTTAAGATAGGGGTAGATACTTAACCTATTAGACGTTATTATAATTACCTTGTTAATAATTTGCCTATTTTAAGTTGTAGTTATAAAGCACTCACAAAGATAATGATAATAATTAGAAGTTTTAACAAAACTTGGGGGTCTAATTTGTATTGAGTTGTGCCAAATACTCTCATCCATATATGAAATAGTCTGTTAAACATCTGGCTCATCTGATATTGAAAATGGTCACATTTTTATATAGCACTTTTCTACCTTCAAGGCACTCAAAGCGCTTTACATCAAGGAACCACTCACCCATTCACATCCATACACCAGTGTGTGAATGGGGGTGAGATGGTTTAACTCTCCACCCCAAGGACACAACGACAGCGCATGAGCATTTCGATTCTGCTATAACTGTCCACATACATTTCTACAGGTGTATTGAGCATTTGTGACTGGAGAAACCACCAATGAGCATTACCATAATACGATCCATTGCATTTTAACACATACTTTTACTTTGTGGGGACTGTATGGTTCTTTTTTGTTGAGAGGAAAGAGCAATACGTTGGAAGCCTGCAGCCATGTACAAAGTAGACTCCAGGCTAAAGGTGTTAAGTCACATCAAACAGTCCACGCTTCAAAGTGGTTATGCCTCATAGGAGACTTCAAACGGCCGCCTCAAATATCGTACAACCAAGACATCAATACAACGCCAGCACGGTTTAGAATTGTATGTATCGTCGCTGTGTGAAGGTCAGAAATTTCCTTGATTTTTATCGTTTGATTTTGCGGTTGAATTTTTTTGGTTAATCTCCTTCCGTTTATCGTTACAGTGTAGTTTACTGATGCGTAACTTTTGGCTCATTTTACCAGACTGTTTTGTATAGCACACTCACTTGCTTTGTCTCTGCTTCCTTCCTCATGAGAGCCTTTGAAAAATAATAGGAGTGCCGTGGGAGTGCTATTGATTTGGTCTCATCGTGTTCGAGGAAAAGTGAGCTTTATTTTCTCCAAAATGCCCACCAAAGAGGAAAAAAATTGGCAATTTTTTTAGAACGCTTTCAAATCCAATTTGTATCTGTTTTGCAGTTTGTCATACTTTTGCTGTTGCTTGGGGACTTGTTGGTTTCTGCCTGCACTTTTGTACTTTTGCTGTTGCTTGGGGAGTTGTTGGTGTCTGCCGGCACATTTGTACACCTTGTCTTGTTTACAGCACCCGCAGGCAAAGATGTTTTTGTGACAGTGACCCTCTGTGACCTGTTTAAAAGCCAAGTGATATAATTAACAATGTGATGGTGCTGTACTTATGTAGATCATAGAAACAAGACAAAAAGTTGTTGGAGTGAAGACGTTTCGCTGCTCTTCCAAGCCACTTCTTCAGTTCTGGTCAGATTACCGGTGGACACTGCCTTATACAGGGTGGCCCAAAAGTCACTGACAGTTGAAAAAACTGTATAACTCTTTTGTTTCTAAATATTTTTCTTAAATTTATTCGGAGCATTTAGAACTACCCTTCCGACATTAATATGAGTATATATAACACTGAGGAACAAACCCTCAATGTACAGTGGTACTTTGAGTCTCATGGGTCAAATTCACAAACCCAGCAGTGTTACATTGACATTTTAATACCAGAGATGCCCCAAGCGTAAATGCCATTAAAGGAATAATAAGTGTTTTTCAAAGACAGGGGGCAGTATGTGATCTCCACAGACCTGACTAGTCCCGATTTCTTCCTGTGGGGCTATCTTAAAGAAAAGGTGTTTGTGAATAAACATCAGACAGTAAATGACTTAAAACATAATATCGCGGATCAAATAAGAGCCATAAGCCTGGAAATGCTTTCAAATGTTATGCAAAGTGTGTTGGATCGGGCTATTCAGTACCAAACCCAATATGGTGGACACTTAAAAACCATTATTTTTAAAAAAATGTGGTCAGTTTTACTTCCCCTAGTTTAAGTAGAGATAAGTTCAAGTGTAAATGAACAATTATAAATGTATATATTGCCAAACATCTCGGAAGGTTCACTTTAGCTACTGCTAAAATTTGGTGAGTATAACCTAAGAATTATAGGAGCTATTGAAGATTTAAAAGTGTCAGTGACTTTTGGGCCACCCTGTATCTGTGTGAAGGGAGGAGGTAACTACACTGAAACGAAAAACACCTATTGTTTACAGTTTCTGTCAGATTTTATATTTTCTTTTACTATGGCTCATACCTGGAAGACTGAGGGATTACACAGACATCATAGAAACAACTTGTTACATTATAATTTGTTGATATTGATTCTGTTTTGTCAAACACTGATGGACTCTTTGATACGCTTTCCTTACATCCAAGGACATTTTGGTGTACCCATCTTCATATAGTGTGCATTTTCAGATATTGTTGGCATGTAAGTAAACAGAGGAGTGAGTGGGCAGTGTTTTTGAATGAGAAGTAGGTATGCGTCACCAGCCAGAGGCATGCCTTCAGCTCCTGATGAAAGTGCATGCTGAGAAGTGACTGGATTGTACTTCATAAATCAGCGTTATTGACAAAATCTGTCATCTTTGCTGTAAGCTAACAAAACAACTATTGAAATGCATTAAGCAAAACAATATAGTACGTGACAACACAATCCTGACATGTGTATGCTGCACAAGTGTAAGACCAAACCATCTCATCAATACATGGATCTGAGGAAGAATGGAGTAGAAAAATACTGTCCTCATCTCCAAGTCTTTTTTGGATAATACAGTGTAGATAGGCCTGCCACAATAAATACTATATGGACTTATCATTCAGTGTATACCGTATTTTCTGGAGTATAAGTCGCACTGGAGTATAGGTTGCATCAGCCAAAAAATACATAATAATGAAAAAAAAAACATATATGTCACATATAAATTGCATCTTTTTATAAGTCACACCCCAGCCAAACAATAAAAAGATGCAAAGTCCGGAAAATACGGTAGATGGACCGCTCATTTTTAGAGGTCAGCATTTATTGTGATCACTTTTCTAAGCACTAGTTACAAACTTTTTTTTATATAATATTATATATATATATATTATTATATATTATTATATTCATTATATATGTTTATTTAACGTTTGGTCAGAATCCTGGCCCTAAACTATTGTATGTTTCTAAATGTTTTATTGTTATTATCCTATGTATCATGTTATCAGTATATCTGTGTTTTGTTTTATTTTTATTTTTTTACTTTTATGTGAAGCGCTTTGGTCAGCTGAAGTTGTTTTAAATGTGCTGTATAAATACACTTAAAATGATCTTTACGTGAAACAGGAGCAGGCGAAGGAGTTGCACACAAACACAGGGAGAACATGCAAACTCCACACAGAAAGGTACAACCCCGGCATTACTATCATTGTTAGTGATTGTGTGATTCAAATTGTATATAAAGGTGCATTCTGTAACTTTTTGGTGGTGGGTTTGCTTCTTCGTTTGTATGTTTCTATTGAGTTATTATTGTTTTTTCTCTTCCTCATTACAGTGTTCAGCCTATCTGTCTTGCATTTACATAAAGGTCCTATATTTTACAAAACTCCCTCATCAGAAACATACCTGCAAAACACAACTCCTGGTCTGTTTGTGATGAGGAAACAACTTTATAAAAGATCAGAAAAACAGTGTAATATGGACCCTTTAATTACATCCAAAAAAAAAATCTTAAAACAGGCTGTGAACGGCGTTTTCTTTGCACAGATGTGACCTGCAACTTGCAACTTGGCCTGCTGTGGTCACCTCTCTGTCTCTTAGGAGTTAGATGAGTTTTAATAATTACCCTACCATGAAACGTCAAGTAGTTGCATCCCCATGGAGACACGCAGGTACATCTGTCTCCATGGGGATCCAGTATGTCGCTATCGGAGATATATAGAAACTACTTAATGCCACAGACACAATGACAATAAAGCAAGATATCTATGTAAACCCTCAGTCGTCCAGGTCTGTTCTGTAGCAAAAGATGAAGTTAAAATCTGTCAACTGGACGAATCGTTGTAGGAGTGAAGACGTTTCACTACTAATCCAAGCCGCTTCTTCAGTTCTTCAGTTCTGATCTGATAATAATGAATCTATAATTAGCCATAGAAGTTATTTAATCTGGCTTCTACAGCTCAAATCTTATATTTGTAACATAAATATTGCAAAAAATCTCTGCACAGAAATTGTACCCATGATAAATATTGAGCCCCAAAATATTTCAGCTTTCTCGTTGAGTCAATATAGTAAATATCATGACAGGCCTAGTGCATACCCCACCAGGAAAGTTACATGATGCACCTTTAAGAGTAACACCAGGCATACTTGTGACTTGTGTGATGCCATGTCAAGCTTCAACACTGATTTTTGAGTTTAAAACATAAATCTATAAGTAGATTAAGTAGTTTCTTTGTTTGTATTTGAATGGACAAAATGCACCGTTTGTTTGACCTCTTCTGTTTCATCCCTGAGTGTAGAAGTTAATAGGCTCTTGGTTCTTCCTTAAAGTCGCAAATGTCAGAGACATTGGATCCATTTTGAAGACCTGCTGAATATGTATTATATAAGCCTTCACTCAACTGCAGCTGGGAACTCCTCAGACATCAACCCCATCACCAGAGCTATCTCCACACACGGAGTTTTATGCACACTCTGACAGTGCAGATACTTCTCCTTGTTATAATTTTCAGCAAGCTCCCACCAACGTCACTGCTCTGATTAAGTTGCGCAAGACGAGAAAAAAAAAAAAAGCAAGAAATGTGTCCTCATTTAATTCCCTTGGGAGATTGGGAGAAGCGCAGAGATAGGAGGAAGAGGAAGAAGAGGAGGAAGAGCGGGGGGAGAGGGGGAAGCAAGAGAGAGGGGGTGAGGAAGAGGGGGAGGGAGAGTGAGAGGTAGAGTGAGGGGAAGAGGGGTAGAAAGAGGGGGAGGAAGACAGAGAGAAAGAGGGGAAGGAAGAGTGAGAGGGAGAGGAAGAGGGGCAAAAGAGGGAGAGGAGAGAGAGGGAGAGGAAGAAGGAAAAGGAGAGGGAGAGGAGCGAGAGGGAGAGGAAGAGGGGATGGGAGAGAGAGAAGAAGAGTGAGAGGAAGAGGGAGAGGAAGAGGGGCGGAAGAGTGAAAGGAGAGGAAGAGGGAGAGGAAGAGGGGCAGAAGAGTGAAAGGAGAGGAAGAGGGAATGGGAGAGAGAGAAGAAGAGGAGAGTGAGAGAAAGAGGGAGAGGAAGAGGGGGATGAGAGAAGACGAAAATGGGGTGTCCTTGTGATCACATTGTGGTGCTTTGAAACTGTTAGTTATCTGATTGCCATGATGTTTTTATGCAAAGAAAAAAGCGTTATACATAGTAATTATGGTCCCTGCCGCCTCATTGTGGAGACTTGGTGATTACGCACAAGGGATTTGTCTACTACGTCACTGACACCACAGCCGCCTACCTAACGCAGCAGTGCGCTGTTCCAACTTGTTCATTTAACACTGTGCCGCTATAGCTGTGACTCACTTAGTATTCTATAGGCTTACCCGGTGGGAGAGTATGTACAGTTATAGTGATGACAAGACGACCAAGTGGTTGTATTCACTCCACATTCCCACAAGACCAGTGCTGTTGCAGGAGGCCACAGAAAAAGAGGTTACATCTTAGATATAGAATAAGAAGGAAATTGACAGAGAGTGGAGAGCTGTATGCTGTATTTTTTTTTTTTTTAATTTTTGCTTGCTTTTTATCAACAACTATTAACTGTCATTACTGTGGACCACTGGCTTGACTTCATCTTACACAATGGGTTGTTTTCATTTCATTCTAGAGCGTGATGATGCCTCTCAGATATGGACCAAGTGCCAGTTTGCCCTCTTGATAACATTGTACTTTGCCATGAAATATCCAAAACATAAATGCACAACTGTTGAACCTGATCATTTCTATTAGCGACTAGACCCAAGAACATGCTGTGTTACAATGAACACCTGTATTTAACCCAGCTGCCCCCATACGTATCAAATATTATTGGCTGAGTCAAAAGACTCACCTATGGTCTTGAACTCTGGGTAAGGACTGAAAGGACTGAGATTGCAGATACAAGCGGCCGTAAAGGGTTTCCTTCATAAGGTGGCTGGGCGCTCTCTTAGAGATAGGGTGAGGAGTTCAGTCACCGGGAGGAGCTTGGAGTAGAGCCGCTGCTCCTCCATGTCGAGAGGAGCAGCTGAGGTGACTCGGGCATCTGCATGTCCCACCGGAAGAAGAAGACTCCGGGGAAGACCCAGGACACGCTGGATGGACTATGTCTCTCGGCTGGCCTGGTAACGCATTGGGGTCCCACTGGAGAAGCAGGAGGACGTGTCTGGGGTGAGGGAAGTCTGGGAGTCCCTGCTTAAACTGCTGCCCTGCGTCTGGATAAGCGGAAGAAAATGGCTGGATGGAAGAATGTTGTGACGTCATTTGCAACCCAGGCTGCTTTTTCAGTAATAATTATGAACATCAAAGGTAGATTTTTTAATTTTTTTTTATTTTTTGGACAACTTGTATCATGACTAGAGCCAAAAACTTACTGAAAATTACAATCAAATTCTACATTTTAACAATATTTATATAGGCCAAAATGATTTAATACAAAAGGGGGCAGCTAAAATAATGTTGTGATGTCATTTTAAACCCAGCAATATAGTCATGTTCATGTAATCTGTAATTTTTTCCAGAATTATCCAAAAGCCATTAACCATTCTGTACCCACTGGTCTGAGGAGCTAGAATTTACCTTCAAAATAACAGTATGAGTGAGCAAGTTTTGATTCTTTATCTCATTAGCTGCTTTTGAAGCCTTCAGTACCTCATATAACTTGCTGCCTAATTATGTGTGTAACGTTTGGTTTGTTTGATAGTGTGAGAAAAAAACATTGGTAAAATAACTTGAGTGCTCGTGGCAGGTTTCTACAAAAGGGGAAAAGGGAAAAAAAAATGTGACCTAATCCCTAAGGTCAGCCATTATAGGTTGTTTGTCCCCTAATGGCAGTACCGGGTAAAGTAGTTTCCTAGTAACGGTAATGTATGATTCATAGACTTAGCACTGGGACTACACACATTTTAGACTTGGTTGAGCTTCATTTTTTTATTCCATTATTTGCATTTGTTTCAACTGAGATATACCCACATTTGCAGTCATTTCCATTATGCTCAAACGAATATGAAATCAATCAGTTACATTTTTAAGATTCAGCTCATGCTTATTCACTTTGGAAGTTACTTTTGATTGAAATGACCTAGAGCTGGCACTGCACCAACGACAACCTAAGATAACGGATGTTGTAGCATATAAAATTAGCCAACTCTGTAGTTTAGATCTCTGCAAACATGTTTTCTGTGCATGTTAATCTTTGTTTAACAGTCTATATTCCAGCTTTCTTTCAATTGTTAAAGGACTATACGCTGTTTTCTGATCTATGTTATAATATTGTTTTCTCATTCACACATGTTTAACACACAAACCATGCATATTTAGGCTCTTCTCTCAAACAGAAAAACACTCTTTTCCACCTTGTGATGTCATGCGGTAATACAGGAAGTGCTCCACTGTGTTTTTAAACTTTTAAACTTGGATGATTTCAGCCCTGGAACTGACAATCTCTGCTAAACTACAGGTAAAAACATATTAACATGAAAACTACCACTACATGACATCACAAGGTGGAACAGAGCATTCTGAGCTTTGGGGATGTAGACAGACGGTATGTTTTTGAGAAAGCACACACAAGAATCAGTTGTGTGTAATACAGGACCTTTAATGCTCCTGTCCTATAGTGAGTATAGTATAGTAGTATAAGTGCAGTACATCTGAACAGAATATAAACTGTGCATCAGTTTATTTACTTTTTTCTGTGGTAAGAAACACTGCAAACATGGACAATTGGGTAGATGGTGTTACCGACCCCATTTTCCTCTTGTTACTTATATAAATGTTTGAATTTGAAAGGTGCTGCTCCCTCCCAGCCTGTTCCGTCTCTCAGCCAATCACAACGCCCCGCTGCCGTATTTGGGTCATAGCAACGACGCTCGTGTTGCCGCTGTCTCCACTGGCAGATGCTTTGTGCTCTATAATCCAAAAGCAAAAAAAAAATAAATAAATAAATAAAAAAGTAAAAACATAGGTTGAGAGAAGGGCAAATAATTCAACAAGGGAAAGATACTGCTGTATTTTCAACACTAATTTAATTTTTTTTTTGCTTTGTGCCCTTTAAAACTTTCATTCACACTGCGTCAAAAATCGTTAATGCATGCTCGTCAAAGTCATTGATTTCTAAGAGGGCTCCGAATCCCTGCTGATTTTTAATGGGTTGTCTATGGAGAGGCATAAGTGAGTGAGGCGACGCAGTAATGGAAGAAGACAGGTATACAGATTAGATGACACACTGTGAGAAAAGGTCTGGTACGAAATGCACTGGCACAACACAAAGAGCATTGTTAAAATACTATACATATTACTATTTTTTTTTTGTTTTTTTAACTATAAATATAGATTCCTGTGTAAGTAAAAAGCTATGTGGACATGTTGCTATTTTGATAAATCAATGGGAGCAGACAGATGGAAGCTTGATTATTGGTCAGTGCTTCTAGCCTTGAATATTTTTGTAACTTTCAGATAGAAATAACGCAGACATCAAATGAAGAACTAACTAATCTGAGGTTAAATAAGTTATCTAGGTCTGAGTCATATCTAACAGGTTCGACTGCTCACTCACGGTCTTCCTCAGACTGGTCATGTGATGTTGCCGTCCCAGACCATCTTTGTTCCCAAGTCCCCAAGTTCTGATGGGCATGGACATGTGGATTAACCAATCAGATACATGTGGCCTGTGATTACAGAAGAAAGAACGGGCCAATGAGGTTCATCTGGTCTTCTGATAGTTTATTTAATATGTTCTTTTTTCAGACTGAGATTTAGTTTGTTTTCATGTTTGATAGTTTCGACTGGTCTTCCTCAGACTGGTCATGTGATTTTGCTGTGACGTGTCCAGTCAGCTGATTTAAACTGTTTTTTGGTGCTGCCTTCCTACCAGTGGAGGCAGGACGTCAGCACCATATGAGGAAGACCGCTACAGAGCAATCAAAACTGTCAGGTATGAAAACAAACTAAACCTTGGTCTGTCAAAGAGAATATATTGACCTTACTCCACCCCGCCCACTTTTGCCGTAAATGCGACTAAACCGCACTTTTGGCTGAGTGGGAATCCTATTCATTTCAATGGAGAATTTGGGGAAAGTTTTTCATCTAAAATATGATATAAAGTTGGCTGATTAGTGTTCATATGACCAACTAGTCAACACTGCATTGATTCTCTGGGAGGCTTTAAACGGCCTGGTAGTCCCTTTAGAGCTTATTTACTGTCAAGGTCGGCAGCCCCCAAAGTAACACGACCTGAATGGCAATGGCAGTGCCTACGGCAGCTTCCAGTATAAGGTGAATTCAGAGAAATGATCAGAAGACCAGGTGAAACTAATTGGAACATTTGTGTAGCTATTTTCTTTCTTATGTAATCATAGGCCACATTTCTCTGATTGATCCATTGCCATGCGCATCAGAACTTGGGGACTTTACAAAGACGGTTTAGAACAAGGCCTGAAGTTTAGTATAAGAGACGTGTGACAGCGCTTCCTACGCTACGCTTCAGAAACTCAGCACCATAATACAGCGTTAATCAAGGCTCCAGGTATGTGTTTAAAGAAAGACTAACATGATAAAAAGCCAATACAGTTGCACATTAACGTGTCTTTTCATTTCATAAAGTTGAAGTAATTAAATTTTATTTCAATGTGTTTGTTGTCCATGAAAGTCTCAGTCAGATGCTTTCTACACTTTTAATTTACCCCCAGCAGCGAGTTCTAACGGTGGAGTACATAGGAGAATACCGCATAGTATCACAGCTTGGATGACAATGTCTCATCAGAGGCTTAATGCGGTTGCTGGCAGTCAACGCGCCAGAGCTCCCTGTGTCACGCGCTGCTCCTCTCTCCCTCCCTCATCCCACCATCATTACCCCTCCTCGTGCGCACAGCCATGAAGAGGAGAAGACAGACAGTGGGAGAGAATCACCATGCAGGGACTGGGGGGACTGGCTGTTAGAGCAGAGGATGCAGCCGCAGTGAGGAGTGAGCTGGAGCGCTGGTTATGGGGCTGATGGGTAATAAACCGCACCAACGAGCCTTCAGGGGAGCATTCTTCTAACGTACCTCCTCCAGCACATGGATAACTCTGAATAACTCTGAACTCTGGTTGACTCATAACCTTATTCATATTTATAAGTGTTCCAATGAGCAGCCCACAAACTTTGGGTTCCTCCATTGGCGCGCCGTGTGGAGGAGAGACGCACATGGGTGGGCGGTGATGTGCTGAAGGGAACTAAGAGTTTTCTTGGCTGTTTTGTAAAGTAGAAGTGCGAACTATAGAGCTGGGAAAATGATATTTTAACCATAACAGTTCATGCTGGTTTCTGTGTTTGCAGCATTTTGATGCAGTAAGTGTTGCAATTGTGGTTATGTTGGTTGGTGGCTCCATGCATTTGATTACTAATTATACTTATAGGGAAACACTGGGAAATAATAATTGAATCCTTTACTCATTATGAAAATTATAGGGGCCGGCATAACTGTAAATGTGTCTATTATAGTCGTCCGGTTTTTTCCATTCATAAAAAGCTGAACTCATCTCGCATCTTTCCATGTATCTGAGCTAAATTGTCTTGCATGTTTTATTTTCTAATAATCAGGAGGTGAACGATCTGCACGCTAGTTGTTGTTGACTTTATCGTGACCATGAACTTCACTCTCGCCTCTGAAAGTTGTGAAACACGCTTATAACTCATTGCCGTGAAAGATTAGGATGCTCGGGATGCGTAAGATAGGTGAGGGATAACTTTCGACCACTGCAACCCGTTTAAAATGAACCGGTTTGTTTTTTCTCATTTTTAAAACAGTAAAACTCAGGTACAGCACCTTTTAATACAGAAATTCTGTTTATTGTTCAATACATGATAGATGGAACCATTATTTTTGTGGGTCAATATATATCATGGGTACTTTTTCTTTGTACATTGGAACATTCTTACTTTTTGTACTTTTCTGAAGATTTGAATGTAAAGGGGTTGAATAAATAAATTCTATGACTCGTTAAGCATTTCATTGCTATATTGCAGTTCATCTACATTTTTTAGGGAAATCCTGCTTTAGGTGATAATGGCATTACATATTATCATTTATCGTCTATAATTTCTTTATCAGTATATCATACTTCAGAAATTCTTAACCTGACAGGCCTAATTTGTATCTACAGAGTATTCGCTAATCCCTTTTAGTAGTGCCCTGGTGACAGAGGCAGAGCCAGAGGAAGAAAACCTGGTGTCCTCCATGTTGCATTTGTTGTCACAACAAATCGACTTTGGAATTAGCCAGCTGTGTTTTGTCACATTTGTCTGTGGCTGTGTTTATTTCCCCTCTTTAGGCCATAAAGACATAAAGCTCTCCTCGGATGATATTACAGGGGAAGATCAGGCTAATTAGCTAAGCCCACAGTGGACGATGATTGCATCTGCCAGCCTCATTGTAATAAACTTTATTCGATCACTGAATAATTTATGACAAGGATTTTTTTTAAAGCCTCACTCTCTCTTTTTAACCAGACTCTCCTGGCACCCCATTAAAGCCTCCTTCTATTCTGCCCTCACCATCCACATGAGCCAGTGTTGAGCGTGTTCAACAAGTTAACAACTTTCTCTCTTTGAACAATGTGACTTTTGAGGTTATGTAATGACTATTTATTTTTTATGTAACAGTAATGATGACCTTCAGCAAAAAGGTCAAATTTTAAGATGCAGTACAGACTAACCAGAATACAAATTCTATTATCTAGGTAAAATACATCATCAAGAACAAAACTAATCTTGTCTTGATCTCTTTTAATATCATTTACATCTGTAACCATGAGGACCTTGTCAATGATTTCCATCTAAACAAAGAAATGGTAAAGTGGCACTACAGTCTATACCGTCATTATCATAAGATTTACATACAGTTGTCCCTCGCTATATTGCGGTTCACCTCGCAGTCTCGCTGTTTCACGGATGTATGAACGTGCATTGTGTTCTGCGTCCTGATTGGCTAAAGGGCTGTAGACCATTGTGTTCTGCATCCTGATTGGCTGAGGGACTGTAGACCATTGTCCATCAATCTCCTCCGTGCCGTGTCTCCTGTACAATACAGAATGTGTTCAGTCAAATTTACATAAATGTTTGATCATAGTGTGACTCTGAAGTGCTGCATATTTGCAAGTTTTCTCTCCAACAAAACCCACAATGTCGATGAAACCTTCTGCATCGACAAATTTCAGAAACGCTTTGGACTTGAAAGTGTTTCTCTGCACGGAGTAGGCGCCTCTGCATATACCGCTAGATCAGAGGCACGAGAACAACGCATTTAAAGCAGGTTATTTTTTTAACGTAACCCCTGCGATAAATGAGGGAGCACTGTAATTACCTTCAATGAGAGATAAAGAATCAACTTTTTCTGTGGGTACTTAGTGTAACTACATCAACTGCTGACATTCTCTTAAGTTTCTGCCATCTCGGCTCCATACTCCAGTGACCCTGTAGTGACCCATAGGCGCTGGCCCCACTTCCAGGCCTTCTCAGTGAGCGTGCATGTTAGCGGCTGACCTGACTTTTGCGCCCTCCCTGCAGTGGAAGTCCAGAGATTCTGCTGTGTGGCTATAATCTGTTGCTTGACCTAGCTTTAGCACAGTTCAGTGTTCAGCGCTAACATGAGTACATAAGACTGCACCGCAAGACAAGTGTTTCAGTGTGTACAATGCGGTTAAATCCGGTTATGGACCAAAAACAAGAAGTCTCTTTGTGTTTCTAAAGCCTGGTCACCGGACTTGTTCTGATTATGTCGTGTTGTTAATAATCTGCCTCATCAAAATCACTCAGAAGCTGAAAGCAAAAGTTCCTAATGGATACATGTGAAGAACTTCAAACATCTTGTACTTAGCTTCATTACAAATTTTGTACTCGTTGCTGAAAGAAAGTTGTAATAAAGAAACATTCAAAATTTTCAATGCTTCAGCAAGATAAACGGAACCAATTTTGCATTTGTACTATGACGAAATATATGGACTCATGGCTGACTGACTAGAGCTCATTTCATTCTTTTTCTTATTGGATATCGTTGGTTGATACTGGTATCAAGTGGGAACATAATGATGTAAAGATCAACTTTTTTTCTGAGACCATTTTGTCCAAAAGAGTCTAAAAAGTTCTAACTTCTTTTAACATGGACTAACTCTAGCAGGAGGTCCATTTCCGTGCCCTGGTGCCGTCCCATTTGACTGGTATCGGTTAAGCCTCTGTCATGGATGGGCAGATCTCTTCAGGCCTGGACAGAATCCCCAGAGTCCTTTTTAAAGACATGGTCAGCAGCAGAAAGGAGGAAATCAACCGTCATTTTCCAAACCGAATTTTGTGTGTGAAGCTGTTTCATGCTCTCCCATTCTCATTATGTCCCCACTTGCTTCTGTATATCCAGCACTCAAGACTATTCCGGCCTCACAACCCTCGGCTACAGTTGAAATGCGCTCTTCATTGAAACCCTTACACCAGTGGTTTTGTACGCGTGCCGTGATGCTGGGCTGTCTGCTCTGGCCTTTTGTGTCACTGTCTTGGAAAGAAATGTTGCAGTCCAGAGAGGGGAGGCTCGCTCACTCCCACAGCTTCTGGCATAATGAGACGCATTTGTTGAATTAAGGCCGCACACTGCAAGACAAAAGCCAGTGTCGGGTTGTCTAAATATTATACAGGCAAGACAAATAGACAGAAAGGTCATACTCAAAGCCCTAACCATCTTTGTTCCGTTTTTATCTCGTCAGTTATCAAAATCTGCTAGATATTTTGATTGTTGAGGAGATAAGGAAACGCAAAAGGGTGATGGCTATTTCAAGTCAAAACTGAATGCCTGTCAAACTATTAATGAAGGCAAACTAAAAATACTAAATGGTTTACAAGATTTTCTAAGAACCTAGATCACAATTTAAATTTCATCACTGTTTTTGTACTCATGCATCTTGTATACGTATATCATATGTATAGAGGTAACAGCAGCTATGGAGACGTCATACTTTTCTGTGATAAGTTAAATCCACCTGTCACCCACTCAGAGAACGATGAGCTTGACCAATAGGAAGAGCAGGTGTTCGATTCATGTGACAAAGAGGCTTATGGTTTTTGTTATGCCTACTGCATACAGCACCAGTATGTGTGACTGCACAGGAAAATCAATAGCGATCTTGTGTCTGACTGGTGAGTGTGTGCACATGTATCAGTCGTCACTCTCTGTGGCTATTACACAAGAAATATGAATGAATTTCTCCTTCTGTTCAGCCTTTGAATTCAAGTTTCTTGACATCAATGATGACACAGTTGATAATGTCTGCTTTATGGTTTCAAACTGAAACAAACCTGTTTGACAGATCTGCAAGTACTTCACACTTATTTATTTTCTATTCAGACCTTAAAGTAGAGTTGAAGTTATTTGGATTCCACTGCAGTGCTTTTTTCTTTATGAAGTTGTGCCAGGCAAAGGTGCTGTGTACTTATTTTGAGAGCAAACCCCCAAGTCGAGGGTTAATGCGACCTAAGATCGGCGCGTATCTCCATTACCAGCGTTGCCCCCGGAGACAGCAGGTATTCTGTGCCGGTGAATATAGTGTGTGCATGTAGAGTGGTGTTGGAGGCCATTTAAGAATGATGAGCTGATTAGTCTCCCCTGTGGAGGGGCGCTTTGGCTGCAATCACAAAAGTATCACACCATTCAAGTATCATTTTATCTTGCAGGGGAATGGGATTTCTGCTGTCTTTTTGTGTACATGGTATGTACATGGAACCTGAGCTTGCACATTATCAAAAGGTACATGAACCACATGCTTGATATAGATGTATTATGTATTATTGTCTCCAGATAGTTGAGGTAGTTAAAGCTTTACTTGAAGCATAGGCAAAGAAATAACATTTCCATGGAGACAAGCAGGTGACAGACATAGTAGCATTTAAGTCGTAGTGTTCTGTAAATGAAACAAAAGATAAGAGATGATAGAGCTTGAAGATATCTGATTATACAACAACTGAATGAAGCTGTTACTGTGCCCTTGATAAAGATGTGTCACCTGCCCTGTCTCCAGTATTACATTTTTATGATTGTGTATG
Source organism: Periophthalmus modestus (assembly GCA_019594935.1). Lineage (NCBI taxonomy): Eukaryota > Metazoa > Chordata > Actinopteri > Gobiiformes > Gobiidae > Periophthalmus > Periophthalmus modestus. Next base: position 29,371,283 of record JAIEZT010001390.1, on the reverse strand, counting down.
GGTAGGTGTGGCTTTAAAGGCAGAAAATACATTTGATCACTTACATGTGGATATATACAGGTCCCAAACTTGACAACTTTCGAGAAAGTTGCGAAATGGTGTCTGGAGTCAAATTTATGCCAAGCAAACATTTCCCTCCCTATGCTTGCGGCGACAATGCAAATGAGAAAAATAATTCAAGCATTTATTTTGACAAAAAATAACACAATTCTTTAACATTTGCTTATACTCAATTCTCCCAGAATTCTCCCCGAGGCTAGCCCACCATCAGGATCTCATACTGTCCCCTGTCTATCGTCTAATTAATTCCAACATGTTCCTTGGCCTCAGCACTGGCCCATATCTCTGTGATTCCTGCCACAGTCCCACCACACTCCCTCCTGGACCCCCGCCATGACAGCACACACACTGCCTGTCCGACTGGGAGCTGCCCTGTGCCAAATGGTTACACTAGCTACTCCCATCGTCAGACAAGTGTGCAGGGACCATAGCCACCGAGACAACTGCATCTAGACACGGCCAACTGTTGAAGTCAAAGATTTTTTACATTTTCATTTCTTCAACTTAAAAGAACTGTTGATAATTTCTACATTAAGTCGTGAGAGCAGTGACAGACCAGAGCGCACTATTATATACTTTCAATGTCACTGCTACCAGAACTACCAAGGATTCATTTACTGCCTGTACCCACAACTTTTGTTTATTATATTAAACAATGTCTGCACCTTGCAACCCATTTGAACAGCAAAACAGTTTATTTGAGGTTAAATCATATGTATAAAGAATCCGGAGCGAGACTGTTGAAGGTAACACCCCCTCCCACCTGTTGATAGCGGGAGTGACCTCGAGGAAAGAAGGTGCCTGATTTATTATTGTTATTAATATCCATATCTTCATTTACAAACACAATAGCGAAATAAAAACACCAGGATCATGTAGAGTGGATTAATATGAACATTTTAGCCCAAAATGACAAGTCTGACAGCAACAGTTATGGAAAAATGGGCGACAGCTTTTCTATAGAAAGTGAATTGGAGCCAGAAGTGCCCATACTCACTTCAAATATGGTACGCGGTGGCTAGCAGGTTGGCTATGTCCATTTATATACACAGTCTGTTTGTTAAAAATAAGTTTGGCTTTAAATAGACGTCACACTGTAGCATTATTAGAAGAAAACCAGCTTATTCATGGCCTAATTTAGTTATTTTGCATTGTCTCCCTGCATTTACAATCGCAACCATCTATATGTTAATGTGCTCTCCCCCTTGTTTCGGCACACACTAATGCACATATTTGTTTTCCAGTGGACATTTGGCGAGCTCAAACACAGCTGTAATTATATTAGTGACTATGTTTCACCCTGTCCCCGTTTGTTCAGATCATCGCTGCGACAGGTTAATACACAACATCAATAATTCAAATTGTTCAGAGCGTCCTCCTCATGTTATTAGATCCTACTCTTGCTGGGTACACACGATTACATGCAGGATTTGCCAGAAACTCATTTGGGCGTTTTAGTGTTGTGTTTGCCTGGTTTATATGTAGATGCCTTTAGTGGCGTGTGCATGCAGTACAGATGTTACTATATATTTGCATTGCCCTCTCCCCACACTGTCCGTTGTATACATAATTCTCTTTATTGATTTCTGGCCGGACAATTTGTCACCCACTTACTCAAGTCAAATTAGAAAGCACTCTTCATCGTAGCCACAATTCGATCGATCGGGTGAAGTAGTGGGAACTGCTCCCAAACTAAATCTAATGAATATAATGCTTGCAGAGTGAAGGGGAAAGAAAAACTACCTTGGTGGAATCGTGTGTTTTTATGTGGAATTAATGAGAAATTTACAGCTCGACAAAGCGTGAGTTATCCGGTATGTGCGCCGATGGAAGACAGCGCGGGCACAGGCGGGTTGGTGTAATTTACATTAGTGCAAGTCATCGCGTCTGTTGCCCTCACCCGCGCAGAGCTGCAGTACCGGGCATCCCCTGGAGAGTGCGCTTCATTAAACGCACACATTCATTTGGAAACAATGCTCAACAGCGTGATTTGTGCTGGAGTGGCTCTCCCTCTATTTACACCTGTGTGTTTATCTATTTCAAGTGTAATTGGAAATTTCACTGCAAGTTAAACCATTTCAAATTGGTTTTGGGTGTAATGGCACAACTTATTGTCAGGGGGTTTAAAGACTTTTAAAGGTGCACTCTGTAACTTTTCTGATTTTCTTTGAGGGTCCACCAACTTTTATTCTCCATGGAAATGGTTGCTTTTCCTTGAACGTTTCATAGTATGGCTTTTAACGTCACTAAGGCAAGTAAGTGATAGGTCAGATCTGTGGAGAGGAGGGCCACGTCTCTGTAAGTATATATATTTCAAGGTACCTTTGAGTAATAAACACCTGTAATTGAATAGAAGCATGATAGATCAGTTTAATTCTATGCTGCTGAACTTTCTAAGCATAGCAACAACATCTCAAGAGACAAGAAGGCTGTGTATTATCCACCAGAAAAGTTACATAGTGCACTTTTATGTTACAACTTCTGTCAACTGCACAAAAAGTTGAAGTGAAGATGTTTTGCTGCTCATCCAAGCGACTTCTTTACTTCAGTCAGATTGCTGGTGGACACTGCCTTATATCTATCTGAAAGGAGGAGATAGCTGCACTGAAACAAACACACCTTTTGTTTACCGTTTTGGGTTGTTGGCCAGGTTAAGGCAGTGACCACCAGCAATCTGACCCGAAGTGAAGAAGTGGCTTAGAAGAGCAGTGAAGCATCTTTTTGTCCAGTTGACAGAATTGATTTTTTCTTTTACTATGGATCACACCTGGACGACTGAGGGATTACACAGACATCTTTATGTTGCAACAAAATTGGTGAAAGTGAATAATGCAAAAAAAAAAAAAAAAAAGGCTCATTATAGGCACAATAGTCCAAATATGCCCCAGGTACAGAAAACATCTATAGTCTCAGCCCTAACAGACCCCAACTCTGTCTTGATTCTTGATCAGATCCGAACCTGGATGTACACTACTGCTGTGAAAATGCAGGTTTAAATTTCCAAATGAATATTGTCACATTGGATTGTTTTTGTATAGCAGCAATTACTATAGATCCAAAACAAAAGCAAACTTTGCACGGCTCTGTCTCCCCGATGTCAGCTCCTCTAATCATGTTTGAGCAAAGCTTGTCTCCGCTCACGGAAAACGACTTGGCGCAGCTCCAGAATCAACAGCGGAGATAATAATATTGTCTGTCCAGATCACGTCAACATTTCCAACATAGCTGAAGTTTTGGAAAACGTCTTTAGGAATTCTAGTAATTTTGAAACCAGAAAGTATAAAGCCACTTTGTCGAGAGTGCTTGGAGAGAAGATGGATGGGAAGGAAGAGAGGAACGATAAACTGGACAAGGTCAGTGTGCTGCAGGAAATGAGCTGAAATTAGGAGGAGAAAGATTGAAAAATGGAGTATGATCCCATTCAGTGGCGCTGGAGCATGGGAGAATAGAAGGCTGATTAGTGTAAAGTGATTGTATTGTGTGAGAGGGGCTATTGTGCCCACATGACCTTGGCTCAGCTCCGGAGCTTTGCAATGACAGCACTGTTGACTGATGGAGGTTCTAGGTGTAACTACTGCTGCTGTACCCTGAAAATAATTACACCGTGTATAGGCATTTTGGATCATTGTAAAGTTGTCCTGTTTTTTTTCTTTTTTCGGTACCAGCACTGTCATAGGCTACATGAACTGCACATGAGAATCAACACACTTCTCTGTTTTAAAACAAAGTATTTTTTTTTATGTGGAAAGATGAAATGTTATATAATTCATCCTATGCCACACTTTCTTGTTCAATTCAGGATGAGGCAACATGTGTGAAACAAAGTGGACTTCAAAGAAACCTATACTTGTCAAAGCAGTATTCTTATTGATGTTTTGCTGTCCATATATGGATTTAGTGAGTAAAATAAAGCATTCTTGCAAGCGTGCATTGTGAAGTAGTCAGATGTCATAGTTAAATTACACCTCAGGTTAGCCAAAAGTCATCAGAGTCAGATTCAGGTCATGGCATATTTTTTAAGTAGGGATGCACCAATGCAGCTTTCTCAGTTTCTGATTCTGATACTGTACCTGCTGTCAATCAATACTGAAAACAGCATTTACCTTCTTAAAACAAAAATATAATAAGACAAAACTGATCTAAATGTGTTGTATAGCTGCTGTTTATCTCTCAAGTAACTAACAGCTTTGTGTAAATAAAAATGCAAACATTATGTGACTTTTTGGGCCAATTACCACCAGGAAAACGTCTTATTACATCAATTTATATGTCTGACCAGGATATCGACTGAACCGATATTCGATCCAGCAAATTTGTCCAGTATCAGGGCAGATATAAATGTAAGGAATCATAGGGAAATCCCAATTACAGGAAAGAAAAGGCCAAACTAGTAAAAGTAACATTAATGCTAGAACTGAGGGCTGTAAGAGTCTATGGTTGATGTGCCGTATTTCTACATCTAGCTGTACTTTCACATCACCCTTAAAACCATCTAGAATTGTTTCTCTCCTCTATACAGTGTGAAGTGTGCTCCCTGCAGTCTTCTCCTCACCGCACCTGAGCCCCACACTCTGAACCAATCAAACGGCTGTGAACCGCATCAGGTGATTCATCTCAGGTGGTGCCCAAGAAGCACAAATGATATTTCTTCATGTACTGGCACATTATTATGAAATTTAAAAATACAGACCACTGATCTATGTTCTATCTCTTGTCTCACTGTGAATCAATTTGCATTAAGCGGCTACATTTAGAGCCCACAGGCTTTAACATTTCTGTCAGAATTCAACGGTAGACGGTTGACTTTTTTAAATAGTAGAGTCTAAAGCTGTCTGAATGAGTCTGACAGAGAAGTATTTTTAGATATTAAAGTAAATTTACTAAAAGGATCAGACGATGCTTGATTTGAAATGGATATAGTATAGCCTAGGTGTAAAAAGTAACTTCTCTGGTTGGGGCTTTTACCAGCTGCTTGTCTCCATAGAGATGATTTTTGCTTTACCTGCAATGTTCCACAGTATGGCATTAAATGTATATATATATCTTACACTTATTTACAGGTGTTTTTGTTGTTCTAAAGAACATTAAAAAACATGCATTCTTACTTTGAGCGGGCTCCACAAATGTGACCAGTACCTTGATCTGTGGCGTACTTTTCTGCTCGACTCCATGAGATACATAAGTTAACTGACATATTATGGAACATTCTGTGCAAGACGATACCATCTCCATGGAGACAAGCAGGTGGCTGATACCAGAAAAGTTACAGAGTGCACCTTTCAGCATGCTTGATTGATAGGATTGTAATAGTATAATTAACTTGTGTTGAAACGATAGGCTCATTATAGTGACACATACAAATGCTGTTTTAATGGTGTGCAAGGATATTTTACCTTGTGTTTCAATAATGACTCACACTGCAGGTTTTTAACTTGACCTATTTGCTTTGAAAGTGTTCAGTTAAAGACATAATTATTACCGGTCATGTAATACTGTCTTGAAAAGCTATATTTTGCCCTATATTTTTTATGCCGATTACCCAAGATTTACATCTCTCCTCATGCTTCGATTTCCCATAAAGCCACACCTGACCCAGCCTTAATGTATGTCTATTTGCACCACGCCATTATATCCTGCGTCAGAGGTCGGGAGCACGCGGGAAGCAGCGTTGGCGCGTGGATGGATTAGAGAATGACGTCTGTAGCCAGCACTGGTGGATTAATCTCTAAAGATACAAGACTCATTTAGATTACATTCTGACACACACATGCACAAGAGCACTGCACTGCATTCCTCCCACCTCCCCACTTCCTGTAACGCGCTTTTGTTGTTTTTCCCTAGGGCTGCACAACAGTTGAAGATGAAGAGTTGAAATAATTTTGTATTTGAACTGTTATTGAAGCATTTCCACACAGTATATGCTGTGTTGAAATACATGGATAGAAAAGTATGTTGTTTCAACCTTGGATTTGAGTCACACTATGGCTGCAAAGTTGTGGTACAGAAAACCTTTGCTTTAGATTTGTGATTTTATCTTTTCAAATAGAACTTTTGTTCTTAATGCATGTTTTAAGCATGACTATAACATTACAGTGAATTGCACAAGCTAATACAAGAATCCCATACATTTCCAACATGTCTGCAAAGGTCTAAAGTACGGTTTTTGTTTTTCCAAAAGAAGATAGGATATTTTGTTGTTTGCCATGGACATTCTGTTACATAAATAGTTGGAGGCTTTGTAACATTTGCCATTTTTTTTGAAATTTGACATTTCAAATGTTGATTAGGTTGTGATTATTTGCGCTGCTCTAACAAATACCTTGCAGTTTGGAAAGGAAAAAAATGCAGGATTCTGCTATACTCTACTGTAGAAAATGAGCCATAAACAGCATGAATTTAAACTGTAGATCTACATTTAGTCTTTCTTTCTAAACATTAACATATTATATAAGTATCACTTTGCTGCCTGCTGCATAACAAATCAACCAATTTGATTTGTTCAGTATAAACACATAAACATTTTCCCACTCTGATTCATGCTATTTATATTTCACCATGTGGCCCTACTGTTTCCTTTGTCCTCCTTCTTCCCCACTTGCCGTATGCCTTTTAATTAGCAGTGTTGTTGTTCTCTTCATCCTTTGGCCCACACCACTAATATTGCAATTAGCACCTGCAGGAAGCCTTCAACAGCAGCCTTTGTTCTTGCTATTGCCACCCTTGCCACCACACTGCTCCATCGAAAATGTTCTCTGTATGAACGCTGATACGATGCAAAGCGGAATCAAGGAACCACTCACTCATTCACACACACCCCCAGTGTCTGTATACTGGAGGACTGGATTGGAACGCTCAACCAATGATGCTTACATTGAGAGCGGGACTTGAACCGCCAACCCTCAGCTTAATGGACAAACGCTCTACCAACAGAGCTTCTGCTGCCCTGAATGACCCCCACTGACCAAAAAATTTAATAAAAAAACGCTTTCCTCATATTGACCAATCAGAATCCCCAATTCAATTTGATTTGGTCTTATTAAAAAAAAAATTGCAATGGATTTGACTATACATTTTCTGAACATAAACGATACAGATTTTTAAGAATTGTAATACAGTAAATTTTGGACTATTGAGCGCACCTGAATACAGGCCGCACCAGCTAAATTTGAAAAGAAAATACATTCAGCTGCACTTGAATATAAGCTGCAGGTTTTCATATTGTAGCATGAGATATTTACACAGAAAGACAGTACACGGGTTTTTTTTTTTTTTTTCTGAGTTTTCATTTAAGACATGCTTTTTTTTAAAACTGTGCCTGAAAATCGGCAGTACAGCACCAACACGCCATCAACACAGGATGAACATACCTGCAGGTTTAGAAAATAAAACAACCCCAACACGAGCCATCTGCATTTATTCCCCCTGAAAGCTTTTGCCATCTTTTTACATTGACTAAGTTCTTCCCGCTGCCACCTCCAACGTCGCACCATCAGTTTATTAATGCCAAGCTCACGTACAGTGTTCAAGGCGTGCGAAAAAAGTAGCAGCTTATAGCCAGATTTCTTCCTCCAAAGCCTCCTCCAAACCGCACGCTTCTGTTAACAGGATCGGCACAATAAATGTTGATTTGACCCATCGATAATTACACCTGACAGAATTTTGATCTCTATTCAAATTCGGTTGATGGCCCCGCTCTAATTCAAAGCTCCAAATTCCAAATCATAACACACATACAGTACAATACAGATAGAAAGGATTTTTAACATGATCCACTGGCCTGATTTTCCCCTTTTCCCTCTTCATGCCGGCAGTAGGGACATCTTGAAGGGGCAGTAAAAAGTGATTGAATTTAAGGGTGTCACAATACTCCATTAACCTCCAAGTGTAGAAGTGTTGTACCGAGGTGCAGAAGCTCAAGAGGCCTTTGGTTGTTGAGGTCGTAAAACTTAACATCCCGACACCGGCACGGCATCAGGCCATAAAGTCAAACCTGCTTACGTAAGAGATTTTTATAGACTCCATGCAGTTTGTCATAAGCCTGGTCAGAAACTATGTAATATTTTCTCTGAAAAAAATTCTATTTGAGTGTAGGGAAGCTTTTGTTCGATTGTTCTGATAGTTGTGTTTTAAGACGTTCCAATGGAGTTTTTGGAACATTTGCTGTGCGGCTGAACAATTTGGGAAAAAAATATCTGATTGTGATTTTTATGACAAGCGCTGAGATTTATGTTTTAATCATTTTATTCTGTTCAAAGTTCACATTTTAAAAGTGTCCAGAAGAATTGGCTAAAAGACTGATGTATCATATGAACTGGCTAATACAAGAACCATATTTCCAGGCGTGGAAGAAGTACTCAATTTTGTTACTTAAGTAAAAGTACAGATACTGGAACAAAACATGCTCAAATAAAAGTAAAAGTATCACCTGAAAAAATCGACTAAAGTAAAAGTAAAAGTACTTGTTTAAAAATGTACTTAAACAGTAAAAAGTAAAAGTACTTCAGGCATTTTGAGGTCTTATAAGGCTTCAAATATATTGATTTTGATAAAGATTTATGCTGTATTTTGTTGCGTAAAAAAGAATCAGTTGTTCCATTCATTCCACCACTGCACATTTCAGAACATATTTCGTATGTAACAACTGCACAGCTCTGAACTACAGGGCTAGTGTGTCTTTCTTGCAGAATAAAACCGTTTAGTTTGTTTATGGGGAAAATTGTGGTACTTCAAAAATTGCAGCCTTTGCGATTTGCAAGCTGTGTCTTTTCTAATTGTGATTTCTAGTCGATAATGATTAATTGCGGCTCCCTAATTTGCCATGTGTCGAATGCTAGCTAAACTTGTCAACTTGTCTATTGCTGCAGTGCCCATTGAAACTTTGCCCAAAACTTGAGCCAAGACCTCGGTCAGGAATACCCAGCTGGAGGATTAGTCCACTGACAGTATAAATGAGGTGACTGCTGCTGTTATTTAGGGCTGTGCAAAAATAAACTGAATTGTTGCATAGAACCAGGAGCATACAACCTAAAATGAGTACAAGCTAAGGTAGTCCATGGCTCAAGATCTGGAGATCCATGGACACATTACGATTGTTCATGTGGCATTGAAGGAAGGTCAAATGCAGAGGATGATTTCTAATTTAACACCAACCTTGCAAAAAACAAAACCAAATCCACATAAAACTTCCCCAAACTAGGATCTTATTGCTATGGGACTCTTGCGTGCATCATTTTATATTTATTGATCTTATATTTAAAGGTCCTATACTAGGCAAAATTGACTCTTTAAGCTTTAAAACATATTTTAATTCTTTTTTTGTTCTCAAGGTTTTTTAATCCTTTATTATTAACCTACGTCTACATCTCCAAAGCTCAAAATGCTCAACTCAACAGCTACCTTCTTCCTTAAATTTGGTAGAGATAGGCAATACCAGAGCTGAATTTTATCCAAATGGAGTATGTATGAAGTTAAAAAACCAGTGGAGCACTTCCTGTATTACCACATGACATCACAAGGTGGAACAGAGTCAGCCGATATGCAGAAGTTTTGTCTTAAACATGTGTGAATGAAAGAAAACACAACTCCAATATATGTTTGTGATGAGGAAAATTATAACATCAGCATCAGAAAATAGCATAATATGGGCCCTTCTATTTTCCTATAATCTGGCATATAATCTAATATTTTGAGCTATAAATACATTATGTTTCATTGTTTGGACTGTCTAAGAGGCACACAGCAGACTCTTGTTAAATTTTGTAGCACTTGGCATTATGTAAACGCACTGACACACCCACATGCCGTCTAACTAAACATACGCCTCAAGGTTCAACATCTTATTCCCTCTCCTCTATCCTCTGAGGAGACTTGATCCAGGTAACTTTTTCAAAAGCTCCGTCTCTCCCACAGAAAAGTTTCTTCCTGTGATCATGGGGACAGCGATGGCACGGATGGGAGGATAGTGAGGGGTGTCACACTGCGCACAGAGCCGGAGCAAGGGGGGAAATTCTCTCACATGAAATATAAAAATAATAAAAAGTACAACATCTGTGTGGGGGCTTCAAACGTCCTTTGAAAGGCAAAAATGTGATTCCGGTCGGGATTCTCGAGCTGGGTAAACATTCGGAAGTGGGTTGGAATGTGCGGTGGGGTTTGGATGTTTGTTTTCTTAGCTGGGGTATGAGAGCGGAGTGGAGGTAGTTAGTGGACAGTCTTAGCAGGACATGTAGAGACAAACTGAGGACGGCATAGCTGAGTACAAATCCCCCGATTGGCTGTTTTTGAGATTAAAAAGGACGATATGCTCATCACTTTGTTATTAAATGCAGTCTTTGGATTCAGTTATCAGTAGATTAGTGGGTAGGGAGAAAGGTTGCTGATTCAATCCCAATTCAATTATTATATATGTTTTAAGGCTGTAAACCCCCTCCCCACACACTTTATACACTTTTCTCACACAAGCATTAACATTTTCTCACATTTCTCTCTTGTTTAAACACTCTCAAAGTTCAAACCTTCGTAGGTGCCTTTGTCGGTGCAGAACGTTTCATCGACATTGTGGGTTTTGTCGGGGAGAAAACTTGCAAACATACAGCACTTCAGAGTCACACTGTGATCGAACATTTATGAATTTGGCTGAGCACATTCTGTACTGTGCAGGAGGAACGGCACAGAGGAGATTGATTGACAGTGGGCTACAGTCCCTTAGCCAATCAGGACGCAGAACATGTTCATATGCTGTATAAAAAAGGATGCTAAATTGCACCAAAAAAAATCTGCAAAACAGCAAGTCAGTGAAAGGTGAACCACGTTACAGTGAGGGACAACCGTATTGCGTATTTTTTCTATGTTCTTGACCAAGACACTTCACTTCACCTGCCATATCTATATATAGGCCTGTCACAATAACACATTTTGAAGTTTGATATATTGCTGAAGTAAATATAGACGATAAATGATAATATTGAAACTAAACCATACCAAAAGTATTCTAAATGTACAAAATTGTTAAAAAATATGAACTGGAATATATAAATAACAGCACGCAACACTTACGCAGTTAGTTTGTGTCTATAATGAGTCCCAGAAGTTAATAATTCGATCATCTACAGCTCAGATTTCATGGTGGTACAGAAAAATAACCAGATATTTCCAACTAGTTCAAAGAAATAGTCCGCACAATTAATATTCCTCCCCCAAAAAGTATTGTTCCATCTGTTATGTATTGAGTTGATATAGCAATTATCGTGACAGGCCTATCTGCTTTATTTTGTTAACTACTGCAAAAAATCAAATATATTTTATTATAACTAACCTTGATTCTCCTTTCTTTCTTTTTTTTCCTATGTGTGTCCGGCAAATGGATCCTCTCTGTTGAAATCATCTGCTTCTAATAGGTAAGTCACCAAACAGAAAGAGATGTCTGCTATACGTTTGCTAATTATAATACATATTTTACAAAAAAAGATTGTGTGAACAAAAGCCAAGCTGTTCACCAACATATTATTACAACCCTTCCCTACACTTAGCACCAATCATCCAAGCTCGGGGATGTGTGAACCCTTACAAGTGCGTTAAAATAGGGTCAGCAGTCTTTCCCAGCACATGCCATCAAATTAACCAGCCGCTAAGTAAATACGCTTCCTCTGGCTTATGCACTTCAGGTGACTTCCGTTAATGCCTTATTTAAGTATCTCGTAATTCTGCGTAGCAAAGCAAGGGGCTCCTCACTAGAATTGAGACAGAAAGCATGCAATTATCAGAAGTTTAAAAAAATACGGGAAACCATTTGCGAAATGTCAAGGCATTACAATGGGGGAGAGGCAGAGCTGAGATGGTTTTATTACTGCTGACTCAAGTCTTTTCAGATCTGTGTTAAAAGAGCTGTGTTAGATGACTGGGTTCTTAGTTAGAGAGTGCATTAGACCTGAATGAGCTGTTTTATTAAAGAAGTTAAAATGGTGATAACACAGGAAAGCGTTTGGGTGTTGCCAGTGTACGTTTATGTAACGGCTATAAGCAATTGTTAAGAAACAGACAAACAGGCTAGAGCAAATGCAGCCATGAAGATCAGGGCTGTTATCAAGGCAATAAACAATTTTAAACAAAATATCCAGTGTTTTCAAATGTTGCCATGAATAGCGAGTCTACTGCTTCATTTTTATCTAGCATCGTCATGTTTGCAGTAGAAGAAACTCCAAGGCCAGTTCAGTTTTGTATGCAAGAAAGGTTGTATTTTATTTCAAACACATTAATATATACCTCGAGTTTCTATCTGGCAACATTCATTATCTGAACATCACATTAGCGTTTCCATTTCCTGGTTGTTCCCTGTCATTGGCTCAGGCTCTTGCTGCTCGTGCATGTTTGAGTTTGATGGTGTGTGGTGGACTCTGCAGTGAGCTGATGGCATGTGAAATCACTGAGGAAAATGGGGGCGGGGCATAGAGATGTCATTCAACCCGTGTGCCCCTTTATTATTACTGTCAATGACTTCAAATTATCAGCAGCATTTAATATCACCATCAAGTAAAAGCTCGTTCTTTTGACACAGGGTGTTCTGTGTCTTTCCCGTGGCTCATGAGGTTGCTTTGCTTGTTTTCTGTGTCCCTGTGGTTAAATCAGTGACTGGACAGGATTGCAGAGCTGGCAAAAAGAGAAAAAAAAGTGTGTCTCAAAGAGTGCGAGACAGAATGGGGCTGAGATGGAAAGCAATGGGAAAGAAAGGCGCAGGATTCAGCTGAAGCACAGATAAATAAACCCAAGAGAAGACACAGAAGACTACAGATATTATATACGCTTGGCCCTGTTTGGAATGCATAGTTTTCAAAGACCTTCACAAAAGAACTGCAAACTTGTCTGCCTATTTGTAAATTTTCTATTAACCAGCTGCTTTGGCATTTTTATTTGTGAGTTCCAGGAAAGGACTGGAGGCTAGTTAATTGTTTGACCGTTCTGAAAGGGGGTTTGGTCTAAAATAAAAGTCTAAAATGCTCAAAAGATTTCCAGGCACTTTCTCTCACTTATCCTGTACTTAATTATGTCAGTACTATGTCAGTAGGCCTAACTTTCAAGATGGCACATTTACAAAACTGGTATCTTGACTCTGCAAAGCCAGTTTATCAGTGTATCATCTAAGTGAGCCAACAGTATTTCTTTCATATTTGACTCCGAGCACATCATCGTCCATCATAAGCCACCATCCCTCAACCTTGTCTCCATAGCAACGCCATAGTAACCCCCTCTTCAACCCAGGAGCCACAGCCGAGCCCTTGACATACGCTCGACCCGCCCCTCTCACAGCTTATAAGTGACAACATAGGCTGAGGAGGCCGTCCATCACCGACTGTTTAGTGTTTTTATTGGCAGCTTCTTCTTCTTCATACAAGGAGCCACTGCAATAGTGATAAAGTCAACAGATTGATTCATATTAACATGTAGAATATGCAAAAAAACCCCTGCACAATAGGCCTATGTCAGTGTCTAGATCAGGGGTCAGCAACCATGGAAAAGAAAACACTGGGAGCCGCAAATACTTTTTGACATCTAAAATGAAGATAACACTGTTTTGTATGTTTAAGCAACTATAGTATTTGCAAAATATCTGCGTAAATATTTATTTTACCTCTTTAATGGGTTTTCTGCTCCTGAACCTCTGTGCACAGCGTCTGCAAATCAGGGCTACACTTTCATCTTTATGCAGGACTGTGAGCTGTCGTCTATGAGGTGTGAGTGATGTTTTTTTGTTTTTTTTTACTTTTTTCCATGAGTGTGGCCCTTTTTTTGAGCAATGAAAAATATTAAAATATAATTTAATTTTAATATTTCAAGATCGCAATAACCTTCAAATTTCGAATTACAATTTAAAAAAGAACTAACACAAATAAATTAAATTCTTATCATTTATTTTCCCATGCCATGTGGATCCGCAGTATAAGGATGAAAGAGCCGCGTGCGGCCCTGGAGCCACGGGTTGCTGACCCCTGCTCTATATCTTCATGTAATTTAGAGAAACCTAACCAGGGACATGTGAGATAGAGACTGTTTGTACAAAAATAAAATTGTTACCACCCATTATTATACACGCTGACAGTGGTGGAACATAAAGTAAAAGTAGCAAAGTACTGAACTTAAGTAAACATTTTAGATATCTGTACTTTACTTGAGCAGATTTTGAAGTGGAAAACTTTTTGCTTTTACTTCACAACATTTGAGAGCAGTATCTGTACTTGTACTGTGTCTGAGACCTGCTGAAATGGCTGAAAGTAACACAATACACAATACACAAAGAAAAACAGCTAGGAAAAAAAAAAAAATCAGTTGTTTCTCTTAAACAAAATTCAGCACAAATTTGTTCAAAATCACTACATTTGAAGTCTTATTAAATCTCAAAATCTGCACAAAATACTTATACTTTTAAATTTTTTTGAAGTACTGTATTTTCTGGACTACAAGTTGCAGTTGTTTCATAGTTTGGCTAGGGGTACGACTAGTCCAGTGCAATATATTATATATGGTTTTTTTTCTTCATTATTATGCATTTTTTGGCTGGTGCGACTTATACTCCAGAGCGACGTATAGTCTGGAAAATATGGTACATTTCTAAACAGATACTTTAATGCTAGAGTTTTGCTCCAGTATCTGTACTTTTACTTAAGTAACAAAATTGAGTTTCTTCCACCACTGCAGTCTGTATACATCCGAAGCTGCCTTATAACTACATCTGACTGCACTGTCCCTGCCAAATAAATAAATAACTCCAAATATTAATGCCATGCCATATTCATCCATAGGCTTAAGGCATAGTTTCTGCTCCAGTGATGTACAGCATGTAATAAGCATGTCAGTACAGCACCTCTGTCTTCAAGGTTTCAGTGACAGCCTCATGAGTGTTAAAGTGAAATATAAGAGCCGACGCTGCCCCTGCTAACGTGACTAATACTGCTACATCAGACTGTCTTGTGTTCCTATATCTAGCAGCACACTTGTAATATTGACAGCGCACAGGTTGGAAAAGCAAACAGGAGTAAAAGCCTTCCTCCTGATCAGCGGCTCCTGTGTGAGGAGCTGACGCGTGTAGGAAGCGGCCGTGTTGTAGCCTGATCAATACGTCGTCAGCACCACTGCCTGTGTCATTATCATTTTAATGACTGTGGTATTTCTCGGTGTGATGGCGGCACAGAAACGCAGTCGCATCTGAGGGCTCCTGGTAGACGCACCGCTCATGTTTAAAGCAATGATCGCTGACATTTAGAGTCAAAAACAAACTGATAATGAAAACCAAATTGATTTATGGATCTGCCGAGAAGAAGTTATCTTTAGAAATGTGTCTCAAAGGAACTGTGTTATTCTTTTTTCTCTCTACCTTAAAAATTGGCTCGGTCGACTTCGCTGAATTTCTACTTTATAGCTGTATGCCAAGACTTTTTGTGAGAGCGCCCAGTTTTAATTAGTATATAAGGATAGAGATTGGCCGATTATAGGTTTTGTCATGGCTGATGCCGATACCAATCATTTAGAATCCACAGGAACCAATGGCCGATACACACTGCCGATATTTAGAGACGATATTTTGATTTTTTTCTCCAAATAATGAAATTTCTATGTAGTAAAAACTCATCCTCAACTAGCAATTGACCAATACAAGTTGTTTTTCGTGGCCATTACCCATACTGATTGTTAAGAATATAGAGCAACTGTTGGCCGATAAACTCTGCAGATATTTTTGGGTTGATAAGTTGATAAATTGATTATTTTTCCCATATTATGTAATTTAAATTCACTACAAACTCACCCACAGCCCTCATTTTTCACCGCATACCGATAAGAGAGAGGTGATTTTGTGCAGTCTGCTCTTCACACAAAAGTGCTCAAATAAAACTTTATTTTTATTTTTTGGGTAAGTGCTTGGCTTGAATGAAATATCGGCCTCTATTGGAGATTTATGGCTGCATATATCAGCCTGAGTCTATCTCTATACAAGGGGCATGACAGTGGTGCCATCAATTATAATGTTCTTTCTAGACACTGGTATGAGCACATTTTATTCCAAGCACATATTGTTGTGTCCCTGGTTAAGGCACTTCACCTCTGCTCAGTTTGAGTAAAATAGAAGGTTGTCATTGGAAAAGCATCCCGTATAGACTCCTAAACGCAAAGTGTCTGGTTTGTGATTAAAAATAAGCAGCGTTTCCATAGCAATTAGCAACTCACGATCCAGTATTCTATGTATAAGGTCAAATGTTTTCAAACTGTCGCCTTGAAATGAGAAGCTGAAACTCACGGATATAATAGAATAGGTCCTTGAGCTCATGGTCAATGCTCTCTGGTGCAATCACAGATCTGAACATCCCCGCCCACTTCAAAATCGACTCTGGTTCCAGAAGTAAATTTCCCATAGGCCAGGGGTGTCAAACACATTTTCACCGAGGGCCACATCAGTAAAATGGCTGCCTTCAAAGAGCAACAACTTTTTTAACTTGTTAATACACTGTTTCTGTATTTATTACTTATTCAAGCTACAAATATTGCATATCTATTTGCCTAGATGTAAAAATATGCCTGTGTAACTGCGTATCTCTTGATAAAATGACAATTTAAGACCATCATACCTTTTAATTTACCCTGTTGAGGGCCACATAAAATGATGTGGAGGGCCAGATTTTGCCCGTGGGCCTTGAGTTTGACACATGTGCCATAGACTTTTCAAAAAAATTCAAATATTAAGAGTTCAAAAACACCGCGGAGGTTAACCAGCTACATGGTAACTAATATCCCGAATGCGGTTGTTTTAAGTCCAAAAAACTAATTTAAAACGCCAAATTCTGCAAAATGAATGATACAATTATAAGGTTGCAGAAACAGATTTGAAATAAAACTGCAGATATTGTGGTCAATAGATACCATGTAGCTGATGAACTGAGTTTTCAAACTTTTAATATCACTTTTTTTCGCAACTTCTATGGGAAAAATAAATGAGAAATTTACTTCTCCGGAACTGTTGAGCTCCATTTGTCACAGTGTTATTCATTTCAATTCAATAGGGAATACGCACAAACACGATTTATGTCTTCAAAAATGGAGGGAAAGTTGTGATGGAGTAGTTTGATGTAAAAGCGGTAAGATTTATTATTATTATTTTTTTAAACCATTGATAAACTTTGGTGCTTGGTTTATATATGGCATGAACTTCGAGAGATTGACTGCTGGCCAGACTTGTGCCGTAGAGCTGGGCTGTGGAAGCATAATGGCCTGAAACTGAAATAGTACAAACAGTGAGGGAGGAGAAAGTGCATTTTTATGAATTGCTTGAGAATTCATTGGATTACGAGGGGGCAGATGGGTGGAAATGGGCAAAAAATGCACTTATTTGTAAAAAAAAAAAAAGACCTGTAAATGACTTTCACAGCTCCACATAATGCGTACATGTTTTGTCCAGTCAGTATCTGCATTTTTGTAGCAGGCTCTGTTCCAACCAGTGTGACGTGAGCCTCATCTCCGAGCAAGCAGCCAATCTGGCCCCTGGCTCCACTCCAGAAAACCCATCACAACCATTCAGGCACAAGATCGCACACACACGCCCCCCACACACCCTCCCACCTCCACCCACGAGAATAAACACTTCACTACAGCCGATAAATGCAGAAACCATATCGAGCGGCTTCTCATTTGGTTTGGCGTTTTGAGTATTTTCTAAAATAAAGTCTGTACAGGCTGTCGTTAGTTTGTTGGCAGAGCATGATGCAAAGCTAGTGCCATACTTGCCTGGGTCTCCTGGGACAATGGCTGCAGTGGGAAGTGCAGGAATCACACAGATGTATTAGACAAAAGATTGGGGGATTTGGGGACAATTTGCACATAATGAAAAACAGCTTTGTGTATATTACATAATCAATACAGGGATATATTCTGTAGGAAGCCATGCGTAGGATCTATACACCATACTATGGAGATTGTTTTGTTGTCTAGTAAAAAAAATATCCATGTTCTTCCTGTTCTTTTATGGGTTAAGAGCAGAACTGGGGCATATATGAATATATGAATGAATAAATGATAATACAGTATAGCAAATGCTGTTTTTGATATGCAAAATTAAAATATGAAGTAAACTATGAAAACGACCTCAAAAGACAGAAATATCTAAGGGAGGGTTGCCGTAGCAATTAACATTTTAAAGCAACATACTTTATCTACTGAATGGTGAAAAGTTCTCAAAATGTCACATATACCAGTAAGCTGAGATCCATGAATAAAGTGATATTTCTGCCCTTTTGTGATTAATTCTATGGTCCATTTTCATTTTGTGCGATACTTGAAACTCAACAAAGACATTTACATGTGCGTTTCAGCTCAGTCCTCACGTTTTGTTAAAATGTCATCCTAATATTATTATCAAGCTAATGCAAAACATATTGAAATTAATTTGTGTTAAAAGTATTTTTTTTTTTATAGTTATCCTAGTGCAATAAATATCTGAAGATTGATCATTAATCTGCTCAAGTTATGTCTGCTTTAGGACATGCAATATGAATATTACATCAGTGGTGGAATGTAATGAAGTAAAAGTAGCAAACTACTGGTAATGTGTACTTTTTACTTTTACTTCACTACACTTGAGTACTTTTACTTTCTACTCCACTACTCCTATTTTCGAACAGGATTGAAAAGTCAAAGTATTTTTTTTATATTGTCTGAGACCTGCTGAAAAGCCTGAGGGGTTTATTTAGTTTTTTTTTTTTTTTTAAGCCTTTGTAGTTTGAGCAAACAAACATATACAAATAAAAAAGCTAGGAAAAAATTAAGTATTCTGTTGTTTCTGTTGAACAAAATTCAGCACAAATCTTTATCAAAATCACTACCTTTGAAGTTTCATTAGACCTCAGACTTTGTGCAAAATACTTTTACTTTTACTCTAAGTACATGTTTAAATGGGTACTTTAATAAGATAAGATAAGATATGCCTTTATTAGTCCCACAGTGGAGAAATTCTAATATTGCACCGCACAGTTAGAGAACAGAAGGGAAATTGTACATGCAATAAAACAAGATAATAGATAAATAGCTAGAAATAATTTAAGAAATAGACTTAAAAATAAACTCTAATATATATATATGTATATATATATATATATATATATATAAGTGACTTGATATATTGCACATGGGTATGTGACTTTGAATGGTTGAATGACACATGTTCAGTGTTAACAGTGTTCATTATACAGTCTGACAGCAGCAGGAAGGAAAGACCTGCGGAACCTCCCCTTCACACAGCGAGGGTGAATCAGTCTGTCACTGAAGCTGCTCTCCAGGGCAGACAGAGCGTCCTGCAGGGGGTGAGACTCATGGTCCAGCATAGAAATGACCTTAGCCAGGACCCTCCTGTCCTCCACCTCCTGAGTCCAGAGGACAGCCCAGGACGGAGCTGGACTTCTTGATGACCTTGTCCAGCTTCTTCCTCTCCCTCTCTGTGATGCTGCTGTTCCAGCAGACCACACCGTACAGGATGGCTGATGCCACAGAGTCATAGAAGGTCTTCAGGAGTGGCCCTCTCACTCCAAAAGACCTGAGTCTCTCTCAGGAGATAGAGCCTGCTCTGGCCCTTCCTGTACAGTGCGCCTGTGTTGTGAGTCCAGTCCAGTTTGTTATTCAAATGAACACCCAGGTACTTGTATGAGTCCACTCTCTCAATGTCCCTTCCCTGGATGTTCACTGAGGGGGCAGTAGAGTGGCATCTGCGGAAGTCCACCACCATCTCCTTGGTCTTCCCTGCATTGATGATGAGGTGGTTCGGCTGACACCAGTCCACAAAGTCCTGTGTTAGTCCTCTGTACTCCACATCGTCGTCATCCTTGATGAGGCCAATGATGGCAGAGTCATCAGAGAACTTCTGCAGGACGCAGCTGTCCGTGTTGTGTCTGAAGTCTGCAGTGTAAAGGGTGAAAAGAAAGGGCATGAGGACAGTGCCCTGGGGCGCCCCTACTCTGCAGGTCATGAGATCAGACACGCAGTTCTTGGCTCCAGGATCCAGTCTGCCAGGTCACAGTCCACCCCAGTCTCCAGCTTGTCCCTCAGGAGCAGTGGCTGGATGGTGTTGAAAGCACTGGAGAAGTCAAAGAAGAGAATCCTCACAGTGCTGCCGGGGTTCTCCAGGTGAGACAGTGAGCGGTGCAGCAGGTAAATGACGGCATCCTCCACTCCGATGCCAGGCCGGCATACGCAAACTACAGCAGGTCCATCGCTGAGCTCACGGTGGAGCGGAGGTGGCCAAGGACCAGTCTCTCTCCAGTGTTTTCATCAGATGAGATGTTAGAGAGCCACCGGCCTGAAGCTGCTGAGCTCCTTGGCCTGTGGCGTCTTGAGCACCGGTACCACGCAGGAGGTCTTCCAGAGTTGTGGTACCACCCTCAGCTTTAGGCTCATGTTGAAGACATGATCCATAACTCCACACAGTTTTATCTGCACAGGACTTAAGGAGCCTGGAGCTGATGCCGTCTGGTCCTGCTGCCTTCCTGGGTCTGATCTTCTTGAGCTCAAGTCTCACCTGGGCTGTAGAAAATGACAGTGGCAGGCTGGGGAGATGGGTGAGTCCATGTGTATTGGGCTGAAGAACAGAGGCAGAGGTATGAAGAGGTGCAGGAGTTCCCCATTGTCCAGCCAGGGAGGGGAGAGCAGGCAGCTGGGTGGGGGAGGGGTGGGTGATAGATCAAATCTCAGGAAGTGAGAACTGAGATTGACTTTTCCTTAAGTAGTTTTTTTTCATGTGATACTCCACTGATTGCTCCGCTACCTGTACTTTTACAGGTAACAAAACAACAAAACGAGTCCCTCTTTCACCGCTGGCGAACATACAAGACTTTAAGTAAGACGCCGACTGTAAGAGCGCCTTCCTCTCTGGATGAATAGAAATTCCCTGGCTGACTCATTTCGATGCAGCGGTGGCTTGGGTAATGAGCTAGCGGCCGCTGACACATTGATTTAGCCAGAAGAGTCGCTCAAACGATGCCACTCCTCAAGAGAAAGAGAGATGGAGAGAAAGAAAAAGAGTGAGAGACGTCAACAGCTTCTGTAATGGCCGCTGTGCCGATAACCAAGTGACACCTTGTCTCTGTGTGTTCAATTCTGCAACATAAAGCTGTAGCCACGCCCCTTCAAAGCCTTCCTTTTTAGCTCCGCCGCCTTACAGTAAGTGTAATACGTTATTTCATCGGTCCATGAGATGGGCAGTTATTGCAATGCATAGAGGGGAGATATATTGCAGATGCCTTGCAAAAAAAAATACCTAAATATAGAAAAAAATATAAAAAGAGCAACTGTAATTGACCAGTAGTAGTCTAGAAATTCTCATAAAAAATCATATCAAGATAATTGCATTGTGATCTATTTTACTCCTAAACAAATACTCGTGATACAAGCCCGTCCTATTTAAAATGCTGAGTTGCAGAGCTTGTTATTCCGTAAACATCATTCTGTGTAGCATTTTTCTATGCGGCACAGACCTTAATGGGCTGCTCATTAACATAACGACATGAATACATTTTTGACAGAACTGTTATGGGAGCTGCGGCATATGCCTCATTTATTGGCACCTCTTTATCTTCTCTGTTCACGGCTTTATGGCCACACATGTTTGAACTGGAATGACACGACAGCCACAGGCACTACCAGTCAACATTTTTTACTACTTCCGCCATTTTATATACATACAGAAGACAATTTTTTTTTTTTTTTCAAAGTAGCCACCCTTAGCTTTGTCAATTAAAAAGAAGTAGTATTATTTATTATTATTATTATTATTATTATTATTATAATATATTTTTTTCGTTTATATATGTCTTCTGTTTGTATAAAATGTAGAAAGTAGTAAAAATAAAGGGAAAAAAAACACTGAATGAGCTGATGTGTCAAAATCTGGTGCTGTTTAAACGCCAGTCAAAACACATTTTCCTTCATATATCTGATGTTTTCTGTATTCATATAAAAAAAAAAAAAACATTAAATGAGAGGGATTTGTCCAAACTTATGTATTAAGATCTCTGATGTTCCTGCACAATGATACTACTCACTAATTCCTTGCAGAGCATTCAGTGACCACAGTGCTCTCAAAACATAATTGATGTATTTTGAATCATAATGTACAGATCAAATCATATCATTTAAACAATTTGAGAATTCGAGCCATCGGCAAGAAAGATCTTAGTGTCTTTACTGAGGAAGACATACAAACCCACTGCATCGTCTTCACCGCTTGGACTCTTGATGGGGGTCCTAATAGCAAAGCCTTGACATTTTGCCCTTTTCTCCTGTGTTTGCTCTGTTTGCAATCAAAGCCTTGAAGAGGAGAGGGAGAAGCTAGGGGCAGGAAAGCACTTGACAGTATTTCAGAACCTTTTGACTTCTCATCGGGGAAAATTGTGCTTGTGCATCAATGTCACACTCCGGGAGGTGGACCCCCAACCACGAACACCCGTCAGTGTTCCAAGCTCTTTGTCCCACAAATGAGATTTATTCTGGGAGCTGTAAAATAACCTTGTACACATTCACATAATGGTGGGTCTCTTGCACTCTGGTTGCTCCATCTGACAGAATATGCAGCTTTTCTGTTCAAGGGCAGAATGCCAAACAAGTGCAATGTATTATTAGCATACACTATAATGAGGAAGTGTGTTACAGCATGGTTTATTTTATGCATATGTCACAATTTTGTCCAAAGTATTTGAAAGACATCTTTAGGAATCCTCCATAGGGATTTGAACAAAATAATGATCTTTACAATATATTGTGACCTAGCAATTTGTAGGAAAAGATATTTTTTACGTGCGACTGTAGAGTTGGGTGAAAGAAATAGATTGCGTATTTATACATATTTATACGTTGCTTTGAAATGGTAAAAGGTGTACGGTTTTATATAGCGCTTTTCACCTTCAAGGCACTCAAATCGCTTCACATCAACACACACATTCATACACCAGTGTACACAGACACTAGAGATGAGGTTTGTTAAGTGTCTTGCTTAGGAGCACAACAACACAATTCCCCTTTGGGACCTGAATCACGCCGCCAATCTGTGGTTCAATGGATCTGACCAATGATGTTTATGTCAAGAGCGGGATTTGAACTGCCTACCTTCAGATCAGAGGATCAGCTGCTGTTACCCAGTAGAAGATATACAAAATTTGAGACTGTCCCAGAGTGTCTATAATTAAAATATTTTGATGCAGATAATATTGACAATAGTCCACAGGGGACAAAACAAGACACACGAACACGTGGATCATGACATGTATGTACTTTGTTCTTGATGATACGTGTAGGATTCAGCAGCATTGCAAAGTCATTTTGGTACAAATGAAAAACAAATGTGCTACTCGCTAGTGTGATCTGCAGCTATCTATAGGAGGTGTAAACAGCTATTCTTTGTTGTGATGACGTTTACGGCGATACCAGCTCCCATTGGACACCACAGTTTTCTTTGTAACATGGAAATCAGCGTTCTTGTTTCTTTTATTAAGTTGTTTTGGATCAATGAACGATTTAAAATGTGCAAAATATAACAATGATCCACGAGTAACAGACACAAGCACATTAGGTCTTCTTTAAATGAAGCATCTTTCTATCCATCACTCCTTCCAAACTTTGTCCTATCCATGTTTGATTTTAGTTCCCCTTGCCCATTCGGTTCTCCTCTGTTTCCCCCACTAGACCTTCATGACGGGACTCATTTTGCTCGCCCGCTCTCAGAACCTGTCATCTCTTCCTGCATGCCCCAAAGTGAGAACTCCCACCCTCACTGCCAATTAAACTCCAATCAGCAAACGAAAATGGAGTGAGACATCAAATTACATCCAATATCCTCTCTCATACTCAGGCCTGTCCATACCAGCCACAAATTAGCTTACAAATTAAAGCTCAGAAGATAGAAGTGTAAGTCAAGTCGCCAGATAACTACCAAATAGTATCCTGTCTGTGCCTTGATGTGCTGTTCCAACTTGGATCTCGCGTTCTTGCTGCCCCTGCTTGATGAATGTAGAGTTTGAAAGGCCAAGTTGATGAGAAGTTGTCCCATTGAAGTGTGAACCGGGTTGATCCATGTTTGATAATGAAGATATTATGGAGACAAAGCAAACACTCTTAATTAATGAATTAACTCAACATGAATTATAGATGAGGGAGGCTTGATTAATTGCATCTTACATTTCCTGCTTACTGCTTCTTTGTGCCAACCGCCGCTACTGGCAAATTGTACGGAGCGCTTGCCAGAAAGCATGTGGTATTTTTTACATGTATGGCCTGGGTAATTAACAAACTATGCGGCGTCAGCTAGTGTTTTGCTTTGGTTGTTTCGATGCAAGGTCAAACTATTCTGCAAGTTATCACATTCAACCCATTACAAGACGGTAAAGTTTTTTTTTAATATAACTTTAAACTTTTTGGATCTTCTGTTTCAATAGTTTCAACTGTTGCTGTGTTGCTAATTCAAATAAGAGGGTTTCTAAAAGTTAGTCTGACACAAACGTTTATTATTATAAGTGTACTCTGTAACTTTTCATTGCTTTGCCTGGAATGTTCCTCCAAATAGCATTAAATATATCTATTAACCACAGTTGTTTTTTATTGCAGAAAATACCTAAAAAAAACAAACCATACTGTCTTTCTTTGAGTGGGATTGCCTCTCCACAGATCTAACCTGATGACGTGATCACCTGTTTGTGACCATGATATAAAGTTTCAAGCCATACAGTGGGATATGTCAAGCAATCTCCATGGTGACAAACTGGGGGTGGAAAAGTTACACAGTGCACCATTAAACTTGAGTTATACACTTTGCATATCAACACCAACAGTGAAAATAAATGTGAAAAACAAAAATATCTTGGCTAAATATCTTTGTTACTGACACAGAAAAACAGAACATCTTTCAAGTGGCTACTGTACAGAATCCAAAGGCCATTTTTCTCTCCCCACTCGTTACTGCGCGAGCGGGTAATATCTCGTCAGATCTTTAATAATTCATACTTTTATACTGAGGGTTATCTAAGACATGACAGGCAGACAGCGCTGGGCTCCGTGAGTGCCGTCTAGGGGCTCCTCGTCCATGTTTCCCATCACAGTGTCATCTCCCAAGCACCCATCTTTAGCTCATCATCTCGCCTCTTCATTTGGCTCCTATAGATCTTCCCCGGTGGAGTTCATGCGCACACATATCACATCATATACACAGGCTTAGCTTACAGAGGCATATGTTTCCATAAAGGCACACTGTGTAACTTTTCTGGTAGAGGGTTCACCACAAGCTCGTCTCATGAGATCTTGTTTCTTTGCCGTTAATGTTATACAGTGTGGCGTTAATTATTTATTGCTACAAAAGATACTTGGATTCTTACTGTCGGGGGGGTCACGTATTCATGGATCTGATCTGTACTTTGGCCTGATGGTGTTACCTGCTTGTTTCTATGGAGATAAACATGTTTAATGCTATAGTGTGAAACATTACTAGCAAAGCATTAAAGCTATTATGCAAAATCGACTTTTTAGAGCTTTGTTGTAGTTGGTTCCCCTTCTTAGTGACCCTGTAGAAATTGTTTTTGGAGTGATTCGTGCATGTTTTAGCAATCTTTGATCACTTTTTTTCAAGACGCCATATTGCCGAACAATCCCCGATTTCACTGCTATGTACTTACTTTGTTCTTCATTTGTATTTTCTTAATCAATGATATGTGTAGGACTCGTCAGCGTCGTGTAGTCATTTTGGTACAGATGAAAAAATATCCAAGGTGACAAGAAGGTTGCAAGCCCTCCATAAGAAAAGTTTCATAGTATATCGGTGTAAACCCTTAGCCGTCCAGGTCTGATCCATAGCAAAAGACGAAGTTAAAAATCTGTCAACAACGATTTGTCCAGTTGACAGATTTTAACTTCGTCTTTTGCAAAAGTTCCATAGTGTTTCTTCTTTCTTTCTTCTTTATTTGTCAGGGACCATGTACAAATCCATTAATCTTGCACAGGTAAAGATGATTTGTACCAGATTAAGCTACTGCTACTTTCCAGTGCCCCTTGAATTCTGCTACAGACAATGACATTGGAGCAGTTCGTGGGCTTTGCAGTTAGAATGAACATGTGTGGATATGCGATTGCTAAGTGTTTGTCGCAGCTCGAGCCTGCTACTGCCACTGCTGCTACTGCTGCTGCACTGGGCGACTGTGGTTAATTAAAAGAAGCCTGGCTGCATTATTCATGAGGCTGTAATTATACATTCCTTTTGCCGATTCCCAGTCAGAGGCATTAAAAATAGATCTGACTGCGCAGGCCCTGCCCTCTCAGCTCACACTTTCTCAACATGTTTGGGTATGCTCCTACTTCACTTATCCCTATGTATCCTGTAAAGTGTTGAGTTTCCTTTGTGCAGCTTGTGGCACAGCGAGGCAATTGTGGATTCAGTTCTTTGGGAAAAACCTTGATGGAATTCCATGTTCTCTCTGTGTTACTGTGGTTTCCTCAGCTTTCTCTGACAGTCCAAAGACATTATATAAGGTGTATTGGTTTTTGAATATAATGTGAGAGTGGAAAATTGTTTATTTTTTGTGTATAACTTTGGTGGGTTATGCTATATGTTTCCATTCATCTTCATTCATGTGTTTTGCCTGAAAGCCTTTGTGTACTATGACAAAATTTGCATTTGATACTTATCTCTTGTATTGGGAAAAGATAGGACACATTTTTCTGCTACTGCTTCTTAAACTGAGAATGAGGTTCTATAGGTGGTTATCCACACAAAAAAATATATTTTATTATGAAAATTGTAGGACTATGCATGTTTGTTCTGCATGAGTTGCACATTTCTTTTTGTTTATTGCTGCTGTGAGTACACAAGCTAACCTTGTGTACTCACAGCAGGAAAGTTCTGGGTTTGATTCCCGAACTGTGTGGGGTCTTTGTGTCGAGTAGAGAAGAATGTAGAACACAAGAGAATGTACCAACATTGGCGTGAGAACTCATCTGGACCACAGTCTGCTGTACATCTCAAAGCCACTATCCACTCCTTTGAAGATACTGAAGTTCAGAGCTTAGCCAGAGAAAAGAAATGGTTTGGGAGGGGAGTTAAAGAAGCTTTTGTTTGTTAGGGAAGACAATCCTTTCTTAAACAGGAATGGGGGCCTGAGACGTAATTTCTAACCAATCTATAACTTTATCCTCAGACCCAAAACAAACAGGAACAATAGGGGGCCATGAAGACTTGAATAGGGTTGTTAAGGCTAAAACTGGAGACAATAGCTGTTTACAGTTTCAGTGTAGTTAGCTCCTCTCTTCAGATAGATATAAGGCTGTGTCCACCAGCAATCTGACCAGAACTGAAGAAGCAGCTTGGATGAACAGCAAAACGTCTTCACTACTACAATGATTTGTCCAGTTGACAGATTTAAATATCATCTGTTGCTTTGTGTGGAGTATGCTTGTCCTCCCTGGTTTTCCTCCCGGTTCTCCAGTTACCCTCTTAAAACATGTACAGTGGGCATAAGGCCCATTGGTTCGAGTGTCCCAGCTCTAACCAGTGCATAATGTTGTTTTGTTGTCGCGCACTTTACCAACCTTCCTATTATGAATGGAGCCTCTGTCAGTCTCTACCGGGGCAGCAGTGGCAGCAGGAGTAGCTACGACCATCAGGCATGTGGAGTGAGTGCAATGAGTTTGAGTGTCTGACAAAAACAAAACAAAATTATTACAAAATCTGCTTGCATTCGTATTTTTACTAATAACAAACTAGCCACTGGCCACTAGCATGTAACGAATGGCCTTTAGCTTTCACAAGAACGCGCTTTGCAATTGCTTTCCCCCATGTTTACTCCCAACATTTTGCAGAGTCAACATTTGACAGCCCAAACTTTGTGAGCTATTTTTTTCTCCACTGCAAAATCATGCTCTAGTTCCCCCTGGCAAAAAGACTGTTTACCACCGTCAGGAGCTATTCAGTGCAACCCGTCGCCTTTTACCAAGCAGGTGGTAGCCTTTTGAGCACCTTTACTGCCCTCATTTTCACATGCATTTACATACTGATGAGAAGATAGGCGGGGTTTCTCGTATCGACCAATCTCAGAGCTTGTTAGATTATGTGGAGGATTGCTCATTTATGGCCTGGGGGTGATGCTCCAAATCGTTTTCTTGCTTGTTTCTTGGATGTGAATAATAGATTAGTGCCTTGCAGCTTCCCCGTGTTTGCCCGATTTAAACCACAATTTTCTGCGCGTTTGTTGTCAGGGCCTTATTATGTAAATGTAGGGCTTGGGTATGGAATAAACTTCATATCCACGCACAGTTTTCCCTCCTGTACCCAAACAGGCAAAAACAAACAGGCATGGATAAATACTGCGTTTATCCAATAAGCTCACACAGTGCTGTTACGTGTTGGTTTTTACATACCGTAGCAACTGTAATCTAATGAATATATACCCGACAAACACTAGAGTATAACGTATGTATTTCAGGAATTTATCTAATCAAATCCATTAGACTTATACAGCACTGAAATAACAACTGAAACCGAAACATTTACAAAGCACTGCACAGAAAAGAGCATTTAAAATAAACACGTGCTCTGCCACTGCTCGGTTTTGTTATTTAAGTAAAAGTACAGATACCAGAGATACCACATGACAAAAATTTCACACAGATTTTGAGGTCTCATAAAGCTCCAAATTAGGTTTTATTAGTATATTTTTGTTTGCTCAAGCTACAAATGTGTTAAAAAATAAATCCCTCAGCCTTTTCAGCAGGTCTCAGACAATACTGAAGACTTTAACTTTTCAGTCCAGTTCAAAAATGTAGTGGAGTAGAAAGTACACGTACCTCCTCTCAAATGTAGTGAAGTAAACATACTCTAAAGTACAGTGCTTTACAAGTTTTACTTTGTTACATTCCACCACTGCCTGTCTTTAAATCATACCATATATGTTTAATTACAACTTCCTTCTTTCCTTCATTCATTCATTTTAACATGCTTTTTAATAATAATGGATATTACCTCTTTCTATCTAACGATTCTAACGACTTTACGTATTTCATTTATCTTTATTTCATACAGGGAGAGCCCAATGAGAGCACTCAGACTCTTCCTACATGTTACAATACATTTTAAATTATTTCAAAATATAGACAAGTTTATTGATCCACTACAGCGCTCAAAATTATTCACACAGTGCACACAAAGAGTAATTAATAAATACATTTAAAATACATTCTGGTGATAATCATTATGACTGACAGATGTGATAAATATGACTAAAAACTGAAACTGTGACACATAGTTCTGTTTCCAAACAAGCAGCGTTCAGGAACCATGCCTCCACCTGATTACAATTCAAAGCACACTGTAAAAATCTGAACCACCTTCACACCAGCTCCAGGGTTTTCTAAGTGTTATTATTCTATATATATTGTTCAAAGTGATGAGTGAGCCCTCGAGTGCACATCTACATTCATGCAGGCAGGAGTAAACATTTTGAGTATGCGTGCGTCAGCGTGCTCCCCTCTCTCTGCAGCACTCCAGGGTGGAAGTGTTCTTACCGTGAAGTCGTGCTGCTGGTCTGGCCCTGTCTCTGTATCTGGCATCTGGGCTGGTATAGGCTTCAGAGGAGGTGCAAAGGGAATTGGGGCTGACTCGATGAGCGTCACAGCTCAGAGCAGATGCAAAAAAAGAAAAAAACAGGAAGCACTGGAACGGATGTGAGTTCAGGAGAGTGAAAATTGTTTGATCTTTGACTTACCCTGACTGTGTATGACTCAGTGTTCTACCATTTCAGAGAGATATTATTATTTGATGGGAGACTGAAATGGAATGAATTAAGGTTAAAGTTAAGTTACATTTAATTGTCTCCGTAGGGAATTGATCCTCTGCATTTGACCCGTCCTTCAATGCTGCTGGGGGGCAACCTGTCAGGAGCAGTGGGCGCCACAGTACCTGGAGTCGCATCTTCAGATCTTGAGCTGGTGTGATTCAGACTACCTTAGCTAGAGGATTTTTTGAGGGTATTCAGGTTGTATGGAAATAGGGTAAATTAAGAAAATACTCAAGCAAAACAGATAAAAGAAGACAGTAGCTCAGTTGGTAGAGTGTTTGCCCACTGATCCAAAGGTAGGCGGTTTGAATCCAGCTCTCGACAGAAACGTCCAACAAATGAATGCTGTTGTTGTGTCCTTGGGCAAGACACTTAACCATCACCCCCGGTGTCTGTGTACACTGGTGTATGAATGTGTGTGATCGGAAGAGTGGTTCCTTGATGTAAAGTGCTTTAATGACCATGTCCATGTTTGTGACTAAAAACCTGTGTTAAGAGGTCATACTCACAACCCTTCAAACTTTTAAGATAAAGTGACAGTTTATTGGTCAGTGCTTGATTGGACGGAGTTTGTGGATTGATTCCTCAGAATGAAAGAATAAACAAAAGGCTTGTGTGCACTAAAACATAATCCACAGTTACATGAAGAAACACTGGAAAGTGTTACGCTGAAAATGGTGATTGTGTAATGCGTCCATTATTGTTGAAATGAAAATGATTATGAAAAGTCACTGACAGTTGAAAAAATTCATAACTCTTTTGTTTCTAAATATTTTTATTTTATTTTTTCAGAGCATTTAGAACTACCCTTCCGGCATTAATATGAACAAATATAGCACAGAGGAACGAACTCTCATTGTACAGTGGTACTTTGAGTCACATGGGTCAAATTCAGAAACCCAGCGGTGTTACCGTCGATATTTTAATACCAGAGATGCCCCAAGCGTAAATGCCATTAAAGGAATAATAAGTGTTTTTCAAAGACAGGGGGCAGTATGTGATCTCCACAGACCTGACTAGTCCCGATTTCTTCCTGTGGGGCTATCTTAAAGAAAAGGTGTTTGTGAATAAACCTCAGACAATAAACGACTTAAAATGTAATATCGAGGATCAAATAAGAGCCATAAGTCTGTAAAATGCTTTCAAATGTTATGTAAAGTGTGTTGGATCGAGCTGTTCAAAGATAAACCCAAAATGGTGGACACTTAAAAAACATTATTTTTTAAAAATAGGTAATTTTTACTTCCCCTAGTTTAAGCAATGATTAGTTCAAGTGTAAGTGAACAATTATAACTGTATATATTGCTAAAAATCTCAGAAGGTTCAATTTACCTACTGCTAAAATTTGGGAGAGTATAACCTAAGAATTATAGGAGCTATTGAAGATTTAAAAGTGTCAGTGACTTTTGGGCTACCCTGTATTTCTTTGTGTGTCTTTATTGAGTTTAATGATATTATAGTTGCTTGCTATAGTTGCTTTAACATGTTTTATCTGTTTGCACTTCTCTTCACTAAGCTTCACCATCGCTGGGACTGTGTTGAAATTGATTCCTAAATCTTGAAACGTCTTGAGTGGATTCCTGGTGTGTTTGCGTTGCCGTGGTGATGATGCTGTCTTGGAGTACGTACAGTTTGAGGAGCACAAATGGCAAGGCGCTCGGAGATCTGTGCCTAAGGGCAACTAGCATCTCAGAGTCAGTGCCTCAGGGAGTGAAAGCTAAGCCAGCATAAGCTACTACCATCTGCCGGTGTCATCTTAGGGCTTCTGGAAGATCACTCTTAAAAGTTAGCGAGGAGCATGCATGCCTTGATTTTTCCCATCCTTCAACACGTTCCTTGGATAGTTGCATCCAAAAACACAACATGGACAGTGATGGTTTTGTTTGGAAGCTGCAATGCACATTATAAGAGGTTCTTGTTTAGCTGGAGAATTAAAGGCTTAGTGTCGCAGATCGATAGACGAGGGGAATTTTGGCTTGATCTGGGAGTGTACCTTCTTGTCTCCTCCCGTCCCAGCAGTGCCTTGTGATGAATCAAAGGCTCATCGGCATGCAGCAGGAAAGCCTAAAATCACTTGTAACCAAAGGAGGACCAGATTCTTAGTGTGAGAGCTTTACCAGGCAGTGCGGTTAGGCTAAATGTTTCAAGAACATAAACGGTCCCTAAGGCCCCACTGGGAACTGCCCCAAATCAATACATGTAAATAATGTGCTATACCCAGCCTTCACTCTGAACTGCTAACAGATGTAGCAAACATGGTTTTACTTTGCATTTTCCTCTTCACATACCTGTATTTTGAAGAAATTTGGGCGTTCTGCTATAATATGTAATATTGTCAGGCTTCTGATTACATCTCAACAATCTACGACAATGATATTCAAGAGATGGAGACTGATAAAATTATGTTTGTTAATAAGCTCATTTGTATTGATGGGGAGTTCAATGCCCTTGTCACCATAAATTTGAGGTCTGTTGTCTAATTCAATTCATTTATATAGCACATTTAAAAACATAAAAAGTAAAAAAAAAAGACAAATATACAGATAATACGGTACATAGTCATACATAGTGGTTTTGATTGCATGTTCTCATTCTCCAGCTGTGTTTTCACCAATATAGAAACAATACATTATTTTCTTATCTTAAATGGTCCAATATTTTTGATGAAAATACCATATAATCAAAAGGTAAGTAAGTGAAAATAAAATGACCATTTGAAACCTGGTTCTGCAATGCCACATACAAATATTCTGCTTAAGTGTTTGATAGAGCATGTGCCCTTGGACTTGAGTATTTGAATAGAAATCTGGGAATTACCTTAATACTCGCTCCTGACAAACATAATACTAGGACCTTGATGGGATACGTGTCCTAATACATGGATATCCCTTAAAAACTGTGTTAAAAGTTCACTAAGTCGATGTTTTGGTTGTGTAGAATGACAAAATGCATTTGAATTTCATATTCACAGTGCCCTTAAGATCAGATTGCTATAATCCTTTGAATATGTGACCTTTTCAGCCCAAAAGATTAAGCCTTAATGCGGCGGTCAGCAGGTAGTTCAATGTATAACTCTGTAGTTTATAATGAATTTATGTTTATAAATGTCCCAATACGCATCTCTGTATCGACATGTGTATTGCCAAGAAATCTGATATTTTGCTGTATCAGTATTTTGGTACAGATACTGGAGAGAAAAAAAAAGGAAGGAGGAACAACTGCATCACATGAAAAAATACCTATTTAAAAGTGTACTTAAAGAATAAAAAGTGAAAGTATTTTGTGCAGATTTTCAGATCTTATAAAGCTTCAAATTAACTGTTTTTGATAAAGATTTGTGCTGAATTTTGTTCAGTACAAACAACTGAATTGGTAGTTTTTATTTGTATATTTTTGTTTGCTCAGACTGAACATGTTAAAAATAAACCCCTCAGTCTCAAACTATAATAAAAAAAACAACAACAAAAAACAACACACTTTGACTTTTCAGTCCTGTTCAAAAATATAGTGGAATAGAAAGTACAGAACCTGCTCTTAAATGTAGTGAAGTAAAAGTTAAAAAGTATCCACTTTAAAATATACTTAAATAAAGTACAGATGCCTAAAATTTGTGCAGTTCTTCACTACTTTTCCTTTGTTACGTTCCACCACTGCTGAAATGTTATAGCTTAAAAGACTGAACCTCAACCTCACCCTTCCCATTTAAAATATGGTTTCTTGACGCTGCTCTGTCATGAAGTTGAGAGCGGTGGGGCCTGGGTGACTGAACCAAAGCAGCCATTACACTTGTGGAGGACAGATGTCAGAAGTTTAGTGACTTCGAAAGTGACAAAGGAGTGAAACAAAAGCTCATTACAAAACTCAAGTACTTCATGAGGCAGTGAACCAGCACTCCAGTTTCCAGGGGGTCCAACTTAAGTTTAGAAACAGGGGCTGGGTTGGCACATTATACTCTTCAATGCTTTGTTCTTTTTTGAACCACCTGTTATATTTCACACACATTTCATTTTTACATTTTTGTCCATCTCAAAACCACTAACCTCTCCTTTGAAGACAGTGAGGTACAGATCTTAGCTAAAGAAAAGAGCGGGAAGTTAAAGAGGCCATTTTTGTTAGGAGACACAATCCGTCTTTGAAGAATGGGGGCTTAGACACCATTTATCTCCCATTTATAACTCTGTCCTCAGACTTAAATCAAAACAAGGAAAACAACAGTGATAGCCTGTATGCTAATAGGTGTGAAAGCACCCATTAAGGGCCTTAATGATTATGTAAAATATCACTTATTGTAGTTCAATAGACCTAGCTAAAAAACAAACAACAGTTGTATACAAATAGGTGTGTTAGTTTCAGTGTAGTTAGATCCTCCCTTCAGATAGATATAAGGCAGAGTCCACCAGCAATCTGACCAGAACTGATGAGCAGCAAAATGTCTTCACTTTACGCCAATAACAAATGGTAAAGTTCAACTTTTGTGGATTTTGAGTTTGGATATTTCTTTCAATAACATTAAATCTGAAAGGTTAAGAAAACTTCCACACACTCTCTCTTGGTTCACTTTTATTCGCACAACGTCTCAGTTCCTCTGACCTTCCTGAGGCACCTGAGGAAGGTCAGAGGGTCAGAGAAGATCAGAGGGACTGAAACGTTGCGGGAATAAAAGTGAACCAGTGTGCAGGAGTTTTCTTTCTTAGTGCTTCTCCTCCGGCGCACTTGTCGCCCAGTCAGGTGTACAGAGTCTACACAGAAATGAATACAAAAACACTAAATCTCTAAAGTAATATTGCCCCCTGCTCGCCGTCTGAAACTATGGCATCATCCAACCTAGAATGTGACCCCAACCTGTTCATGGTATAGAGAGCGGAGATTACTCACAATATTGTATTACTGAAACATGGTATACTGGTTGGAGTAGTTGTAGTTTATTATCCCTTATGAGAGCTCAACTTTGTACCAGAATCTAACTTGAACTTCCTCTTTCTCAAGACTGTAATAAATCCGCCACAAATTCTAACGACTACTCGATGTAACTGATTAAACTTCTTCCCTGTGGGCTGAAGACCTTTATGTAGCATATATTCTTGGATACTGTTTTATAGGTTAAGTAACAACAATATATTTTAGAGCTGCTTTGAGAGTTAGCTTGGATTAATCTGGTTGCACCCTCTGATTAGTTTCCACCCGCATGAATAAAGTAATGACCCAGGTGAGGCTGTGGTCATGAGCGCCCATTTCACAGTGCTATTATTATGATACTTTTATGCACGTTGAAAATAGGCTCATATCTTTGTCTTCAGCGCCTTGTAGAAGTTTCTTTCCATCTTGGTTCAAAATGGCTGTATAATCCTAATGTGTTTCCGGGTGTGCTGGAGACTTTTGCTAATGCACCCACTGAAGCGATTTTTGGGAAAAGATGGATTGCAAGCCAAATAATCCGGTTAACTTTTTCTGTGTTTGTAGGCGGATATTTCCTTAATGTCTTTATGCTGACTTATGAGCTTCTCTATAGCAGCTATTAACATATGATTATCATCACTGGGCTAATGGAATGTTCCCCCTCCCGGTCCTGTTTTCATCAACATTTCCTCAACATTTTTGCAGCTTGAACTTCCTGCCAACCTATTTATGTCAATATAGGTCTCATAGTAATTCTCCTTTTCATACTTTTCCTTTTGCCTCCTCGTCTCCATCTGTCCTCGCCCCTGGCACCAGTGGTCTCTGAATTCCAAAACCAACTCCTGACTCCATTATAGTTTAATTATTTTTGAATATTCACACAATTTCTAATCTCGTCTTTCCATTTCACCTCTCATACACTTTATTCGCCACTCGTCTTTCTCACTGGTGGCTGTTAATTTTGTGCGTTCGCATGAGTAAGCAACAAATAAGGTGAACTCTTAGGGGGATTGGGTGAAGCAAAAAACTGTGCTAAGCTGGTATAAATATAGTCTGCTAGTGACAATAAGACAGCTAAGCCCACATATTTTGTACGATGCCCTTACCTATAAAGTTTTGCTGATGTACACTGCGAGAAATTGTTGGTTTTGACAAGGCAAATACAATAAATACTGTTTTTCAAATAATAATGATGCATTTGTAACATAAAGTATAGACCACAGACTGTATAAAGAAGGGGACTAAATGACTGTAATGTTGTCCATAGCGTTCAGCTGCAGTCAAATGAAGCTCATCGGGGCTAGAGCAGTTATAGGGGCCAATTTGGAGCCAAGTTTTATATTTGGAAATACGACTATGAGTATCATAGCAACCAAAGAGCCAATCGGGAGCAAAGCTTTTAAAGGTAGTACCCCTTCCCATGTGCACCGCTGGTTTAGCAGTCAATCACTGTCAATCAAACTTGTTGCTAACCCTAGCAACCTCGTGGAAAGAAGGCGCCTGATTTACCGTTTCATATCTTGATTTAACAAACAAAATAGCAAAATACAAACCCATCATTATGTAGTGCGGGTTAATACGAACATTTTAAGATCAAAATGACGAGTCTGACAGCAGCAGTTACGAAGAGAGGAGCGACAATTTATCAATAGAAAGTACAATTGAGCCGGAAGTGTGCCCATGAGCACTTCCTCTTTGGAACGCAGGAGCTAGCTGGTTA
This sequence comes from Periophthalmus modestus, assembly GCA_019594935.1. NCBI lineage: Eukaryota > Metazoa > Chordata > Actinopteri > Gobiiformes > Gobiidae > Periophthalmus > Periophthalmus modestus. Next base: position 29,334,779 of record JAIEZT010001390.1, on the reverse strand, counting down.
GCTATGTCCATTTATATATACAGTCTGTGGTACAGACTGAAACATGACACAGATACATAATAATTCTCAGCACACTTTTACAGTTGAGGCGTCTTCCCCAAGAATAAAAAAGCATCCAAATCCATCCAGAGAATGTAAATCCAAAAATTCAGAGCACTATTTCTCAAACAGTGGAAGACCGCTAAACTAAAAACTAAACCTTGGCCTGGAAAAAAAGAACCTATTAAAATAAGCTCTAGTGTTTTTCTGTTTGATCCTCCTCTGGGTAAGGTCTTGGTTGCAACTATAAAAATGTTAGTCCTTTACCTGATTTGATTAGACATGATTGGGTCCTTGAATACTCCAGTTATAGTCCTGGTTTAAATCTGGTGTTACTAAAAAATACAAATGTTTTTCTTAGTTGATGTGAAAAGTGTGAAAACCTCTTATTTATCTTAGATACAAATACAAAAATAACTGTGTAAGAATTTGGTAAAAAGGAGATTTACTCAAGTTCCAAACAACATGGACCAGGCTTTTTTTTGGACATTCTGTGTTTTTAATAAAGAAGTAATTGAGCTGATATTTCTGTATGTCATCTTAATTTTTGGCAGCCAAATACAAGCCTTGTTTTCAAGACTGCATTGCAAATCCCAAACCTACGCTCATTTCATTTTTGCCAACCAATTTGCTTTGGGACACTCTCTACTTGCTGCTATTTAGTGACAAACTTGGCTCTACGCTCTTTCTGCTCTACCAGAATCATGGTGCTTCAAAAATCAACAGGCATACCCATAATATACTTGAGATGGTTTTGCATTTGGCTTGCTATTACGCTCCTGAAATGTTAGTGGCAAATCAGGTCTACTCCAGCGTGAAGCCTTTTGGGAAATCACAGAGTAGGTTTAGTGCATTTGTTCCACTTTGTCCGATACACAACCAGTTTGGGACACCAGTGTGTATATACCGTAGTGACACTTGGAAAAATAGTTGTTGTTTTCACAGTAACATTATTTTCCCAGTCCTTTTTGTGCCTGTTCTATTTGTGCCTTGGCTGTGTTACAAATCATGTTATTCTCAATATGTGAGTGATGATTTGATTGCTAATGCCAGTGCAGAACAAAGCGAAGAAGTTAGTGTGAAGAACTGAACACCTACACAAGTCTGAAAAGTAATATTGTTTATTTATGGAAGATCCCCTATAACCAAGGCCATTTTTTACACTGCGTTTTATTGTTGGCTTCAGCTAACTCAACACAACTGCATTATGGAGGTTTAGTGCATTATGGCAATCAATAACAGGAATGGTGCACTTAACTTACCTCTTTTACGACTCGAATAAACCCCAGAGGCCACTTTGCTTAAGGAACTGGATACTCCTGCCAGGTCATTACGAGCTTTGTGTACTTAGGGTCACACTATTTTACATGCTGTGGTCAATGTTGATTTTCTATGGGCTGTTGGGGAGTTAAATCCGCTTTACTGTTCACGTATACTGAAAAAACAATCATGCATCGGTTCTTATTGAGTATCTGTGTTTTGCAGGGTTGGTCAAACTTGGGGTCCACTGTGTAACGTGCCAGAAAGTCGCCATAAAGATTGTTAACCGGGAGAAGCTCAGCGAGTCAGTACTAATGAAGGTAAGTGTAATGGTGTATATAACTGAACCAAATGTATTTGATTAAATGTAAATTTTCTGGTGGAGAATCTGCTGATTGCTTCTCTCCATGGGTATGTTTTGCTTGCCTGGAATGTTACACAGTATGGCGTTAAATGTATGTATATCTATGCCGACAAACAGGTCACACCATCTAGTTACAGATGAGATCTTTGGAGAGGTGGTGATGCATGTTTTTCGAAATATTTTTCAGCAATAAAAACACCTGTCACTCTCTAAATGCAAGATAGATACGTTTATTGCAATACTATGAAACCTTCCATGAGACCCTCTACCTGAAAAGTGAATCTATCCTTATTTATGCAGGAAGAGCCTAATGAGAGCACCCAGACTCTTCTTTTCATGGGCGCCCGTGTTCAAATACAGAAACGAAACACCCTCAAAAAAACACAAATAGTGCAGTACATCTGTAAGAATGATTGCTTCTCAACACAAAGCAATTCATGTCAAATCCTAAATATTTATTTGCTAATTTCATGTGATTTTTGTCATAACGGAGCAGCAAGTCAAAAAATGTGAGCTCATCTTTTGCTCCACATCGTTTCACTCTAGCCAATGATAGCCAGTAGATGGAACAATCTGCGGCCTCACTCTGGGACTCCCTCTCGTCTTTACCGAGCCTCTCCAGCATTTGCACAGGGAAAGTACGGGTCATTTGTGTGACAACTCAACCATGACAAAAATCTGATGTGTTTGGACCCATCGGAGTGGCTGGAGTCTGTGTGACGTGTGACAGAAAGAAGGGATGGCGGGATAATGTCCTAACCCAGGTGTTCCGGAGCGTTCTGGAAAATGAACAGATGTCAGACGCTGACAGGCCTCTGACAGGACCAAGGATTCTGCTGAAACTGCACTTCAGAACCAATTACCCAACTTAGCTGCTGTCACTCTGCTCTCAGCTTGGTTCACATGGGCATAGTGGAGTTTCACCGGAGCCGTTACTGAATTCCTCAACTTCTGGATCGTTAATTAAGGCAATATTGATTATGTAACATTTCTGGAGGAGAGTGCGCCACCTGCTTGTCTCCATGGAATACGCCTGCCATGATAATCCAACATTTTTGTGGTTTAAATCTGCTCTTGGGTGATTGTGTCAGTGGCATACATTTGTTTCAGTGTTATTGTTTGTTGCCTATATTTGATTTAGCAATATATTGAGTTTCAAAATGTGTTGTTGTGACAGGTCTAAAATGGTCTACAATGGAATTTCGACTATTTAACCTCTTTGGTGGCAAGCAGTGCACATTCAAACCTCATTCAATTCAATCAATCAAAATACTATGCGACAAAACTTCATCTCCATTGAGGCGCCTCGTAGAATTTCCACTACTCCAGCTACGGTCATCATTCTAGCGTTGAGAGGCAGACCGCTGTCAACTGCCAACTACGTAATTAGTTGTCAGTGCCACCGCTGTTACCTGGGCTGGACAGGTGTTTTCTGATTCAATCCCAGCAGCCTCAAATAGTCCCATTATGTGACTTGGTCGTCTCTGTGTCTATTTTTTGACCTGTCATACTGTCAAACTGACCGGCTCCTGTGCTACTCTCAAATGTCACCTTTTAATATGCTAATCTCCCTGGGTCCCCGCAGTGCCATTAGGAGCAGCCGTGATTCTGCAGGACAGGGCTGGTGCATCTACTGTTTATGGATGTATGTATGTGCCAATTATCACGTATCTATCCTCTCGAACAATGTCCTCAGAAAAAAAGACTCTCCCTGACAAATATATTAGTTAATGTAGTTGAATTATTTCTCCTGTTGATGTTTGTTGTAGTTGTAAATAAAATGTTAGGCTAACATTAAGCTAATTATCCAGTTATTTTAATCTACTTTTACGCAATGCAGATGACAATTCTATCAAATATGTACTTCTCAAATGGCAACCAGAGATTTAGTTGTTGTAGAATTACTTTGCTCAAGTTCATAACAACAGAATACATTGCCCGAAAATAGGAACTGAACCTGCACTTGGCTCCCTATTTCATATCTGGTGCAATTCAATAGAATTTGCACTCTATGGGTCCTCTTTATATGAGGGAGTTACTGCAGCCCTATAATCCACCCAGGGCCCTGAGATCAGCTGACCACCTCCTGCTGCTGTGCCCAAGACAGGCTCAAGACCACAGGTGATAGAGCTTTTTCTGTGGCAGCGCCCTGACTATGGAACAGCGCCCTCTGCCTGTCAGATCCTCTCTGTCTTTAACACAGTTTAAGACTAGACCGAAAACCCACCTCTACTCCCTGGCATCTAATACAAGCTGGACAAGATTTCTTGAAGTTTTAATGTTCTTAGCTTATGTATTGTATCTTTACATTTGTTTTTGTTGACTTTTATGTGAGGCACTTTAGTCAGCTAAAGTTGATTTTAAATGTGCTATATAAATAAACTTGAACTTAGGATGGGTAAACAAGCTCTAAAAATAGTTTCATTGTAACTTACAGCATCTGCTTTCCAATCTCTCTTCAACTCACCATAAGTACGACTCAACTCATTTATGGCCCCATTGGTTATGATACCACCCACCAGAAAGACACTTCATTGTCTTGGATCATGAAAACTTTGAGTGAGTTTGTACCAGGGGGATGAACTTTGACTACTTCAAAGACCAAGCCTAGTTCATTGTTTTCCTTGTTAGCTGGAAATCTAACAGTGGATGAATATGAATAGGAATAAAAACCCGGAGAAAATGTCATATATGAGGGAATAGAAGGCTTGTGGACATGTGACAGTGTGTTAGCAGACTTGCACAAGAGCGATGGGAGCCAACATTTCACTGTGAGCTAGTATGTGCCTTCAGGGAGTAGTTAGTGTCTGAGAGACTGGGGTGACCCTGAAGTTTGTCCCTGCACTGTGGAGGAGAGGAAAGTTACAAGGTTGTCAAATCCCAAACAGAGATCTGATAGGGTTCTAACAGAGCCTTTAGGGGGTTATTCAGTTGTAACTGTTACAATAAACTGTCTATTCACTCCTCAGTCTCACTTGGTGGTCATGTACTGGGTGAAGGGCTGCATCATTGTGAAAAACAAAATTTAAATGTGATTTTTTCTGAATATTGTAACTGTAATTAGATTTGTGATACAAGTTTGAAAAGCAGATTTCTGTTCAGACTGCACATGTTCTGAGCATCCCATTAAAGGTCTAACCTACAGGACATTTGTTTCATTAAAAAGATATACATTATATTTTGTTCTTTGCAGAGGATATTTTATTATCTAAAATTAAACAGCAGCCTTTGCATCAACTCAAATTGCAATTTTGATTTAATTGTGAAATATTGTCCTGCACTAACAGGGTGTCGTCTCCAGAATAAATGTTTATCAACATCACACCGTACAGTAAGTATCCCTAAACCTTTGAGGATATGTTCTGATAAGCAGCCTTCATTAGCATGCAGTGGTTGCTAGCTCCTCTGTGGTCCTTCTGAGCCAGTGATCCGCTCATATTTCTGCAGCTGGGATAAGGACAACTAATTAGCCAGAGTCCCTCCCTCTCCTCCTGCACTTCAAAGTCACTCTGCCTCCCCGAGCTGCCAGGAGAGAGAGCGAGAGTGGAGCAAGAGATTGGGAAAGAGCCGCATAGGATGTAGTCAGATAGAGAGGAGTGCTGGAAGTTTGAATTGTTCAGCAAGAATTGTCTCTTTTTTCATATTTGCACAGTTCCGTTCGTGCTTTGCTGACTCCGTCCTTGATGGTTCATATGCGAGTGGGAGATTGAAGGGGAGTTTTGAGATGGAGAAGTCGACATTGTAATTGCCCCCTGAAGCTAATAATTGAAGCGGCACGGTCTGAGGAGTAAGGATACGGCCGAGAGAGATACAAGATAAGACCGATACCACAGAGAGGGTTCTTTAAGATGGCCTTTGATACGACAGAAATCAATAATGTTTTTTATGTTTTGTCCAATACAAAAGCATGATTATTGGGAGTAAAATGTGTTTATAGTTAAATTCTCATTTTTGGCAATGCATATTGTTTTTGTGTTCTTGGGCAAGATGCTTCTCCCAACCTGCCTGTCCAAATCTGTTATCGACAGTGAACTTATACTAATGGTCACATTTAAGGCACTCAAAGCTCTTTACATCAACCACTCGCCCATCCACACACACATTCACACACCAGTGTACACAGACATCCTTGGTGTCTTACCCAAGGACAGAATGACAGCATTCATCTGTGAGAGCTGTAATTGCACAAGTATTTGTTTATAGAGCAAGAAAGTTTCTGCAGGTTTTTTGTGGCATTCATCTAAATTAAGTTCTAAACCGAAGTAGCTGAACTACTAACTAACCCAATTGCCAATGGTTCAATCCCTTCTACCTCTACTGTAGACTGTAGTCTGGACTGTAGTAATCGCACCGCCAACCTGTTGGTCAGTGCATCTGAGTGCTCTACCAATGATGTCAAAAGCGGGATTTGAATTGCCAGCCTTTGGAGCAGTGGACACACTCTACTCTCAACACTCTACTAACTGAGCTACTAATTATGTAGCCTAATCTTGCGAACTACTAAGCAACATTTCTGCACATCTCAGCAACTTCCTTGGCACGTAACCTCCCTGAAAAGAGGATTGTGGGTAAAGGGTCTTGCTTAAGGGTACTGCTACAGTCTAAAACAGAAGTAGAAGGGATTGAACTTCTTCAGTTTGGAACTTATTTTAAATGAATGCCACAAAAAACCTGCAGAAAGTCTCTGGCTCTATAAACAAATAATTGTGTCCAGCTTTTGGCAATGTATCTTCACTATTGTAATTCACTGCAAATAAAAAAGACAATGTTTCTATTTACAGAATGAAAAATCCTTATACCACTTCTTTATTGTTGCACTCCCAAGATCTTGCGCACAATAAAAGTCTGTGATTAACGGCATTTTCCAGGACAACAAATAAGACATAAAAGCTGTGTCTATAGGAACAGAGCGTGTGCGCGTGGTGGGCGGGTGAGGTGAGCAGTGCCATGGCGACCGATGAATCACACACAGTCTAATCTTGTTATCCCGGCACCTCTGTGACAGCACTGGCGCTTTCTTCCTCTGCCATCTCGCCTCTTCCCTCTTAATGATTATAGATTGGCCATTCGCGCCCATCTTACTTCTGCCGCTGGTGCTTTGATATAGAAATGGCTTCCGCGGAGCACTTTTCCAACTTGTGTGTGTAAATGTGCCGAGCGCGTTTGGGATTGTCTAGGAGCGCCAAAGTCGACAAGCATCGAAAATAAATGGCTTTCATATGTTGGGTTCCTGAGCGTTGATCCGTCAGTTTTGGAGGCTGCTGAGCCTGAATCGGTGGCTTAGTGCGGTTTGATGTGAACAGGCTCCACCGCACAAGAGGGACAGCAGGGGACCAAGACAAAACTCCAAAAACTCTGCTTTCGCTCTAAACCTGCCACTGCTGTAGTCCCCTTGAGACAGTATAGTCAAGGCTCAACAACATCTTTAAGATGATTTGAAAGCCCTATAATATGCTATTCAGTTTCCTTTTATTTTTGTTTTATAGAAGACATGTGCTTATTTCTGGTATTTTGTGAAAACACTTAACTTCCTGTTCAAACCCACAGAACTGACTCTCTTCTGCTGGGTTCAACTCTTCATAGTGACATTTCAATGTAGCAAGCATTTACGTGTTTTTATTTTTAGAAAAAAATGTATATCACATTCAAGTGTACATCTTTATATGATTTGGTCTAGTCTAGTTAAAGTGATACTAAACTGGGCCGGGACATAGCATAGGTGCAGACAGAAATTTTAAGCACTAAAGCACAATACACACAAACATGGGAACGCGAATGGATGTACTTCATCCTATTTTAGCAGAAATACTTACTACGTTTTTTAAAAGAAAAAATTTACATATCAATGTGGCTTGAACCAGGTTAACAGACAGGACCAGCCTACAGGAAACCTGCACCAATGAAACAAAATACTTATATTTTTGAGACGTAAAGTAACAACATGTACATTTAAAGACAGCTCTAACTCTGCTGCATGTCCACCTTTTTGTCCCTCAGTTTAAACTGTCCTCTTAAGCCTCCTGGTGGTTTCCAAAGGCTTTTGTCCATGATTAGTCAATTTGAAGGTCATTCACCGTCTCACATTCTAATTCAGTTTCCAATCACAACTCCTCAATCAATGTATCCACACTTTTTTTCTTCTTTTTGTCAGTGTTTATCGAGTGTCCATGGATGTGTTGTACTGAGGAAATGGGAAATAGATTTTCCCCACAGGGTACAAGCTGTTTGAGGGATTGTTCCAAGATGTCAGCTTGAGCTTCACCTGTGCGTCATTGAGTTAGGTGCTAAATACCATCGACAGGAGACAGGCGTTTTCCTAAATTGTCACCAATGTGTACTTGGGGAGCTGAGACTATTAGCTCTGCCTGCTGCATAGAGTGTGTTAATATTTCAACACACTCTTTGTTGCTTCACGTCATAGATAAATTCACATGCAGTAGATAAAGCTGCACTAGTGGATGAGTTAATTCTATCAATACTAATCCTTCCAGACAGGTATTTTCAGGTATTTCAGTAGAGTCCCTTAGCCAGTGGTGTCACCTACCCCTCTGGACAATAAGGAGATGAGTAAAATGAAGAAGACCAAGAGCTGAGCATGGTAACCTCTTTGTCAATATGTAATATTTATGCCTGTTTTTGCAATGTATAGTATATAGAAAATAGTGTTTAAAAATATTGATAAAAAAGTAACCCACACACAGACACACTGGGTTTGGCTTTTTGGGGACATTACATCCAGGATATTGCTCCTAACCTTACCCAAAGTCACTACTTGCCTAACGTAAATCTATTTTAACCTATATCTAAACTTTAAATCCTGTTTTTGATCTAATAATAAAGGCTTTACATCAAGCAGACCTGATTTTTATCCTTCTAAAAGAGGCAGGTTTTCATGTTCTAAGTGTGTATAACCGCCCACACACACAATGAAACTCAAGGACCCCCCGCAGCTCTGAACAAGACAGACACTGAAGCGGCAAGTGAAGCTTTGTTGTCACTCAGATGAGGCACAACTTCTTTGCTATATGTTGCTGCTTTCAAATGTGTCTTTGCTTTACAAGTGAAGTTCACATTTGATTCAAACTTTATGTAATGCAAACAGATCCTTTCAAAATGTCGTGTCTCTTTATTTCTCTTTTTATTCCTTACTTTGCCCTCAGAACTTTTGGGCTTGGGCAGTAATATGGATATTATCATCATATTTTAGCTGCTCTGTATGCCTTAGAGCTACAGTATACACTATTTGTTTTCCTTTGTTTGTCTGTTCTGTTTGCCTTTGTAATAACCATAGTGAGGCTGCCCTTCAAGAACACTTTATAAAAAAGCCTTGCATTTGGAGAATACTTTCAGTGTACACAGCAATTGAGAGTAAACAGCAATTTGTCAGTTGTTCTCGAGGCCCATAACCAACTGTGTCCATGTTTAAAAGATGAGAAAAAGAAATAACTTTCAAAAAGTCTATGCACAGACCTGTAATGAACCTATAGAATATTTTTAACCAGAAAGACACACTCCCTGTTCCATGATTTCCTCTTAATTAAGACAACCCTCCATAGACGCTACATAAATATGTATTGTCACTCCATATTCTCGTCCAGACCATATGGAGCTTATGTATTTTGCACATATGGCTGAGCTGCATTTGTTTAATATGTGCCAGTTTGTTTCAAACTTAATTAAACTAACTTCTCTGTTTTCTGTTTTAGAGTTAAATGAGCTTTTCAGGTGACTGCTCTCAGAGACCTTGCAGGGACTCACTGCCGGTATTGACTGTCTGCCTATTGACTAAGTTCATGTGTCAATGGATAGGCCACATATACAAATGCAGGAAAACAAATGCAATGATCTTAGCGCTCTGAGCACTTGGGCTTCATTAAATCGCTCTAAATTGACTTTATTAGAAAATAAATATACCAAATAGGCTCTGTGCACAGCAGCTCATAAGCTGGCTCACTCTGTCACAAAGCTAACAGTCAAAATATAGACTACCCAATTATTTTCATATGTAGAATACTTCAGTTTGTGGTGTTGTTTTAATATTTATTATGACTGAAAATTTGCATCAGCACAGAACTCTTCTGGTTTTTAGCATGTTGCCAGTGACGCTCCCCCCCGCAGCTCCCTGTCCACTGCCTCATACTTAAATATTTATTAAGTTTAGCATGACTACAAAAACCTCATAGAGATGGAACTGCACAGAAAGTAGTGAGAGTGAGGCTGCTGGACACTACTGTGCACAGGGCCTATTGAGAACCTATTGTTGAGAACTGATAAATAATGTAGTTTAAAGCAGGTGGAAGCTTATGAGAAGAGACCTATTCCTGCATAGATTTATTCCACATACAAATTCCATTGTTTTGGTTATTCTTTTGTATTTGACTATTTCCCCATGCATTCAGTGGCAATCCAAGGTCATCTGACGTTCACATTTTAGGTGTTTGACTGAAGTGAATCTTATAACCAAGATGGCCACTGTGGCGTGACCCTCTGTCTTTCTGTCTGAGATAAATGACTCATCCAACCAAACACATACGCCATGCACGCTCCTTAATCCTCTGAAGAGGTTTATCCTCATGACCTTTGACCTGAAGGCGTAAGGAAACCTCTACCTTTCCACATTGTTAAAGACAAGGTCATCCAGGGACAGATTTATATTGATTACTAAAAAATTGTCTGATAGATGTCTACACATTATCACCTTATAGGCTACTTTTAAAATGAAAAGAGCTCACTATTGTTGAATCTGGTTATTTTATTTTATTTTATTTTTTTCCTTTTTTTCCTTGTTAGTGATTGGATCCACAACTTCACTATAACAATGTTGTGGCTTATTGCTTCTGGACAATCATTCCTGTAATTTTGTAAAGAAAATGTCAGCAATTTTTGGCAGACAAACTTGCCTAGGTTGTCATTTCATATAAAGACCCAATAATGGCAGAGACATTAGCTTAAGACGACTGCGTTTTTACAGCTTTATAACAAAACATGAATGTGACCTATTGTGCGAGCAATCTGAGTTGTGAGAATTGTCTTTGGCTTAGAAAAGAAGGGGTAATGAGCCTGTTTTTAGAATCCAGCAGATGGATAAAAGATAAGGACTAGCTTACTCGTGGAGACTATGTCCACATCGATTTACATGTCTGTGGCATCGATCATACTCCCCCGTGAAGGAACTTACCCCCTCCTCTCTCTCTCTCTGAGGATGACTGATACAGTGATCAGCAGAAACACCCGCTGCGTTTTCCTGTGATCGCCTAAACCCAAAACACAAGCACGACTTCACTTTTTACACTTCGGAAAGCACAGAGTATATAATGTGAAAATGATTGTATTTTTCTTATTTTATGTTATTCGCTGTGGGACCAAAGGAGGAAGGCAAGTAGATGAAACTGCACGCTAAAATGCACACACGTCTCACGCCAAATACGGTTAAGTCTCTCGCCTCAAGCTTGTTTGTCAATTTCTCCAACCTATTTTGGATGAGCAGATTTTCAAATGTTATTGTCATTCAGAGATAACCGGCCGTTCCACATGTGCACTATGCAAAGGCACATAGGTCATTATAAAAGGTACACATGGACACACAATATGCAAACATCAGTAGACTTAGATGTCCTTGGGAACTTTGTTGTCTAAAGCTTTTGTGATTGCTTTAAATGTGTACTGTGTAACTTTTCTGGTGGATGGCCTGACACCTGAGTGGAATAAAACTTTTTTACCTTTCCTGGCACCACCTGCTTGTCTCCATGGAGATTTAGTCTAGAATTTAAATGACATACTGTTATACTGAGTGTTTGTCCACTGATCCGAAAGTTGGTGGTTCGAATCCCGCTCTCGCGACATAAAGAGGTTCGATCTACTGACTTAAAAGTTGGCGGTGCAATTCCAGCTTTCATATATTAATGCTGTTATTGTGTCTTTTGGCCTCAATGTCTGCGTACACTACTGTATGAATGTATGTGTGAATAGGTCAGTGGTTCCGTCATGTAAAGCTTTTTTAAGTGCCATGAAGGTGGAAAAGTGCTACATAAAAACCACGTGACAGGTAACAAAAAAAAGTAGATTAGATTGTACTTGGAACATGCTAGTCAAGGCATACATCGCTGTACTAATTGTGTGTCTAAAAGAACAAATTGTAGTGGATTCATAGGGCTATACATGCGCTCACAACAGCTTGAACGCCCCATGTTGCTGGCCCCAAATACTAATTCTTCCCCACTGGTTTGCATGTAGACAAAATAGTACATATGCTGTATAATGCGCTTTCAGCATGAATTACTGCCGACCTGCTTTTTTTTTTGCTACAGCTCCACCCCTTTCTGTCGGCCCTTTAATCCCTATTTTCTTCTATATTTAATTTTGTTCATAAAGTGCTTTCTTGGCGATCTTATTTAGGCTTTCATGAATAAATACACAGCAAAAGATAGTGTCAAGAAGAGAAAATAATTCGCACACTTTTTCATCATAGCAAAGACATTTTATTATTACATATCAGGAAATCAGTGAATGGGAGGATTATAGCATTGTCATGATGTAATGCCCATTTGAAGCCATTGTTAGAATCTTTGACTCTATCTTGCAGTGAAGGATCCTGATAAAACCACAGTGCAGTGCTCATTCCAGCCTTTGTTATGCCATTTGAAGCCTTCTCCACCTTTATTATTTACCTCTTGGACTTCCTTTGTGCCCATTATTTTAAATGGCTGCAAAGTTTCCTAAAGATTTAATGCGCAGGCCCCAACTTTGTTACAGAATTCTCTTTTCTCGTTTGTCAAGAGTTGGGAGGCTTATCCTTCATCCCCTCTGTTCCCCCGTCAATCTCTTTTGTTTCTCCGATCCATCCAGCTATTCTCACTCCAATATACCCATCTTTTTTAGTCTGACACACATGGCTGCCCCGTTGACTTTGATCCTCAGATTTGCGTATCAAGGGAGCGCTCACTGGTGTGCCGTGGGGAGGTGACAGAAATGTCTATGTTTTTTCCTTGTGGAGAGACAGGCAGTAAAGAGCGTAAGATACAATAAGTGGAGTGAGAGATGACGGAGCTTGTGATCTGGTGCGTTCTCCCCGCGGTGTTGTGAGAGTTTGGGTGATGGGTGACACGCCTGACACCAATCTCTTTGCATTTGGCCCTGACACTCTCCCTGGCCGCGGAACCTCCATCAGCGGACCTTTAGCGGCGCTGATGAAACTATTGACGCTGCCTCTCATTTGTGTACTCGTGCGTCCAGCCGCTCACACCAAAAGCTGTAATTTGAGGAATCGATAGTGAGCTGAACTATGGTAAACCGGGTTTTTCTTGTACAAATCAGCTGACAAATGTCTTAATACTGTAAAATATGTACAATGTGAAAAATGGTAACTTTTAAAACTTTTCAACACAGTGTAGTAAGTTAGAGGTGCAATTCGAGTGTTGGAGTGTTTGTCCTCTGATCTGAAGGTTGGTGGTTCGAATCCTGCTCTCGACATACACATCATTGTCAAGTCCACTAACTCACAGGTTGGTGGTGCGATTCCAGCTCCCACAGATGAATACTGGTGTTGTGTCCTTGGGCTAAACACTTAACTTACCTCACCCCCAATGTCTGCATACTACTAATACTACTAAAGTAATTCTACTTTTACTTAGATGAGAATACAAAAGGAGGTTGTTACCCTCAAAATGAATTTGGAAATGGCTAATTAAGAACGCTAACAAAAGAATAAACCATCTGATTGTTTTTTTTTTTTTTTTGTGTGTTATTTTTCCTCACTGTGCAAGTGTTAAAATGTGCAGTGAAATTGTACCAAACTAGTAGTATAGTTGGTCAAATATTTAACCACTGAAACATTATTGGCTGCCACAAATGAATACTGCAGTTGTATCCTTGGGCAAGACACTTAACCTACCTCACCCCCAGTGTCGGCGTACACTGGTGTATGAATGAGTGTGTGGTTCCTTGAGGTGAAGTGCTTTGAGTGCCTTGAAGGTGGAAAAGTGCAATATAAAAATGTGATCATTTGCCTTTCCTATGGCATTACACTACATATCTTGCAGTTATTAAATTACAGGTAGTACACATAGATTGAAATCTGTCCTAGCACAAAATTAGAATAAAATTATGAATATCCAATAGTCACTGCTTGGTTAGCCATATAGCAAGCTAGTAATGGTTTTCATCATAGAAAGAATAACATTATGCGATCATACATTTACAATGGTGCTCAAATCTATTTAGAGGAAGCCATACACCAAAGGACACTGAAAAATTAAAATAAAGTTTGACTGACATCTTTGAAGATAGTAAAAACTTTGCAGCCTTATGCTCCACTCAGCCAAGCTTGTTCTATTTCTTTATTTTAACCATCACCATCTGCACCTGCTAATTATGTTTTGATTACGAGTAATAAATCACATTAGATGGCACATTTTGATGCACAACTATTTCAATCTGGCTTTAAAACATGGTGGCCTGACCAATATGGCTCCTTCATTATAGCATTCATTACCAGCCAACTATTATTTTCCTTTGCAGCGTCTTGAACATGGCACCACACTTGAGGACTATTGATTTGTTTTTGTGGTGAGTAATCCTTTGGGGACATGCTGGTCAATCAACACATCTTGTTCTGAGATGTTTCCCTGCTAATAATGATGTCCAATAATTTGACTTGACTAGACACGTGGGTTTGAAAAAAAATTTAAAAACACATCCAAGCAACTCCATATTACACAAATGTTCATTAAATCATTGCATAAGACTGGACTAAACAAGTGGTTGCATAATACTGGACTAAACTAAATAACTAAAACAAAAACTGACACTCTTTCCATAGTTTTGGGCATGTATGTGGCTGTGTGCTTATTGTGATTGGCATCCGAGTGGCTGCTAATTGAGCTTTGATGAAGTGCTTTGGAGATTTGGTGATTGGAGACAAGTGTCCATGAACACAGATGTGGAACTTGATGAGAGTGAGTGCAGGCACAGGCAGGAGCTGGGACAAGAGACACCATGACCAGCTGCTGTTTATATTGGCCTACATGTGAGAGCTTTCAATAACCGGGATCTAAAAAAAGTTTCTTCACTGTTGTATAGTATATATGCCATTCATTCAATGTTTTCTAGCAATATTAAAACATGGAATAGGCTATTAGAGAGGTGCCTTGACTTTGGTTTAAAAAACCCAACATGCTGGAATAGCTCAGTTGGTTGTGCACTCTTCCCAACTAACATTGATGGTTTGAATCTTTCTTACAGTGCACATTGTCTACTGTTGTTTTGTCCTTTGACAGTGGACTTGACTGATCTTGCCTGCAGGATCCTCTACAGATGGATGCAATGTTTGATTATGATGAATGATTTAATGTGCCTAGAGTTCGCAAGTAAACATAAAAAGATAATGTGACTATTTACCAATGTAACTCCAGGTTTAGGGGATCAACATTTGCTTAAGGCTGCTCCATGGATTTACATTATTGTGTTAATCAATGGTTAATCTAGTCATAAACAGGCCGATACCCTTGTAATTCTTTGCATTAAGCTTAATACTCTTTTTCAATTAACCACAAAGATGTGCTTAGGAGAGGCTTAGAGGGCAGCGGTTGGCTTTTATTACATTCTGACAGCTCTGCCTGGGTCTTACAGAATTACTTTCTCTGTGGGGGAGTTCTGGTACCAGTTAGTTGGTTAGCTGCAGTCGCTGGAGTTTGGTGCTAATACACCTTATCCTGGAAGTGAAGGTGGCATCCTGGCACAGCGTGTATTCTGTTGATAGCACTCATTAGCCTATGGATTAGTAGTCATTAGCTGTAGCAGTAGCTCCCACTGATACACATACTTACAGGCTAATTACACATCCATCTCTTTAGCCTTGTTAGCCATGTGCAAAGCGTGCTTTGGTGGGTCCCCACTCCCCACACTTTCTTGGCTTCATTTGAGCTCGATGTCTGTTTTGCACTGCTGTTCCCCTTTCCTAACCCCAAAAAAGCACATTTATTACATAGACATGGGTATTCTCACACACAAATGCGACTTCAATTCAAGGATTCTGAATTCTAGTCACATTTGTCAACTTTGTGCTGATTTCAGCCTCTAAGTTCATTACATCAGGTGCAAAAATGTATTGATAGTATGCTAATGAGCATCTGTGCTTTGTTGTTATAAGGCATTGGATTCTTTAGGCTAACAGGCTAACAGCCTGTCTCTTTGCAGACAAGGATCAAAATGGAGCAATTTTCAGTGTGAGAACATAATAATTAGAGTGGAGTACCAGATTTTATGCTTGGTCAAACCAAGAACATTGTGGGAATTAAAAAGCATGAGGGCTGAATGTAGCTTCATTCAAAATGATGTGTTAATAGAAAGGCAGTCTCACCTAAGTGGTGCAGTCAAACTTTGATGAAATAGAGTAAGAATGACATAGGCTCCTCCAAAGCAACTGCAAATATGCAAAAAGCTATAAAATTGTCCCTATTTTTTTTGTACCAAATGCTAACACAGTCACTAGAGGACACATCTGCATCCAAAAATGTATTGGCCCATATGTAAGGAATCGTTTTGCAGTCCACTCAAACATTGGCACCATTTTCTGAGTGAACAGAACCACATGGAGGCTGGAGATTACCACGGTTGGTCCAAGTAGCTTCATGCTGCTTTAGTGTCCCAGCTGCACATGCTGCATAGATCTTGACGGAAATCCAAACTGATCTCTCCAGTTCAGTCATATTTGGGCAAACACCGTGGTCTACCTGTCCCTCACAAGCCTGTTCAGTCAGCAGAACGTCCTGACAGATTAAAGGTACCACCAGCAGAGGGGACATTGTGACCCAGATCACCCACTCCACCCTTCATATTCAACTTTTGTTTTTGAAAAAGCACATTTTTCTTGTTCCTTATCTTTGAAAACTGAAATGTTGTTCTTGAGAAAAGCACTGAATTCCAAAATCTGATTGTGAAGTGCTCACTAAAGGACAGAACACAGGGTTTTGTTAGATAAGAAAAACACAAAGCTGTTTTACTTGCATTTTTCAAATAAGCCACATTTCAGATAGCAGTGCTTACCCAACTGTACGACAATGTGGTCAAAGCTTATCTCTGTCCTCACACAGAAGTGCCAGTCAGCTGCTTTTCAGGTTTTCACTTTTGTATTTATTTTACATTTGAACATGACTTGCAACTTTTGTTTTTAGAGTAATAGGTATGGCTGTTAATGTCTCCTTTTGTCTTCCAGGTGGAGCGGGAAATAGCGATTCTGAAGCTCATAGAACACCCACACGTTTTAAAGCTACATGACGTCTATGAAAATAAAAAGTACTTGTAAGTATCACCAGCTCTTTGTAATGCATGTTAGTGACTTTGCAAAACTGTACAAGCAGAGGGAAGAAACGCAATTTGGTCCAACTGTTAGTACTGTATTAGGTCCATGGAGATGTTATTACCTTGGCTGAAATGTTCCACAACATTGTATTAAACATATCTATCTCCATGGAGACAATTAAGTGAAGCAATCAGGCCAAATTACAAGTTAGATATATGGAGAGGCACTTATAGAGTGCACCTTTAAGCAAGACACTTTTCAAACATACCAATCATAGTATGGTATTTTTGCGACAAGAGAAAAAAAATAACACTACAAAGATACATAATAAAGACTGACAAATGATTTACACTCCTACCCACTTTTAATAACATGATTCAAGTTGATCCAGTATACATAAGGAGGAAGGGGAAGGATCTCATGGTGCATTATAGCGTTTGCCAACCGTTAAGACCCTCAGATGAACATGAATCTATTACAGGGCTTGAGCAGTTCAGAGACTGCTCCATCAGTTGTTTAGCATATCCTTCTTGATCTACACACTGTTTGTCAACTAAATTGTATTAGATCTTGTTATAAGCCTTCAGACCAAATGGGATTGGACATGCTGCAGTGTACATGTCAGCCTTTAAGACGAGTAGAAATAGATGCATATTCTGAATCCTGCTATAATTGGATTATTAAAATCACATTTTGTGCTTGTTGCTTCATCACTTCTGACAGTTGGTCACTAGTGGCGTCACTCATGATGGATGGCCCTGTGTTTGCATGGCCACTGAATAAAGTCATCTCCCTTCTGCGTATCCACTGTAGTATTTAGTCATTATTATCAGATTCTGACGCCCATAATTCAAATGAAAAAGTACTAATTGACAGATCAAACCAGGGAACCATCTGCTAGTTGTGCCCTTCATCTGCATTTGATGTTTTGTTGAGAAACCATAACAAATATTGTTGGTAGGCTCAGACACTGTTGAATTGTGTATTCACCAAAAAAATGTATTTGCCTAAAATTGAAAAATGTGACTTTGCCAAGGCTGTTGGAAATTTGCAAGCTGATCCTCTGAACCATATGAACACACAAATATATAAACCTTATCATATAGACACATTTTGTTTTATTTTTCTTTGTTTTATACATACATGCACTTGCGTAGCTCCAGTCTTTCTTGCACCTTTTTGTTGTTGTTTTTTATCTTTAATGAAGCACAAGCCTGTTTCCAATTATTTTTTTTAATGAAATTACAGCCGTACTGTGCTGTTGACAGGCTTGTGCTATTCTAAATCTAAAGATCGTACTTGTTGTTACTCTTGGCTCTAAAGGTAGCCCAACTTTTTCTGAATTAGGACATTCTTCTTGATGATATTAGATTTTCCCAAAAGCTAAACCTTGCACTTTTGGACTTGATGGATCACGGTTTGCCTCAGTTACCACATGCTCTAGCCCGCAACATTATAACACTATCAATAACAAACTCACACACACACACATACTACAGTATACGCAGCAGGTTGAGGAAGAGAGACTTTCAATTTGTCCTTTAGTGAAGATGGAGGGAGCTGGCAGAGGATATACGAGCTGAGGTCCAAAGCAGGGCCACACCAGCGCTGGCACAGAGCCCGACGATGTGCCCTGTAGCCTGGGTCAGCACAGATCCATCTCTGCCTGTCCCCCTGGAGCTCTGGAGCATGGCCACGGAGCCAACATGACAGAGTTCCCCCTCTGCACTGAGCTACAGCCACGGAGCAGAGGCCATGTGAAGAGGGACCGAAGGACTGGGGTGCAAGGGAATGTGTGGAAAACATAATCAAGATAAACTTTATTTTCATTCATAACAGCACTAAGAAAATGCAGGGCAGAATAAGATTGCATTAGTTCAATATATGAGAACAATTATAAGTGTCTCTGCATAAAAAGACTGTAAAAGGCAATAGTTAGTAAATTAAATAACATATAAATTCTGGAGACAACACCAAAGGCTTATTCAAGTACAGACCCATTTTGCAAAACGGGAATGTGTCTGAATGAACAAAATATGTTTTATACTTATTATTTAGTTGCTGATGGTAAATGGTCACATTTTTAGATGGTGCTTTTCTACCTTCAGGCACTGTATATATCAAGGAACCACTCACTCATTCACACACACATTCATACACCAGTGTTCACAGACACTGGAGGCAAGGGAGGTTATGTGTCTTGCCCAAGGATACAACAGCAGTATTCATTTGTGGGAGCCAGTGATGTTTCAGTGGACAAATACTCTACCAACTGAACTACTACTGACTCTCCAGTACTAGTTTTGTATCATTTCACTGCACATTTTAACATTTGTACAGTGAGGAAAATGAACAAAAAAACAATCAGATCGTTTATTCTTCTGTTAGTATTCTTAATTAGCCATTTCCTAATTCATTCTGAGGGTAACAACCTCTTATTATATTATATATCACCAAAGTAAAAGAGCATTAGCAGTATTATGTTAGACACAAACGTCCACAGTTATATGAATATACATAAATACATGTACTTTAATGAATGGTTTCATGAATGGTTTCCTTCCTTCAGGTACTTGGTGCTAGAACACGTATCAGGAGGGGAGCTTTTTGACTACCTGGTGAAGAAAGGCAGACTGACACCCAAAGAAGCCAGGAAGTTCTTCAGACAGATCATGTCCGCTCTCGACTTCTGCCACAGTCACTCCATATGGTGAGTGTTTGCATTTCACAAGTCTATGGTTTAAATGGGAGAGATTTCAGATAATTTAATCTAAGAATACGCACTGAAAAATACCTTATATGTGCAAGTTACCCATTAGGATACAATATTACATTATTAATATTTAGGATAAAAAAATCCTGGAGAATTCCGTTGTGTTTTGCAAGATCTGTTTCCTGTAGTTATGATTTTAAGGCTGTCAGAGATTCAATATTATGTTTTGGGTTTTTTTTCTTCTTTTTTCGTGCCAAATTACTGCACCCAGAGAGTGTGGTTTAGTTGTCACAGAACATTGAACCAATAATGAGCTCCCATACAAAGAAAATGATTCAAATTCTCCCCTGATGTGAAACTACAATATGAATTTCAATTAGTTTATTAATAGCTTTGGAGCGCAATTTTGTTTTTCAAACCACTGATTTGACGTTGATTTAAAAACGTGGCTTTGTATGATTTTTCTTCTCTTTCCAATACATGTTTTGAGGGAAAAAAAAAAAAATACGGTGAAGGACAGCAAATAGTGTGTGGATCGATTCCTACCACAACAGATGTCGATGGAATGAAATATTCAACAAAGCATTCAAAAAGTGTTATATAAATGGTATGCATTATCATCACTTATGACCTGGGGCTCTACTTCATCTCAGTAAATAAATCTGCATACCTAAGACCAGTCCCGGGCATGTCCCACCAGGAGGAGACCCTGGGGAAGACCCAGGACACGCTGGAGGGACTATGTCTCTCGGCTGGCCTGGGAACGCCTTGAGGTCCTACTGGAGGAGCTGGAGGACATGTCTGGGGTGGGAGAAGTCTGGGAGTCCCTGCTTAGACTGCTGCCCCTGCAACCCGGCCCCGGATAAGCGGAAGAAAATGGATGGATGGACCTAAGACCAGGCCCGTTGACAGAACTTTGCGTCCCCGGGTTACAAAACCTCACATGGGCACCCCCCCCTTTAATTTAAATGAAGAGGAAGATGGTCCAATTCTGGGCCCCTAAGCCCCTGGAGCCCTGGACAACAGACCCCTTTTGTCCTCCTCTGTCGACTCCCCTGCCTACGACTTTATAGTTTTGAACAAAATTCTAAAAACAGATCATCAGCAAATCAACATTTCATTAAAATGCATGTAGAATTCATATCAACATGTTGACGATGTTTTGTTTTATTTATACTGCTGGGCATTATTTTGAGTGGTGTTTCAAATGGGTCCCTGTGCTGTGACTAATTTGACGCGTAACACTGCAATATTTTGGCTTTGGGGGGTAATTCCACTGTTTACCAGCTCACAGGCCGGAGGCAATCATCTCCTTCAGAAATCACGGCGTCTTTGGAGACCCATAAGAGAACTCACTTGTTGGGTGTGACTGATTGTAGCGTTCTAAGTCCTATGTGTCATATATTAGCCTTCAGGGAGAGTGGGAGACTTTAGTGAACATTTTGTCATCATATCCAAGTACAGAGGGGTGGAGAGGTGCTGTTTACTTTTGTGAGAAGAGAAATTGATAGACAAGACTGATAAATATGTAATAAATCTCAAAGAAAATGTAGGGATGGTATATATTTTGAACTTTCAAATACTGAATAAATGTGGAAAATAGTGCGTTTTTAAGGGGGAGCGGGTTTGCCTTTCTGCAGATCTGACCAGTAACTTGTTGCGATGGAGTGACCTGCTTGACTCCATGTGGATATATAAGTTTAATGCTATATTGTGGGACATTACAGGCAAAACGGCATGGAGATAAGCAGGCAGACCAAAAAAGCTGAAATAGTAAGTAAGAAAAGCACTGCTGATCACTGAGCTGGAAATTTCTTGACAGTATTTTTACATAAACGATTAGGTTGTATCTGTTAAATTAGTTAGCGTTTTCTCTACAAAAAAAATAAAATAAAATCAATATTCAAACAGAACTACATTGAAATCTTTTTTCGTTTAGCCTTTTTCCAGTTCAGGCCCAGGTCTGCAGGGTTAAGTAATGCCATGTAAGGCAAGGCAGGTTTATTTGTATAACACAATATATAGACAAAGTAATTCAAAGTACTTTACAGAATAAGAAAGGAGAGAGTGCAGAATAAACACCTTTCTGTCATATGGAAGCGTATTATGTTTGTTTTTTTTATGTTCACTCTCAGTTAACGTGACGTCTACAACCCTAAAGTAATCAGTTTAACAGAATCGATCATGTGTCTCCTCTCATACTTAGTCAAAACTTCCCATTTCATGTGGAGGAGGAGAATGATATGTGACAAGGGAGATGAGGCAAACACCAGAAACTGCAGCATAAAGTCAAACTATACATATGAGTGTGTCAATGAAGAGAAGTTGGAGTGAGTGAGAGCTGGGATGTCTACATTCTGTATCCTCTGTTTATATGGATCTTTGTCAAACTGTGCAGAGTCAGTAAAGAGGGATTCTGCAGATGCATGACTCATACAGTGACTGACAGTTCATTGCAGCGCTGGGATGAATTTGAGTTTGGAACACAGTTTTAGGAAGTGGAATAAACATAATATAGTTAGTGTCTTTTTTGTCCAAAGGTTACGATTAAATAAGAAACTGTTATTGGTAAAATTATTGGCGTAATCTTGATCTAGGATTCCCTAACATTGTGAGATAGGGCCATAGAACTCCAGCTATAAAAGGCCAGTCAGTTGTTTTGGTGTCATCGTTTGCACGTTTACTTCCTGTTCTTAATGACCATCATTTATTCCATCCATCCATTTCTTCCGCTTATCTGGGGCAGCAGTCTAAGCAGGGCCCACAGATTTCCCTCAGCTCTTCTGGCGTTCCTAGAACAGCCAGAATCATCTAACACAGTATATATTTATTTTTTATCAGGATCATTTATGGTAGAAAATATACACAAAAAAATTTATTATAAAGTGAAGGTCACTGTACATCTTTGTTATTACAGTGGTCTTATAGTGGTTCAGCAAGTTCAGATTTAGGCTTTTCTCTTTCTTTTGGTCTGATATTGATATTGTACGTCATATATAAACATACAACTTTTTTTTTATCATGTTCTAATGCCCCCATCAAATTACCACTATTATCACAACAGTAATTGTCTTGCAAAACATTGTCATAAGCTTTTCTGCACTCCGCTCGCCTCTGCGGCCTCTCTCTTAACCTGTTTCTTTATGACAACAGTAGGGTACTTATTTACAACTAGCATGCACTTCCTTATTATTGGACAATAAAGCATTTTAAACTAGATGCAGACAGCAGGCAGCGGACATATTTTGACGTGTATTGGGGGAAATTTAGTTCAAGTGCATGGAGAAAAAAATTCAGGTACCAGGCCTTGTAGTATATATAACAGTAATGTACAAGTCGTTTTTCTTTCTCAGCACCTTTCTCTGGTTGGAGAGTTTCCTGGTGATAATAAAATACATATACAAAGTATGTACATTTAATATCGCCCACACCCTCTGTGGTGTTGGCTCCAAACACATGGAGAGCACATTTGCATACTGCTGCAGAGGCAATTAAAAGAAACAAATTAAACGGATTCGTCATGCAATGCTTAGGTAAGAGTCGTAATGATGTGATTTGATCTAGCCACTTTGTATTCCCGCACAGTATGTAATATGGAGTAGGCAATTACATTTTGGGCTGTGCTGATTTAATAATATAGCCACTGGGGGTGCACAAAAAGAACAGCTTAGACGCATCTTATTGATTATCTCACGATGAGATTCTTGACTTAATTTAAACAGCTACTTGATGCGCTGAACTTGTAGTAATTGCATATAAATGAAAGAAAAAACTTAGAAGGATGAATGCACTCTGCCAAGAAGATGGTGGTGCAAATAAACATGGACACACAGGCCCCATAGTCCTTGCTTCTCAATCAAAACAGTGATTGACTTTCATGTGGTCAGTATAAGTCCCTATATGTTATCACTTACTAATGCATCCTCAGAGATCTGACCTGAGAATGCATTAAGCATTTACATTGTGTATATAGTATATACATATATAGTACTATAGTATATAGTATACATTACATTTAATATTGAAGCACGTCAACTGGCTGCAGGAGCCATTCCAACTCAAGTTAGCCAATAGTATTTAGGACCATAAAACAGAATAACAATATTATAATAACTATTACTACCTGCTACTACTATCTATTATAACTATTACTAATACTCTTACTAACTATTTGAGCTGAACCAATAGCGTTTACCTGCCAGAACTTGGTAACTGTCTGTAGTGCTTCCTCTGGGCCCAGCATGAAAATCAAAACTTGAAATCAAAACTTTTTTTTAATCTTGTGGTTCACTTGAATAATTAACCTTTGATGGTTTTACCATAACTTACATAAAGCAAGCCAAACAGCTATGTAATCTTTAATTCTGCTCATTCTAATTCAATATAGACCCTCAGTAAAATGCCAGACTCTAATAGTTGGTCTAAATGGAGACATACCTGCTGTATTTGTAGCTGCACTGATTCCTGTGCCGCTTTCTCATAGCTGCAGCCTTCACTCAAACCCTTAACCCGCAACTGTTTGATAAAATGTGATACCTTGTAAGTTTAGCCCCAAAAAGGATTATTTGGGAACCTTTTTGCCCTCCTCCCAACCTCAATTAGGCGTGCTTCGGCAGACAGACACAGCCCTCCTCACCTCTGCTTCATGCCGCACTAATGAAATCCCAGCATCCCTTCAATAAAAGCCCCTATTGCTATAATTTCCTCCATTTTGACTTGTCAAATACAGGGAACCTCTACGCAGCATACTTTTTCTATTTTGTTTTTCATTCAAGTTTAGAATCAAATCCATAAATATCTCTCTCAGAGCTTGTTGGGTGTTTGACAGTCAACAAGGAGAAAACTCAAAATGGGACACTGGCTGTTTATAAGTCAGAGCTTCTCAGTTCACATTGGATGTAGTAGGAAATTGGGTCTTTTTGAGCAGAGAGAAAGGAAAGGGAATATTCGGTGACAAGGGAGATGAGGCAAACCATGGAAACAGTGGGACGAAATCCGTGGCAAGAAAAGGAACTTGTCATTGAAGGAAAAGTAGATGTCTTCATTGTGTTCTCTCGTCACTTATTGATCTAACGTCAAACTGACAATTGTGTGGATGTGATGTTTTGTTTTGATTTTGTGTGAGATTCCGCAGGCCTGTGATTCAGAGCAGGACTGAGTGACAGCTGGAGATAGCTTTGCTCGCTGTTCATTGGACTATTTTAGTGTTTGCAAACAGCATAAGGTTTACATGCTTGTTAAGTGGGAAGAGAAGTCGGCTGCGATGCTTTCAGAGACCAAGTAGGCATCCGAATTCCACTAAAATAAATGTATATTTTCTGTTATTTAGGATGCCATTTGACCATAGACTGTATAAAGAAGTGGACTAAGGGAGTGTGGCATCATCCTTAGTGTCCAGGCTTCAGTCAAATGAAGCTCATTAGGGTGAGCAGTTATAGGGGTGAATTGGAATTACGACCGCGAGTATGATAGCAACCAGAGAGCCAATCTAGGGTAAAGCGGTTGAGGTAACGCCCCTTCCACCGCTAGTTTAGCAGAGAGCGGGTGCTTAGGTACTAGCGGGAGCAACCTTGGGGAAAGAAGGTGCCTAATTTGTCTGTTATTAAAGCTCAGATCTTGATTTATAGACATAATCGAAATAAAAACACCAGGATCATGTAGAGCGGGTTAATATGAACATTTTAAGAGCAAAATGATGAGGCTGACTTTAAGAGCAGAGAGGGATGACAGTTTTCCAATGTAAAAGTGGAGCCAGGAGCAGTGCGCCCATGCTCACTTCCTATTTGGAACGTGGCGGCTGGTGGGTTTGCTATGCCCATTTTTATATACAGTCGATACAACTATGTTCCTAAAAATGCAATAAAACCAGGGACCTGAAGATGAAACACTTTAAATGGTACAGGCCAGCACCGACCTGTCATGAGTTTCAATTTTCTGTTTTATTGATGCCATTTTGAGGACTTTTGACCATTCAAAAGATTTAATATCTTGTTTTGAATGTTCTTATCGTAATTTTCCATCACGTTGAGAGGTTATTTGATTTCATTCACATAGTTTTGCTGCATATTTTGACACGTGAACTGCTTTCTATACAATAGCGTATGTTTTGCCCTTGACCGACCCCCTGAACCTCCTCTCACATACTGCAGAAATAAATCATCTCCCCTTAAGTAAACCATGCTGCCAATAGTATCGGATTCGTCTCAAATAGACTGCATTGTGCACTGTGCTCCGTTCTCATGTCCTCAGCAGCTCTATTGACCAATCGTGTGTTTCTAAAGCCACAGTGACACTTGAATCTGGTCTCAGTGTGTGGTCATTTAAAACAGTGGTGACACCTAACACACCCACTCCACCCTCCCTCTTGCATATTAGTTCATCACGCTTTGACATGTACACGCACACACCTCCATGAGACACACGCTGCAATCGATAAGCACTATACCAGCCCACGACCTTTGACATCTTCACTTTACCATCTCATGTTTAATACAGTATGCCAAAGAGTGGGCGCTAGATAAACATAATCTTTCACAGCGAGTTGCTTTAAAGCTCCTTCAAACATGCACCGACACACAATGGCGATCACACATCCTCCCATTTCGACACATAAGTTGCGTATTATGGAAACCACCCACACGCATAGCGGATAACACCTGGTCTGAAAGTCACATTACTCCCACACACTCGAATCATCGCCTCTGGTTCACGCGGATCCTCCTTCCAGCTCTTAGTAGGTCGCTGGTGCATTGCTATTAGGGTCTTAGGCGTCACATTAGCTTCAATACTACTAAACCTATTCCTCTTGTATTTATAGCTGCCATGGATGCAAGCAAAATTAATTCTTGAGAACATTTGCCCATAAATGATTTCTTTATTATGTGGATATTGTTTCGATGTTTAGTGTTATTTTACAAGGCTATCACTGCTAGAGTTTCTCAAATTGTATAGAATTTCAAAGATTTTTTTTTTTGAACTGCAAATTCTGAAATTCATTATTTAGATGTTTGTTATCAACATCCAGCATCCAGAATATAATAAAACTGTACTATTTAAACCAATGGCCCTCAAAGTGGAGTTAGTGGGCCATGTGTTGGGGCGGTGATATCATTACATAAATGCTACAGTTTCTTATGATACACAAACCCAATTTTTTAAATTTATTTATTTATTTATTTATTTTAATGGAAACAACTACACTAATAAAATAATCATGAGCAATTAATATTTTATGCAGGTTTGGTTTTATACATGGTTTAAAGCTCTAAATGTTATTGTGATGCCATCCTGAGGATCAGTGGGGGGTTCTTGGGATATTTTCATCCCTGCCCTAAAAAGCTTTGAGAATCCCTCATTTAGACAGTATTTTGCTGCAATGAAGAGTCAATTAAAACAAAAATGTTATTGAATATATATTGACATTTTTTAGTTCTTAGTTATCCCTGCATCTATATCAAATTAGCTAATCTATTGCTAACTGACTAATCTTGGCTGAATGCTTTTTTGTATTTATAATGATGATAATGATGATAATGTTAATAATGATGATAATAATAATAATAATAATAATAATAATAATAATAATAATAATAAATAATATTATATAATAATAATTATTATTATTATTTTATTATTATTATTATTATTATTATTATTATTATTATTATTATTATTATTATTTATTATTTTATTATTGCAATTTTTTATGCAATGTGCCATTGATTTCTTTCAATGATCACCATAGTCAGAGAAGAACTATAGCTATTCCACTTATGTCTCAAATCTGGTATATAAGTCATACATTATTGCACCATTTTGCTCCATCCATTATGCATATTCTCAATTTACAGTGACTTATATCCCCTGGAGTGGAAATGTCCTATTTTATTCCATTCTTGTAGTTTTTGATGCTTCCCTTTTCCCTGCTCCGGTGGTTATAGCATTGAATGAATAAGGGCCAATGATTTCAAAGGGAATGTTCAGATGGAAATTGGATGGGGAGAAAAATGACAACCCAGAGAAGGAACACAACTCTCAGTGTGGGTTGGTTTATGGAGCTGATTTAAAGCTACGGCCAAATGGGAGTACAAGGAAAATCCCACCAGACAAATGGCATCGGTGACTGTAACATGAAAGTAAATGGGTTGTATTATTAAGGTGGCAGTGATGACAGTTTGGCAGTGAGCAAAAATGACAAGTTGCTGGTAAGTCTGGCCCACGTTTTCCAAATCAGTGTGTCGAAGTAGATGCATATTCAAAGCCAATGGTCTGTGTATTTCAGATAACTTAACTTTCCAAGCATGTTTTCCCTCCCTGCCACTCCGGAGCCTCCCTGACAGCCTGTCTGTTTACATTGCCTTGAAGGTCCACTGCTCATCCCATCTTTCCCCAGTCCAGTTCTGGTGGATTAAGAGCTAAATACACACATATTGGCACAACTCATGTATTTATTTATTTCATTTTCTTTTTAGACCAGGTTATTGAATGAGTAACCCTACGCTTTAGTCACTGCATTACACAGATCATGTATTGTTATTACAAACGTCCCACCTGACACATGTAGTTGTCTACTGTTTTCATGTTCAGGATGGAATTGTAAATATGCACTTCATGTTGTAAATATTGATGTTTACAAAATTAAGAAAAAAAAAAGATGTAATAGAATGAGTAAAAGAACTGTGCAGAATAGATATAACAAAAAAATGCAGAAATTTCATATTTTTTGACAATTGCAAGCAGTATCACAAACTTTTTTATGGTTTAATATAGAAAAAAGGAAAAAAAAACTGAACTACAGTTACATCTGCAATTGTACTCCCAGAATATGTACTTGTCCCACAATTGGGAAATTGCAGTGTTGCAACACAAAATGACAGCAGAAGAATAGTAATATGCTATTAAAGTCAAGATAAATTGAACTTAAATGTAATTGTTTTAGAATATAAACATACTAGACATAAAATGATCACACAAAGGCTACAAAACTATGTACAATACCTCAACTTTGATTCCCTTAAAATAAATGACATTTTAAAAAAAGATATACATACAGTTATACAGTTTTATACAGCACAGAGCTTTAATTCCAAATTGTCTCACACACCAATGACCTGCTCCAAGCCATACTTAAAAGTGCAAGACTGTAAAAAGGCAAACTATAGTGATAATGATTGCAATATCTCCCTCACCCCCCTCGGCTCCTAAAACAGTGGCTCTGGGGAAAGTACCATTTACTCCACAGTTACAAGGCAGCATGTCCTCTTTTGCTAATGCGATAGAATATTGGCCTTTAGGTATTACATTGAAAGTGCTTGCTAGCTGTCTAATTGGGTCAAAAGAAGCCTTGAAAACTTTGGGAGCGTTAGGGAAGCATAAAAATGAAAGGGACGTGCCACTAGCTAAAAGGGTGTGTTTATAGCTGGTTTTGTGAAGATTCTCTCTCTCCAGTGAATAATAATGATGCAGAAAGAGCATTTGTGTTTTGTAAAAATGGAAGAGATAAATATGCTTCCAGACGCACTCAGGCCATTAGCGTCATGTTCAAGTGTTCTGAGACAAGTCAGCTTTGGGTAATTAGTGCGAAACTGATGTGATGTGTGTCTGTGGTCATTTATATCCATAATGAATAGGCTTTATATAGATGGATTTATAGTGGACCAATTTGGCTGCTTGCCTTGCTTCTGTTACAGTATAGAGAGTGCTGCACAATGTAACGCAATCATGTCAATTTGAGTTACTGCAATTACCAAAGCCAATTATTTAAACAATAGAACGTCCTCTGCAAAGACCAAAATGTCCTGTATTTCTGTTTCTATCTTGTTATACTTTAAGTTTCGACCTTTCAAAAACAATCTATGTATTAGTTTATCAGTTCATATTTCAGACTGTTTATAGTGTGCTCTCTGAATAGTATTCTACTTTTTAAACATCCATTCATCCATCCATTTTCTTCCACTTATCTGGTGCTGGGTCACAGGGGCAGCAGTCTAAGCAAGGACTCCCAGACTTCCCTCACCCCAGACACGTCCTCCAGCTCCTCCAAGGCCACCCCAAGGCATTCCCAGGCCAGCCGAGAGACCCTCCAGCGTGTCCTGGGTCTTCCCCGGGGCCTCCTCCCGGTGGGACATGCCTGGAACACCTCCTTAGGGAGGCGTCCAGGAGGCATCCTGAACAGATGCCTGAGTCACCTCAGCTGGCTCCTCTTGACGTGACGGAGCAGCGGCTCTACTCGGAGCTCCTCTCGTGTGACTGAGCTCCTCACCCTATCTCTGAGGCAGCGCTCAGCTACCCTGTGGAGAAAACCCATTTCGGCCGCTTGTATCTGGTCGTTACCCAGAGCTCATGACCATAGGTGAGGGTAGGAACGCAGATTGACCGGTAAATCAAGAGCTTTGCCTTTCGACTCAGCTCCTCTTTCTTATATAAAAAGACACATACAGTTTTTTTCCTCACTGTCTGACATGAAATCAGACTAAACTTAAGAAAGTGATGAAAAATTGTCTCCCATTATTCTGGGATATTGCAAATAAAAATGATTTTGATCATCCTAACTGACCTAAAGGAGTTAGGTTTTGTTTTTTATGTAATGATGTAAACTTTTAATTTCAACTGTTTATGGATAAACACATTACTGTGCATCTGATACAATAATACAAAAAACAACAATACATAGTATTTATTTTGTCATGTCCAAAGTAAATTTAAAAATGGATCACTTTAGACGTATATACTGTGTGAACGTCTTTGTTCTAAGCAGCTGCCCTGTTACAAGGTTACAGCACATATCAGTGTGGAGCGTGTAAGTGATCACAGGCAATTAAAGAGCGTTGTGGTGTTGGATTGCCAGAATCATGTCTAACAGCCCCTCTGGGTGTACACACACATAGATGCTGTAAATTACACACAATGACACCCTAAGGACAGTGCGCCGTGAAAACAGCCCTGTGCCACGGGAAATGAAGAAGAATATTTATATGATTAATGATCATTGTTTAGATATACATATGGTGTATCAATAAACCTAGAGATTATTTAAGTTAGTTTCAATTAAAAATGTGTTTAAAAATGTGGTATGGTTAAAATAAAAAATAAAAAACTATAATCCTGACTGACGTTACTTTTTTCAACTGTATTAGGTCTACAGTATCTTTCATTTTGACTGTGTAGAAGTAGAAGAAGTTTGATATATCATGATCAATAATGAGCCAAATAATCGTGAGTAATTTGTGCTATATGGGAGCGCAGCCCTAACAACACGGTCATAAAGTTGTTTCACTGCTGTCATCATGGACAATTTTCATAAGACTGATAAATTGTATTAATTTATATAACTATTTATACAACTATTTTGAAGTAGCTGAAAGGTCTAATATAAATGTTACCTGACATTATGAGTTTTAATAGTAAGCAGTAGCAGTGTGGTTTGTTATATGTGGTTGTTTGAGTTTTTAACGTTAATTCATCCTCAGCAGACTCACATTATTCAGTTGTTCAAAATGCTTTCACCATGCATCATGTCAACTTTATAGCTTGCCTTTTTAAAAACTTTATTTCTATTTCCTTAACTCCTCGTGGCAGTAGATGCAGTCCTTACGCCCTGTTTGTATTTAGTAGTATGAGGGGTATGGCTTGTTAATGTATTTAAAATGCAGGTATATTGTATTAGCAACTCCCAAGGTCAAAATAAGTCTGCTGTGTACTGTCTGCATCTTATTATAAAGCTTTTTTGTATATAATGATAAAGTGTGCATTAGCATGCTAGTTGTTAATAGCTTGACTGTGACGTAAACTCTGCTCTGGTTTCTGAGAGTTGTGAAAATCACTTTTAAGCTCATCATGTGAATAACTAGAATGTTCAAAATACAAAAGCATAAGTGAGGAATAACTTTGGACCACTGCAAAACAGTTTTAAATGAACTAGTTCTGTTTTTCATGTTTTTAAGCCTGATGGGGATCCTTAAATAAACAAATAAACACATAAATGTGTATTTTTAAAATCTTGAATAATACATGTATAGGACCTAGCATGTTTGTGTGGATGTAGCGTTTGCTCGGTGCTGCTGCTGACTGGCGGTGACAGGCCTGCAGCGCGGTGACATATGTGCGCACACACAGATATTCCCATTGCAGAGCCTGCTGTGTGTGCAAGATTACAGGAGCTCCGTGCACCCTAATGTGTCAGGCAGAGACACTTTAATGTCCCATTATGGATACGGGGCTCCTGACAGCCAATAAAACATCCACATGTAATTTGTCCTGTTGATGTTGCAGCAGATAAACAGCCCATGGACCCTTTTCCCCCTTTTGTGAACCCACGTTTGGAAATTTCCCTGTAGCCTTTCTAAGCTTTCCATGTGATTATGCAGAGTGTTTGTCATGTTTACGCCTCTTAAAGATAATAACAGAGTGCCGTTTGTTATACTCAATATCGGTATTATCGTCATGCATTTATGATTTGTCTTGTGGGTTGCCGTCAAGACGTCTTATGCCGTAGGTCCAGTATTATGTATTATGTGAAAAATATGGCCTTGATTTTTCATGTCTTATATCTTTAGACAAAACCACGTCAAGTTTGTTCATTTAAAAATAAATATGGCCTCAGATTGCTGAACTACATTATAACAAGGTTCAAGAAAAAATAAAATAGCATAACATAACACAGACCCTTTAATAAATGAAAGTTGCTTTAAATTTGGTGCAATATTACATAACAATACAATGACTGGGGACTATGGGACTATGTACAAGACCATTAATTAAAGAAACATTGAAGATTCTTTGTAGCAGATCCATCTGCAATGCCTGAGACATACAAAACTCTATGCACTATTCCCTCTGTGCCCTATGTGTCCTACTCCCTGTGTGTCCAACTCCCTGTGTGCCCTACTCCCTCTGTGTCCTACTCCCTGTGTGCCCTATTCCCTCTGTGCCTTTCTCCCTCTGTGCCCTTAATCAGATATGAGTTAGTTGTTATAAGTTGTTTTTCCTACATTTGTTGGCACTTCATATTGGCACTTCTGTGTTGTTAAAAAAAAATATTTTCTTAATCCTGCACTTATCTTTTTGAAGTCTTTGCATAGCTTTAAATATGTTGGTTGTGTGCTTCATTCAAAGTAAACTTCCTTCCCAAAGGACACAGCAATGCCAATCACAAAAATAAAACCATTAACATTTCTACCAAGTGAGCGTCTAACTCAGAAATGATACAAAGTTTTATTGCCATTGTCGGTGAACAAAATCCACAATATAATCAAATATAAAACGATCAAATAAAAGGCATGCATAAAATAAGGCATTAAAAATAAAAACGTGTCTCCCACTGGAAAGCAAACTTTTTTTTTTTTTTTTTTTTTTTTTTTTTTTGTCATAAACAGTAATAACATGTCTCTTGTTTGAAAACCACAATGATACAGTACATGCTATGAGAAGATGACCCCAGCTGTTTGTCAGCTCATGACTCATGTGTAAAGAAGAAAGCTGCACAGATATCTGCAGATAAACTGTAAACCAGTGACTCATCCAGCAAACAGCAGGACCAGACACAATGGTTTTGTCACAGGCAGAGAATGGTTTGATTACAGGAGGCTAAAGGGTTTGGACACTGGGTAGTGGGCGGTTGTTGTTAAGGTGGACTTTATTGTAAGGAAATGTGTAGTTTGTTGTTTTTTTTGTTGTTGTTTTTTTTTCCCAAATCTTCAAACATACAGTTTTTTACTTGATCGTCACAATGCCCTTTGAAAACGCATAAACAGCCAGTAAAAAGTTTGGACACACTTTCTTATTCAGTGTTTTTTTTGTTTTTCCTTTTTTTTTATGTTTACTACTTTCTACATTTTATATACATTTGGAAGACATCAGATATTTAAAATAATATGTATGGAATTATATAGCAAAGAAAAAAATGTATTAACTCAACAAAATATATAAATTTTTCAATATTTTATATCCAAATGCCCATCGTTGCCACTCTTTGCTTTGTTGACAGCAGTGTAAACCCTTGGCTTTTTCTCAATGACCATCATGTCAGAAATGGTTTTCACGTCACTGTTTCGCTTTATCAGGGTCAGGGATTCGAAATAGACAAAGCAGTGATTAAAGCAAAAAGTGTTTTTAAAAAAAAAATCAAGTTAAAAAACAAGTTTTGGATTATTTTGAGTTTATATTTTGTTTGCTACATTTCTTATATGTCCATTCATAGTTTTGATGTTTTTTTTGAGAATCTACAGTGTAAAGAATCATGGAAATAAAGAAGAAACACAACATTTTAACTGGTACTGTAGGTTTGAAATGCAACATTGAACTAACATATACAGTATCTCTTACCACTTTCCACTCCAAGGAAATAAAATGATACTTAAATGTGCATGATATAACTTTTCAGATGGAGACTCTGCTACCTGCTCGTCTCCAAGGAGATGTCTGGAATATTTCACAGGGCGCCTTTAAATGTATCCAACATTCATTTATTTAACCATGTTTTTTTTTCATTATAAAATTCTTAATTTGACCAAGTGACGTCACTGGCTTGTCTTCTGGAAGAGAGATAAGTCGTACTCCATTCAGGCAAAATATTAACATCTCCATGGAGACAGGAACCCCCCCTCCAGAAAGGTTACATCGTGCACCTTTAAGATATGTATAACATTTTCTCTCTGTAAATGCATTTATCATTTTTATAATTATGTTCTTCACAAACTGTGCAGTGCTTTCCCAATCCCCCTGATAATGCCATATCAGCTCTACACTTAAGTTGAACCTAAGTGTTTACACCTAAGTTGAACCTAAGATCACAGTGAATCACCAGTCTTTTATCAATGCCCTCCCACCAGAACAATTGGTTAAACAACTGCCTGATCCTCTGACAGCATTCCCAAATGTTAGCTTGTGCGAGCAGATAAGGGCTTTTGCCTTGGGGTAACCTGTTTTAGATGCTATCTCTGTTTTATTTCAATTATGGCCGTGATCACAGGAGCTCTCTTGGTGTGATAACAAAGCATCTGACAGCTTATCCCTGCGGACCGGGCTCCATCTGATGTCATCCGAGGTTAAACGTCCACACTGATGAGGCACTGCTCAAAGCCCAACTGCGCTGGCTTTGTACGGTTAGGCTAAAGAGAAGATTAAAGAGGGCTTTGTGACGTGTTGGCTGCTTTCTCTGATTACAAAAGGGTTGAGTGTAACTGTACGACAGTGTTAAGTGTCTATTTTTCACTGTACTGTTTGATACCGTCTGTTACCGGAAGTGTGAAAAGCAGCAAGTGCTCTAAATTCAATTTGCTGTCATTAAAGGGGACATTTTAGGCTTTCGTGATGTTGAAGTTTGATTGATATAGGCAAGTTTGAGTTATCCTGTATTATCCTGCAGTCAAAGCTTGTGCTCTGAAAATGTAGGTTTACATCTACCCCCTGTTCACATCTACCCCATGTGCTTACTGCCAATTATTACAAAAATAAGGGACATACACCAGCAATAAAAACAGTGGAAATCTACTGCTTGTCAATCAATACGGAAGTCAGTGGACCCATTTCTATGTCTGATTTTTAGATCAAGATAGCAGTTTATGATTAACAAAATATAAAATGAGTGCCCTTATAGAAATGTATACTTTGCATTTGATCCATACTTCAGTGCCACTGGGGACCCATATTGAGCTAGGTTTGGTCAGGGCTACCTCAGGGGAAGTATAGCCTATGGTCATATGGTAAATGGTCACATTTATATACAGTATAGGGCTTTTCCACCTTCAAGGCACTCAAAGCGCTTTACATTAAGGAACCATTCATCCATTCACACACACACACTCATACTGTGTGCGTAACGGGTGGGTTAAGTGTCTTGCCAAAGAACACCACAACAGTATTCATCTGTGGAAGCTGGACTCACACCACCAACCTGTGTTTCAGTGGATCTGACCTCTGAAACCAATGATGTTTATGTCGAGAGCTGGATTTGATCTGCCAACCTTTGGATCAGTGGGCAAACAAGATACAAACAGAGCTATTATTTGGTAAAACAAAAAATAAAATTAAATCTAATAATAAGTATCCTCTCAAAATTCTACAATTAACACAAAATTGTATCTATTTATTTGACCTAACCTGTACTCCACCACTCCAGTGACCATCAGATAAAGCGGCACACAGTTTGACACCAGTCTCAGCTCCTGCTAGTGTGACTGCTAACCCTGATACAGCTGTTATATACATGATAGGATAAAGACCACCCCCCTCTGCACCTTTAAAGGCGGGACACGGTGCCGGCTGGATACTGGTGCCCCTCGCTGTGTTTGCTGGTAATGAGTGGCAGCTAATGAACACTAGCTCACCCTCCACGGGCCCTGAGCTATGCTGTTCGCTGGTGGCTACATGTCTGGCAGATGAGAGGAAGGAAACCATAGAGGGGCAAGAGGGGGTGACCATGGGGGGTTGTCACTCCTCATACAGCAGGCGATTAAGTTGGGAGGCCCTTGTTTAAGCACAGGCAGACCAAAGAGAAGTGGCACAGGTGCTACAGTATTCATATGGTGTGTGGAATTTAAATCATGTCAGTGTTTTTAGATCAATGACATAGCTACAATCAGGTCCGTCAACAGAAATTCGGGGGCCTGGGGCAAGAAAGCTTACACGGGCCCTCCTCTAATTTAAATTAATAAGCAAAGGTTTCCATTTCTGGGCCCCTAAGACCCTGGGGCTCGAGACAACAGACCGTTTTGTACCCCCGTCGACTCCCCTGGCTACAACAACCACATCTAGTTAGCATAAGAAAGTCATGCTTTTTTCATTTACGATTTTACTTAAAGTTACTAAAGGAAACTCAAATATATAACATCCCACACACTAGTGCAACCAAATGTGCAACCAAATGTGCAACCAAATGTGCAACCAAATGTGAATTCATCTGTAAGGCAACATCATCAGTAGTTGTCAATACATTTTTGTATTGGGGCCACGTGTTAAGGCAGGTGTTTACTAGCTTTTAGTTAAAACCTTTAATCTTTCATCATTACATTCGAGATGCAGACAGGGTGCCAACTTCTCATAGTTTGAAACATGTGTAACATTAAATATTACTTTTCTCTTTTATCTACTTCAAATAAGGAATTTTCAAGCCTACTCTAAATCAATAACTTCACTGAATTGAATTATTGAGGCTCCATTAAACTTCTACTGTGAATGGAGCTGCAATTTACAGAACTTCCAGCATAAAGAATCTCTCACAGTGTCCTATTCTTGGGTTTCAGGTGACAACACAACACTCTATAGACCAATAATATTTCATTCAGATGGGGGGGAGGCAGGAAAAAAAAAAAAATTGTTAAACTGCAGGTTGTTGTTGTTATAATACAGATCAATTCTTGGGTCTTGTCAGTACTGGAGATCATCAGGTTCAACATTTGTACACTTATTTTTTGAATATTGCAAAGTACAATTTTATCAATAGGAAGAACTAACTCTTGTCCCCCATCTGGGAGTATGACATCATCACAATCTAAAATCTAAAAAACAGTAATAGTCCACACTCTTCTTCGTTCTTCCCTCTAATGCACATTGGATTGTTTACACAGGTTTTTGTCAGCTCAATGCTAACAGAACATGAAGCAGTCTGAGAGAACCTGGGGTCAGGCTCTGCTCTGTGGGTTGTTAACATCTTGTATCTCTGTTTTGCAGCCACCGGGACCTGAAACCAGAAAACCTGTTGCTAGATGAAAAGAACAACATCAGGATAGCAGACTTTGGCATGGCGTCCCTTCAGGTTGGAGACAGTCTCTTGGAAACCAGCTGCGGGTAAGTGATCATGCAATCTTCTGCGGCATGTTTGCCCATAAGGAACAAAAGAAGTGCACATTTAAAGCTAAAATATGATGTTTTCTTTGAGTTAAGATCTCAGGCCCAATGGCAGGTGTCGTGAAAGTTAGTATTTGGAATAAGGAGTGCGTGGTGTCCAGTGTGTGATATAAGGCTGGGAGCAGGGCCAGGGCATGGGCACACATCACTGTCCTCTCTCCTGGTGCCCGCTTTTATGATCTGCCGCAACTCACGGCCACTCCTAAACCATTCTGCAATGTGTGGAGTAGATTTACTCACAGCTGCAGCCGCTTTGAAAGTCTGTTTATTACAAAATGCCATTATTTAATTTAAAACAACACTCTATTTTTTTTTTTTTTTTTACTCCGTCATAATGACTGACTGAGGGACCAAAGAGACAGAACAGAGTTTATTAGTAGATATAGAAAATTGAATGAAGGTAGTCATAACAGACAGTTGGGAGCAGTGTTGTAGGCAGTAGTCCTGGAGCGGGTCGTGGGTCGCAGGGTCAAAGGCTGGGGTGTTCATACCGGACATGGAGAGCTGAGTCAGAGACGGAGGTGCAGGGTAGTTCCAAGGAGTGGAATCACGGTGGATAGAGGAGCAAGTACACCGGAGCATGACATGAAGATGACAAGAGGATCTGGCCCTGAGTCTCAGGTCCTGGCTCAGTTTATCCTCCCCAGGTGCAGCTGGTTGTAGATTAGGTGCGGGAGTGCACGGGAGAAGCCCAAATCTCCGCCCAGCTCCAGGCTCAAATACAGAAGGGAGGGGGGGAAATAGTGCAAAACACACAAAAAACTCCAAATCCTGACACTCTCATCTTTACTAAGACTGACATAAGGGAAATCTTCAAATGTTATGTGTAACATGGTAAAATGCTAATTTGGTGTTAAATCAATCAAATTTGCAAAATGATTTCTATTCGAAATGACAAAAACATTCTTTTACCTCAGATTTATGTTTGTCTTGTTTACACTTATTTAACAGTTATACTTTTTTAAACCTTGGCAAAACCAGACGCAAACAAACACCAAAGCCATACAAAGAAAACTATGCTCAGTCTAAGCAGAAATAACACAGCAGGGTGAAATGATAATTAAGCATGGGCTAAAACAAGTTCTATCAAAGAACACTAAACCCTATTTCAAACTGTGAAAATGAAACGTCTGAGCTGTAGACCAGCAGCAGCAGTGACACCTGTAGCTCATTCACACGCTCATCACCACCAGCAGATTTACATGTTGACATCTGTCACTGTTCTGGCCTGATTCCCTAGAGATTACTCCTCTGAATCAGTGCTTTTAAATTAGAGATTGAATACACTCTCTTAGCTTAGTTCCTCTGACCTTACAGTCCCTTTGTCCGGAGCCTGTGTGTTTGTCTCTCCATCTCCCTCCGCACACAGTATGATGCACTGTCACCCTCATATAATCTGTGGTCATCTGTGCGTTGGTAAGAAGAATACAGAACACAAGACAAATATCATTATTGTTTTAAAAAAGTTAATCTTCATCATGTTTTTAGTCCTTATACCCTCTACTGGCAGCAGTGGCTCTTTTATTCAAGACTTGAGTTGGTATTGTCTAAAGAACATATAGTGTTGTAGAATAAATTGCAGTAGCCTGAGAGTTGAAGAGAATAGACATGCGACTGGAGCTCTAACGCAGGAGAAGTTTATCTACCATAGTTTATTTAGCTAATTTATTTAATGAGACAGGGACAGTGCACAATATGCATTAACCTGAACAGGAGAGATGCCTTGTACCAGGCTGTAGTAGTGGTGCTAATTTTCTCCTGCAGTCCCTCGGCAGGCTGATGTTAAAGTTCATCAGTGTAGGACCTGGGACCTGGAGACATGATCCTTTCAGACATTGTGATCGTATTATCCATTCCAGTCTAGGGCAGTCCAGTCTGGCTATGCTTCCATTGTAGGGAGTATTATATCTCTGATGATGTAGGCTGAGATGCCAAAGACTGAGCTGCAGTGAGTGCTCTCATTACAGCACATAAATTGAATTACTTACTGAAATAATTAATGTATCAATATGTACTAAGTATTTTTCTATTACTGGTGTTTATATTGCTCAAAAATATCTTGAAAAACATGCATACTTACTGTAACTGGCACTTAATGTGACTGGCACTCCCCTATCCACAGATCTGACTTGGTTTCTCCATTGAGCTAGACAAGTTTAATGTCATACTGTGGAAAATTCCTGGCAACTCAATTGCAGCCCTATGGAGACAAACAGGTGGCAGACCCTCCCATCAAACTTATGTAGTGCACTTTTAAACCCAAATTTACATAACTCTGAAGAAGTGGTATTTTCCTCAACTACAACTTGCCAGCTTTTATCCTCCACTTGCACTGTGCTATCTACTCCAGGTGCACTACATTGCTCCCCAGTGCGCTTTTGCTGAAGGCACTTGTTGCAGGTGTAAGATGAGTCGATGCAGTATCTCTATCTCTTTCTATCCATCTCTCTCTATTTCTCTTTTTATTTTTCACCCGTTCAGCTCCGATGTCATGGATCTAATAAAAACATTCACGCCGGAGATGTTTGCGTTCCTAAATGCCAACACTAAATACATATGAACGTGGCTACTGATTATTCATGCTCATGTGGTCATCCCGTATCTAAGTGCACATATGACAGTTTTTAATTAAACACATTTATCTGGTCCTTCCCTGCCACACACCGGGCTGACATAAATGTATTCAGTTTGCCACAGTTAATGGAGCAGAGTGGAGGAGAGATTCGCTCCAGGTATATAGGAGTACTGGGAACCCTAATCATGTGTATTTATTCATATAGACATGGTTATTGACAGATAGAGCCAAATATAAGCACCCATAGCCAGCGCTCCATCTGTCTGTGTCACGGTGGCCCAGCTGTGAGCTCGCCCCTTGCTGTTGTTTGATTAGTTCAGTTGTAATGATTGATGAGAGGAAATTAGCTGGCGTGTGGTGACAAGCTGCGCCAATTTGGGTGAGAAAGACTTGCAGACTTGTGATACATTTTGACCCCTATCCCAAAGGTTGAGTTGTGCAAAGTAGCAGTCCTTGGTAGGGCTGGGCAATTAATCACATTTTAATTGAGAGTGAGATTTAGTACTGGTCTAATTGTTAATGATGCTGTGGTCTTTTTAATCGAGAGGTCAGAGGAGCAGAGAGTTCTGACTTTTAGGGAATAAATTGGGCTGTTTTTCGTGTTAAATGACACTGATTAAAGTCTGTCGAGTTCCTGAAGTCAAAACTGAAAGCTGTTTTCATCTTGATCTTGGAAAGAAAGAATAAAGTTAGATCAAAAATTGAGAACAAATGGGGTCTTTTTGTACCAAAAAGTCTATGTGACGTTGCCAAATCCTGCACGTATCACTGAAAATAAAATTGAAGAATGGGTTTATGCCGGTGGCAGTAAAAACTGGATAGAGCACAATATGGTGTCTTGAAAATAAGTGATTAAAGATTTCACAAATCACTCCAAACACATCGTTGAGAGGGTAAATGAGAAGGGGAAACAACTATAGCTACTTTAAAGCATTGAAAAGTTGATTTTACATAACAGGTCTGCATTAAAGTGTGATCCTAGAGTAAGATGTCTGCCTTGACTTGTCATAACAAAAACATAGACTTGAAATTCTCTAGTTCGCTGAAAGTTCTATTCCCTGATCTACCAATTAAAAAATTATACCAATTGGATCCTCAAGGCTATAAGGTTTATCTTAATAAAATTCCTCAAAGTTAAGCTACTTTCAAGAGTCATTTATTTCTAGTTCCATTTTCATATTTTTAACCATCCCAATGGAACATGCTTGTGCAGTCTTAAATCATACTTAATAAACTGCATGTGTCAGATGTGTGTTCATTTACCCATTCCATTAACCAACTGTGATCAATCATGCGACTTAAATGCCAAGTCTGAAGATGCTGTTTCATTTAGATGGTGCTTCAGCGAGTTCCTCTTGAATCAGGTGGTGTTGAATTCAATCGAAGTCTTTGGGGAGTTTCTGTTCCAACTTCGTTGACAAATTCTTCATTTTTTAGTCAAAGTTGAGATGTATTTAGCTTGGAATCTAACACTAATTAAATGAGTCTCTTCAAACAGCTCAATGCAATCCTTAGATACACAGCTCGGAGTGTTGTAGGTTTAGAAATATTTGTTGATGACTTTGTTGTGCTTCAGATAGTTCCAAAGGGTTCATGTTACAATATTTTCTGATCTATGTTCTGCTATTGTTTCCTCATCAAAAACATATCTGGAGGGTTTTGTTTTTTTTGCTTCATTCAAGCATGTTTAACACAAATCCTGCATATTTACACTGTTTGTTAAATCTGTTCTGATGTCATGCGGCTCCACTGTGTTTTTAAACTCCATACACCTTCACTAGAATCATTTGGATGATAATAATTACTCAAACATGTGTGAATGAAGCAAAACACAACTCCAGGTATGTTTTTCGCGGAGGTAACAACATTATAACATGACTTAAAGGTCACATGAGTCAATTGTGGGTAATATAGGACTTTAAATGAAATACCATAACACAGAATAGAAAAAAAAAAAACAACAGTGAGGATTGAAAAGACAAAGAGCTCAAAAGCAAACACTTAAACACCAAAAACGTTCATTATGATAAAATACACTGAATACGTCTGAATACACCTTCTCACATTTATCTATAGATGCTTTACTGGCCCAAAAAGTAAAGATGATGTATGAGGATGAGTGAACTGTACTCTCCCTGTGATCAGGAGCACTGGTTGAGAGGCTAAATGAGCTTTTGCAAACAGCAGGGCAGGAGACTGATGTGGTGTCGACCCACGCACAACTGTTCCTCAAAAGAGAGCATTTTTCACAGCGGTCATCACCAAGTGCCTCTCTTTGCTTCCTATTTATCTCTCCTATTCGATGTCTGTTGTATGTGGGGTTCTAGAGCAAGTAGCTACAACATTTTCAGCAAATCAGAACAGAAAATTGGGCTGGATCTGAAAATAAAATGATGCCACTTTATAAATCATTCTTATTCTGTTAAAACATATAATGACGTTTGCTGTGTTGTATATACAGTTGGAACCAGAAGCTTGCATACACTTTATGAAAAGACACATGTTTTTTTCCTGTGTGTCTGACATGCAATCAGACTAAACTTTTCCTGTTTTAGGTCAATTAGGATTACCAAAATTATTTCTATTTGCTAAATGCCAGAATGGAGAAGGATGTTTCATTACATTCTCTAAGTCAGAAGTTTACATGTATTTCATTAGTATTTGGTAGCATTGCCTTTAAACTGTATGACTGGGGTCAAACATCTTGGATATTCCATAAGCTTCTCAAAATAGTTGGCAGGAATTCCTTGATGCCATCTATTTTATGAAGTGCACCGGTCCCTCCTGCAGCAAAACAACCCCACAACATGATGCTGCCACCTC
This sequence comes from Periophthalmus modestus, assembly GCA_019594935.1. Classification (NCBI taxonomy): domain Eukaryota; kingdom Metazoa; phylum Chordata; class Actinopteri; order Gobiiformes; family Gobiidae; genus Periophthalmus; species Periophthalmus modestus. The sequence continues at coordinate 29,291,863 of JAIEZT010001390.1, read as the reverse complement.
CGTATTTCACTGGGATGGTGTTCTCAGGCTTGCAAGCTTTTCCCCATTTCCTCCAAACAATCCTCATTACAGCCAAAGTAATGAAAATTTGCCTCATTATTCTGACATTTAGCGAATAGAAGCAATTTTCATAATCCTAATTGACCTTAAACCGGAAAATTTCAGTCTGATTTCATGTGAGACAGTGAGAAAAAACAAAACAAGTGACTTTCTATATAGTGTATGTAAACTTCTGGTTTCAACTGTATGAAAGAAACTTGCAAACATGGTTCAAGGTATAAACTCTGTCTATTTTCATTTCTTCTATAAAGAGTTTAATTGCAAAACATGGATATCTCCATTTTGAAAAATTCCCCAAAAGTACTATACTACAGGTATTATCAATGAATATAATAACTAGTGGAATTTATCAAGGAGGGATGTTATAATATTTTGAAAAAAATGCTATACAAAGAGTAAACTGCAAGCCTCCGATGACTTTTTAAAATGGCACTTATCTGTTTTTTGTTTGTTTTGGCTAATGCATTTGTTATTGCCTTATAATTGTGTTTCAACATGACCCTGACATTAAATCTAATTAGAGAAACTCTTAATAATTCAAATTCAATCTAAACTGCAAATAATTAAATAAAACATAATAACACACTACGTTAGGAATTACGTTAGGAAATGGCACAACAAAATGAACTTTGGGAGAATGCTTATTATTAATATTTCTAACAATTTGAATTTGTGAAACCTTTTTAAATTTGGAACACTCCTTCGCTATTTTGAGGCGATTTAACAAGCACAGTCTCATAGTGGTCTTTTATTGCGATGCTGTTCACTTACTTTGATTCCACACATAGATTAGGTGTCACTTGCAGTTTATTTCCGAGTGCACTGCAGATGTGGCTGACTAATTTAATTTGTAATCCTGATAAATTAGAAAGCTGATCTGTGCTTTCCCTCCATCCGCTAACTTTAGTATCTACACATAATTTGTTTCTAATGATGCAGGATCCGAGTGCAGAGATGAGAAGCCGCCGCCAGCAGCCGTCTCTGGCATCTCGTCCTCTCCGTCCTCACTCATCTGCATAATGCACCGGGACACATGCAATCAGGAGGGGCTTATTTGCACGGGCTCACGCTTGAACTTGCCCTGTTGGTGTGTTTGTTATGGGCTAGTATTTTGACAGGCTCGGGAGAAGAGCGGAGACATCAGGGGTGGTATTCATGAGCACACGAGACAGCCTGAGCTAATGGCCAGCATGTTTACACACCTTAGATAAAGCCTCATTAGTGATACGTATCCCACCATTATGTGAGGTTTAGAGGCAGGGACAGGTGCAGGACCTTCGCACAGGCAAGCGAATCTGCCTCGTGTTTCCTGTCACATGACGTAAGCATCTGGACATCAAGCTTCATTAGATCGTATAAGTCTGTAAAAGTGCCACTCAAACAGGGTGCATAACGAGTTTGCTGGAGTAAGGTCTTTCTTATATCAGAGCTGACTTATACATTATTGTTTGATTGTTAAGACAGATAAATATAAAAAAAAGAAATGTCTGTATTCAGGTTTTAACTGGTAATGCAGTGTTTGTCTTTCTTTGTGCTTTGTGAATGCTTTACATAGTGTAGTTATTATAAAGTATTATCCAGTATTTAAATAAATCCAGAAGATAAAAATGTCTCACTTTTTAAGCTGGAGAACCTGATTTTCAAACAGTGAAAGGAGGAAATAAGTATTTAACAGTGGTGGATGAAGTAGTTTAGCTTAGTTTATTGGTTTATTTTAACAAGAACCACATGCAAACACATTAATCTCATGAAAGAAGAGATGATTTACACCATACTTAGCTAAAGCTTGTTTCTTTCTGTAGTCCAAACAATTAAAATACACCCAAGTATTCATCCATTTACAATCAAACCATGCATTCTCCCATTCTTTCATTTAAAAATATTACATTGCACATTTCCACATTTAAAAGTACTCAAATATATGTCAGAAACACCATATAAGCTACCAATACCAGATCAGAGGAAGAAGTTTGTTTCTTGTTAAAGTACAGATACTGAGGTAAAAAGTTACTTAAGCAAAAGTATCACATGAAAAAATCTACTTAAGTCAGAGTATTTAAGTATTTCTTTAAAAATATATTGTAAACATATAAAAAGTAAAAGTATTTCACACAAGTGTTGTTAATTGGTTAAAGTGTTAAATGTAGTGATATTGATTAAAAGTTATACATATTTTGGTCAAACAGCAGCAATACAAATCAAGTTCTTAAATTTTATTATGAATTTTGTGTATTAACTTTTGCTCCAGGATGTTACCACGAACACGGTAAAAATAACACCACAAATCATATGAAAAGTACTTTTTACTTTTCAGTCCTGTCCAAAAATGTGGCAGAGTAGCAAGTACAGATACTGCTCACAAATATAATGGAGTAAAAGTAAGAAGTATCCGCTGGAAAATTTACTTAAGTACATATGCCTAAAAATTCTACTTACTTACTTACTACTTTTACTTTGTTACCTTCAACTACCACAACTCTAACTTACTCCTGTAGCTTTCACAAAATCTTGGACATATCCTGCCTGGCCAACACATGTTCCTCTAAAACATAACAAAGTACTGCTCAATTGGTGAAGAAAACATGCTATTTTGCTCTTTGCATGAAAAAAGTTGGTACCCCAGTTTTGATTTTGCAGAAGTAGGTCAGCGATTACCACAGCATATCCTCTGCATTTGACCCATTCTCCCACCTGCATGCTAACAACCTGTTAAGTGAAGCTCCCTGCCAAATCAAAAGAAACCCTCCAAAATAGCTTGTTTTTGCAGTTTAGACCATAGCAAAACATGAAAAATTACTGTAAAATGTTGTCTGTAAGTGTTTCTTTCGCAAACGATTTGTCAGCGCTGCCACCAGTATCACACCCCTCCTCCCTGACATCCGCTGATCTTTGAAGCTCACCAGTCACCGCTCAAACCGTAAATCTCAGGGTGATATTGATGTCAATCTGGTTGTCAGCGTAGTCACTGGGACGGGTTGTCAGTCTGCCCATGCGGTGCAAATATACTGTGGGAGGGAGGGAGGGAGGGAGGAGGGCTGCGGGGGGCGCCCTTGAGTGAGCAGAGTGGGAGGACACGCTCACAACTTCTGGACATCTTGATCTATGCTCCCCGGACACGTTTACAGCACTCCTAAATTGTTCTTTTATGCAGTGGAGTATACCTTGTCTGAACTTATTAACTCAAACAATATAAAATTCTTGATATAATTCATGACGGCCTCTTTCTATTCCACAGATCTCCGCACTACGCCTGTCCAGAAGTCATCAGGGTGAGTTCAATAATTCACTTTGTAAAATTAATTTCTTTTTGCCGTACTTTGGTTTGATGGACAAACTGCGTGCTTTGTGTTGCCTGCAGGGAGAGAAGTACGACGGGAGGAAGGCAGATGTGTGGAGCTGTGGAGTCATTCTGTTTGCCCTCTTGGTGGTAAGCGTCATTAAACTGGCATTTGGTCTGATGCAATATTTTGAAGATGATTGTTTTTGGGGTGAAAGGTGAGTATTCTTAACAGTCAGTAAACACGGCCTTCTGAATATTAAAACACTGATTCAAAAACCCCAAACTAAGGCTACAGAGTGAGGAAAAAATGTGTTAGTTTTTATCTTTCAGTAATGTTTGCCTCATAGACAGTATAAAGAAGTGGACTAAGTGAGTCTGACAAACCTGACAGCAGCAGAGAGAAGGGTAAGAGTTTTCCAATGTAAAGTGAACTGGAGCCAGAGTCGATGGAGCCGGAAGTGCGCCCTTTCTCACTTTCTATTTGGAATGCAGCGGCTAACGCATTAGAAATGTCCATTTACATATACAGTCTATGGTAGCAATATATCTTCAGAATGTGTTGTTGTGACAGGACTAGACAGATTCTTATTTTAATAATCTGTTCAAATATTTCACAGTCACATACATATTGCTTATGTAATCCCTTGGGGCTCCCTGTTGGTTTGTGGTTGGCTTGCTGCTTATCTGCTCATACCTAGAAACACGTCTTCTGGCACCTGAATAGTGGCAAGGAATTAAATTGTTTTCATGAATCGTATGATATCTTTCAGAATAGTCTATGGTAGTGGTTCTCAAAGTTTTCAAACCAAGTAGATAAAATTTGGCTTTCCATACTACCAGACCTAAACCCATGGACAAGGTAAGATAAGGCATTCAGACCAGTTTTTTTTGGTCTTCAGGCCTCCTGCTGAACTGGCCCAACTGATCATAAGCAGTACTTTTAACAGCAAATTAAACTATTTCTACCACTATAACCTCAAACATCACATTGCAGTGTGATACAGACCTAAAATGGCTTTGTCAAAGCTGTGTTCAAACCACCACACTGTATTGATCACTGGTCTGTGGCCCTACGCTTCAAATATGTTTTGAGATGTGGCCCTTGATTTAAAAAAAAAAAAAAAAAAAAAAGTTTTGGCACCTCTGGATTAACCAAAAGGATATAAAACATGTACTCGACAGTGTATGTAGAAAATGAATTACAGATTTATCTATCTATATCTGTCTATCTATCTATATCCATCTCTGTCTGTATCTATTTATATCCATCTCTATCTGTATTTATATCTGTCTATTTCTATCTATATGTATCTGTATATCTTTATCTATCTATATCTGTCTGTATCTCTCTCTCTCTCTCTCTCTATATATATATATATGTATATGTATATATGTATATGTATATATATGTATGTATATATGTTTATATATATGTATGTGTGTGTGTGTGTGTGTGTGTGTGTGTGTGTGTGTGTGTGTGTATATATATATATATATATATATATATATATATATATATATATATATATATATATATATATATATATATATATATATATATATATATATATATTGCTATATCTGTCTATATCTATATCTGTATTTGTCTCTATAAATTTATATCTCTATATCTTTCTACCTATATCTTTCTGTCTATTTCTATCTATATCTCTCTATATCTAGCCATTCATTCATCTATTTATCTGTCTGTCTATCCATTCTCATTAATCTATATGTCTCTAAACAAAACAAACACTTAAACAGCAGTGGAGCTCATGTTCCACCAGAGACCATCAAGTTTGAGAAACACTGTCCTATTGTAACAGTGAATGGGGCTTTAAAAGTGCATTGACTAAAACAACTTCCCTTTTCTTTAAATTCCCACAGTCCGTGTAAAACCCATACGGTGCCCCGGAGCTGCTCACTGTAGCACGATAAAAGATCAGACAACACATCCTGCTTTATTCATTGTGGTGTAGCGGGCTCAGGATCCATAATGGAGTCTACATTACCTGTGCGGTTTAGCCCTGCAGCTTTGTTTCTGCAGCAGCTGGGCTATAGTCCCACTCACGGCTGTCCCATGAATAATTCAAAGGGAAAGGAAAGCACCCAAAATATACAACGTTTTCTGACCACGGGGTGCACACTTTCTCAATTGCATGTCAACTTGGAAGATCTTAGCTTGAAATAGAAGCAAAGTTAGTTGGTATTTGTTTTTATATATATGTTATTATTTATGGTTGTTTGGTGTTCTTCTACAGAGAAAGTTTTACTAACACTAACATTTTTAAAATTAAAGCCACAGTATGAAACCTTTTAGCAAAGAATCAATTTTTTTTTTTTTCATTATGGTTTTGTTTATTGCAATAAAAAGGTAGAAAAACACCCTTACTGAGAGCCAGCTTGCCTCTCCATAAACCTGACTGACTTATTTGTCCTGGAGGAAGGCTGGCTCTTGCTTGTTTCCATGGAAATACTGTTCCTTTGGCTATAATCGTTCACAGTATGGCATAAAACATATCTATGTCCATGAAGAATGTTCCGAAGTTTTGTTTTAACATTCTATTTCCAAGGAATCATGCAGGTGACATCCTACCTCCAGGACATTACATTTAATATTTGAATATATTAAGCTGTAAGTTGGGCCTAAAATGCTTTGTTTAGTGATGGCAAGTTGTAAAAAAAAATAAAAAATCTATAAAATAAATGTTTGCATAGGTGTGCAGATGGAGTGCTAGGCTACGTCCTTATGGGTCAATCTAGTTCCCATTTCTTCAACAATAATAGAAACAGAATAGCCTGGAGGACACAGGGAAAACTGTGAATACTGACTCCACACACAGACTTTATGTCATCCACCTTTCCCTCTTGTGAGGCAGAAGTGCTAACCACTCTGCCACCGAGCTGCCCCCTCTCACTTCTCTGTACAAGATAACATGGTGAATTTTTGCTCTTGCAGTTTCGCTCCTAGCATACATTCTCATCCTAAACTTTTTTTTTTCTTTTTTCCTGCACTTCTTCCTGTTTGGTCCTGCTGCCTGCTCCAAGATAACAATTTGTCTGATTGTGGGAGACGCGCGCACTCCCCAGCAGTTAGGCTCAGCTCAGATCATCTGTTACACAAGGCTTTTTCGCCTCTGTACCTCTCCCATTTCTCTGTCAGTTTCTCTCTCTTTTCTGTTTTAGTTTTTCCTTCTTTTTCCCTCCCTTCTTTCCCCTCATACATCTTGTCTCGCGGTGGAGCTTGTCATTCATCAAACAGCCACATCTGTGAGGTGTCAGAGTGTGCTGATGGATGGCTGTGATGAGAGAATGCTAAATGAAGGTGGTAAATTAGAAAACGGGGCGATTATTAGAAAAAAAAAGATACATTTTTGTCTTATGCTGTTTATTATTTATTTGAGGGCAGCTGAGGGCAACGCACTCTAATTAGGGAGTAGAGCTACTTCAGAGACGGCTTTAAGAAGATTAAGACACAAAATGGGGGTTGTGTTAACTGTTTTAACCGTGTTTATTTGTCTTTCCTATTTAACTTTACAGGGAGCGTTGCCGTTCGATGATGACAACTTGAGAAATTTGCTGGAGAAGGTGAAGTTGGGGGTGTTTCACATGCCACACTTCATTCCTCCAGACTGTCAGAACCTGCTCAGGGGCATGATCGAAGTGGACGCCACTAAAAAGGCTAACGGTGAGTTTATTTTTCTTTACAGAGAACACAGTTTGAAGCAGTAACGTGCCGTCGTTCCTCGTTAAAACTTTATATTACTTAAATGTGTTTATTTAAAGGCATTTAAAGGAAAAATTGAATCAAAATGTGTAGATGATTTGATTGCACTGACATAGAAACACGTGGGGGGGCGTAACAAAGTAAAAGTAGTAAAGTAGTATTTTTAGGTATGTGTACTTTACTTAAGTAAACTTTAAAGTGGTTGCTTTTTACTTCACTACATCTGAGAGAAGGTATCTATACTTTCTACTCCACTACATTTTTGAACAGGACTGAAAAGTAAAAGTATTTTTTGGTTGTTTGAGATATGCTGAAAAGGCTGAGGGTTGTACTTTTAACACTTTCATAATCTGAGCAAACAAAAATATACAAATAAAAACAGCTCAGAAAAAAAAAAGATCAATTCAATTATTTCTACTGAACAAAATTCAGCACAAATGTGTATCATTAAACAGGTACTTTAATACTTTTAAGTCGATTTTTTTCATGAGATACCTTTACTTAATTATTTTTGCCCTGGTATCTGTATTTTTACTTGACTTACAAAATCAACCACTGGTTCTTACTGTGAGCAGGCTTGCATCTCCACAAACATGACTCTGACTTGACCTGGAGCTTTTTCTGTTCCTGCTTGTTTCCATAGAAATGTTGTTCCTTTGACTGTAATATTCCATAGTATGGTTTATCTATCTCAATGGAGAATGTTCTGAAGTACAGTTTTAACTTTCTATTGTCATGCAAGTGACATGCCACCTCCAAAAAGTTACACAGTATTGCTTTAATATCTGACAAATTAGGTAAAGTTTATAAAATATTTAAGAAAATGCCACAGCAGCATGTTGGAATGAACAAACAATAGTACAAGGTTGAGCCAAAAGGTAGAAAACCATTTTGTGCCGTTAGCTTTCTATTACTTATCTCTCTGTTCTATATCATTGTGTCCAAATTGGAAATAAAACACTTGCCCTGCACTAAACTGTGGCCCCCTATACAAATGCATGTGAATAGCTCTCATGATCTTTTCAGACTTTAAGCTCCTTCCTTTTCAGTGATGATTACTGTCATTTAACACTCACATTCAGGATTAGCTTTACAAATCTCCAGTACTGCGTTATTTTACAATGTACATCTACAGTATCTAAATGCACACTCTGCTCTTTGGCCCTCTTTATGCAAACTTCAGACATTATAAATTCTCTCCATGAAAACCCGAACCAAACATGCGGTCTATATTTCGTATTCCTGGTCCACTTTCTGTAATATTTATGTAATGTTTACTAACGATGTCGAGGGAGACGCAGGAAAACACATTAAAATGTTATTTGAAGCATCATTCATATGTAACAGAGAAATCAGGTCAGGGTGAGACGAGATGTCATTATAGTTTTGACTTGAGGCTAGATTGGAAACCATCCAGAGTAAAAAGAAACAAAAAAAAAAAAAACTAAGTGAAATGAGCAAGACTCCACCAAGGCAGTTGAAGTAATGTTGCAATGAGCCAGATGTGGGCATGAATGTTGAGTTGTATTCCTTTCAATACAACTTGCAATCGGTGTTGAGTATAAAGTCTACTCCTTAGTGTCGAAATCGAGTTTGAAATTTTGAAATGTACTCCTATGTATTTTTTATAACAGTGAGGCTTATCATGTTTTGCAATGGTACTCAGTCTAGCCAAAAATAAGTAAATAAATAATCTAACTCCTTCCATGACCTCTACACAACCTTTTGGGATAAAAAAAAAAACAACAACTACTAAACAATAACTATAGAGTGGTGTCAGACACATAGCCTAAAGTACAAAGCTGTGTTCAGTTCATGTCTGTAGCTTTATTTAAGATTCTGTTTTTTGTGAATACAGAGGAGAACCTTTGTGTTGTTTGTTTGTATATTCATTGCAATGCTAGCCCTCGTCTTGCAAACCTTCAGATCACCTTACAGGACGCACTATTGGAGATGAAGAGACAGTGGTAGAGGGCAAAAGAGCTAAATTGGACAGAGATCTTACAAAGGGCAAATTTGGTGTTTGAATTTAAGTATAGTTTTGGGGTAACAGAATATTCTGATCTAGTGCTAGAGAATACATTTACAGATAGTAGGGTTGTCTGGCACCCTCCTGATAAAAACGCAAAATGCATTTGAACCAACTTATTCGGTTTCCCTGATTATATTCGAGGAAATCTGATTTTGAAATTAGCCTCCTGATGTTGAAATAAGATTGAGATCAATTTGTTTTCAAGGGTTATTAATGTAATGCAATCTAATCTTACCTGTTTTAGGTCAGAAAAAAAACATCCTTGCTCATGTTTCAGCTAAGCAAATATCCAAGCAAATATCGTGACCTTGAACATTTGCAGATGCACAATTTCCTTGCTTAAATCTTCTTTTTCCAAAACATATAAACTAAAGGGCTGAGATTCGTGATAAAACCAATTGTCTGTTTGGTATTCCACATATATTTTTTCCGTTGTGAGTGGAGGTCACCCTGAGATCGGAGATACGTCTGAATGCCTCCAGCACTGTCCTCGACAAAGGGTTACACAGTGACCGCGCGGCTCAGAGCAGAATATGCTACCTGTCTGCCCCCATTTTCCTCCCTACATCGCTCTGGGGATGGAGTGTAACCTCGCAGAATGTCAAATAGGCCTGTTAGCCTGTATGTAAGAGAGTTAAGTCGTGACTGCCTTGTCACCAACGGGACAGGGACACCCAAAGGTGGCACTGACAACACCCACAATAATGTTATTGAATTGCTCTCTGGTTAGAGTGAGGGTTTAATGTTGTGTATTTGGAAAAAATATCTCTGGCCATAAAGTAGTGATGAATAAATGTATGTTTAAGATGTGTTTTACAAACGCTGCTGACTGCATGTGTGCATTGTCAATGGCTTGTTATTGAACAGTGGTCCCCCAACCATTTTTCTTATGAGTACCGCTACAAAACATACTTTTTTTTTCAGGGAATGATTTATTTTCCTCCCCAAAAATAATGTGCTCTCCCTGACCGTGGTGAATTTCTTCTTATTTTGGCTAGATGGATGCTAAAATGAAGTTAGGAACCGTAGCAAACCACAATTGTAAGTAGTACCACAACTCGGTCTATTGCAAACCCCAAAACATTGCATTTAGAATTATGTTTTGAATAACAGCGTGAGCCAGAAGGGGAGGATATTTATTAATATGATATTTAGCTCCATAAAATTCATTCTCTTCATATCCCTTCGGTTTTGTGGGGGTCCTGCCTAGGGGGAACTGGCCATTTTAATAAAGACATCACTGGCCTATTCAAATGAACAACCAGCAAAGCTTTGCTTCCTGTGAACTCAGAGTGTAATGAACATGATCAGGAGCCTATTATATTATAAAGCAGTTCATCACACAGACAGAGTACGCTCAGGGGGAGAAGAGCTGATGATGTAAGCTGTTTCCTGGAATCAAAAGTGTGTCCTCCAGAAAACAGTTGACCCCATTTTGAAATTCTGCTTTTGATGGGGTAAAAAAACATTCTGATATACCTTATCTGCCATTTATGCTTCACTTTATTGGGCAGTCGACGGAGGGAGGGTGGGACAAAAGGGTCTGTTGTCCCGGACTCTGGGGTCTTAGGGGCCCAGAACTGGACACTCCTCCTATTAATTTATATTAGAGGGGGGCCCATGTGAGGCTTCTTCCCCAAATTTCTGTCAACTGGCCTGCTATTTATCATGAGATTTCTTGTAATTTTTCAGCAGTATATCATCACAACAAAAAAACACACTTTTTATACTTGATGTGAACCATGGTCATAAAATCTTGAGGGTATACTTTTTTAAATTTTAAATAAATGCAATTCTTGCTTTGCTATATGACTATAGCAGATGCATAATATCAACTCTAATACAAAATAGAGCTTGAGATGAAAATAGCCATGGAATAACCCCATAAACCACTGGGTCACTAGTTCTAAATACATTTTTCATATAGAGTTGTAATACTATATTTTAGCATTTAGCATCTTACAATTCCCATTGGTTTGCAAATGCTATAATCCCAAACTCTATATACTCTGCAGTAATCTATATAATTGAAAGACTAATATTTTAAATGGGTTAAATCCTCTCATAAGTCCAGAACCAATTTGAAGTACTACAAGTCACATAATAAATTGATCATTTTTTGCTGTCTTTCCATTTTGATTTCCTCCATCAACACTTCTCCTTCCAGACAGAGTAATAACAAGCTGTGGGGGTTTTAATGAAGTAGGTATAAATGACATTGCTGCATTTGCCGTGTACAGATTGTGCGTATAATGAGCTATCACTACAGCACCTGGATGCTTCCTTCTCCACATTTGGCGAGATGGACCTTTTATGGAGAGAGTGTCTGAGCGAAAGCATCTGGAATTGCTACTGTCACATTTAAAGCCTGATTGATGCTTTAGTGCATTTTGAACCGTATCACTCCGGAGTTGGCCGTGTGATATCGGTCTCTTGCCTCCCGGCTCTCAATAAAACCGCGAGAGAGTAGGTCACCCATTGGCCTGTATCTGACAACCAGGGTGTCTCTGTCAATACCCTGACCTCTATGGGAGTCACCTCTGGTCCACCCAAGCGGCTAGCCAGACTGCCGCTGTGATGGAGCTAATATGAAGACAGCAGAGGGCTATCCTTTGGGATTATAGGAGCACTGGGACAATGATAACAGACAGGCTTCAGTGGTATATGTAGTCGAGATGTCTTTACAGGTTGTGTGTGTGCAGCTTTTTGGTTTGGGACAAAAGCAGTCCAGGCAGTAACATTCCCTAGTATGTAATATCAAGGAATGTATGTAAGTTAAGGATAAGGTACAGTTTATTGACCCTTTAGGAAAATAAATTTGTCTTCTGCATTAGGGGCAGCAGTAGCTCGGGTGGTAGAGTGGCCATCCTTTGATCCGAAGGTCAGCAGTTCGAATCCCACTAACGTAAACACCATATACACTGACCTACAGGTTGGCAGCGTGATTCCATCTCTCACAGCTCCTACAGCTCCCAAGAGCATACTGTGCTTGTGTTCTTGGGCAAGACACTTAACCTCCCTTACCTGTCTGTGTACAGTAGCGTATGAATGTGTGCGAACGGGTGAATGGTTCCTTGATGTAATGTACTTTGAGGTGGAAAAGCACTATATAAATGTGATGTGACCATTTACCATTTTACCCATCCCCCAATGTTGCTGGGACAACCTGTGTGGATCAGGTGACCCACCTCCAGATCCCGAGCCAGGCCTACCTTAGCTGACTTTACCTGTTGTGCGTTCGTGTGGAGTAAACCTGCTCAGGCATTGCAAGTTACATACAACTGATATTAAACTTTGATTCAAAACAATATTATCAACTGGATTTTTTTTTCTCAGTATGTTTTGGTGTTTTTTCAACCACTACCATTAGTTTTATAAAGACTAACCTTTTTTGTTGGTCTGTTCTGGTGGAGAAGTACTTGAGTAACTGTTGTATGAAGGAGCTAAAGTTTTTTATTACATTTTGTTTACCATTTCTTGTGTATTGTGCAGATTTAATTAAAAGGCCAATAAATAACACAACATACAGAGAAAACAAGGGCAGACCTTTCAAACATCATAATGGGTCATAATGGGTCATAATGGGTCGTGAATCTGCTTGTCTATTATTGACCCATGTTTCAGTGTTGTGATAAGCCCTTCAAGGCGACAGCTGTTGTGATTTCGAAAATAAATGTAATTGAAATCAAATTCAATAGTGTATCCTTGAACGACAGGAATTCATTATAGACTACGTTCATGCCTTGACAAAATGTTGCACTGTGTAATAAAACCTCACCCTTTTAAATATGATTTTTCTGATTCTTCTAATACCTCATGAGTGCTATGACCTGCAGTTGATCCTTTGGGACCGTAGCAGCATAAGAACCATAATAGAGACACTTAGTGGAGATGTATGCCTCCAGATAAGTGACAATAATTAGAAGTGCCTCGTGGATCTCCTGTGGCTCAGTGGCAACAGCAGGAACAAATTAAAAAGTCCCAACCGTTTCATTGATCCGGTGTTCCGCTGTGGGCAGTTAAAATGCCGAGCTTATTTTTGCAGACATCTTTCTCTGTCCGCCTTACGTGCTCGGCCTGTGTCTCATTGTGCTCACCTTTATTGCTAACAGACAGCAGCGGTGACAAAGTGGGCGCATTAAAAAGGCCATGATCACAGTGGCAAACAGATTATGTGTTTGTAAGAGGAATGAGGAAAGGATGGGAGCGCCAGATTCCCCTTAGAGCAGAGGGCATGGCAGAGCTTGCAGTAAATGTTTGCGAGTAAGTCTCTATTACACGTAGCTTTGTGTATTCTGGTTCAGTGTGATTCTTTATTTGTGCTATAAATATGTCACTGTTATAACGTACTTCAGTGTTTCTGTTGTGCACGCCTGTTAAACTGGGTTTTGTTTGTTTATGTGTCAATAGCCGATTAAAGAAATTATTGTTTGCATAAAGTTCTGTGAGTCAATTCGATTAGATTCAGTTAGGCATGTTGCAAGCTCTTAAAACGATTTAGCAGTAGCATGCGGTGACTTTTATGGGTGGGCAAGCAGACTTGAGGTGGACATCAATATTTAGTCGATAACGTGACTTTTTATACAAACGACATTGTAAATTCAACTTTTTCTTTTTAATGACATATTAAATGCATAATGAGCCATTCTGAAGTCAAATAAGAGAAGCCTAGACCTACATAGTTTTATATTTGTATATATTGGTGTCGTAACATCTGGAGGGGCCAAAGATACAGACTCGGGTAAACAGTTCAACAGAGTTTATTAACAATGCAAAATGTGAAAGATAATTGTCGGAGCAAGTGGTGGAGGACTGGGTCGAGGGTGGGCGTTCAGGCACAGGTTGTTGATAGCGGTGCCGGGCGCTGGGATGTTCATACCGGTCGAGGCGAACTGGGTTGGAGGCGGAGGTGTTCGAACCGATTGAGGTGACCTGGATTGGAGGCTGCGGTGCATGAATAGTCCAAGGAGCAAAATCTGGCAAAAACAAGAAAGACCAACTCAGTACGGAGAGCGTAGCACAAAAAAATGAGACTGAACCAAGCGGACTGTACCATGAGGATACAGTGGTACAGTCCACTGGCTGTAGCACTGACGATCTGGTGGAGAGTGTAGGAATCCTCAGCCTCTTAATACTCCCCAGGTGAAGCCTTGGTTGCTTGATCAGATGCAGGTGTGCGGAGGCGGTGCCAGAGTCTCCGCCCAGCTCCAGGCATAGATACAGAAGGGAGGGGGAAGACAGCACAGAAACACAAGGACAAACTGGACTCATGATAATTGGACTGTATTTGACACCCTGTCTGTACAAACTGGTCTGGTCAGTGGGCTATCTGTTTCTTCACAGATTTGTCCTACACCTCATTTATGCAGCTGAGCCTTCAGTACTATTGTTATCTACGTAATTATCATTATGCGTCTAGAAACCATATGAGTGACATATGGCAGCTCTACACATGTGTAATGCACTTACTACACAAAATATACATTCATGAAGAGATATTAACAGTGCACTGGTCAGACAGATGCTCGGGTCACAGATGCTCGGGTCAGATAGGTGCTCGGGTCAGACAGGTGCTCAGGTTAGACAGGTGCTCAGGTCAGACAGGTGCACTCATAATATAGCCTCATGTGTCACAAACGTCCCCTTAGACACAGCCGTGCTAGAATAGCACTCACCACTCACCACTCACCTCTCATGAATGCAAATCAAAACCACGTCTTTCCTCAAGAAATGTATTGTATTTCCTTGAAGCGGAGCAGAACAGCCGCATGTTCCGCCACACACCTGTAATTGTCTCATTATTCCTTTAACGCTGTTGCTTCATAAACACACAGGTCCGCGCCCACGTTCGGGGTGTCCATTTCACACAGACTAGCCCTGAAACCATCTGACTGTTTGGTTAAATGACCGCCATTATTACTAACATCTAATCACTAGAAATGTGAAGCAAAAAGCAAGTTATTTTTCAACACCCTCTGACCACTGCTATTTTGTATCGCTATGATCTGACCTTGCATCTGACCCAAACTCACAAGATAATAACTTTGCATACAGAATAGTGCAAGTAAGCAATGTTTTCATACATGTAAAAAGAGATTAAACTCATGACTCACCCCAAAATTCCAGCTACCTCACTTCTGGATTCTTCTTTCTGCTGTGCTCCTCATAAATCATTATAGTCTGATGACATAATAATTATTTAACTAATTACAATGTTGGCCATCAAAGACACCATTGACCAATTAATGGGCTAAATGACGTAAGACTTCTAGCCCTGATTGGTAGAGGGAGCTGTTAGGCTGTAATGAATTCCTTTAAAAATCGGTTTGGGTCTAAGAAAATGATTAATCTGTACCATATACTGCACAAAGTACTCTCTTGGTAAAATGAGTGGATTCTCACCATTCCTTCTGTGTTTTTTCCACTAGAAGTCAATCTAATTTCTTTGAGGTCTTTACTTTTAGAAGTCAGAAAAGCTATTAACCTCTGGTAAATGGGAGAGCATATGGCTATGGTTGCTGTCTTTGTTTCTCATGGGAGTAAATTGTATTGAGGATAGGGAATAGCTGCTCATAATTCCACACAATGTGATCAAAACACAGCACACACCATGAGGTCACAGGAGACAAACAACTACTTTCTTGACAATTTCCTTCTTTCACACTATTCCACTGAACCATCAGGGTCATCAATAGAAATCGGCTTGGCCTGTTACAAAACTCATTATGTCAGTATTGATGCTGAGGTAATTAAAACCTTTCTGTCAACTTGATTTTTGTTTTTTCCATCCCTTCCTTCTCTTTGTAAATAATAAAAAATAATATTAAGTATTTTCTCATGATGTTGGGAAGAAATATGAAAAGTGGGTCCCAGTTGAACAGATACATCATCATTCTTAGGTTTTTGTTTTGGTTTTTTTTGTTGTTTTTTTTTGGCTTTATTAAATAGCCAGACATGGGTAGAGTAGCTAAAAATTGTAAGTAAGAGTAACGTCCAAATTAATATTTCTCAAAATAAAGTACAAAATAGTTATGCAAGAAATTACTCAAGTAATGTTAAAAAAGTATTTGGGGAAGAGTATTTTGGGGAAGTGTCTGGGTTTAACTAGTACAGGCACAAAAATGAGACTAACTGAATCTTATCTGAAGAAACACAAACGGTTAAATCTGATCATATTGTCAACATAAAAAAGTTGTTTGTTAAACACTTACTCACAGTGAGAAGTGTGGTCAAAACTTTGACTCTGGAGCTGGAGTACTGTTACTTCAAACACAAGATTACTCAAGTAGTAAAAGTATGGTGTCTGACCAATGGTGGATGAAGTACTTTATTTTGTTTCTTAATTAAAAGTACAGATACAGAGGCAAAAAGTTACTCAAGTGAAAGTATCGCATAAAATGTATTTAAGCAACTGTTTAAAAATGTACTTAACGAGTAAAAAAGTAAAAGTATTTAAAAATGTAGTAGAGTAGAAAGTACAGATGCTGCTCCCAAATGTAGTGAAGTAAAAGTAAAAAGTATCCACTTTAAAATGTATTTAAGTAATGTACAGATAGCAAAAATTCTACTGGCAGATGCTCGGGTCAGACAGATGCTCGGCTCAGACAGTATTTTGATACTTGTACTTTGTTACCTTACTACTCTAAGAAGTATAATGGTTAAAAGGCCCATATTATACTTTGTTCTGATCTTTATTATGTTTTCCCATCACAGACATACCTGGAGTTGTGTTTTGTTTCATTCACACTTGTTTAACACACAATACAGGAAGTGCCCCACTGTGTTTTTAAACTCCATACACCTTTGCTGCAATCATTTCAATTATTTCACCCTTGGAATTTCCAAACTCTACTGAACCAAAGGGAAAAGGTAGCTATTAACTTGGAAACTACCTCTTCAAGACATCACAAAGTGGAACAGAGCATTTTGAGCTTTGGAGATGAGGACAGATAATAATAATAATAATCATGTGTGAATGAAACAAAACACAACTCCAGGTATGTTTTTGAGGAAAGAACATTATAAAATGAGTCCATTTTGTGTAATATACAACCTTTAAATTGAAGTAAATTTTTGTGAGTACTCCCCATCTCTGTACATAACAAAACTAACTGTCTCTCCCTTGTGTCTTGTGCGTTACAGCTCGAGCAGATCCAGAAGCACACGTGGTACATGTGAGTATACCTTTGTCACTGTTTATTCTCCCTGTCCGCTCTGTAGCCTGAGAGAGCCCGCGTCCTCATGATAAATGGCTTGTATGTGAGCAGTGCATTTGAGGCGTGACTCCGGGGGGTGAGGGGGTGGCGGGGGGTGAGGAGGTAAACTGCAGAGGAAGTACACATATGCTCAGATGAGCAGGCAGAAGTACAGAAAGGAGAACGCAAAGGTTGGAGTTACATGATCTTCCTGGGCTGATGTTTAACTTTAACAACGTGGAGTGCCCTTGTTTGGTGCTGTCATTAATCACTTGGGTTATTTATACTATAATACTATCTTGTGTGAACAATAATGACAAAATTAGCTTGTGTTTATTTTGTTAGACCAGCGATTCTCAAACTGTGGTACACAGTATGAGGTCAAATTAATATGCATTTTGCCCTCTTTTGGGTTTGTCCTTGTTTGGATCTATTACAGCAATCAAGTAGTCCTTTTTTTCAGACCTCTTTTAGCCCTGGTTTAGACCTGATATAGTCCTGTCTTAGCCCTGGTTTAGACCTGGCATAGTCCTGTCTTAGCCCTGGTTTAGACCTGGCATAGTTCTGTTTTAGCCCTGGTTTAGACCTGACATAGTCCGGTTTTAGCCCTGGTTTAGACATGACATAGTCCGGTTTTAGCCCTGGTTTAGACCTGACATAGTCCTGTTTTAGCCCTGATTAAGACCTGACATAGTCCTGGTTTAGCCCTGGTTTAGACCTGACATAGTCCTCTTTTAGGCCTGGTTTAGATCTGGCATAGTCCTGTTTTAGCCCTGATTAAGACCTGACATAGTCCTGGTTTAGCCCTGGTTTAGACCTGACATAGTCCTGTTTTAGCCCTGGTTTAGATCTGGCATAGTCCTGTTTTCGCCCTGGTTTAGACCTGACATAGTCCTGTTTTAGCCCTGGTTTAGACCTGACATAGTCCTGTTTTAGCCCTGGTTTAGACCTGACACAGTCCTGTTTTAGCCCTGGTTTAGATATGGTTGCACTTGGAAGACATACATTATTTAAAAACGGACTTCAAAATATACTTATTAATTTTGTTTTTGGTTTGTATTTTTTCTGCACTGGAACAAGGTGTCCATGAAAAGGAGAGTCTGAGTGATCCCATCGGGCTCTCCCTGTATAAATAAAGAAAAATAAATAATTAAAAACTGTTGGAGTTAATTATATAGCATGTAGTGTATTGTAAAATGCTCAGACAGGGTTTCTTTCCTCCTGCTTAAAGAGCAGCTCGATATTGTTTTTTAGCTGTAAAGCGTCCTGCATCTTCCCCTGCCATCTCTGGAATAAATTGCATAAAAATAGTATGAGTGTTCACCAAACAACAGAGATTGTCCAATTTCATTACAACAGTGCAGATTTACAATAGTGCTTTACTTTAAAATGTATGGGCAACTCCACAGAGGAAAGATCGAGTAAACAAGGCAGCGATACAACAGGTTATTCATACACTTGAAATTGCTTACTTGCTGTTGTCTTTTTTAAATCCCAGCATGGTTTTAAAAATTTACTTTCACTGAATATGTTTTGGAACTTTTTGAGCATATATCGCCCCAAACTTTCTGACTAAAACAGCCATAAATGTCATTCTTTCTTAGCCATGGGACACTGTATGACATATGACAAGTGTCCCGAGTCCCAAACCATGTTTTCAGCTCCCGATGTCATTCATTCATTTACATCTGATTTAGCACTTGTCCCAGCAGCGCAAACACAGCAATGAATCATGGGAAATGAATGGTAGTCCGATGAGAGAGCAGCGTTAGTTTTGTGTTGTAAAATATCATGCAAACAGACAGGCAGACTTGATAAAAGAAAACTAGAGGAGACAAGCGCCGTGAGAGAAAACTAATACGGTGAGTGCGGTCCCCTGACTGTCTCTGCGGCGATAGTGGTGAATGATTAAACTTGCATCGGAACCAAGCAGTGCGATTTTACGTGAGCAGGTTTTATGTTTGCTAGCGGGGGCAGATGGGACAGGTGTGGTGCTGAAGGGACAGCTCCTCACCAGGGTTAAATCTGCTAGTACTATCACAGACTGTATAAAGAAGCGGACTAAGGGAGTGTGACGTCCCCCATATCGTTCGACTCCAGTCAAATGAAGCTCATCGAGGCTAGCAGTTATAGGGACGAATTTGGAGCTGAGTTTTGTTTGGATTTACGACTAAGAGTATCATAGCAACCAAAGAGCCAATCCAGAGCGAGGTTGTTGAAGGTAACGCCCCTTCCGGTCCGCACCACTGGTTTAGCAAGGAGTGGGCACTTAGCAATGCTGTCAATCAAACCTGCTGCCAATGCTAGCAGGAGTGACCTCAGGGAAAGAAGGTGCCTGATTTGTACCTCATTAATGTTTATATCTTGAGTTATGGACACAATAGCGACATAAAAATACCAGGATCATGTAGAGCAGGTTAATACAAACATTTTAAGATCAAAATGACGAGGCTCACTGCAGCAGTTACAGAGAGAGGGGCGACAGTTTTCTAATGTGAAATGAATTGGAGCCAGAGTCAATGGAGCAGGAAGTGCGCTCATGATCACTTCTTATTTGGAGCGTGGCAGCTAGCGGGTTAGCTATGTCCATTTAAAAATACAGTCTATGATTACTACTTAGTTGAATTTTGTTTATTTAGAGACCTGTCTGTTGTGTTTATAAGTGAATTATAAGCTGAATATGTTCTGCTTCCTAGTCTTTTTTTTTTTTTTTTTTTTTTTTTATGAGTTTGGTTATTTAGGGATGGTGGTAGTAGTAGTACTAGTCTTCACATGGAATATATAAGATATTAGCTTAGTAGACTTGGTTTAGTCCTGGTTTAGAAATGGTTTAATCTCTTTTGAATTTGGGTCCAAACAGCCAGTTTTGACCAGGTTTAGTATCTAAGGTTCACACTAGTTCACTCCTGATATGGACATATTATTTCTTTGGTGCAGTTTCACTTTATACATTAATTATCTAGTTTATATTTTTTATTTTATTTTGTATTTTTTTGTGGTGGTGGTGTTAGGAGGACGCCCATTTCAAAATCATTTCATAAGTATGTTTAAATAGACCTGGAAACATTCCCTGAAGTGAAGCTAAAACTTGACAAGTGATGGCAAACATTCCAGGCTATAGCATTGTGTTAACTGCAGATTCCATGTGTAGTCTCCACAGGGAAATAAAAACAGTATTTTTGCTTGAACTGTGCTATGACTAGGGTGAGATGTAGGTCACAGTCATATTGTAGAGTTTCCACGGGGATTAGTCTATAGAAGTAAAGTCATGGAAGTTTTGAGTGCAGAGCCATTTGTTAAACCAGGTGACAAGAACTCTATGGGGGAAAGTGGGTGAGGCAACAGTATTAGACGAGCATCTGGAAAATACATGGCAGCGTTAGAGCCAAAAATGGAAATATAATCCACATGGAGATTACACAGTGGCACAGAATGACTCAGGCTGGCTGCTCGTTGACCCAAATTTGCATCATGATTGAATGAGAATATACCAAAAATATGTGATCAAAGCTTGTGTGTTGAGCCCACGGAATAGAGCAAAGCAATAGAGCTAAAGGGTGGATGACGTACTCGATTCTGTTACTTAAGCAATAGTACAGATGTAAAAAGTTTGTCAAGTTATTTAAGTAAAAGTGTCACATGAAAGAAGAAAGTATTTATGCACCAAGTGTTGTTAGTTTGTTAAAAGTGTTAAATGTAGTGATACTGATTGAAAAATGATACATATTTTGGTCAACAGTTGCAAATAGGAATCAAGTTTCTTAATTTTTCTTATGAAGTTTGTGTATTTATATTTGTTTGATCAGAGCTTGAACTCGAAAACTTTAGTTTCCACGAACATGGTAAAAATAAACCTTCAAATCATATGAAAGTACAGATACCTGCTCTCAAATGTAGTGAGGTAAAAGTAAAAAGTATCCACTGCAAAATTGACTTAAGTAAAGTATAGATACCTAAAAATTCTACTTAAGTACAGTACTTTACTGTTTGTACTTCATTACCTTCCACCACTAGCACTAACCATATTCTATTGTCTTAATAAGTGCAGCACATGTCTTTAGATTAGCACGCTTTGGAAAACAGCGCCATTATTTTAAACTCTATGTTCTTCAGAATTTATAGAAGACATAAAAATGCTGAAGTAAAATGAGACACTGAAGTTTACCTTGATGGTGTTAATTCCACATACATACTAAAGTAAGTACTAAAAGCTTTTTTATGCAGTGCACTATAAATTCAGAGCAAGTAAATATTTCACTAAAGACCTTTTGATAATAAATAAGGCTCTAAATATTAATGCCGTTTGTATGTGTAAAGTGTCCTTAGGCTGCTGGTTTACACGTTATCTGTGTGTTTCCAGGGGATGTTCACAACTGTTTAGTCTAAGAGATTGAAAATATTTGTGATTTTTAATTAAATCCAATTACATTCTATTTATATTACACATTTAAATACAACTTCAGCTGCCCAAAATACTTCACATAAAAGTCAACAAAAAGCAAACATACAGATATATATATAAAACAATAACAGAACAATAAAATACTCAGATATCCTGTCTATCGAGTATTAAATGCCAGGGAGAAGAGGTGTTCCATAGTCTGGGCGCTGCCACAGTAAAGGCTCTGTCACACATTTTTAAGTATAATAAATAAATGCCAGTATTACAAATTTGAAGTATAGTTCCATGATGCCTTACTACAGAATGAACTTGTGGTATTTGAGTTTTTGTAATCTCAGTCTACTTTTAATCTGAATCTATTATAGCTGTCAGAAATATGTTCCAGGTTCCAATAATGGTTACAAAGATCCAAGTATTTTCAAATTACTATAAAATTGTAATGTTAGTCTTTTGGATGGAACTGTGAAAGGGAAGGTTTTTGGTAGAGATAGACTGATATATCATTTGGCCGATACATACATACATTACATACATACATACATACATACATACATACATACATATTTGGCCTTTTTAGCGTATCGTGTTTCAGCCTTAAATCTCCAGCATAGGCCGATATTTTGTTTTGGTTGTTCTGCTGCTTAAAAAATACACACAAAGCTTTATATTAACACTTAAATATGAAGATATAGCTGTGCAAAAAGTGACTACAGCTCTCTTATAGGTTTATGATTAAAAAAAAGAGCTTGAGGTGAGTTTGTAGGTTGTATTAACATACATAGTGTCCTTTCCTATATGCTCCACTTAATTTCCTATGTGTAGGTTCTTATTATCAATTTGCTGACTTTTTACTTTTTTTTCCCAGAGGGGGCAAGAACGAACCAGAGCCGGAGCAGCCCGTACCCAGGAAGGTGACCATCCGGAGCCTCCCCTCGTCGGACGACATCGACCCGGACGTCCTGGATAGCATGCACTCTCTCGGCTGTTTCAGGGACAAAAACAAACTGCTGAAAGACCTGCTCTCTGACAAGTAAGTTATGGAAACGAGTCGGCCAGTCGTAGAAGAAGAAATGCAGATAGAAACAGGAATTATACAGGTGAGGAGGGATGAAAGGGTGAGGTGATGAAATAGAGGAGGAGAGACGGAGATAAGAGGGATTGCCTGAGAAGGAGAGCTGCGTGGAGTCGGTTGTGTTTTAGCCTGGCTTTTATGAAACCCACTGTACCTGTCAGTTTCCATGACACAAGCCATACATCACTTAAGTGTTATCACAAAGCACTTACGGGGTCTCACGCTTGATCCTTGGGCTTGAACGCAGGAGGATTGCACTTCAGATGGATCTTTGCTGTTTTGGTGTTTATGTTGATCTGTTAGAAAAAATAAATGATCACGTTTTATATAGTAAAATACTTAAGGTGGGTTCCGTGTTAGCTCATAAATGGGATGGTTGCAGGTTCAAACTTTCCTCGAGTGCATCGTATCATTGTCCTGGAAAACGACTTCACATTAGGTAATCCAGACACGTCTTATGGCTGTCTGGTGCTTGTTGAAGTATTAAAGGTAGTGATATCGATAAAAAATTATACATATTTTCGTCAACAGTAGCAATACAAATCAGTTTCTTACGTTTTCTTATGAATTTTGTGTATTTATTTTTGTTTGCTCAAAGCCGAAGCTTGAACTCGAAAACTTTAGTCAGGATGTTACCTCAAATATGGTAAAAATAACCCTACAAATCATATGAAAAGTACTTTTTAACTTTTCAGTCCAGTTCAAAAATTTAGGGGAGTAGAAAGTAGAGCTGGCCTATAAAACTGCACAATCAGGAAACTGAGAAATAAAATTATAAAATCTGCCAAATGCATGCATATTCTGAATGAGTGTACTATTGAAATGTACATATTGATCACTATTCAGTTGTCCTTAAAATGAGTATAATTCATTGCCTAGTTGATACAAATTCACACCTCTAATACAACAGTTGGCAGTTCAGTTCCCATCATCTTTGTTGCTAAATATTTATTCAATCATAATATTTAAATAACTGGTAATTTAAGTGATCTGAATCTTGTGTCACCACTGCATGTCAGGAAGGACACTGGTGCAAAATAAAACATGCAAATCACCAGCATGAGTAAGATCTTGTTGTATTCCCTTCGCTCTAATGAGGTGTTTTTAACTCTCCAAGGCCATGCCAGACAAGAGATGGCAGAGTTCATAAATGCTACGTTACTTTTGGTGGTGAGAAACAAATTATTAGACACAACTTTACAAAATAAACTTTTTGTGGAAGGGAATGAAATAGCTCAAGCAAATAATTATCTGTTTACCCTTAAAATAAAGAGCAGAGGTTATAGATAGAACAAGGAGGTCACAGGTTTGGTTCCAGAGTAGACAGTTGTTTTTTTGTTTTTTTCTGTGTCTGATTTTGCATGTTCTCAGTATGTCTGGGTAGGTTTCCTTAGTACTATGTGTGGTGGATGAAGTATTCAATTTTGTTACTTATAGAAAAATACAGATACTGAGGCAGAAGGTAAAAGTATCACATAAAAAAAAACAAAAAAACTTAAGTAAAAGTATTAAAGTATCTGTTTAAAAATGTACTTTGAGAGTAAAAAGTAAAAGCATTTCACACAAGTCTTGTTAATTTGTTCAAAAGTGTTAAAGGTAGTGATATATTAAAAAAAAAAAAAATACATATTTTGGTCACCAGTAACAACACAAATCAATTTTCTTTTCTTTTTTCTATTTTTAATTTTGTGTATTTATTTTTGTTGAACTCAAAATACTTTTGTCAGAAAAAAACAAAAAAAACCAAAACTCAAATCATATGAAAAGTACCCTTTACATTTCAGTTCAAAAGGTAGTACAAAGTAAAAAGTATCCACTGTAAAATTGTAGTTAAGTAGAGTACGCATACCTAAAAATTCTACTTAAGTACAGTACTTTACTACTTCTACTTTGTTACCTTCCACCACTGGTACTATGTGGAATCTTTTACTTTTTACAGCCGTATTAGAGTGCTGGTCAGTCTTTTTCTACTGGGTGAGTTTAATAAGTTGTCCACATGCATTCTAACATTATTCAGGTCTGGTCAGCGTCCTATCTGCTATTACAGTGTTTAACATAACCCATTCCTCCTCTATTTAATCCTAAATGCTTTTCCTTCCCTACTCTGCCCTCTCGCTGTGTCTTCCGCTGCTCTTCTCTCCTGGGAGCGGCCCGTAATAGTGCTGGACGGGGGGAATCTCCATGTGCTTTCGGTGCTTGATTTTAGCTGAAGCTGCAGGTCCTTGTCTCTTTGCCTCCTACTGATCTCCAATCTGTCTTTATTACAGCCAAACCGTGCTCCTTTGGCTTATGCAAACGAATGGCCCACAGGCTTGAAGATATTAAGCTACTCATTTAGACTTAAAAGTAAAAAGTGATGTTTTGATTGTTTCATAAACTTGCAGAGATTTGAGTTATATTGTCTGCTATGATGGCGTGATGTGTGGACTTTTTAAGATTGCATTTATCGGGAAGAATTGCCATATTAAAATGTTTGTTGAGTTTGATTTGGGGTTTCATCATGCTTAACAAACATTAGCTATTTTCGAACCCCCCAATGCTTACTGCTACAATATGTTATCACAAGTGCAAATCACAACTTGATATGAGCAACAATATTGTTTAGAAATGGCTGTGTCATCTCTCCGAAAACACATTTAAAGCTAATAAGATATTTAATGATCCATCACTTATATTACAACACTCATTTGAACTCTTGGCCTTATTGGGGAGTCTTTCTTGGTGAAGTAAACAATCACAAAGTGTCACTTCAGTAATAATAATACAAGAACGGGCTACCAGGAGAGGTATTCTGGGCATGTCCCACCGGGAGGAGGCCCCGGGGAAGACTCAGGACACGCTGGAGGGACTGTGTCTTTTGGCTGGCCTGGGAACGCCTCGGGATCGCCTTGGAAGAGCTGGATGAAGTGTGTGTGGAAAGGGACGTCTGGGAGTCCCTGCTCAAGTTGCTACCTCTGTGACTTGACCCCAGATGGATGGATAGATGAATGGAAAGGCCTGTAGCACAACCATATTCTATTCAAAATTCAACTGCAAATATTAAATGTATGTATATTATGTAACTTTTCTTCTTGTCTCCATGTTATTCCTTTTCCTAGAATGTTCCACAGTATAATATTAAACACATCGCTCTTTTTATTGCTTGAAACTTGAAAAAACATGCATTCTTACGATAAGTAAACTCTCCACAGATCTGACCTTTAACTTGGCACGGTGGCGTCTCATGCTTGGCTCCACAGAAATAAACATGGTTGATTCTGTGTAACATTCCAGGAAAAGCAATAACATCTCCCAGGAGACAAGCAACTGTACAAGCAACCCTGTACTAAAAAAGTGACATAGTTCACCTTTACCAAAACTCTAAGCTCATACTCTTTAACCCTAGTTTACCCTCTTGTCTGCCCTGTCCAAT
Source organism: Periophthalmus modestus (assembly GCA_019594935.1). NCBI lineage: Eukaryota > Metazoa > Chordata > Actinopteri > Gobiiformes > Gobiidae > Periophthalmus > Periophthalmus modestus. The sequence continues at coordinate 29,265,683 of JAIEZT010001390.1, read as the reverse complement.
ACTATGGGCTAGAGATTTATTTATTATTATTTTTTTATTATTTCATTCTTGGGGTACAGGAAAAAAACCACAACACAGATTCATGTTCATATACCTTGATCTACCTGCTTAGGGATTGAAACACATTTAGTGCTAGAACATACAAAGATTTTCTATAAATGACATATTGCTAATCTTTTACGCTCTTCTGTTTCCAGCGACAACCAGGAAAAGATGATCTACTTCCTGTTGCTGGACCGTAAGGAGAGGTATCCCAGTCAGGAGGACCAGAATCTGCCTCCACGCAATGAAGTTGGTAAGAAAAACAGTACATCATTTAATATAGACTCTCATAAGTATCAAAAACTCATGAGGTGGTTGTTTTTATTTCCATTTTGCATTAGAACAATTAATACCAGCAAAAAGGATTGTTTTTTTTTTCAATACCACTGTTTTGAAAGAACAACTACCAGTCAAAAGTTTGGACACACCTTTTGCTTTGTCAAAAAATTTTAGAGGGTGTGTCCAAACTTTTGACCCGTCTAACTGTGAAGGAAGTGACTGACCAGGTAGAGAGTTGAAAGAAGTTTTATCTGATATCAGAAGAGGAAGTACAGACAGTGGGCACATGCGTTACATTACAAAGGAGCCCCCTGTACTTATACTCTGAGAAAGGTACTATCTATAGAAGGCTGGCTCTATAAGGACTTAAACTAATTTTACATACTGCCTGTACAAGGTCACAAATGGGTTAACTGTAGCCAGAAGGTAGAATACATCACCGAAAAGAATGCTCGCAGTCACTGAAAAGATGGATTGCAAAACCTCTTGTCACAGAAGTAACAGGTGGAAGTGAGGACATCTTAAAATAAGCATGTCTAGCATTCTTACTGAAAAACAAGTTCACCTCAATGTTTGAAACACAGTATTCAACACAAGGTTTAAGAGTAAAGAAATAAAACTAAAATCATGCTTTAAACTAAACATACACTACCAGTCAAAAGTTTGGACACACCCTCTCATTTAATGTTTTTTTTTACATTTTATACAAACAGAAGACATCAAATATATGAAGCAAGATATATGGAATTATATAGTAAAGAAAAAAAAAAAAAAACTACTAAATATTTGTTGACAAAGCAAAGGGAGGCTACTTTGAGGATTTGAATATAAAATATACACAAAAACTAAAACAAAAAATAGAGTTGTTCACATTGAATAAGGTCCAAACTTTTGACTGATATTGTTTCTCCATGAATAAAACTGCTCCCTATTGAGACTGTTTTATTATCACTTACTCACTGCAAGTTGGCCTGACTTCAAGTTTTAGTTTCGGACTCTCTTGATTCAGTGGTCAGGGCTTAAACAGAGATGATGTTTACATGAATAATGTTGACTCATTGAGATATATAAATGGTAACATTTGCATATTTTCCTTTTTGGTCATTTATTTTTTGTTTCAGAGAAGATTCAAAAACCGCGTAAACACACAAAGCAAAGTCACATTTCACAATTACCCCTGTTCATGGACTGTGTAAAATGGCCCATCTTTTCTAACATTTGCCCGATAACGTTTGAAGCGTTTTGCTTTTTCGAAATAGAAACAATTCTCAATAAATCTCCTGACTCATGTTAAAAATTCCAAATATAACTAAAGGATTCACACTATTCTCCAGCCAAAGATCTGGATGATAAAGAGAAGCTCACTGTGCCCTTGTTCCAGTCTGCTTTTTCACTGACAGCGGCTGTGCGTGCTCCGATAGCGACATTTTGATGATTAGACTCCCTCTTGAGTGAACACGATACAGTCAATGGACTGGCCATTAGTTCAAGGTCTGAAAGGGAAGCATTAGCTATTCAGTATTAGTTAAATGTCAGACCATCAGGGTTAAACATCGCTCACAAACACAACAGCTTCTACGTCAGTGTGTGAAGTCACCAGGTGCATCGTGGGTAATGGATTTTTTGCTATTTTTGTGCTAGATCCCCCAAAGAAGAGAGTGGACAGTCCTATGTTGAACCGCCACGGGAAGAGGAGACCAGAAAGGAAGTCTATGGAGGTGCTGAGTGTTACGGATGGGGGCTCGCCTGTTCCTGCCAGGAGGGCGATCGATATGACACAGCATGGACAGAGGTGGGCTCCAAACACTGTTAATTAATACTGTACATTGGATTGTACTCCCTACATGAGAAACGCGTCGCAGTCCAGTTATACTAATTTTAACTATGGGTAGTAACATGAATACAAGAAGGTTCCAGAGGTGGGGTAGTACAGTAGGGGGCAGTAAATGTTTCCTCAGCGGGCACTTTTATTTAGCATAAGTTATACATGGGACAACTGAAAGATGAACGTACTCTACCAGTCAAAAGTTTGGACACATCCTCTCATTCAGTGTTTTTGTTTCCTTTATGTTCACTACTTTATACATTTTATACATATGGAAGGCATCAAATCTCACCTGCTTGTTAGTCATTTAAAAGCAGATCACATAACTGCATGAGGCTATGGATAAGCTGCACCAAAATTGAGTTGGGAAAAAAGTGCTTTTGGCTGTTTCGCTTCACAAAAATGGAATACAATTCAAAGTCAAGCAAAACTGGATACTTTGGTGCCACAATCGCAATTTAATAATCTGGTATTTTACTTTTATACCCACATCTGCACCTGTTTTTAATGTTTTATATGGCCCTACAGTATATACGTAATGGTTTTGCCATTTTTTTGCATTGTATTTTGAACAGGACACCTATGAAAAAGAGTCCAAGAGCTCTCATTGGGTTCCCCTGTATAAATAAATATGAAGAAATATATAAAGAAATATATTTAAAATGAAGTCAAGAAAAAAAGTTAAATAAGAAGGCAAAGGGTGGCTGAAAATAAAATATATAAACAAATATTTAGTAGAGTTATTTAACTTTTTTCTATGCAACATAATTCCGTATATCTTACATTATATATTTGATGTCTTGTGTAAATATATAACATTAATAAAGTAGTAAAAATAAAGGGAAAAAAAATGAATGAGAGGGTGTTTCTAAACTTTTGACTGCTAGTGACCGCACAGTATACAATTACACTTAAAACTGTAATGTAGAAGTGTCACTGTGTCTATAATGTCTCCGCTCAAGAGACAATACATTTCTCTGCTACTTCGATGAGTGTTGAACCATATTAACTCTTAAAATCTTTTGTCCAGTTGACAATTTTGCGATTATTTCTAATTAAATGTAATCTATAACCCCACCTCTGGCTCTGCTGCACTTACATGACATCTCCAAAACATTTTAGCTTTTACTTACTTTTCACTCACTTTTTTCAGCCTGGTTTACGGAGTTTGGTATCAGCACTTTGACATTCTGCCCGCTTTGTCTCTCTGTAGTAAATCAGTGTACAGTAAAAGCCTGGAGATCCCCGAGGCCAATTCAAAACGCAGCAAAGAAGAAAGGTATTCACCAGGTGTATCTCCCATAGCTAGAGACGTGACTGGGGCTGTGGAACGATGCATGGGTCCTTTTTTCCTTGTGACAAATAAGTTTCAAGATTCTGATACTTTTAATTGGCTAAATTTTCAAAGGCGTAAAAGTTCCACATTTGCAATTCAGACTCTAAGCTCTTCGCTATTTCCATCGCCTTTTTGGTATTAGCCCAATTACTTCCTTTCACAATCTTAATGCATTGATAATCACTTTCTCTCACACTGTGCCCTACTTTACTCTTGCGCACATAGCACTTTTAAATTTTCAAAAATGTTAGATCCAACCGCACACCTCAATCCGGAGTAGGGTGGTTTTAAAATCTATTTCTCCATCCCTACGACAACCAATATATATCATGGCGAGGTGCGTTTGAGCTCGGAGGTGCTGACATTTGTGACAGCGGGGGAGATTGAATCGCAGAGAGGTGATGGCCTGATCGCACTAACGATAGGCAGATTGGCACAGAGCTGGAGACGCCCTCAGATCTGCCAGACATAAATGTGGAGAAGAACATACAGTTATCTACAGTGTTGTCGTGGAGTCCAATTTGCATGCCCAAAGAAGTTTCCCTAGCAACTATGAATTCTGATCTAATATTACTCTCTTAACAACACAAGCCTTTGTATGATATTTCAGAGTAAATAAGGTGTAAGAAAGTCGCCTAATCGTTGTAATTGCCACTTGCACTAGCATTGTTTTGTAAAGGCCAAATCTCTTTCCTGGCAAATCCAGAATGATAACTCTCTGTATTTTTTAAACACATTTATATCAGTCTGGTCCCTACATCCTCCCTTGCATCATAAGTCAAATGTGATGTGATCGTCCAATCAGATTGCTTTTTTCCAGTGACTCATGTGGAACAAAGGAGCTCATTGGTCCTCTGTGATTTACAAATAAAACCAAATTTCTCTCACCTCAGATTAACAGTTTAACCATGCATGTCCCTGAAAGTATTGAAGAAGTGTGTATTCTGGATCCCAGGCAACCAAATCACAACTTTAGCGCAATAAAAATATGCTTTTATCCAGGCTTGGTAAACATCCATTCACTAGTTTGACAGCTGTTAATATATGTACAAATGTTTGTACTATGTTTTACCTAAAGACAGTCTTTGTTCACAAATTAATCTTAGGTGAAATGAAACTTTGTGTTGCAAACAAACCATCAGAGATTGACTTTTCTATGGCCAATGCTGATACTGGTTGTTTAAGATCTAGAGAAACCAATAGCCGATAAGCTCTACAGATATTTTTGGGGCAATATATATGGCAGAGTTTAGTAATTTTACCCAAATTAACTCATTTGAATTAGAGTAAACCCATCTATGACCCTGTTTTACTGCAAACTGGATAAGAGAGCAGTGTAGTCAAATTTTTGCAGCCCCCTCTCTGGATTAAAGTGTTTAATAAAGTTTTATGCATATGCTCTTTATGTATATGGAAGCAGGTGGTTGGCCAAACTAAATATCGCCCTTGCTGGAGATTTAAGGCTGATAGCCAATACGCTACAATGTGAAAATATCAGCCAACCGATGTATCGGCCGACCGGTCTATCTCTACAAACAGAAAAGACAGTGTCTCATAAGAGCAGTGGAATATGAAAAAGTACCATTTGCCCTTGGCTGGGCATTCATGTCTCAGTCAGTCTGTCCCAGGTTAACTTTGATTTCATTATTCAATAGACTACTACTACTGTTCATTATCAAACCTCACGTGCATCAAATCTTGTCACTCAAACCTGAAATATAATCGATTATTCAGTGGAACCAAGGCTTGATTCAGATCTTCTTAAAGATTTTCACTCCCCTCAGGTCCGAAAGTCTAATCCTTTTTGAAAAGCACCTCTTTTTGTGAGCTGAATCCCCAAATCCTCACCTCCACAATCTCCATTTTATCGCACTGCCATTACCGTCTTATAAAACTGCATACATCACCGTGGAGTCCTTATCACATGTGACCTTTAAGCTGACGTATAAATCTCAATGAGAGTAAATGGGAGAGTTATTCCAAAGGTCCCCTGCATCTTTCCGCAGTGCTATTTTGAATCTGTGTTTGTTTTTAGCCCAGTAGTGCTAGTGTGTAGCCCAAATCCCTGTCATTATGTACCTTTGCTTTTCTATCTTGTGGGATCCCATGTGCAGCTGACCTTCAGTCCCTCACAGCCCCCGACTTTGTGTGAAATTGCTATGCTAATATGGAGATGCTGCTGTTTTGTTTTTCTTGAAGATGGGGCAATACGAGGTATACCAACTGATTAATCAAAAGTAATACTTCATGAGTCCTACTAAAAACATTAATGGCAAAAAAATGAAATACCAAAAGAGATTACAGTCATTGGTTGTGCTCATAGGCTGTGTAAAGATCTGGACTAAGTAAGTGTTACGTTGCCACCGGTCAAATGAAGCTCATATAGGCTAGCAGTTATAGCTATGGATTTGGAGCCGAGTTATAGATTGGGAATTCCAATCGCAAGTATCACAGCAATTCAATGTAAAGTGAAATGGAGTCAGAGTCGATGGAGCCAGAAGCATGCCCACTTCCTACTTGGAACGTGGCGGTTAGCGGGTTAGCTATGTCCATTTATATATACAGTCTATGGTTGTGCTTCATGGATGAGTCACTGCTTTACTTGAAATGTTCCACAGTAAAGAGACAATGAGAGAACCTTTTGGTATAATACTCAATAATGCCCCGATTGGGTTGTTTTCAATCTATTTCTAATCGTTTACCATCTTAACTTTTTAAAATGTGTTCTCCTGCCTCTTGGTGGTCTCATGTCCAACATTTGATTAAATTCTTCCCAAGATTCTTTTGCCTTTAGTCTGGACATTATCTCTCCTCAGCAGAAAACTTTTGTTGACAGGGCTGGACACATTTTGAAGTTGAGATCAGAAGGAGTCAGGGAGCCGACTGTCTTTGAACCATTTTGACAGAATACTTTTTCAAATGTGATTGAATTGGAGATTGGCGAGAGTATTTTGATCGCAGCACTGACACTTGACTGATGGTATATACATTGATTTTCATTTAAAGTAGAACTAAATCATGAATCTCCCCAAAACTGCAATAATTTTGAACATTGTTGGCATTGTTGTGGTATTGGAAGTGCATTGGGAGCATTAAAATTTGCCTAAAATGAGAACGTATTTTAGCTTTGAGTCTGATACAGTTTGACTTATAAATAGCCTAAGAGCACTGGGTTATGGATCACATTTTTACATAGCACTTTTCCACCTTCACGGCACTCAAACCACTTTACATCAAGGAACCACCAGCCCATTCACACACACATTCATACACCAGTGTACACAGACACTGGGCACGAGGGGGGTGAAGCGTCTTTCATCTGTGGGAGCTGGAAATCGCGCCACCAACCTGTGTGTCAGTGGATCGGCCAACTCTACTAATGATGTTCATGTCGAAAGCGAGATTTGAACCAACCTTCAGATCAGTGAACAAACACCAACTGAGCTACTTTCACCCATCATATATGCTATGCTATATGTGGTCAGTAAAACAGTAAAAATAGAAGAAAATGAGCTTAAAATGGGAGCGAAATGAATGGCACAAGTTAGTGAGATTTTAAATACAGAAAATGTGACTCTCCCTTTGCCCAACACGACTGCAGGAAATCCATTGTTTTGAATGGTTTTGGCCGCTGCAGGTCCTGTGTTTGACTCCTGGCATCACCGTCTCCTTTCTCTCTTGTTTATTTTATTCCACTCCACATTCTCAGCCCAAAACCTCTTGTATCGGATCCAACCCCTCCAGCTCAACATCAGACCCCCGATGTGTGGTTCAGCCTCTGACCAGGCACTGAGTTAGCCTGATAGACTATGGATAACAGACCAAAGACCAAAGTGAGGTTGCCAGAGCATCATTTATTCATTCCACACATGTTATAACTGGCGGTGATATGTCAAATCAATCTTAACCTTTTTTTTGTTTACCTCAAAACAATCTGCATTTTGTTTATTGCTGAAATATTATTGCCATTTATAAGTTGAAGTAATCAATGAAAATTAACTGGAAAGTATTTTAATTCATAAATACAGAACTACCTAATCACAAATATCACAGATGTACTGTTTTTGGCCTGGGTGGCTGAAACAGAAGGGAATGAAGACTGAAAGTTCAAACAATCAGTCTTGGTAGGGACTCCCAGACTTCTCTTACCCCAGACTTTATCTCAAGCTCCTCCGGTGGGACCCCAAGACATTCCTGGGCTACCCAAGAGACATAGTCCTTCCAGCGTGTCCTAGGTCTTCCCTGGGGCCTCCTTTCAGTGAAACTTACCCGGGAGGCATCCAGAGCAGATGCCCGAAATGCATTTTCCATCAGTGAATTTCAATATTCCAGAATTATTTTGTTAAAAGTGTACCATGGAACTTTTCTGGTGGGGGGCCCGCTACATGCTTGTCTCCATGGAGATGTTCCTTTGCTGGGAATGTTCCGCAGTATGTCATTAAACTTTTCTGGTGTTTTAATAACTAAAATATATCTTTAAACAGAGTCGTATTGTGGTGAGGTCTGTATGGAGATAGATGAATGTTTGACAAGATGGCATTGAACCTGAGTCAAAGTCAAGCGGCAGACTCTCCACTAGAAAAGTTACATAGTAGCTCTTTAAATTCTCATCCCAGATTTTTGTTTCCCAGTTTTCCCATTTTTCTCATATGTAAACCACAGAATGTTGCCAAGATAACTGCTATGTGTCATTTGCCTTTTCCCCATAAATAACACTCTTGTCAAGTGCCATTTATCATCCCTATGAAATCACTGCTCAGCACTGACAGCCCATTACTGTACTGCACCGCCATCTGTAACATTAGCGTCTATAGGGCCGCTCTTCCAACACCAGCAGATGCCTAGAGGCTCCCACAATATGCTCCTAACCGGCCCAAGGATGCACCGTATTTGGCATTAGTGCAATTGACTGCATACACAATGCAGCCACAACAGTACGGGCATGTCTCTGAGAATCGTGAATGATAGCAACTGTCTGCTCAGCTGCTCCGAGAAGATGGAGAAGGCTTGGCCAACGCTGTCTGATCGTCTCCTACTCGTGTGCACCATTGTGTGATGTATCCACTCCACGCAGGCAGGGGCCAGTAGGAGTCAGATAAAAATAGCTGAAGTGTGGGTGTTTGCTATTTTTTCTTCTTTCTCTCACTGTGGCTGTTAGCGCTGCTGCTTTTTCCAGACTATTCTAAATCCTCTCCAGAGACAAACTCCTCCTCTGGTTGCTGTATGTCTTTAAAGCAGAGGGGAGAAAAAAAAAATATATAAAAAAGTATTCATTCATATTTGGACCAGTTAAAATGTATAACAGGGCCTCCTCCTGCTTGTTTCCATTGCTTCTTTGGCTGTAACCACCCACATTATGGCATGAAACGTATCTATCTCCATGGAAAATGTTCGGGACGGTCTTAACTTTCTACTTCCATAGAATCATGCAAGTGACCTACCACCTCCAGAAAGTTACATACTGTGCCTTTGACATGATTATGTATTAGATTTGGCTGATAAATCACCTAGTTGTGTGACATATAGTTACACAGTATTATCTGATGAATGAAAATGTAAGGGAACACTCAGAAAAATGTGCCCCTTTCCCAGGGAACCTTCTTGGTCCTTCTTTTACTGGGATGCAAGAGCAATAACCACTCAGCCACTTTCTTGTTTAAACATAACCCAAGTATACTGTCACACTTTGCAAAACTCGCCCTAAACTTTCTGATATCTTATTGATAAACTAGACTGTACTGCTCTACCTTTGGGTCCAAACTCTTGTATTCATAGCCTCCAAATGTTTATGCTCCCAAATGCATGAGTGATGAAACGGAGAGAGCACAAGAGGCGCACGAGGAGGGGGTAACTCTGGTCTGAATGACAAACAGGAACAGTGTTGTGACAGTGTGCAGCTGCTGTTTCCTTGTGTTGACAGCCCTGTGTGTGTGTGTGTGTGTGTGTGTCTGTGTGTGCACGTGCAAGAGAGCGTGCACATGTGTGTTTGCGTGCATGTGTATGTATGTGTGCGTGTTTTTGATGGAGACAGATTGTTCATTTTTGGAGCCGGCCCTGCGCTCACAGAGGTTATTGACGGCATCTGCGAGAAAAATATGAGAAATAGAACACAACCAAATGTCCCTCTGCATTTCGGCATTGCAAAACTATCGTGGGTAAATGATTTGAAACTCACAATCTGAATATTAATTTTGATCTGAGATGTTTTTAATTTCTATCGTCTTATTTTAGGCAGTTATCTCCAAGTGAAGTGATAGATAGTGCTGCTTGAAATGAGGACTGAATATAATCACTGTATTAGTTCAAATCTTCAATGAACATCCATTGACTGTATAAAGTAGTGGACTACGGGAGTGTGACCTCGCAGTTATAGAGGCGAATTTGGAGCTGAGGTCCATATTTGGTATTTCCGACCGCGAGTATCATAGCAACCAAACAGCCAATCCGGACCGAGGCTGTTGAACATAATACCCCTTCCCACCTGCACCTCTGGTTTTGCCGGGAGCAGGCACTAAGCGATCTCGGGGAAAGAAGGCACCTGATTTGTCTATTATTACTGTTCATATCTTGATTTAAGACCAAAATGACGAGCCTGACAGCAGCAGTTATAGAGAGATGGGGACAGTTTTTTTCAATAGAAAGTGAATTGGAGCCAGAGTTGACGGAGCCGGAAGCACGCCCATGCTCACTTCCTATTTGGAACGCAGCGGCTAGCGGAGTAGCTATGTCCATTTATATATACAGTCCATGTGAACATCTAATCACTACATACTTCAAATCTTTTATGCATGGTGTAGTTTTTTTACTTTCTTTCTTTCTTGTTTTTTGCTGCACTCCCTCAAGGTATTCCAATAAAAAAAAGCCACTAAAACTATTAAGAGTGTAAATTGGCCTATAGATTTCCAAGTGGAGCAATTAACCAACAAATTTGAAAACTCATTCTGCGGCATAATTGGTTTGAGAGAGTGCCCGCGAGTCAATGCGAATAATGCCTGTGTTAGTTCTGTTTCTAGGTGTTGTGTTTCTGAGGAGCAGTAGCAAACTAGCGCCATATGCTTTAGTGCCTTGCTAACCTCCGAGCTGCACACATGTTAAGTGGAACATTGAGCTTGTTCTCATGTTGACTGGTTTCTGTGCTGTGTGTTGTTGCCACAGGTCGCGGTCTATTAGCGGGGCCTCCTCCGGTCTGTCCACCAGCCCTCTCAGTAGCCCACGGGTAAGTGTGACCTCACCTGCATGCGTGCACAGGTGTAGAGCTGGACATGTGCGGGGTTAAAAGTGCACTCATCGCAACTACGCTGTCAAAAAGACATTTGACCTTTAAAGCATAACTATATCTTCACTTACAAATCAAAAGGAATATTTTCAACATGTTTTCTCAGTGCTTTAGAGAATGCCAAGAAATGTTCCAATATACAAAAGGATGATCCCACTTTCAAAAGATATTGTTTTGGCAACATTTTCTTTACTTTTAATTCTGTTAAGTTGTAGATTCCTAAAGGATGTAGCACAGTGCAGCATAACATCAGTCTAGTTTAGTAGTGATAGTAATAATAATAATACATTTTATTTATATAGGGTTTTTCAGGACATTCAAATACGCTTTACAGAACAAATATTAAAACTGTCAAAAGAGCAATAAACAAATTATACAGGAAAAATAAAAACAGTAAATGGAGAAAAATATAAACATTAAAAGTTATTGTAAATAGATGTGAATAGTTAGTAGTTCTCAATCTTTTTGCACCAAGTACCACCTAAGAAATGTGACATTCCAAGAACTGATCCAATGTTTTAAGAATTTTTTAAAAATCATAAGCCTTAAAGATGTACTTGAACGTGGTCGTCTTTAGGAGGACTATATTTGTATTGTTTGCCTTATCATTGCTATTATGCCTTATAGCACCAATATTACAAAATTATACTGGGGGATTTCAAAGATCTGCTCCTAAAATCTTCTCATATCCTGAGCCCTCCAAAAAGCTGCTCGAATGCCCCAGATAACAAAAACCCACTCCCCTTGCTTAACTTTTCCAGCTGGGTACCCTTAGCAGGGCTCAAGACAACTATAGTCTGCGATCCTTCTTTGAATCACACTTTTTGTTCTCATCTGAAAAGAAAATTGATTTCACAACACCTTGATCAAAAAGTGTGTGTTGTGGTAGCTATGAAAAAAAAAAAAAAAAAAAACATGTAGGCAGTAATCTTTGCCCATTTGTCCCTTCGTAACTGCAGGGAAGCTTTAGGAAACATTCTATTGCTTATATTGTTCGGGCAATTTCACTATCAGATTTCGATATCAACAAATAGCTGGCAGAAATTGGAAATTTCATAGCGATGCGAGATCTTATAATCCACCTTTTGTTATTGAAAAAAAACAAATTGTCTTCACAGCTGGCGGTGTGTGTCTAGCACTTGTGTGTCTGCCTCCCTGCCTGCTCCAGCCCTTATGATTTAACAGAGCGAGTGTGTTGTTTTCTTACGTTTTTGTTTGTTCCTGTCGATTCTTTGAGCCACTGAATGCTCTAACTGCATGTTTCTTTCTTTTTTCTTTTCTCTGCAATGCTTCGACCTCTCCTGTGCATATGAACAATTGGATATTTTGCCTTGTGTGGTTTGTTCTGTTGTACTTTTCTTGGTGTATTTCTTTGTTTTTCCTTCCTTATTCCTGCTTTTGTGTGTCCATGTTGATCCGTATAACCTCAGCCTGTCCGAAAATTCTGTGTGCCGCCCCAGTCCCCAGATTTGGCGCAGTCCCCTAACTCCAGTCCGTGCTCTTCTCCGGATCCGCTTCTCATTCGCACTGGCCCTAGAATTTCCACACCCAACTCCCTCTTCCCAGATTGCGACTCCTTGCCAGTGCCAACGTCGCTGAACAAGACCCAAACGCTCCCAATTAGGTCCAACGCGCTTCCCAAACCCCTCCATGCCACACGCTCTAACCCCCTGCCTGAGTCAACCAATGATACAGTCAAATCAGAACCGGCGTCGCCAGAACAACCGCCGCCTCAGCCTCAACCCTCCTCCTCAGTACCACCAACCCCCTCCTCCCCCTCCAGACCTATACCCCCTCCTACCCCCACACATGTTCCCTTCTCCTACATCAACAGCCCCCAGAGAAGAAGGTCCTACTTCGCAGCCAGTCCCCAGTTCTCCATGCCCCTGACCCCTGCCTTATCGCCAATCCGTTTGCACCACTTCCACCCGGTAGCACCCGCTGCCTCTCCCCCTTTTACTGACCGTGCACCCAAATCTATCCCCCTGATACAGGTCACACCGCATCCTTCCCCTCGAGGAAGCCCCCTCCCCACACCCAAGGGAACCCCGGTGCACACGCCCAAGGACAGCCCATCCGGGACCCCCACCCCGACACCGCCGCCCAGCCCGTCCATTGGAGGTCTGCCCTGGAGGACGCGTCTCAACACCATCAAGAACAGCTTTCTTGGATCGCCACGCTTCCACCGCAGAAAGCTGCAAGGTACTAGTACTAGTCTGCTAGTCTTGATCTAATTAGTCACCCTCAGTGTACTAAGACATGTACACGGATTGGTAAAGCTGAAAGCGAAACTGAAACTAGGAACTGAGTTATTGTATCTGAATATGAATATTTACCACTTCAAGTATATTATTATAGTAAATATTAATGTGTCTTTGGAATTTAAAAATGCCATTTCATCTTTCCAAACTTAAAAACAAAATGATCATAATAAAGCCTGCAAAAGAGGGCAACTGAGTGCTGTGCTCGTTTTAACAGAAACTGAATGAAGAATATGTAGTCAGTGGTGGAAGGTAACAATGTAAAGTACAAGTAAAATACTCTTCTAAGTCAAATTTTTAGGCATCTGTACTTAACTGGGATACATTTTACAGTGGATACTTTTTACTTGCACTTCACTACATTTGAGAGAAGGTATCTGTACTTGCTACTCCACTACATTTTTGAACTGGACTTGTGTTCGAGTTCAAGTTCAAGCTTCGGCTTTGAGCAAACAAAAAAAAACACAAAATTTATAAGAAAAATTAAGAAATTAATTTGGATTGCTACTTTCTATTTTTAAATCAATATCACCACATTTAGCACTTTAAAAATTAACAACACTGGGGTGAAATACTTTTACTTTTTACTCTTAAAGTACATTTTTAAACAAGTACTTTAACACTTTAACATAAGTGGATTTTTTTTCATGTGGTACTTTTACTTTAGTAACTTTTTACCTGTGTATTTGTGCTTTTACTTTCGTAACAAAACTGAGCACTTCATCCACTATGGACAGTAGTTGAGAGGGCAGACCGTGTGTACGTGGCCTGTTTCATTGGCTGGTGACTAGTTGTTGTACAGAAAAGTAAAGGAATGGAAGTTTAAATATCTTTATAACAAGTATAGTAAGTATAAAATATCCAAAATGTAATGTAAATGTAATCCCCACATTGTTTATTTCTGAATCTCGTGACAGTTCCCACACAAGAGGAGATGTCCAGCCTCACTCCAGAGTCTTCCCCAGAGTAAGTGCATGTATCTATATCTGTATTAACACTACATCACCTACGAGCTGTTGTACACACTTGCGCCTTATACTTTGATGTTACTCTCCATGAATGTTTGATTTGGCCAGCTGAGTTCACAGTAATGACCCCAGGTTCTGTAATAGCGGAGCGGTTCAGCGGGAGGTGGTGGAGAGTGGTTATGAGGCGGAGGGATGCTATGAGCTCCCAGGGGCTTGGTTACTGAAGCTTTGGCCCAGATATGCCTGTTTGCTTGGCTGACTGTCTAGCTTTGGATGTTTCCACCTGGCTGGGGAAAAAAAAATCTGTTGTAAATAGACAAAAGCTGGGGAATACCTTCTGGTAAGGGGGAGGGTGGGCGTCACTAGCTGGTAAATTTATATGGAATAACAGAAATGTGAAGAAAAATAAAAAGTTATGATGTGAAATTACTTTATTTTTTGAAAAACTGAAGAAAATGTCATGTCTAAAATGTTCAACAATCATCATTTTCATCACTCAAAGTGGAAGTAACCGATAACCTCATTGTACTCAATGCCAAATCAGTAGAATTTAATGTCAACCCAAAACTTATTAAGAGCTTATTAAGACCAGAGGTGGGCAACTGGGCAAACGGGCCGGACCAGAGCAATGACTGGTGTAACGATTGGTCATAAGCAAGCTGTAAAATATAGGATACTGTAATCTAAAAGAAAAAAATCTACACTACCCGTCAGAAGTTTGGAAGCGCTTTCTCATGCATTTTTTTTTCTTTATTTTTACAACTTTCTACATTTTAGATACATACAGAAGACATCAAAGATGTGAGGCATGAAGAATATGGAATTATGTAGTAAAGAAAAAAGTTTTAAAACGTTATATTCAAATCCTTAAGTACGGTACCTACACTTTGCTTTGTTGAAAAATCTTTAGTGAGTTATTTCAATTTTTCTTTACTACATAATTCCATACATCTTGCCTCATATATTTGATGTTTTCCGTATGTTTCTAAAATGTAGAGAGTAGTAAACATAAAAAATTTTTAAAAAAGCATTGAATGAGAGTGTGTCCAGACTTTTAACTAGTGTTGAAACATACACTGCCATATTAAGAAGTTATGTAGTAAAAAAAAAATAAAAATAAAAAGCTACTATATATTTTTCAGCATAGCAAAAGATGGGTGCTTCGAGTATTTCAATATAGAATTTTTTTTTTTTTTCAATCTTTTAGTTTAGGGCTTAAGCAAAACGGGGAAGAATGTAATATAGTATGTTTGGGTTATTCATTTAGTAATGTTTGGACTGGCTGTGGTGTAACCAGTTCAAACTACGGTATGCTCCAGCTTCTCATACTGTCACAAATCACTGGTTATGTTGACATGAACACCAACTAACTATTATGTGATTTCAGGTTATCAGGTTATGTAAATGTCTTGTAAACAGATTGCTCACATCTATGTAGGTTCTGACAAGGAAAGTAAACTAAAAGGGTAACATTCAATTGTACTTTCAAATACAACAGTTACTCTAAAAATCCATTTTCTTGGGTAGGTAAACTCACACTAAAAGTCAGATCTGGTTATTGGGTTATTAGATTATTCTATTAGTTATCTGATAAATACTGACCATGAAAATGGACTCCACTGTATAACTGTCTGTGCAGCATGTTTTTCTGCATTTTCTGCACAAGGTAATCCTTGCTTATCCTTGCTGCATAATCCCATATATCTTACTTCATATATTTGATACCTCCCGTATGTATATAAAATGTAGAAAGTAGTAAAAATAAAAAAAAATAAAAAAATAAAAACATTTAATGGGATGGTGTGTCTAAACTTTTGACTGGTAGTATAAAAGGGAGATTTAGGTAGTCCAGATGAACATTTTTTATTCATAATGATTTTTGTTGCTGTTCAGTTTGCCAGAATAACTCAGGGGTTTCACAGTTTTCACATTTCTGGTTAATTAAGTACACACACTAAACACGTGGGTATACTTAAATAAACACATCACCAATCTCTATAATGTAAAATGTCACAAAACCTCCCCTGTTGTTTATTGTAGCTGTTTTACCTGAGGGCTTTCTATGTTTGCTTCTCCAATCCCCTACAGCCACACTCTGTTTCTCTTTACGCCGCATTAATGAGAACACCTTTTTACCTTCCCCCCGCAGGCTTGCCAAAAAATCCTGGTTTGGTAACTTCATCAACCTGGAAAAAGAAGAGCAGATCTTCATCGTCATCAGGGACAAGCCTCTCAGCTCCATCAAGGCGGACATCGTTCAGGCGTTCCTATCGGTACAAACACAAAGAGCTCGGTTCATTTAATGTGGCGCTCCCTCATTCCACCAGTCCCTTGCCATCTGCTCCTTGCCCTCTGCAACTGTGGCTTATTACCTCAGTCAAGGATGTTAGGATTCTGCCCCGAGAAATTTGGTTTGTTAGGATGGTTCTGAAATGGATGAACATTTGAGAAGTGTTGGGTAAAGTTGTGGTGTAATGTGTGAATAAAAAAAAAAAAAAAAAACCTCATCACTAATGATGAATATTACAGTCAGTTTTATTAAAATCAGAAAACATAAAATAAACAATCTATTCAAATTTAGATAAAATAAAATAAAGACTATCCAATTGTTTTTATATGTAGAATACTTAAATTTGTGGTTTTGTTTTAATCTTTATTATGCCTCAAATTTGGTAAAAAGTAAAAAAGCCTCTTAGGGATAAAATTGAACAGGAAGTAGTGACGCTAATGGTGAGGTTGCCGGGTGCAGTTGTGCAGTTGTGCAACCTCACCAATTAAGTCGCCAATTGAGTCAATTCAAGTTTGGTTATGTAACTTTTCCGGTGGAGAGTCAGCCAGCTGTCTCCATTAAACTTGTCTTTCTCCATGGACATAAACAGGCCAGGTTAGATGTCACATCTGTGGCAAGAAAAGCCCACTCACAATAAGAATCCAAGGTATAGTTTTTTCGAAATAAAACCTGAATATAGATACATGCAAGATATAAGCTTATAGAAGGCCAATTGTGCTTGTTTCTGCTATATAGTTTTAAATAGCAAAAGTCATCTAAAACAACTTAAAAGAAACAAATCTCCTGAGTTCTGTGTTAGAAAACAGTGGTGCCCAATGGGAACTGACATAAACATCCGTTGGATAGGTGCACATCACATTAGCGAGTAGCGGTTTTGTCTCCATTTGTACCAAAATGAATCCTACACGTATCATTCAAATTGAAGAACGAAGTTAGTACAGAGCAATGGGCGTATTACGGTGGCGGTGAAAATGTGAATTGACCAACAATATGGCATCTTGAAAATAAGCATTAAAGATTGCTGAAACGTGCACGAAAGACTCCAAGTACAACTTTGAGTGAGTAAATGCTGAGGGGAAACAACTATAACGTTAAAAGCTCTAAAAAAAAAAAAAAGGTTTTGTATAATAGATCTGCTTTAATGCCATTCTATAAAATATTCCAGGCAAAGCAGTAACATCTACATGGAGAAATGCACGTGGCGTACTTCCAAAAAGAAATGTTACATAGTGCATCTTTAACCAATTCCACTACTGCAGTGTATTTTTGTGCAATATACGCAATGTCATCTGTTTCTGGTATTTTTTCCTTTCAGATTTATGTAGCAATCCACTAAAGTGCTTGCAATCAGCACTTCTATTTAACTGCAGACTCACTGGAGGTCAATAGAAATCAACTGTGCATTGATCATTAGCATATAGATGTTGTGGCCTCCATACTTTGAATTGAGTGAGCGCTGTATTCTGACACTGGGCAAGAAATTGAGAAAATGTACTGAAGACAAGCATTCTGGGAGTTCTTAAAATGTGTTTACGCAAACATTTGGACACAGCCAGTCAATATCCACAGTGCAGAATTGACCAGAACAGCATTTTAGATTTTACAAAGTGCAAGGTGCCAAGGTCGGTCAGTGTCAATTTGGTTTCCCCATTCCTTCGAGGTAGCTATTTTCTCTCGCTGTGTAATATTAGCTGGTATTCCGGACAGGAGATTGGCACTCAGATTGGTGGAATTATAGCTCTCAGCATGCTTATGTTAATGGAATGTCAAAGCCTCTCTACAATATGGCCACACACGACAATTCTGAGGCTCACCTGCTCATCGGGTGTATAAATTCATTTTAGCTACAAATGTTGAGATTACATTGCTTAAGTCTTGCCTGCATGCATGGCTACTCTCAGAGGCAATAATCTTCTTAGAGTTTTAACCATGGCTAGGTGGAGGAGGTCTAATTAGGGCTTGTTCACCTTGTCATTTGTAACACACAAGGAATAACAGTATCCTTTAATCCTATTTAGGCTATTTATTTGACTTTGGTTGTCTCTCTGGAGCAGATCCCGAGCCTGAGCCACAGCGTCATCTCCCAGACCAGTTTCCGGGCGGAGTACAAGTCCACGGCAGGTCCCACGGTTTTCCAGAAGCCTGTGAAGTTCCAAGTGGACATCACCTACACGGAGAGCACAGCCGCCACCAAGGAGAACGGCATCTACTCAGTCACGTTCATCCTGCTTTCAGGTCAGGGCTTGAGCAAAATGGAGAGAAATGTGATATAATATGTTTGGGTCATTCGATTAATAATGTTTGGACTGACTGTGGTGTAGTCTAGAGTGTTTGCCCATCAACTGGAGGGTAAGCAGTTCAAACTATGCTGTAGCTTCTCATATTGTCACAAATCACTGGTTATGTTGATATGCAACGAACTATTATCTGGTTTCTGGAGTTATCAGGTTATTTAAATACCATTTTACATCTGATTAATCTGATTTCTTTGATTGCTCACATTTATGTAGGTGTTGACAAGGAAAATTACGTAAAAAAGGGTACAGTGGTCCCTCGATTATCGCGGGGATTACATTCTAAAAGTAAAGTGCAATAGACGAAATCCACAAAGTAGTCAGCTTTATTTTTTATATTTATTCTATATGTTTTAAGGCTGTAAAACCCCTTATAAAACACACTTTACACACTTTTCTCAGACAAGCATTAACATTTTCTCACATTTCTCTCTTGTTTAAACACTCAACGTTCAAACCTTCGTAGGTGCCTTTGTCGGTGCAGAACGTTTCATCGACATTGTGGGTTTTGTCCGGGAGAAAACTTGCAAACATACAGCACTTCAGAGTCACACTGATCGAACATTTATGGAAATTTGGCTCAACACATTCTGTACTGTACAGGAGACATGGCACGGAGGAGACTGATGGACAATGGTCTACAGTCCTTTAGCCAATCAGGACGCAGAACACAATGCACGTCCATACCCTGTATAAAAAGCATGAAAAAACTGCACAGAAACAGCAAGGCCGCGAAATTGAACTGCGATATAGTGAGGGACAACTGTAAACTAAAAGTGTAACATTCCATTGTGCTTTCAAATACAACAGTTACTCTAAAAATCCATTCTCTTGAGCATAAACACACACCAAAAATCAGATCTGTTTTGTTTTTGGGTTATTAGACTATTCTAGTTATCTGATTTATACTGACCATGTACATGTACCCACTCCACTGTATAACTGTGCAATGTGTTTTTCAGTATAGGAAAAAGGTTATTGCATGCACTTTAGTAAGATTGCCCTGGTTTATTAGGGATGGTTTAAAGTTTGTAATTTGCAAGTATTTAGTAGAAATAGTACAGATTAAACCAGTTTTGATTCACTTAACCGTAATGAGAACAGCAGTAGCAGGAATTTCCTCCATCCTACTTTAAACAATTTACTTTTTAAAGACTTGAATTCCTTGAGGGCGTCCTCAAAGTCTCTCTCACAAGATATTTATTTTTTTTATCAGATGAAAACTACAAAACTTCAAAAAACAGTCAAAATTGGCTGTTAAAGGTACCAAAGTATAGTCAAATAGAATACAAAGATAAGCCTTATTTTAATCATAACACCATGCGGGTAAGCTGTAATTGTTTCCTTATCCAGCATCAGTTTTAATAATACCATCAAAGGCAAAAGTGTCACCTAACTTCACTATTTATCCTTGTAATAAGATCATTGCTCATTTTGTTTCACTGGGAATGTTTTTCATAAGCTATTTATAACCGGAAGAGCTTTGGGGTGTAGGCAGGATGTCAGGGCACTGCAACAAAATATTAAGATGACTTCTTGGGGGAAAATAAACTTATCATTCCAGTAAATGCACCAGAAGAGCAGTTTTGGAGTGGTGGTGTTTCCTTGCCAAAAAGAACGCTGCCTACGGATTTTCAAAGTTTTTCCCATTTTGAATGCTTGATAAGATTTCCCCCTCATCCAGCCGCCCTGTGCCTGCCTAAATGAGGTCTGGCTACGCGAGATTACATACTACTCAATCATGCGTGCTGCCGAGTGTTGCGAGGATACAGTTTTCCTGCCGCTGTCACGGAAACAGTGGCGGCTTTGGAGTGAGCCGATTGTTCCGTGCCACTGACTGTGTAATGTCCACAACAGGTCAACAACAAGTCGCTCACTTCATCAAGCACTTCACTTCTGTCATACCCAACCATTCATACACTTTTTAAACTTTAAGGACTGCAGAAATGTATATATTTGCTCAATTTTCATAGCTTTGGGTCTATAAAATTCAGAAAAATGTTTGTATTGCTGAGTTAAGCCATTTCATTTGATACACTTCAATACTGAAACTTTATGTAAGCTTAAAACTTTGGAAAGCAATTTTGTTGACAGCGATTTTGGCTCCTCAGAAAGTATCTGGCACACCATCTTGTCTGCAGTTAACAAAAAAATACAAAAAGAATCAGGACTGAAACTTAAACTGATTTAAACAATGGTTAAAACTGGAGTAAACAATGACTGTACCACATAAAACTTTTGGCAAGATGGAAGTCTGTGAGAATTGCTGGAAAAGGGAGATTTTGGGTATTCTGGGTATCTATTCCGTCACTTTTTCTGTGCCAAAAATATGCTAATCTGACTGAATATGACTCACAATCTCTGCTGGAGATGGTGAAAATACTGTGTGCAGTATTTGAGGAGTTGAACTGTCATTACATTAGTACACATCTGACATTACTGCTACTTCTTTGTACAAAATGTTTTCCTACTGTTGTGCAGCTTTGACTCATTTAAGTATTATATCTGGACTAAAGATGAATCGGTGTTTCCTCTCCTTGTGTTGCGTTCAGGGCCCAGTCGGCGTTTTAAGCGAGTAGTGGAGTCTATTCAGAGCCAGTTGTTAAGCACACATGACCAGCCTGGGGTCCAACAGCTAACTGGTGAGTACTGACTTTATCTATTACTTTTTTTTTTTTTTTTTTAACCCAAACAGATTTTTTTCACCATAGCACAGCAAAAGGGTATCTGCATCAGTGAAAAATGACTGGAATTCTAATCTGAAATCTATGTTTTAGAGGTTGTGATGTATTTTTCTCAGCCCTATAAGGTGCATTCACACCTGCCCCTGTTGGGTCCTGGTTTGAGCCCAGTTTAGTCCTGTTGTAGACTTAATTTGGTAATGTTCTAGTCCTGGTTTAGCCCTGCTAGTCCAGGATTAGTTCTAAGATTAGTCTCAGTGCTTCCAGCAAATTTCTCATCTGACAAAGTGGAAAGTTTTGTCTTATTAAAAAAAAAAAATATTGCACCCATCAGAAATATCTTGGAACAAATGAAATAGATTAGCTCTAAAGATTAAATGCATCTAAAATTATAACTACAGTTTTATTAGTCCTGAATGACAGTAGGGATGAAATGCTACTCAGTTTTGATATTCAGAATTCTGGTCATTTTAGCTAACACAGATATTTCCTTTTTGCTGTGAACCCACTCCATCCGTCCCATCCCACCCAAGCCCACTCAAGCCCACCTCTCCCATTGCTCCGGCCTATAGTCCTCCTCCCGTGCCTGGTCTGATCCTGCGCTCCGACTTCCCGATGGCTTCCGCAGCATGCCCTACCACCCTTTTACCTCAGCGCTCATGGCTGATATAGTAGGTCAGTAGTTTCTTAGTGGACGACATCAAAAGTAGGCTGAGCTGATTGGCATTCTGCTACTCCTACCGAGACTCCCGAGAGGGGCTTGTCGCCATGGCAACACAACCTTACCTCAACGTGCTCCCATAATGCCATGCACGTCGCAGCAGCAGCACACCTGGCAAACGTGCTACTCTACTCTTGTCTGGTTTCACTTATGTCTGTGTTACTACGGTGCTAAAAAGCTGTCACCTCACTATATTTTTCTTTGAGCTGCAAGTTGTACCTGAATACCATTAATGAATGAATAATAATTAAAGAACAGCAGGGAATTGTGCTGATCTGTAAAATCAGTAGCTTTCTAATGTGTCAGAAAATATGCAAACATTGTTATCCTGAAGCTAAGATCCATTATGTCCTCTGTGGATATCTCCAGTCACAGTGTGAGGTTATGGTTTTCTCTGCATTTGACCCAACCTTCAATGCCACTGTGGAACCTGTCAGGAGCAGATCTTGAGCCTGGAGAATCTAGCTGGAGTATCAGCTTTATGCATGTTTTTCAGCACAGTCAATCAAAAGGCCCTCATCTAGAAACTATCTTGCAATCCACTGGCGTCCACCAAAAAGGGTTAAGATAGGTTACAGTTCCAGAGCTCTTAAAACAACTTAAAACGTATGAATAAACAACGAATAAACAAATAAACACTCACGACTAACTTACACAAACATGTTAAGTCAATATCACTCACTGACACATTTTTATTCTTTGCCTGTGAGCTTTTGTTTTTTAAACGCCCTCCTTGTCATAGCTTTGACACCTGCTCCCTCTGCTGGTCACTTTTAAAACTACAAGCAGCTCATTTTTATTCCATGCAGGTTTTCTCTAGTGTTTCCCCAGATGTTACAGAATTCTGACTAAAAATAGCATTGTTTCATATCTATTAATGGAGTATATCATGTACAACAGAACATGAATTCATTTAGTCTAGAACATTTTCTTTTATAAACATGCTTTGATTTGTTGGACATTTTAGGCTTTCAAAGGTAAAGGAGATTAGAACAGATGTAGAAACAATATAGAAGAACTTTAAATTTACTTTTGACCTCAAACATATTTTCCATTCTTGTTATTATTTTATTATGTTATATTATGTTATTATTGTTATTATTTGGGGTTTCAATGTAGTCTAAGAGTTATATAATGCCATTGACATGTTAGAGACACTATACTCATTTGTATGGTGTATATAATGCAAGACTTAAAATGCTAATCCCTCTTTATTAAGTCAAGATGAGCTCCTTATTGTTTTGACCTCCCAAGATACAGCTAGTTCATTGACCACATAAAAGCAATTATGATTTGAGGGAGCTCTGAATACCAATTATAGTCATTCAGGACTTGCATCTCCTTAACTTTCATTGTTGAATCAATCTCGGTTATGTCCTCAAGCTGGCATGAAAAGAATACCAATTGTATTTAGATGTTTTTTTTTTCTTTAAATCTGTTCTTAGGATTTTGCAATGATCCAAAACTTGGATGTCTAGCTTGGCTGTATTTTTTTATTGATTGTGCATATTTTGGCCATGTTAGAAAGTGAGTAGGTTCAGATGGTACAAATCTGTGTTTATTTGATTTTAAAAATAAAAGCTTAATTAAATATATTGGGAAATGCAATTAGAAGTATAATATTTATTTTGTATAATTTTTTTGTATTATTTTTTATATTATTTTATTTTTATTTACTCATATTTTACCATTTGCAATGACGACCTGGCCAAAAGGCAGAATAATACAACTCACAAACACTCACACACCAATCATAATGTGAAACAGTGAGTCATAACATGCAGATTAATGATATAAAAGTGTTATAAGTCTGTTATAGGTAGTTCCACTCACTTTCTGCAGAGAAATGAAACAAGGAGGAGTCAAAAACTGTATGGGCTTTAGGAATGACCAGGTTATTGTAGCTGTAGGAGCGGAGCTGTCTATGTTTAGTATTGAGCTGAGGTAGGACGGGGTTTTACCAGTTAGATACTTGGAAATGAAAAATAACCAGTGAGTTTGTCTGTGGATGTGGAGAGAGGGCCACTTCACCAGGGAGTAAAGTGTGCAGTGACGGGTAGTAAATGCACATCTGTTGCCAAAAACTAAACCAAAAAAAAACTTTCGTCTTTTACATTTTGCTGTAAAAATCCTTGCTTCTTGTTTTCTTTAAGCATAGCAAAACTCTTCCGCTGTCCCGTGTTCTGTTTGATGTGCATGCTTGCATTGTTAGCTGGAGTGTATAACAGACTGTTGTGCACAAATGCGTTGATCAAAGCTTGTCTTTTGGCTCTGAGCTCAGTCCAAACATTACACGCTTGACTCGGTCCAAAAAAAAGCACCCGATAGACAGACTCCATCATCACAGCTCCTCCAAGGCTCGTGCTGCTGTCACTAGGCTGGAATGGCACTGACAACACAGACGGATAAAATGAGGGAATGGGAACGCTACTGTGGTGTTTCCTTCTTGGAGTTTTTTGTTCTTTCTCATCATTTGCTGTTATGTGACCTGCTTTTGGCTGACTACATCTGCTTTAGTCACCGGCACACAGAAACTGAACACAGCAGAGGCACAGGAACTAGTTAGACATTGATTTAGCTTAGTTTTTATGCCTGAGAGTAGCACTAAATGGACAAAGTGGAAGAACGCAGATTTAAATTTTATAATGGGTAATTTCCCTCACATTAAAGTTTTTAGCTTTAGTAAAACGCGTTGCTTAGTAATAACAGTGGTCTAATGTAGATTTTTGATTGGCAAACCTCAAAAAGGAAACGTCTTCCCATCTTTTAGTGTTATTTTTAAGATATGAAAGATAAATATAAATCAATATTAAGAAAGACTCAAGAAAACTGAAACTAAAACATAACTGAACAAGGATGAACCAGTTATTTACTGACCCAACTAGAACTAACTCGCACATAACCAGTGATGGAAGAAGTACTCAGTTTTGTTACTTAAGTAAAAGTACACATACGAGGACACAAACTCAAGTAAAAGTATCACTGCTTAAGTAAAAGTATTAAAGTATTAAGAATATACTTAAAGAGTAAAAAGTGAAAATATATCAGGCAGATTTTAAGATCTAATAAAGCTTCAGATGTGGTGATTCTGAGCTGGATTTTGTTCAACAGAAACAACTGAATCAATTTTTTATTTCTGGCTGTTATACTTTCACTTTTAGTCCAATTAAAGTGCAGTAAAAGTACAGGTACATGCTCTCAAGTGTAGTGAAGTAAAAGTAGTATCCATGTTAAAATTGACTTAAGTACACATTTTAGGTATCTTTACAGTACTTTACTACTTTTACTTCATTACATTCCACCACTGAATATAACCAGGTGTAAATTTTGTGTAGCCAAAAGCTTCTTGAGTGCTACTAGAGAAGTTCTCTCAGTTAAAACACATCCTCCAATTTAAACTCTGCATTACACTGTCAGGCTCATATCAGTGCTTCAGTAGCTGTGCATGGCTTAAATAAAAGTCACCGTGGCGTCTGCAGAGCTGCTGTCGTTCGCTCTCTCTCCTCTTGTCAAGTGTCTTCCTTCTCTCTTCTGTGACCCCAGTGTTCACGTCCTGTCCTCTGTTCTTCTCTCCCTCTGCTCCTGCCCTGTGTCCTCTCCGTGTGTGCACCTGTAGGCAGCCCATTGAGTCACTTCTTTGACGTAATTAAACAACTCTTTTCAGACGAGAAGAACGGCCAGGTGCCCTCCTACGCCCCCAAGCACTGCCCCTCGCCCTCGCTTGTCCGGAGGCTTCCCGATCACGAAAACAATGACGCTAAATGTCCCCGGGCTAAGCTATCCGTGGCAGCGGTCGGCACGCAGGACGAAACTTAGACCTCGCAAAGACGTTTTTCTATGAATGACTAAAGATATATTTTCTGAATGCACATCTCACTCCCCGGTCATCCATCACTTTTCCATATTCATGTTCATCCGATTATTCCATGCTGCTCTAACCTTCCTATCATGTCAATTTTTCCATCACCAGGAATTATCCAAAAAACCTATTAAGGCGTTCCCAAATCTACAAACCCCTCCTTCGAAAGAGTGCCAAGAAAGACGGACATTTTTAGACGATGAAAGATGGAAGTACTTTTTTTTCTTCAAAGGAGTTATACACGTTGAAGGGGTTGCCATAGAAACTCTTCACTTCTAGCTGCCATTACTAGAAGTAGATCCTGTAGTTGTTAGTTTTTCCCATGTCCCATCATAGACTTGCAGTACACCGAACTAGACACAACTCAACGCACACTCCATACAAATCTACCAGTTTTCCTTCAATTGGAGACAAGCACTTCTTGGACATGTCCGGTATGCACAAAAATTCCAAATCTCTGGGATGTATTACTATGAAGAACAATTACAATTTACAGACTAAACATTGACTGATTTCGAGGAGGAGAGAAGGGAGAGGAGACCCGACACACAACGCCGACGCGGATTGCTTGCTGGATTGTAATGACTTTGAGTTCGCTTTTTAAATGTACTTTCTTTGTGAAGAACTTTGGAAAATATTGACTTTATTATGTATTATTATGATTATGATTATTATTATTATTAGACTTGATTCTATTGCTGCAAAATGCACTGGAATTGTGAGGTGGGGGGAGGGGGGTGGTCGGGTCAGAGGTTATTATGATAGCATTATGGGTAAACGGTCGGGGTGGGTGACAATGTGGGTATTTAAAATGAATGATCTATTCTGTACAGACGGATTTCTTATGTATAAAAAATGAAATGTAGTTGTGAGTTTAGATATATCGAACGGTCGGGTTGGAATACACCTGCACCAGCCTCATCATGTTTTAAAATTACTGTATTTTTGTTAGAACATCATTTGTCTTACCTAAGAATTATGGTTATTCATCATCAATGGTTATCAATGGCATTCCTGTTATCTGTAATCTGCCGCACTTGTGTTTTTTTTTTGTTTTTTTTCCATTCAATACCTCTCTCTTATAGGCTGCGCTCACTCTGGAGCTGAAAGTGACCCACTTCCGATTTGAGGAGTGTCCGTTTGACCAGAGTAGGCTAATCTATAGACCAAATACAGTTTTATATAGTGATGTTGGAACCGAAACCAAAGTATTGATCAATGTACTGGATCCTTGAATGTTATTTACTAATCTGAAAGTAGAAGTGAAGCATTGTAAAGGTTATAGTATTAAAGTCGATGATGTCTGTAAAATGTGCATGAACTAGTTTCATACATATCTTACTAGGGTCTGTTTACACTGTCATAACCATAAACGTTTGCTTTTAGTCACAATAGTAGGTGTTCGGTAGCACACTTTTTGGTTTTTGTGTTTGTGATCGTGGTTATGTCTGTGTAATCCCTCAGTCATCCAGGTTTGATCCATATTAAAAGAAAAATATAAAATCTGTCAATTGGACCAAAAGTTGCAGGAGTGAAGACGTTTCGCTGCTCATCTAAGCCGTTTCTTCAGTTCTGGTCACATTAGTGGTGGACACTGCCTTGTATTTGTAGTTTACTTCTTCCTTCAGATAGATATAAGGCAGTGTCCACCAGTAATGTGACTAGAACTGAAGAAACGTCTTGGATGAGCAGCGAAACCTCTTCACTCCAACAACTTTTTGTCCAGTTGACAGATTTTATATCTTTCTTTTACTATGTTTATGGTTATAAAAATGAGAGAAAAGTATAAATAAAGTCTGTTTTCAGATTAGGTGTTGAAAGAGGTCACGCTACTCAGAAAACTCAGGTTTGGGCCACTTTCCCCCCAGTGTGAACTCAGCCTTAAGTCTCAACTACCAGCAATAGGAGAAGAGGAACAAAAAACTACAGTGACAAATGGATATTTTTGTATTCTTGTGCTTATTTATGTCTGTCATCTCACCTTCTGATTTCCTAATTTATTATAACTTGGCTATTTATATGAACAAAGCTGTTAGGTCAGTTGAATGTTATTTATTACCCTTGTGTGTTTGTAAATGGGACATTTGAAGAAAAAAATGACCTTTTTTTCTTTATGTTTGGTCTGACTTAAACTGATTATGTGAACAACTCTTCTCTGAGACGGAGAAATTGTCAAAGAAAATATGTCATACCAGTAATTTAAGAATGTAGACTTAGCCTCTTTGGGAGAGGAATATGCTCTTCTGATAGTTCAGTTCTAGACATTGGATCAGCCTCATATCCTTGTGCGCATAGGCCCGAGCCATTGTAAATAGACAGACACGCCGTGGGGCTTGATTGTCTTCTCGAACCATGCTGGGGATTCCTGCTCTATGCTTTTAGCTTGTATTGCTGTGTGCATGTCAAAGCTTTTCTTTGCATGGCTTTCGTGTTCTTGTTCCATGCCAAACTCACTCCTCCTCTCAGCCTTCACGGAGCCACTAAACGCCCTTTTTGAAATGTCGGATGCTCCCTCTGTCCCTGATTTCTCACTCTATGTCTGCTTTTACCTTTGGCCTTTTTATTCTTATTTTCTTTTTTAAACTGTCCCTAAAGCCTTTCCCTTTCTCCTCCTCCTTATCTTGTGCACAAAGTTTGGAAACGATGCTTCCTTTTTGACACTGTACCTCTCTCTGAAGGCTCGGAGCTCTTGGCTGTGTCTGCCTGTGGGTGGATATCAGTACTACAAAACACAAAGCAATACCCTGTTGTACACCCTTTTTTGTTTTCTACTATGGGAAGTTAGCAGCACTACAGACAGCTGACCACTCAGAGACCTCCATGGTCCTCTGACAGAGCAGGAAAAATAGACTGATGTAATCCCCATATGACATAACTGTGAGCATCTTCAGTGCTGAACAATAAAAATCATTCAGTTCATTCTGGTGGCTTGTCTTTATGTGTGCAAAGTATGTGAATAGACCAGCAATGTTTCAAAATGTAGAAATAACTGAGAAATTAATGAAGGAATCAAATGAATGAGTAAGTATGAATGCAAAAACAATACATCTGACTATTCTGAAACTCACCTCTGTCTGTAATATGAATGTTTAAATGATTTACCTTTTAAATTCATGGCATGTCTATAGGCTTAATGTCCATAATCCATTCACAAATGTATGTTAGATCTTTTCAAAATGACTCTATTTAACAATAATAACCTATTTAACAAGTAGCTTATTTACTCATTTCACCAATAATAACTATGCATGAATGTCTCTTTACCAAAAAAAAGCACAAGACACCCAGAGTCACAATTCCTTCTAGATTTTGAGTAGAAGTTGTACTAGAACCTTGTACAATTTATTATCCATCAGCTCCCTCTAGTGACTAAATATATCTATTAAACTTCATACATTGCTCCCTCTGGAGGACATTGTGTGTAACTACAAAAAAAAAAAAAAGTCAATGGGAGCCAATCAGAGCAGAAATCACATGTCCATCTGCAGCTGAAACTGTTCACCTGATGAGAGTTTGAAGACAGGAGCAGATGAGGACCACTTGGACCCGAAGGAAAAAAAATAAAAAATCCAGTCTAAATCAGATCCAAACAAGCCTGGGCAGACTATGCACTTAAATGAATCAGGTCAGTGGTGATCTAGTGTAAGAGAAACCCTGTTATAGTTTGAGCCTGCTCAGAGCCTGCTGAGAGATGGGGGAGTCTCGGGCAGTGGTAGAGGAGCTTCTGTCTCTGTGTTTACAGAGAATCTCTCTGGAGCAGTCATCCATGAATACTGAAATGGGTAAGTTAATTTTATTATTATTATTATTATTATTATTATTAAGGATCTTAAGGCCCATACAATATGACACTTGCACGACTCTACTACACAAGGCTATATTTCCTGTGTCTTATTTGATCATATATCTGTTGTATTTTTACAATTTGGTCTCATCAGATTCAGCCACTGCAGCTCTGCCGTCAGAGTAATTTCCCTTGTGGATTAAAGTGTAAGTTTTGGACATGATTTGATCCTTGTCAAAATGAAGTTAAATTCCCAACCTGCTTTAACACATCAACTTTGAGTTGGCTCATGTTTACTTCCTTACCAACAGGCAAGGCCAGCTTAAGGTATCTTAGGGCCTCAGGGCCATGAGGTACTGGAGGTGTTCAGACAGCTTAAAAAATATAATGAAACTTCTCAACTTGTCCTGAACTGAGATATTTGTCATTACATTCAATATAAATAATACTAGCATTGTAACAAATCTTACACTTAATTTTAAACAACACAATGTAAGAAGTCACTGAAAAGAGTCAGGAGATATTTTGTGCTTAGTAATATGCCCTGAGCTGTAAATCTTTGTGTGAAATCTGTGCCAAAAGGAGCTTTGACACAGATTATGGAGGCCTAAGTTATCGAGTTTCTGATAACTGAATGTTTGTCAAGAGTTTCTGGAGATGGCAAAGTCGTTTGAGTCCATGAGGAGGCGTTGTTTCACCGCGGAGTCTGAGTTAAAGAAGTACAAAGAGCTGCTGGTGAAGTCAGATGTTGCCAAAGCAGCGCTGGATGTGAAACTGAAGCATGTGAGGAATCAGCTGGACCTAGAGATGCAGAAACGACTGCGAGTGGAGCGGGACTTTCAGTACCTGGTGAGAGACACTACAAAGTGCATCAAAATATTAGTAGGACAAAGTCGTATACTACTACTACAATACTGTACTTCACAAATGAATCTAGAGATAAAAATATTTGTCTCTAGATCCATTTGTGAAGTACTGTAGTATCTGTGTTTACTGGCACTGTTTTGCTGCAATCTCTCTCTCTTTTTTTTATCTTTTTATTTGTAAAACTACTTCTAGATGTGATTTTTATTTTAATGTTTTTATCAGTCAGTGGTGTGACTCCAAAATGTTGTGGCCTGTGTTCTTCTGCAGCAGAGGCAGATGCAGCTCATGTGTGACATCCTGGTCCAAGACTCTAAGTCCAGCTCCTGTTTAAACGATGAGCAGAAGTCTCTCCTTGCCACATTTGAACACAAGAACCAGATCAGCGCCGTCCACAAAACAAGCAAGCGGTACCAGGGACAGATTGGATCTGAACCAGATCTAAGCCGGATCTAACTGCAGTTCTTTTTGTCAGGTTGTCTGTGATCGACGAGTCCTCATTTCTGTCCCACTCTGACATCAGCTACGACCGAACTGACGACGATGTGGTATTTTTTTATTTGAACAATATACAATGTAACTTGCTGTAAAATATGGATTATTAATCTAAGAAACATGAACAAATCTAGACAATTCTGATTATTAGGTCTGCATAATATGTCGCAATCAAATCCAAATCTAAATTTTAGTTGATTCAATTATAAAATTGAAAATACTACAATTATTTAGATAAATCTTGTTGTTTCTGTAGTTTAGATCTCTACAGACATGTTTTGAAATTCATAGGATTCTTGTATTAGTTTATCATTCATAATTTTCAGTCCTCTCTTCAGTGTTATTAGTTGTGGAGTTATTTACAATGTGCACTCTGAACAGAAATCTACCTTTCTTCTATTTCTATTTCTATCACAATACTTCATGGAAATTGTGATTTATTTTTATTTTTTTCCCCAAAATTGTGCAGTCCTTATTATGAAGTTCTAACCATGGTTTTGGTTCCAGGACTTGGACTCGACGGTCATCAAGCCCCTGAAGTCCAGAGCCAGAGAGAGGCGGGTCAGAACCTTTCACTTTTCATTACAACACAATCCATCAGACGTACAACTGTTGGAGTAACCTGTGTTTCTATTGGTCAGCGCTCTTCAATGGGTGTAGTCTCCACTGCTAATGGGTCAGTAGGAAAGAGGCTTAGAACCAATATCTCCACAGAGATCCAGACCCAGGTCCCGGACACGAGGCAGCTGGATAAGGTACAACTCACACAAGGTGTGTCCTGGTACAGTGTCATGTCCTGCAAGTGTTGTTCTGTTTCTGTTAGTTTAGACATGTTTTTTTTTTTTATAGCGGGAGAGTAATGGTTTATTAATACTAGGTACTTTTTTCCATTAGGTCTTGTGGAACATAAAAGATGTACAGAAAACAAAAAAAAGGTTTTATTGTAATGGTTTAAATGTGTCAATTTTCAGGAGGTGGAGACCATTGTGAAGGCATCAGTCTGCACTCCAGAGTCAGCTCAGATCCACATGGTGGTGGGGATTACGCAGGAGAAGCTGGAGCAGAAAAAGGGATCCAGACCAAGTCTGGAACTGGCTCCAGTTGATGCAGGTACTTTGCTCTAATTGGTCAGCCCTCTCTCTTTTCCTCTAACGGCTTGGTTATCTCTTCTCTGGTTGGTTGTTTGTCTGTCCTCTCCTCAGAATCTCTGGTCATCTTTCGTCATGTCCAGAGTGACAAATCAATTCAAAACAGGCAAATGGATTTAGTCGCATTTTATAGCAAATATTTAAGTGAATAAGTGTACATGGATTGGGATAAAACTCAGAACTGTGAGCTTGTAACTGATGTTGTTTTGTGTATTGGTCTGTCTTTTACTCTTTTCTAATTGTTTGATTGGTTTGCTCTCTTGTAGACCAGACATCAGTGTGGTGTCCTTCTGAGGAGACTCTGGAACCAGAGACTGTGACCCGGACTGAGGACTTTTTCAGGACCAACTCCAGCTCCAGCACTTTTTCCAACGTCTGCAACAGAACCTTCATCGAGACACCCTGCAAGACTGACTACAATATGAGCAATAACACAACAGTCACAAAACATGTGTTCATCTCCAAAACGGTACCAATCCTTCAGTGCTGGTTTCATCATGGTTTCTGCCTTGACTGAGTTCTAATGTATTTGTTGTTGAAGGTGATCCGTCCAGAGTCGTGCTATTGCTGTGGGAAGAGAATGCGTTTTGGTAAGGCGGTGGTGAAGTGCCGAAATTGCAGAGTTGTGGTTCATCCCGAGTGCAAGAATAAGTGTCCTGTGAGCTGCTCCTCAACAGGACCTACGGCACCCGGATCTCAGACCAAACCAGGAGCACAGATCAAACCAGTGAGTTCAGACTAGACCAGGTTATCAACAAGTTTTTGTTTTGTCTAAAGGAACAATGTTTGGAGGTTTATTCTAACATCCATGCTATAAAAATAATTGTGTGGCCATCACTTGAAAACAATGGGGTTCACTACCTGCATTTCTTTAATGCTGTGGAACTTTCCAGGTGAAACAATAAACACATTTTCAGTTTATTCGGTGACAGGAATTTTGTATTGCTCAAAAAAAACAACTACTTAGATTCTTGCTGTAAACCTCGCCTCTCCACAAAACCTAGCCTAGTGGCCTACCAATCAGGAAAGGCAAGTTTATTTGTACAGCACAATTCGCAAGTAATTCAAAGTGCTTTACAGAATAAGAAATGCATTAAAATCACAATACAACAAATCAAATCATAAACAATCACAAATAATCATCATAAAATTAACATTCAAAGAAGACTGCAGAATAAAAATCTTTCAGTCATATGCACAGCTAAACAGAACTGTTTTGAGCCTAGATTTAAACATTGTCAAAGTAGAGGCCTGTCTCACATCTTCAGGAAGACTGTTCCAGGTTTTAGCTGCAAAAAACTGAAATGCTGATTCCCCATGTTTAGTCCTGACTCTGGGCTCTCAGGATTCTACTACACCTCCACACTTTGTTTGCTCATGTTTCAGATTCAGATTTGAAGTTGGGTGGAGTTGATTCCACTAGAATTGCATTACCTGTGTTTTTGTCGAGCCATGTTTTGGTTAAAAACATGGCTCGGGACATTGAAATCAAGTTTCAGATAGCTTTGATGCCAGAACTCTTGATCGAACTATATTAGGTGTCTTGATTCCTGATCTATGAAGTTTTCTAGATTGTTGGGATAAAGGTCCAGGGGGTGAAGGTGGGGAGGCAAAAAGAAAGTGAAGAGTCCCTAGAGTTCAGTAGGTAGATGTAGCAAAGAGGCAGTCATCTTGATTCCTGATCTGATGAAGTTTTCTAGATTGTTGGGAAGGTCCAGGGGTGAAGGGGGGGAGGAAAAAGGAGTGGTCCTGTGGGAGATGTAGCAAAGAGGTGGGGTGGGTGGGGTGGGGGTGCTGTTGGGACTGTCACCGATGGGTCCAAGCCTGTAACGAGGGCCCTGGGGGAAGTAACGCTGGTGATGAATCCTTCACTGGGGAAGGATAATTCCCACACTGTGGAACATGCAAAGCAAAGCATAACATCTCCATGGAGACGAAGGAGAAGAAGTTATAAAAAAAAAAATATCAATGTCAAAAATTACCCTTGTCTGTCTTGTTGTTTTGGTCCAGGGCTCGCTGGAGAGCTTCTGTCCCATGGGGTGCCCCAGAGTCCCCCTGCTGGTGGTGGAGTGTATCGCAGAGATTGAGCGCCGTGGTCTTAAGGAGGTTGGTTCTCTGTTCTTTTCTATTCCTCCTGGTTTCCTGATATTTTCACCAATTTGTTTCAGAGGGGGTTGTATAGGGTTCCTGGAGGCGACAGGGCAGTGAAGGAGCTCAGGGAGAGGTTCCTTTCTGGAAAAACGGCTTTGAATTTGGGGAAGGTTGAGGACGTGCATGTGATCTGTGGTCTACTCAAAGACTTTCTCAGGAAACTCCCAGAACCTCTCATCACATTTCGTCTGCACCCACGTTTCATGGAGACTGCAGGTGATAAGAGCAGGTCAAAACAGTAGATTGTTTATTCATTTTTTTATCATAATGGACTAATCTAAATATGCCAGAATGCTGTGGAAGAGTCGAAGTTGGGATCATGTCTGCAGTTTTGCTTTATTTATCGTTGAATACATTTGTTTTCCCAGAGCTGGAGGATGAAAGTGGAACTGTGATTCTCTACAAAGCCATCTCTGAACTTCCTCCACCCAACAAGGACACACTGGCCATCATCTTGCTGCACCTGCACAAGTACATGCATGTTTTGTTTTTTTGTTATATATATTTTAATAATTAACACAAAAACAAAAGGATAAACAAAGCATAAGGTAAATTCTGTATCCCTTACCCAACTCCTTGTGTCTGATGTGTCATATATAGTTTGTTCAGGGTTTTTTTTTGTGTTAAGTATATGCATGTTAACAAACTAACAAACTTGTGCATCTGTGCCATAAATGCACCATTCAGTTTACCCACTTGTGTCCTACATTCTCATTTTATTCATCACTTTGTCTCCTACTTCCTTGGCACTTACCACAATCTCTCCTTGTCTCCCAGAGTGATGGCAAGTGCTGAGTGCCACATGGACCACAGTAACCTATGCCGGGTTTTTGGACCAACTTTAATTGGACATGCATTAGCAGAACCTTCTCCCACAACAATAATGAAAGACACAGCCTCTCAACATAAGGTCAGACCAAAACCTGCCCTAACCCTGTTGTAGATTTGTGCCAAAACCGCAAAAGGACTAATTCAGGGCCAATACAAATTCCTTTAAGCCTGTCCAAAGTTCTTCTGTTCTAGGTGATGAGTCGGCTGCTATCTATTCCTGTTGATTACTGGATAAGAGTTCTGTCTCAAACTGAGCAAACTCCTACATCTGCTCCCTCATTGATCAATGGGACCACAACCTGTGTGAAGATGACCAATCAGGATGAAGGACCCAGTATGTGTGACCTTATGTACATAAAACTCATCATCCTCATATAAAAAAAAGTTCTAGTTTAATTATAAATCTCGCGCAGGTCGTTTGTTCAAGCCACTGACATCACCAGAACTCAGCTCGTACAAAAACCGCCAGGGTTCCATAACAGGACGATTACGCAACTTGGGACATGCCGGCAATGTGTAAGTCAAGTTCCAATCCCAAATCCTGAAAACATGTTCCAGTCCAAATAAGAAAAAGGTTTTGTTCACACAGGGGCCGAGGTGATCCCAGTAGACGCTTCTTCACATCTCCAAGTTGAACAAAAAAAAAACGCCTCCAGTGAAATATGCTGTATGGAGTAAAGTAGCTACATTTTAAAAGAAAAGTAATTATGTGTGTTGGAATAAATAAAATAAAGTCTATTTGAACTAGAAGTGGTGTCTGTCTTTGTATATTCAACCTAAAGAAAGTGTGTTTTTAACTTCATTTTGTATGTAGCCCAGTGCAACTGCTGTATTATCCATACATTATAAGGACATTTCTGAACACTGATCTTTCCTGTTACTTCCCTGACCTTACATGAGCTGGGTTGTAACAAAAAAAAAAAAAGATGGAAAATTGGTAAAATAAAGAAGTAATTTAATGAGCAGGGCTGTAGAAGGTAAACTAAAAAGGGACCTAAATTTTTTAAACAGAGGGTAACTTGCAAGGTTTTAACCTTTGTTACTCTAAGTTTAAGACACAAATTTTATAATGACATGACAACAGTTGGTACTGACAGTCAAGTGTCTCAAAATAGTCTCAGAACATCACTTCCATATTAGTGACGGAACAAAAGACAAATACAAAATGGAAAAATAAAAATCAAATAAAATGTACAAACCATTACATAAAAATATAAAATAAATGGTGAAATAACCCAAAATGTCAAACAGAACAGAGA
Organism: Periophthalmus modestus; assembly: GCA_019594935.1. Lineage (NCBI taxonomy): Eukaryota > Metazoa > Chordata > Actinopteri > Gobiiformes > Gobiidae > Periophthalmus > Periophthalmus modestus. The sequence goes on along the minus strand of JAIEZT010001390.1, from coordinate 29,229,319 downwards.
TGTACGATTACAACAAAAAATGTATAAATTCAATTGTTACAGGATTTCCAGAGTTTAGAGCTGGTGGATAAGTGGATGGTTTTCTTATAATACTGGATTCCAGAAAGAAAAATGGGAAAGATGGGGTTTTACAAAATTAATGAAAATGCTTTTATGGATGTGAAGTATCCCTATATTTTTTCCCTATATTTTTTTTTTTTTTTAATGATTATGATTATGATTATAATGATGATGATGATTTTTTTTTTTTTATTTGTTTGTTTTTTTTTGTTTTTTTTTTCAAATATACAGTGGTATAAACAAGTGCAGCAAGAGGCTTAACAAAGGCTTAAACATTTCCATTTCCATTCATAGGGCATGTGCAAAAATAATATTAAACAAATGTAGAAAAATAAATACTATAATACATTTTATAATTCAAATTCTGTACATACTGCTTTTGTTTTCAGGGCCTGTGGGTCTGTACAATAGTTTAGAGTACTTACATGAGAAGATAAAAGTGACTGAAATACAACGAATTTGGGTTTCTGGCTAGAAAATTTACAACAATGAATATGATATTTTTATAGAATTAGGATTAGATTCAAGACAGTTTTTTTTGCTGCAATATCTTATACGAAAACACCAAAAAACTCCTAATATTTCTATTACTGAGCAGCATTGAGCCCTGAGCACGTGAGAATGTTGTGGGCGGAGCATAGTGGACTTGGGCGGGGCATTGCGCATATGGGCGGGGCTAAGAGGTCCTTCCGCAAACCTGTCCGACTCGAAACAAGTGACACCGGCGCGTCAAGTATGCTCCTCATTTGAACAAACACTGGAAATAAAGATGAGATTTTTAGCCAAACGACCATGACACGTGTACGTTTAACTTTAAGGCTGTTATAGCTGAATATTCCTGATAATGGTGGTTGCTTAGGTCCATGTTTGTAGGAGGGTTGAAGAGCTGTTATTTCTATAAGAACAAAGTGTACTCTGGACTCAGCAATGGAGCATGTGCTAAAATTAACAAATCAAAGTCAGGGAAGAGATCGTATTTTTCGGTAAGTCTGATTTTTTTGGTTGTTTTATATCTTTAATATTTCCAAGCAAACTGTTGATATTGTGCTTGTGTTTGCAGAACGACTCAGTATGCATGCGCCTTCAGCTCCTATTTGCTCAGAAACTATCCAGACAGAAAGGAGCTACTGGGCAAACTGAAAAGTTTGGAGAGCAACATGAGTGCTGGACGAAAATGTAAGAATCCTGGAAATTATCAGAGGAAATTACTACACTCCTAATCCCAAAAGTGCATTAGGGTTAATCTTGTTACAGATAAGGATTTAATTTTGTAGCACATGCAAGACAAATGGCCTTCTACATTGTATCCTTGGCCTTGTATGTGACAGAGTGTAAAAAGAATATATATATATAAATCAGTAAATTGTAATTTGAGCAGTAGTATAGAACATTGTTAAAATTAAACTTTATCAGCCTATATCCAGATTTCAAAACTCCCTTCCAGCTGGTTCATTGACCTTTGTGCAGAGTACTAGATATTTTTTTTAACAGTATTACCTCTTTTTCTGCATGTGTCCTTGGCCTTTGAACAGGCCTCTACTGTGGTGTGGTATGAAGACTTGAACAGGGAATAGAAATGGTGCATACACAGTGGAAGGACACAAGTCATCAGTTTCATATAGAGGTTGTAGTTTGTAAGACTATAGCTACGGTTGTACTATAGGCAGGGCAAGTTTATTTGTATAGCACAATTTATACACAAGGTAATTCAAAGTGCTTTACAGAATAAGAAGACATTAAAATCGCAATACAAACAAATCAAAACATAAACACAAATAATTATCTTAAAATGAACATTTAAAGAGAAGAGTGCAGCATAAAAATCTTTCAGTCATATGCACAACTAAACAGCTGTTTTGAGCCTGGATTTAAACATTGTAAATTGGAGGCCTGTCTCACATCTTCAGGAAGACTGTTCCAGGTTTTAGCTGCATAAAACTGAAACACTGATTCCCCATGTTTAGTCCTGACTGGCGAGAGGCCAGTCCCTGAAGTCCTCAGAGTGCGAGATGCTTCAGATGGCTCTAACATGTGAGAGAGTTGTACTTTGGTGCTAGGCCATAAGAGACTTGTTCACAGGCAGAGCTGCTTTAAAGTCTATTCTCTGAGCCACAGGAGCCAGTGCAGAGACCTGAGAATAAGACGTATGTGCTCGTACTATATTTGAATTTATAAGTAGGCATCCAAGGTATTAAACAAATGATTCTGAGTTTTACTGGGTCAAAGACAAATCATGATTATGCTCTGCTCTAACCCTCATTCCTCTCCTTTGTTAGTGTTCAGATTGGGGAACACACTGAATTCCATTGACGCTGCTAAACGGACCGTGCACATTACTGACCCGGTGCTTCGTCTCTCACTCACTGCAGCTAACCTCAGCCGGGCTTTGTACTTCATATGTGACAACTTACTCTGGTTCCGAAACGTGGGGCTCATCCGTGATATTGACAAGGAGCGCTGGAGCCTGCACGCGTCACGTTGCTACCTCCTTTCTCTGATTATGAACCTTATCAGAGATTCTTATGTAATTGGCCAGTTAATGGTCCAAAGAGCCAGAGATAAGGAGTTTCAAAGGAAGATGGATGCACATCTCCAGGAAAGCTCTGAAGTAGCAGAGCCTGTGGTACCTCAGTTAGATGCACTGCTTTTTCTTCTTCTTCACATAATCAAATCACATCCTGCTGTGGCCCTGGATACATTCAAAAATATATGTGATCTATTTATTCCACTGGATAAGTTGGGGATTTACCAGTCTAACGCGGGGGTTGTGGGGTTCTGTGGCCTTCTATCTTCCATAATTGGAATTGTGACATTGGTGCGACCAAACTTGAAAATTAAACCATGAGCAAACTTTTTAAATGATCAGGTGCAGTAAAAATATAAGTCTTACATCTAGTTTTATTCATTGTTCCTGCTAAAGACTGAAAGTAGGGAAGATTCACCTAAAGTGCCTTCAAGTCAGCAACCTCAATGAACCTCACGGCACCACAGCAGGGCTATGTTTCACCTGGGGATACTATTTATTTGACAAAGAGGGCACAGTGCAATAATTTTGCAACCCTAGTTTGACTGTTTAACATTGTGTAACACTAAGATTGGTGTAAACTTTTATAAATTGCTGACTAGTTAACATGCTGCTTTATGATGACTGTTTGCGATATAACACCATTGTGATTTTTAAATTGCAAGACTTCTGTGAAAAATTGGATTCCATGGACCATGATCTGTTTGAAAAAAATGGAAAAAGCTAGTCTTAATCTTAAAGAAGTGCACAATCGAAGGGAATCTAACTTGCTTTGTAACATGTTCATGATGGATGGAGCGACACTGAGGTGGAAATGGGAACACTGTCATTTTCTAATAATTGTACTTTTTATATTAAGTTTAAATAAACACAAAGTGAAATAATGTCTCCAAATGCACTTGTCTGATGGTGGCTACAACTGCACATAACCCTTTACTTAAATTATCTAGTCCAATTTCTATATCAACAATATTTAATAGCGTTAATCAATATACTGATACTGATCAATACTATCAGTACAAGCAAGTCTCACCATTTATCCTCATGTCAAAATCAGTTCAAATATCTAGAAAATCTGACCACAGACACAAATCAAAACATGTAAAATCAAATATTTTGTCCAAGGTTGATTTATTGTTCTTACATCAACCTTAATAAACCAGTATAAAAAATATGTTGGAATAAAAAAAATTGTTTACAAAATGTTTTATCTTTATCTGAGACAGTTGTGAAGTTTCTGATAACTTTGTTTTTGAAAAGGCACTCACAGTTGATAATACCTGTGTAGATCCATTGTTTTGATATGTTTGACCATTGCATCACTGGATTTATCAACACTAAATGATTGTGCAGTCAATTTGTGAGGCAGTAGAAACATGGCTAGCTCAAAAATAGCGTGGTTATCAGTGGAGGAGAGTTTCTGCTATAAAAGAAAGGACTATGTAAGGCCATGCGCTCGGTCGTAGTCCGTGATCAGGCCTTTGATATGTGACAGTTTGTGGTGGAGGTACTGGCAGTGCCTCTTCTCATCCCGATAACCAGGGAATCTCTGAAAGCAAAGAAAAAAACAATTACGTTTCAAGTAAAGTTTTATATAAAAAATCATGCAAATACTTCATACAGAACTAATTGCTAAAATTAGTTTGATTGCTTTTCAGACTAAAAATCTTTATTCCAGTATTGCCTCCTGCTTCTTTACTTGTATGAAATGTGCCTGTTTATGGCATTCTTGATACAACAATGACTTTATCAGAGACTAATCTTGGTGTGGATAAATTGTATGTGTATATAACAGTTTATACTATACATATATTGATGCTGTAGTGTAATTTTTTATTTATTTTTTTCATCTTAGTGAAGAATCATCATGCCCGAAAACATCAGAATCCTTGTAAAAGTGTCTCTTAGAACTCTTAGAGACTCTTAGAACATTATTTTTGTCAGTTCTCCACCAACATCTCTTGAAAGTTTTTAATCAAGGGCAATCCCTGCGCTCCAGAACATGATTTTAAAGTTTAGTTAAAAATATAAAAGGCAATCGATCCAGGCCCTACTGGTGGGATGCTGTATACTGGGCTGGATGAGAGTTTTATTTTATGTTGGAAATTAGTTATTACATATTTATGGAATACATGTCTTCATCTATAGATATAGGACTCCAAATACACATACCTTCTTGTACTTCTTGTACTTCTGCAGAATCCTATCTTCCATAAGCTGTACAGGAACAGATTGGTTAATTACTTTTATTTAAAAAATGACAATACTCTTAAAGAACAAAACATGAAACAATAATTGAAAATGAAGACTATAACAGAATCATTGTTTTACAGTCCTGACTTGGTGCTTGCTAGCTTGTAGTACCTTGTGTTCCTGAGTTCCTGGGGAGAGGGAGTTGATCTCGGAGGCCATCTGAATGAACATGTCCGTGACTGTCCTGATGTGGTCGTGAAGAGCCCTGTACTCATTGTATTCTGCACTGAAATCCTGCTGGTACTGCTGCCTCTGCTCCATCGAGGTGACAGTTTTGTATTTTCTGAAAGGACAAACAAAATCCATGGTCTGTCTTTACACTCAATCTCCTGAAGATGGCGCCACAGATCAGTACATTTAAATAGTAGATGGTTACTGTAATCATGGGCGCTTACAGACAGCAGAATCACACATAAGGCCAATAGATATTTTGTGTTTTTGTAGAGATAAGACCAGTGTAATTTGTAACTTACATTAAATAGTCAGGCAGGTCCTCTGTGATGCGGCAGTCTTGTGTACTCTCCTGCTCCCCTTCTGTGAACAGCAAATATGAAAGTAAATCCTCAGCCTTCTTCCATTTCAGATCTGCGGAGAGGCAAGCCCACTCATCATAAGAATGCAATCCTATATTTGAGCAATAAAAACCCTGTAATTAATTAGATGTGAGATGCAAAAATGCCATACTTCGTTAACATTCCTGGCAAAGCAATAACATCCATGGAAACAAGCAGTTGAGTATTTTCATTACAAAAGTTGTAAAGGCCAAAAGTAAAATCTGTTAACTGGTTAACAGGTTTTACTTTTGGCTTTTACTATGGATCAGACGTGGACGACTGAGGGATTACCCAGACATTAGAGCGTCCTTTGAACATTATTGCATAACACCTTTCATACACACAGCTCTTTATCAGATTATTAATTCCCCATCTGTCATTCTTATAAAACAGTATAGGCACTACTAGCTCAGTTGGTAGTGTTTGTCCACTGATCCCAAGTATAGCGGTTCAAATCCCTCAATATAAATACCATTGGTAGAGTAATCAGATCCACTGACCCACAGATTTGCAGAATACTGTTATGTCCTTGGGCAAGACACTTAACCCACCTCACCCCCAGTGTCTTTGTACACTGGTGTATGAATGTGTGTTTGGTTCCTTGATGTAAAGCGCTTTGAGTGGCTAGAACATGGAAAAGCTCTATATAGAAATAAGACCATTTACCATTGCCATAACAGTCAAAGCAAGCAAGAAATAAAGCCTATATATTCTTGAATACAAGCCCTAATGTCCTCTACCTTTAGAGTTTTCTTGTGTCCTCTGATGTGGGCTGCTTTCGATCCAGTCTGGTTTCAGCCGTGCTCTCTCCTTCCCTTTATGCTTTTTGTGTTTCTTTTTGTGTTGGCTGTTTGTAAACTCGGTGCAGGGGCTGTCTGTGAGGGGGGCTCTGGACAAAGGCGACGCCGGCGCTGTCCTCTCTGTTTGTGGTGAAGCTCTCACTGTGGTGGACTCTCCCGGTTTGTGAGGGGAGTACAGGGGTATGGATGTAAACTCCACTCTCACATGTGAGTTCTCAGTGCTACACGGGGATGTGGTGGTGTCCTGGCTCAGATCCAGTCTCTGTTTCTTTGGGGTTTTGCAGTTCAGAAAAGCAGGGTTCAGGGGGCGTTTCTAAATGACAAACAGAAAAAATGCTTGCTTAGGCTGTAGCATTCATGTGCTGTTATTAATTTATACATAAAATAAAATAATACACTATAAACAAAATGGGGTAAAAAGTAATCGAACTGTTCCACTCAAAAGTAATATTACCCTCAATGAAATTAATTAAATAACTAGAGTTTCATACATTAAGCTTTAAATAAATAAGTAAGTAAGTATCTAAGTAAGCAGTTAAATATGTTTTTTTTTTTACAATGAGATTAAATATTTAAAACAAATTATGGAGTCAAAAAATAAAATAAGTAGTATAGTTTGGTCCTAAAAATAAATACACAATTTAATTACCTACATCAAGATTTTCATCATCAACAATGCTAAATGTGCGGAATCAAAAGTAAAAAAAAAGTATTTAAATACCTACCACAGTTTTAACCGGACTCAGCTGAGAGGGTGAGTCTCCAGGAGCTCTGAAGGAGGAGTGGTTGGACTGGGGACTCCTGAGCTGCCCAGTGTGAAGAGGCGGAAGTTTCCTGAAAAGAGATGAATAATGATTATTTCATCTGGAATATATAACTATATCGTTTGCAAATTGTTGAACACAGAATGATAGCAAGTATATACAAATTCTAACTAATTTAGGCTATGGGAGGCTATAGGTTTTTATTGTTACATTATTGTGATACCCACTTGATGAGCAGCCGGTGGATCAGCCGTCTCTCCTCATCCATGTACCCTGGCCAGTCTTTCTGGACTTGTCTGTACAGCTCCTCCTTCAGAGAGTAGCTGTGCTCTTTTGGATTCAGCAAGCCAACCTAAAATATAACAACTCCTTTATTTTCCATATACAGTATCGACACTAAGTAGACACATTTTACTTTCTCAATTCAATAACTATGGAAGACTTACATGACTGCACCATGAGCATCTGGACAATGAATGTTAGAAGCATCTCTCAAATAACTGACCACATGTGCAAAGTTTTTAAAGGTTTACTAAGAAACTTCTGCTACTACACTTCAGAGTAGGTATTTACATCCTACTTTTCCTTCTTCTGTGTTGACCTGGTTTAGACTTGATTTATTTACCTGCACAATTTTCAATCTAGGCTACTGACATTTTACTCTTTGCTTCTCAGAATGGTTGCAAATGTTTTTTATTTTTTTGTTTTAAATTGGCACTTTAATGCTTTTACTTAAATCAAACTGCTATCTACTGTTTTTGTAATACTGAATATTTTTAAAGCATATTTCTGGCATTACTTCACCCAACCCACCTCGTCCAGCACTGCGCTCAGGTCAGCCTTATCCTTGGAGTTGAGTCCTTCCCGCTCCAGGCTCCGCAGCAGCTCAGGTTTGCGGTATGGCTTCAGGGCCAGCAGATGAATCACACGCTCCAGCAGAGGGCGCTGTGCCGCCGGGCTGGGGGCCAGGTTTCTCTTGTAGCTTGGAGAGAGTTTGTTGAATCCATCTGAGACCAGAGTCTGTTTCCTCTGGACCTTCACAAACTTACCTATGAGTAAAACAGGCTTAGATTAATTTGCAGTTAAGTGATCTATTGAAATTTCTGAACAATTTCAAGTGGGATATAATGAAGAGTTTTGAGCAGCAAGAAATCTTTTGTGGGATACAGAAGCAAAAATATATATTTCATGTAATGCAACAAACTGTCCTTACTTTTAAATGGGGATGTAGCAAAAGTTTAAAATTAAATTAAAAGTGCAATATCTAGTTTTTGCTCACTTCATCAAACTCAGATCAAGCTGGAAAAAGCACTATTAATGCTATTGTGTATGGTTTTCTTCTTTATTTTTTAACAGACAAAAAAATATATATATTAGTATCTTGAATTACATGGTCATGAATTACCATTGATTAGACTTGAGTAAACTCTTAATATGTTTAGAAATATTTGCACTAAAATAAAGTTATATCCTGTAAGGTGAAATGATAAGAAGTGTTGCTGTGAACTGACCAGGGGCAGGTTTGATTTCGATGGCGGAGCGGCTCCAGGTGTCCTTCTCCACCTGGGACATGCGCTCGCGGGTTGTCTGATACGAATCATCTGTGGCACAAACCGTTATCTTGTCCTGGATACTGCCCCTGCCCTCCAGGAGATCCTTGCCCTCCCTGGAGAAGACAGAAGAGAAAGAGATATTTGAAGTTAAATAAATGGAAAAAGCTGTTCTTCAGTCTCCTCACACTATGATAATTATTGCGGTGTGATTTGGACCCTTAAAATGAACGGTTTTAAAATGTCTTACCCAGAAACATATTGTTGGACGCAGACAAAACTGGATTGAGGTTTCTCTTTGCTTTCATTGGACAAGTAGAAGGAGAAGACTCTAAATCCATCTGGATACTCGGGGGTAGGAGCTGGGATCTTTAAGTACTGCCAATACGAGAAAGAGGAGATGTCAGACAGTGAAGCAACTACATGTCAAATTCAAAAACAGCTTTGAAGCAAATGCTATAATCACATGTAATTAATTGTAATTTTTCATCATATGTGTCAATCAAGTGTTCTAGCATCAATCCAAACTGGAAGGATGTAGGTTGGGATCTGTACAGTCCTTTGGCAAGTAGATCTGTACTTTCTAGAGGGACAGCCACTTACTTGTTTACAGTCAGTGGTGGAAAATGATGAAGCACAAGTAGTAAAGTTCTGCACTGAAGTAGAATTTTTGAGACCAGGTATCTGTGTTTTCTATTCCACTACATTTTTGTGGAGGACAGAAAAGTAAAAAGTATTTTTTTATATGATTTAAGGGGTTATTTTTTCCATGTTTGTGGTAACATCCTGACTAAAGGTTTTGAGTTCAAGCTTCGGCATTAGAGCAAACACAATGAAATGTACAAAATTTATGAGAAAAATTAAGAAATTGATTCATATTATTACTGCTGACCAAAATATGTATCATTTTTTAATCAAGATCACTACATTTAACACTTAAATTAACAACACTTTATCAAAATTTATGTGACACACTTTTACTTTTCACTCTAAAACCACAAAATCTGCGTGACATACTTTTACTTTTTACTCCAAAAGTACATTTTTAAACAGGCACTTGAATGCTTTTACTTAACCTGATTTGTGATACTTTTATTTGAATAACTTTTTGCCTGTCTCTGTACTTTTACTTAAGTAACAACATTAAGTACTTCATCCATCCTTGTTTATGGTGTACAATTTTAAACAGCACTGTGATTAATATAAGGTTTCCAGCAGGCCGTCAGAGGTTGAATAGTGACATAAAGTGTGTTGGGGGGACTTGAGTCTGCCGCTTCACTTCTCCCTCTAACGTGATTGATTATGAGGTGGTGGGCTGGGAGTGCCGTGCCCCTGGCAGATGTGGCCGGACCACTATAGCTGCTCTGTCACAAATGCCCAGTCATGCAGCAAAGCCACAAGCACGTTTTTTTTTGCAATGCCGACACCCCTCCTCCCCTTTAAAAACCCAACGCATGCCACTCACCCTACCCCCATTGTCTCCTCGCTCTCCCGCATATGCACAGTCAAAACAAAACATGAAGCTACCCCACAAGGCCATGGCCACTTAAAAAAAAAAAAATTAGGTCAGAACGGTGAAGCTGTCAAGATTCTCATGAACTGGACGAGACATAGACGGCCTTGTCTGGGGCTTATACTAATTAAAAATAATCAGCAGTTCAGTGACAAATGCCTTGTTGATGACGAAAATCATTTATAATCACTAGAAATAATGAGCTCTGCAGGACGTCAAGATGAATTAGTTTTTCAAATAACTGCAATTATAAATGGATAAAAATAAGTGTTACATAAGTCTGATTTAAATGTAATAGGCCAAAAATGTCACGCCATGTCCCATGCCTAATCATCCTTCTGTAAACACGCTGGGTGATGTGGCAGAAACTCATCAACATTTTTATTCCTTGTGTTGATCAGTTTGCAATTGGATTTTGCTTTTTCTTATTAAAACCAAATAAATATGTAAAATGTATCTAAATCCTAATATCCTGAAGACTGACTTTTGATCAGTGCCATTTAACACATAAAATAGTACATTTATTCCCCCATTATTCACATGTGAACTCTGCTCCATACAGGCCTGTCACAATAATTGCTATATCAAGTTATCACTCAATATATTATAAATGGAACAATAATTTTTGGGGGTCAGTATTTATGGTGGTACTATTTGTTTGCAGTAGTGGAAAATTTGTGATAATTTTTTTCTGCAATATGAGCTGTAGAAGATTGAATTATGAGCTAAAATTACACAAACTAAGTATTATCTGTTGCATTCTGCTATTCATTTATACATCTCAACAATAGTTAATAATATTATACTTTTAGAATACCTTTTGACGTGAATAATTCTGCTGTATGGTTTGGTTTCAGTATTATCGATTATCGTTTATATTCACTTCAGCAATATATCGCAATTCGTGTTATCATGACTGGCCTAGCTCCAAACCACATACTTTTACTGTCTGGTTCTTGATTAAAAAGCCTCGAGCTCAGCATTGATAATTTGAGACGACTGGATCTCAGTTTGATTAAACCTTTCTTAATTGCACAGCCTTCCTCCTGGTGAGCCATAACTATCACATGCTCGTACAAACGCAATTGCACCAGTAGTGAATTCAACCTGGCTGTTAACTGCGCTCTGCACCCGACACTTAACATTTAAATTCTAATTAGTGTCACTGGGGTCAGACTGTTTCAGAGCGGCTTCCTTCTTGTCTGTGTTGTGCTATTTTGTGGTGGTTTTGTCACACAAAAATAGTTTCAAGTTTAGCCAGGATTTCTTGTCAAAACAGAGAACCGTATTCACTTCACTGTCGCCTTTCTAAACACTGAATACACATTTTAGTAGTAGAGTAAGATGGCTTGGGTTAAATGCAATCTTAAAAGCAAATGCCTTGATTTTGTTTTTCAAGGTGAGAGATGCACAAACCAAACCAGAAAACGAAGAAGTGATTGGCTTAAACAAATACATATAATACAAATCCATTATATCTGTAACTATTCCACCACGACGCCTTATTTAAAGCTATTTCAATCCAAAACATAGCAGTTGCCATGATGAAACATTTATGGTTAAATAAATTACACTAATACTTACAAACAAATGCAAATACAAAACCATTTGTTAAGGGAAAAGGTGCATTTGAGTGCTATTTTATTACAGTATTACTATAGTATCACGTTATCTTGATACATTTTCAAATAGTGCAGCCTCTCAGGAGCTGTAGGGTCTATGTAGATTGTTTTTGCTCCATTCACAGAGGGGGGTTGGTAAAAGGCATGGAAGCTGAGGGGGTTGTGGGGGGGCAACAGGGGATGGGCGACTGACTGTTATGCCAAGCAACGCAGGAAGACACCCCCAACCCCCTCCTAGGAAAGACATGACTGGAGTACCCTTTTCATTCAAGGATTTGTAAGGCTTTGTAGCACACAGATCTAAACCAACAGGATATAATAAAATATCACTGATGTAAACAACAACAGCAGTCAAACTTGAGCAACCACTTATGAATACTGTGTAATTCAAGCTGGTTTGCTATAATAATTTGCATATGATGTCTCAATCTGAATCTATTTTCTCTTTCATACATTTTGGTTATTTACTATTGTTGATGACTGTGTCTGGATGACAATAAACACAAACTATCACTGGGTTTAATAACTGAAAAACTACAGGTTTAGTTTGAGAGCTTAGTGTAAATCCACACCAGGGTTCATTTTGTTGCCAAATACAATAGATATTTCTATCCTGGCCAGCATAACTAGAGTATTTTATCATTGTTTTGTCTATTTGAAAGGTTTGAAAACTAGATAAATATGAAAAGAAAGGGGACGACATGAAGAGGAGCTCATGTGTTGCTTTTTAAGAGGCACAATGGGCAGATGATGTTAGTTAGGTTTACGTTAATGCTACACTCATAGGGAATCGAAAAGGAAATAGAAAGTTAAGGCTAAGATATTATTCTAATATTCAATCTATATCATTTCACTCACAGTACGCACGATCACTATCTTTACCTTGCACCACATACATCTGGACAAGCAAAGCAAGTTATAGGAAGTGTTATTTGCATCATTAGCTTCACAAACACATTGCAGAAGCCACAATCGTCATGCAAATTTAAGCAAGAAGTCACTCTTTCAGCCCCTAATAACTTCTTTTTGCAATCTAACTCTGAATTATTCCTACAATGCACTTCTATGTCATGCTAAGTCTTTACAATTCATACTTTTAAAGGTTGACCACTGATCAGAGAGAAGATCACATGTCATATAATTGCACTGTAAAGTATCTTAAAAAAAACTTTTTACCCCCTGGTTTCCTGTGAAGCAGATGGTTGGCCGCTGGGAGAGGGACACCTGCAAAGAGACAAGGCTGCTCACTGTATTCTGAGAGAGGGTCAAAAATAAAACACAAACATGCTCAATATGTTCTCTATGTCATAATTCATATCTAAGACAAGGCAAGGCAAGGCAAGTTTATTTGTATAGCACAATTCATACACAAGGTAATTCAAAGTGCTTTACAGAATAAGAAAGACATGATTTAATAGACTGCATTGATGTGTTTACTGAGATGTATTTGCTTTAGGAGGTATAAACTACAGCTGATGTGAGAGATGAGGAAGCTGAGGATGAAGGCAGGTGATTCTTTTGTGATCCCTGGAAAACAAGTGTGGATGGATCCTCCTCTCACCTGCCCTGCCCTTTAATGTGTCTCTCCTCTTGCTCTCTCTTCCTTTTTTTTAATCTTGTTTTTTCTGCTTGTATCAGGAGGCAAAGGCAGTGGATTCACAAAGACAGTTATCTCTAGTCTTATGCAAATCAGTTTGACCATATTTTTCTGTAAGGCCCCGTTTCAAACTTTAGTTAAAGAGTTGTTTAAAGCGCTTGCAGAATGATGAAGTGAAGGCAGATCACGCAGCTTCAGTCCCCACACGCTCTGCACGTCCCTAAACGTGTCCCTGGCCTTACCTTGACGTTCTGGTAGCCCTCCAGGGTCCGCAGAGCCGTGTCAGTGAGTTTGACGTGGTACAGGCTCTGGTTCGTCCAGCCTTTGTGGATCTGGCCGCAGGAGAGTCCATACCGATGCTCCTGCCTCAGCGCTGCCATTTCTCCTAATGATGAAAGCTACTGGCGACATGCAGGCCGTGACGTCACATGAGGGGGCTCGAGAGGCGGCGTCAGGGCGCGTGGAGGGACGCACGGTGTTTGCACGCGCGCGGACGGCACTGCAAAAAACACTGATAACAAACGTGTGCTAGCTCTGAAACTTTACTCTAGATAATCCATATATTTCATGAATCCATATAGAGTATTTTTACATGTTTTTTTGACGGCACAAGAGCAAATTTCACAGGTTTGTTATAACCCGCACGTGCACTGATAGTCCAGGTCTGCACACTTACACACAGCCCAAAAGTGAACACAAGATTTAAACTGCATTTACACACAGCCCACAGGTGAACAGCACAAGATTTAAACTGCATTTACACACAGCCCACAGGTGAACAGCACAAGATTTAAACTGCATTTACACACAGCCCACAGGTGAACAGCACAAGATTTAAACTGCATTTACACACAGCCCACAGGTGAACAGCACACCATTTAAACTGCATTTACACACAGCCCACAGGTGAACAGCACAAGATTTAAACTGCATTCACACACAGCCCACAGGTGAACACAATATTTAAACTACATTCTGCAATATATAGTGTAGATCTCTAAGTGCTACTTTATATTTTAATGTCGTATTTGACTCATTTTATTCTTGATTTGTGGTGAAATCGACACACCTGACTGAGCTGAGGTCCAGGAGGAAGAGGCCGAGGGATCAAACTTCTCTGGTGGATGGATACTTCCTTGTATCCATGGAGATGTTAGTGCTAAGTGCTTTACAGATCAGATCTGCAGAGAGGCGACCCTGCTCTTAGTAAGAATGCATATTTTTCAAGGAATTTCTTTAGCAATAAATGTAAGATATATATTGTGGAACATTACAAGTAAAATAATAAAATTTACAATAGAAAAGAAGGAGCTGAACATCTGCAAATATATATATATATACAGACTCCAAAACACACTTTTTATAACTGAGACGACAGTTGCATTATCAAATAAAAATAGATCATCAATAATACACTTTAGTCATACATACATTAATTATAAATTCTCTATCTAGAATCCTTCTGTTATCATATTTAAACCTGTATTTGATAAAAAATGTACAATGAGAAACTTTTCACATTAACTAATCAAAAAAATAATACACTGCTTCACTTCCCACTGTGTGAGAAAAGGGTCTTGGGATCTTGTCAATCTGGGCTGAAATACAGTTACCTTGTGATTACAGTTACCTGTGATCACAAGGTAACTGTGTTGTGTTTAAATATATTTTCACTGTGATACAAAACAATGACACAAAACAAAGAAAGGATCAACCCCCACTCCCCACAGCCACCCCTGCTGTCACCACCGTAAAATACAGATTACTTTCACACAAAGCCCATAAACAAATCCACATGTTTACACAGATAGAAATGCAGATAAAATCTATTAAGGGCCAACAGATGTTGCCTTGTAAAAAACAAAACAAACTTTTGCTCAGTACAACTCAGTGTATATCTGACTTTCTCAAGCCTAAGATTAGACAGAACTTTTCTGATCCAATGTGGCACTAAGTCTTTTCATTTGAAAAGACTAAGGCAGTGACCCAATAAAGTGCTAAAAGCTCAAACACACGTTATGCTAAAATGATGGGGTGGTTCCGGTGCCTGGATCTGGTGCGTGGCTCCGGTGCGTGGCAGTATGTGACGGTTTCATGGAGACAGTGTGGTGACAACAGTGAAGTCAATAAGGAGCTTACAGACATTCTGCCAGATTGGGTTTTTCCTCTTCTAATCCCAGAGATTAGCAGTGCACAGGGCCACTGGCTGCCAGTGCTGCGGTGTGTTGCACACTTTCTTTCCAATGATCATTACAGTAGCAAGAGTGAAATATGGGACAGGGAAGAGGCCAAAGTGCAAGAGGATCTCATCATAACAACTGAAACTGCATTCTCATACGGAACATGGCTGTGTAGATTTGCCTGGAGTAGTTCTGTGTTGTATATCTGCTGTGCATACGTTTCCTGGATTAACATGGAGGCAGAGACAGACCTCACGTTTGACTCAGTTGAGTTGCCAGAAGAAACTTGTGATCTTTCCATCAGAGACACAGAGCCTTTATGTTGTGAGGAAAACAAGCAGCTGAGCCAAAGCAGCCAGCCGGAGCAGAGAGAGGACTGCTCCGAGCGCAGCTGCACCTCCAGAGGATGGAGGGGACGACGGAAAATGAGGAAGACCAACAGCTTCAAGATGGTGCGCTTCCAGGAACCCTCCGAGGAAGAGTCTGTGTCCGAGAGAGACAGCACCACAGAGACTCTGTTCCCACTGCATGTCGTGGACGAGTGGACCACCAGTGGCTTTGAGGAACTCTTTATGTCTGAGGAATGGCACGACATTACAGGTAAAACTTTATTTCATCAAATTATTTTAAAGCTTCATAAACTCGAAAACTCAGTTTTCAATTTTGCAACATTACACTGTGGCTCATTATAGTTGGCAAGACTGAAGACCAAAGAAAATTAATCAATTGTTTTTAAGAAAGTAATTTTGAGTTTATTTCCCATAGCCACAAGGTCTTTTGATGAAAGTCATCTGATCAGGACTATAGTAGCCCTCATTGATGCAGCCTGCAGACCTTTAACCTACAGCATCTACGGACACAGTGAGGAGTCTTTTCTCTCTGAGGCCTCCAGGAGAAAACTGAAACCGTTGTTTATGACAGAGCAGAGCTCAGAGTGCATGGAATTTTAAATCAATCAGCTTAAGATTTTCAATATAATTTTTATAGATTATTTTTGTCAACTTTACATAAATAAAATAAAATAATTTAGCCTCACATTTATCTTTATGAGTAATGTGAGTATGTTAATGCCAGTGATAGAGGAAACACTGTTTGCTAAGTGTATATGTCAGTGAGTGTAAATATATTCTGTGTTTCCTAACAGAAGACCGGCTCTTGAGGAAGAAAATTCTGGAGGCCGGGTGCCCTCCCCGTCCCAGCTGGGGTGAAGAGGTCACCGTCAGTATGCAGGCTGTGCTGGAGGACCGCACTGTGGTGGAGAAGGACAATAAGCTGGTGTTTGTGATCGGAGAGGAAGACGTGAGTCAGGTGAGACCAGCCAAAAGTCTGCCAAGTTTGACCGCTATCACTATTATCACAAATATCACTATAATCACATTTTTCAACTGTTGGCTGTGTTCATCCATTTATCCGGGGCCGGGTTGCAGAGGCCACAGTCTAAGTAAGGATGCCCATAGTTCTCTCTCCATACACACTTCCTCTAGCTTTTCTGTAAGAATCTCGTGACATTCCAAGGCCAGCCAAGAGACATAGTTCCCCCAGTGTGTCGTGGGTCTTCCATGGAACTTTTTCTCGGTGGGACATGCCTGGAACACCTCTACAGGGAGGTGCCCAGGAGGCATCCGTAACAGATGCCTGTGCCACCATAGCTGGCTTCTCTCTACGTGGAGAAGTAGTGGCTATACTCTGAGCTTCTCCCATGTGACCGAGCTCCTCACCCTATCGCTAAGAGAGCACTCAGCCACCCTGTGACGGAAACTAATTTTTCCCTCAGCTCAAGACCAAAAAAGATTGACTGGTAAAATCGAGAGCATTGCCTTTCGACTCAGCTCCCTCTTCACCACAGCGGTCTGATACAGTGACCACATCACTGCAGATGCTGCACCGGTCCACCTGTCAATCTCAAGCTCCATCCTTCCCTCCCCCGTGAACAAGACCCCGAGACACTTGAACTTTTCCACTTGAGGCAGGGACTCTTCACCCACCTGGAGAGGGCACTGGCCTTGGATTTCTGTGTTAATGCTAATAATTAATAGTGATTAATGTGTTAATACTAATACTTTACCAAGCAAAGAAGTCTGATGTGTTTGTGTTGTTCTGTACTAAGCTGTACTTTACTTCCATCCATAAAGACAAAAACATTGAAAACTGTAACTCACAAAATGGTATTTTTCTAAACTAGGCTACAACATTCTTGTTGGGTTAAAATATGTGCTTTCTTAAGTACACTCAAAGCACTATGTGTATGTTGTATATTTTGTTAAGTTAAAATATATACCAACAGAAGCTTACATTATACTGCAGTATAGGTCACATGACAGTGACACAGCAGTAGTTGTACTTGTCCTTGTGGTCTGATGAACCACAGGCCCCAAGTGGAAAAACAAAAATCAGGATCCCCAGTTTGGCCAACATTCCACACTCTCTGAAAGTAGAAAATGGCATCAACCATCGAAAACATCATCAAAGTCATATAGCAAGGAAAATATTCATTCCATTCAACTAAAACTGGCTGATAGTGAGCAAGGGAGACTTGAGCGGGTGCAGATGTTTGACACTAAAATAGTTTATGTTAAAAAAAAAAAATTTACATGTGACAATGCCAGACACATTTTTTTATCACATTGAGGCTCTTGCATATTTTATATATTCTGTATGTTTACACTATTGGCTATTGGTGCTGTGAGTACATGTAATAGTCATGTCTTTTTGTCACCTGTAGGCTCTGGAGGAGTGTGTCCTCTCAATGCAAAAGGGCGAGATTGCATTACTGCTGGCAGATTCACAGTACGCTTATGGACTTCTTGGAAGGTAAACACACTCAACTAGTAAAAAAAAAACAAACTTCAAAATTCATTGTAATTTAACAGAATTTCTAAGAGAAAAAACACTTTATTCTACAACAATTTACAATACTCAGATATACTGCTTCCTCAGAGGGTTAGAGCCAACTTGTCAAGAGCAGTGAGCAACCGCAGTGATCTGCCAGGTGATCCTTCTCCAGCTCATGAAGCCAGGATTTTATACAGGAATACCTTTTGCTTTTGGACTAATCAACTATTTTGGCCATAGGCTCCATTGATTAGCGGTGTATCTGTTATGCATTTCCACATATCTGGAATGTAATGGTTGCTATGGGTATAGATGGATGTAGTTAGATAGACAAACTCCTTTCCTATTTTATACAATTAAGTTAGTCTTGGTTTTCGTCATTTCATATTGCACAAGATTAACAGGGAGACTACCTAACAAAGAGGGATCATGTTCAGTTTTCCAAGCAAAATGCTGCCAGTAAAAAAATGACATTTTGCCACAAAACACAAATATGCTGTGTAAGTAGCAATTCTGTAGTTTATACAGTCTATTCAAAAAGAGTAACAGAAGAAAGTTGCAGAGAAACTTAAAAAATGTGTGTAAGGTGTCTCTATTTAAACTGCACAAAGTGAACAGGTAGTGTTTCCAGACTGCAGAATGTGACGATGTCATATTTTCATAAGAAATATTCAAAAGGAAGCTTGGTCATTTATGTAATTAACCAACAATTTTCTCAATGAAACACATAACATAACTACTGAATGTTGTAACGTCATCTGAAACCAAGCAATAAACTTGAAAGTCTTTCAGTGAAACAGAGCTAGTATAATGGTACCTGATGTTTTGCACAGACAGCCTGACATCCCCGCCTGGGCCCCTCTCCTGTACCAGCTGCAGCTCTCCGATGTCCGACAGAAAGCAGACCCTCAGACGCTGCCGATCGCTGAGCGCATACGAATCGGCAACCGCAAACGAGAACGGGGAAACTTCTACTTCCAGAGAGAGGAGTACAACCGTGCAGCCAGAGCTTACTGCATGGGTCTAGAGGTGCTCAACACAAACTGTACAGGTAACAGTTATTACAGATGAAATTCATTTTTACATTATGCTTATGCTCCTAACTTGTATTCATTAACTGCATTACATGTAATTATCGCACCACATTTTAATTAACTAACTGAAAAGTGGCCTTCCTGAATTACATCTCAGCACACTACATGTAAACGCTGAAAGGCCACACTGGGGTTGTAAAAATAAATCAACACCAAGATACCAATTGATACTAAAACTAACATCAAAAGCAGATACTAATTTGAACAAGTATTGGTAATTGAAAAACTCATAAATAGGAGAAGAGTTTCCATTCTGGATAGTTTTTGTAATATTAAAGAGACTACTATTATGTGTGATAAAATGTTATTCTACTGTGCAAAGAGTGGTTTTATTATCATTGTGGGATCAAAATTGGTATTGATCCATTTCCTTTTGTTGTGACAATACTAAGTCACACTGTTTGAGCTGGCTAAAGCTGACTCTTACATATATATGAGCTGACTGATTCATAGCGATGACTTTTTCTGTGGAGAAAACGTGGAAATATCCTGATGACAGACAGTCTATGTAATTTACGTATGGGGAGAAGGAGGAAGTTTCTAGTCTAAGCAGAGAGGTCCAAGCATTTAACCTCCTTTACAATTCCTCATAGGGAAAGACAGGAGTTTTCCTGCTGTACCTCTATAAATATAAAATGAAAACATCTAGTGTAATCTTCCAAACAAGGGCATAAAGTGATATTTCTGCACTTTTGTGTTTCATTTTATACCCCATTCATTTACAGGAACATTTTAGCAAATTCCTAATACATTTTTGTTAAAATATCATATAAATACAGTATCAATGTATTCAATTTTGTCAATACCACCCACTCCTAATATTGAATTTTCTGGTCTTGATGTCCACAGATGCAGCTGAGGCAGAGGAGGACGAGATCAAGGACTATCGGCTCAAATGTCTCAACAATCTGGCTATGGCACAGCTCAAACTAGAGCAGAACGAGGAGGCTCTGAAAACCTGTGATGAGGCGCTGCAGCTGGACCCCCACAATGTTAAGGCCCTGTTCAGGAGCGGGAAGGTGGTAAATGCTACATAGTCAAAGCAGTGGTGAGAAGAGTATGCTTACTGTCCTGTCTTTTAGCTCTTCTCAGATAAAGGCCAATATAAAGAGGCCATGGAGCTACTGAAAAGGGCCCTGAAACTAGAGCCATCTACCAAGGTGAGATAAGCACATTTACAGGCACTGTGAACATTTTCCAAATGCTGTGTCTGTGATTGTTCCATCTTCGATCACAAGGAAAAAAGACCATACTGATGTTTTTGTAGTACGTGTACATGTGAATGTTATTCTTCAGATTTTGGGACATGAGCCCAAAATCTGTCCCACTAAGAGGAAAGGTCAGTGTTGTATCAGTAAGTATAAGAACAGCAGAAGGATATGAAGTCAATAATCACGATGAATAATCATTTAAAACGTAAAGGTTTGTCTCCATGGTGATGTTATTGCTTTGGTATTTTCTACAGTAAGGCATAAAACCTATGTAGCTTACATTTATTTAATTAACTTGGCCTAGAGGCATCATCTGCTTGTCTCCTTTGAGATAGAAAGATTTAATGCTGCATTGTGGAATATTTTAGGCAAAACAAAACACAACTCACCTCTGAGGAGACAAGCAGGTGGTCGGACCCTTTGCAAGTTTGGGGCATTTAGCCAGGGACACATGTTGAGGACAAACCTGCTTTTTAATCTAGACTAGTATGAGAATGTTTTATATAAAATATTTTTATACTTTTGTCTTAAGGCGATCCACGCAGAGCTCTCTAAACTTGTGAAACGACAGTCGGGAGGCCAAGACCCTAAACCAGTCAAAGCTCCTTACACCCTGGGAGAGGGGAAGACGCCATTTTTGTTCTCAAAGAAGACCCAGTCATCAGTGAGTGCATATACTGTGTAGCAGCAACTGTTATGTCTTGAAGTCCTTTGTTATGGCAGTTTTTCATTTCTTTTAGGGACTTTCCTGGAAGCTTTTACTCGGGGCTCTGATGGTGGCACTGGCTAGTTTAGTCATATCTGTGATACTGACCGCATGCAACTGAGCACACAGCTGCAAGAAGAATCATTTATCACTGTTTTAACTGAACTTGTGGGATAAAAGCATACGTCCGAAATTTCTACACTGCACTGGTCAGAGAAACCTGTCGCACTGTGAATGGATTTAAACCTCAGAAGACAATATACGATATTAATAGTATTTTTTAATTTAATGTAGACTCTAGTTGTTTTATAAACAGATAGACAGATGTAGGGCCACACGGACCACTAGGGGGCAGAGTGCCTCATGTGAGGAGAGATGTTCAGTATTTTCCACATGAGACTTTAGTGGCTCTTTTGAACTTTGATTAAATTTATATTCAATACATCTTTGGTGTTATAATGTATTTTTAGTGACTAGTATTTATTCACATAGTTGCCATTCAGCATTGTTTTCTTAGGGTTATTTTTTGTAAGTTTAGAAGAGTGCTGCTACTACTATAAAAAAAAAATCAACAAACCTTTTATTACATAACAGGTATACAACTCATTACTTTACAAATATGAGATATTTTATGTGTATTTAGAAAATTTGTATTTTTTTTCTTATCTCTTAGTCTAAAAAGTATTTAAGTAAGGGTAAAAAAAATAATTTATTCATTCACTGAAACAGAAAAAAGTCATTCACGTTTGCTAACAAAAACAAGCTACTTAGATTCACATAAATGCATGACTATTTGCAGCTTTTGAGCTTTCATTCATGCTCTATTCAGTTAAAAAAGTGGAACTCTGTCTCCATCTACTGACTTATCTTCAGTATCACAGCCAGTATCAACTCTAGGTGAGTTCTGTGCTCATGTTTATGTATACACTCACAAGCTACAAACTGACCTTTGTACCTATGTGACCTGTATTTTCATCGTGAAAATTTGAGGTCACAGGACTTCCTTGTAAATCTATTTTGAATCTATACCTACTGAACATTCAACTTGCTTTCAGCGTGCGAGGGCATCCAGATCGTCACAGCCCCTTGACGTGTTCCAGCGATGATGTACTCTCCTTGGTCACTGAGGTCTGTAGACTTCTCCCTGTCCGCCTCTTCAATCCAAAACACTGCAAGAAAAACAACACAACGTCTTGACGCCCCCCACATCCCGAGAGCACCGGTCCCATTATATCCACCTTCCAACATGAGGCCATCAAGAACACCTTCACGATCTATATCACCGCGTGGAAGGCCCCCTTATCCTACCCTGACCAGATCTGTCTCAGGACAACCAGATATGACATGACAAACAACTGGAAAAGGTATGAGAAATAGTTTAATGAATGGATACAATGTGATTCAATGAAGAGAGAAAATTGTGGTTTTGCTAGGGACAACATCTACCCCAGGGTCCAGACAGTGAAGGGAGAGGCTGAGGTGTCTGATGGTTTCGCTGTGGAGGAGATGGAATGGAAAAGGGTTTCCAGCTGGGAAAATAGGAACAAGTTAGGATGCAGGCTACTGTCTTTCTGGGTTCAATTATTATCCCCCTCTAGCAATGGTTGGTGCACCTATTCGAATAAAAGTAAAGGGTATTTTCTGAAAGCTCTTAGTCTTTCATACAGGCCTTGTCCAGAATATTTTTGCAATTGAAACTTTGTGAACCAATGTTGAATCTGGAAAATACATTCAGGCTGCTGAGTGTGATTATAGTTTCAGATTCTTATACAAATTATATATGTGTGTATATACATACATACATACATACATACATACATACATATATATATACATACATACATACACACACACACACAATGACAATACAGGGAAACGGAGCCAATGTGGTATGGGTAACATTATTCTGCATCCTTATCCACGACCATCCGGACCTAGAAATCAACACTGGTGATGTGATTAAACATGCAGAAATGGAGGAAGGAAACTTTTCTTTCTGTCTATAAGTAAGAACCAAAACGCAGCATGATGGAATGGCAGGCTCGGAGGCTTGAAGGGGAGAGAAAGGTGAAAGACAGATGAAAGTAGAGGCAGATAAAAGCGGGAGTGAGGCAGAGGAAGGAGGCACAGATGAAAGGCGAATGAGAACGATAAGAGCGGAGTGAGAGAACCACGCCGTCGAATGGAGGGAAAGATACCGTGTACAGAGAGACAGGTAACCATGGCAACAGCGCCAAGGTACAAAAGAAGAGATAGACAAAGGCTTCGGATTTAAAAGAATGAAACTTGGGAGCTGGGAGAAAAGTCGTTTTTTGAGTGAAATGTGTCAGGGGCAGTATCATCCACGCCACGGTCATAGTGGAGACCTCTAGTGTTAATAGTCTGCTGTTGATCATGAACATGGACCAGTGCAGCTTCTTAAATTTGCACTTAACAATTATTACTTCACTCTGGATGTGCTGTGGAACCAAAGGAGTAAAATAAGTAATTGTGTGTAGATAGACAATGCAATGGTAAAGTATGCTATACATTCTTGATAAGCACATAGTTGTCATTGGCCCAAACTGGTGTGAATGAACTTAAGGTGTGTATACTGGGATTTGTATATAGACAGTCTGTTGGGCGTGTGGTTTTTTGAGTCCCTTGTGGCCACCCCTCTTCCTCCCTTCCCCCTCCTGTTTTTTTTTTCTCTCCTTTTCGTCTCTTCTCGTTCGTCCTCTGTCTGTTTCGCTCACTCTCTCCCCACACCCCTCCTTCTCTCCTCCTCCTCCTCCTCCTCCTCCTCTCTCTCTTTCTCTCTCTTGATCTGCCCCCCCTCTCTACACTCACACACACACACCTCCCTCCTCTCTCCGTTCCTTTTATATCTTCCTCTCTGAATGCTCTTCTCCTCTCCTCCCTCAACTCTTGTCTTTCCTCCTTTCTTTTCAGCCTTTTCTTGTTTTTTTCCCTCACTCTCCCCACACTCCTCACAGTCTGAACACAGTGTTAATATTCTGTTTTTCCGTTTATAGAATGGGTAATCTTTCCTTTCTCTTATCACTGCATCCTGTTTTGTGCTGTTTAGATTTTGATTAAATCCAAGATGAATAACCTACCAAAAATAATTAAGTATCAGCATTAAGATATATTGTCTGAAGCTGTGAAGACGTCCTGTGAAGTCCTTTGATTTGAAAGCCTATAAAAAGGTGTCACCTGTTATCTGACCTGAGGACCTTGCATGGGTGTGGCTCCTTTACTCTCCTTTACTCTGTGATTAGTGCAGGTAAGGCCATTGGTCAATTACATTGTGTAGTCTACGGGAAAAAAAACAACAAGATTTAACTGTAATATCTTAGAGCGAAACATAAAACATAGTCTCCATCTGTGTAAGAACCTAACTCAAGATCTGTAGATGGGTCCCCAAGTGCTACTCTTCGGGCAGTGCTCCTAAAAGGTTGCCCTGGCAGGAAGGTGGGTCAAATGCACAGGGTAAAGTTCTTTAAAGTCTTCAAAAATAAATAAAATAAAAAAAAAATGCATTTTTAACTTGTATCAGTAAAAGGTACAACATGTCACTGGTGGCGGCACGTCACCTGATTCCATGGAAATATAAAGTTATGAGCTTCTTCTGAACATTCACCTTATTCATTCTTATTCCATACTGTGGAATTTAATAGGAGAAACATTTCCATGGAAACAAGAGGAGGGGACTCTTATGCAGGCCAAGAAGGAGTCAGGTTTGTGGAGATGCAAGCCTGCTCAGAGTAAGGATGTGTGTTTTTTTTGTATTTTTGTTACATACTGTGGCTTTAAGAGATGCATTTGGAGTGATGTAGAGAGGACACATGTAAAGTCAACAACTTGAAAAAGTGTTTTGAACTAGTTAAGGCTGTGTTTCTGACGACATCATGACATCCTATAGTCCTGAACTGTTTCATATAGAAAAATACTTATTGTAACACACTTTGATGCTGATATTGAGATTATTCACAAATGATGATCACTATAATACTGGCACCTACAGATGACCGACACTTTCACATATACAATCCTGAAAACTACTACTATGCTCAAAAAGTAGCTCATCGCATGTTCACGTCCTTTGGCCTGTTCTGTGCGCTTTGTGGACTAGTCCCTTGTTGTTCCTTGGACTCTTTGTCTTTCTTATCTTTGTTTCTTCCCTCGCTCTATATTCTCTTCCCTCCTAGACTTCCTGCCCCCCCTCTTCTCTCTTCCCTCCACACACCCCTCCTCTCCCTCCACCGCTATCTCTCCCCTCTCTCCCTTCCTCCTCCAAGCCCCCCTTTCCTTTCCTCTATCTTTCTGGTTCTCTCCGAGCTGCTGATGATTGATCAAGGTTTTCAAGGTTTGCCCTTTGCTGCTATTTAGCTTTTAGTTTATGCAGTCAGAGCTATGTATCAGTCTGCACCTGCTTTCACATGCGGATATCTATATGTATGTTAATGTATATTTGTATTATAATTAGGAAATGACAAATACTTAAGTGTCTGAGTTCATTTCAAGGCTAGTAAAGTTACTCAAAGGTAGATAACACTGTCTGTGCTATAACAACTGCAAAATAAAATAAAATCTGGAGGTTTAATAGTTAATGCACCCTCCCCACCACCCCCCGTCCAGCCTTCCCCCGCATTATTTTTTTCTCTTTCTCTCTATCCTCCTTTTTTTTTCCCCCGCAGCCTGTCACCACCTCCCTTCTCCTCCCTCCCCTCCCTTTCTTTTTTTCTTTCAGTGCCTTTTCTTTCTTTCAGCCTGTCTCTCTCGCTCCTCCATGCACCCCCCTCCGCACCCTCCCTCCACACCTCCCCTTCTTCCCCTCCCCCCCCCACTCCTCCACCACCACGGCCCAGCTTTTTTTTTTTTCCTCTTCTTTTATTCTTTTCTTCTTCCTTCTTTTCTTCTGCCCGGCCACCCCTCCTCCTTTCCCTCCATCTCCCTCTCCTCTTCTCTTTTTTCCTTTATCTTTATTCTCTCCTCGTTTCCATCCCCCCTTCAACCCCCCTCCCCTTCCCTTCCTCCCACCCTATCTCTCCCTCTCCCTTCCCCCTCTTCTTCCTCTATCCATTTTCTCTCTCTCTCCTTTCTTCTCTCCACTTTTTGGCTCCCTTATCTACAGTCTAATTGGGAAACAGCATTCATTTTACTTCAATAACTTTGTGCTCGTGTCCCTACAGGTGTCCGGACTAGGACCAAGTGAGGACTGATCTAGTAGAATAAAGTAAACTCATTAAAGTATACGTTGCTTAATCATAAGTTCAAATAATAATGAAAGAAAAACTGAATCCGGTCTGTTTTTCACTACTGTTATTTGTGAAATCATCTTCACTTTAATACAATTGGCCAACAGCATTGATCCATTTGAGACAAGTTGAAAATGACAATAATAATTTGTGTTTATACCTGAAATGGTAGTCGGTGTGCTCTGTTCAAGGCTCGATGCAAACATTGCTAGTTTTGTTAGATGTGGTTGATTGTAATAGTTTCATATCGTTATCTTCTTGTTTTGAATTAATAAGGGAAGGACAAGTGGAATGGTATAAGCTGTGGCAGAAAAGAAGCTTTTTGTAATGAAAAAGCTGTAAGAAAAAAAAAAAAGAAAAAGAAAAAGAGAAGTATGAAGACGAAGAGGAAGAGCAGAAAAGGAGTGATGCTGTTGTGGAGGGAGAGAATGGTGGTGGGAAGGGGAGGAGGGGAGGGGGGTGCAGCCCAGTCAGTTCAGATAAGAGCAACAGTAAGAGAGGGAGGGGGGGAGCTGGCCCCGCCCACTCTCCTCCTTGCACTTATAAAGAGCAGAGGATTTTTTTGACTCATTTCTGCTGGAGGATGAGATCGGTGAAACAGCTCGCACATGACCCCGGGAGCACTGTGGTGAGTGAGGGCTCCGGTAGGATGTACATGTGTGTTTCCTCTTCCTGTTGCTGCTGCTTGTTTCCTGTTCTTACTAATTGTGTGGCTTTAAGTGTCTTTGACTTGGCAACTTTAGGAGACCTACCTAGTGCACACTACAGCTGGGACACTTTCACTTTCTGCCCTGCAGTCTGTGTTTACCATTTGTATCGTTCTTTTGCTTTTGACCATGTTTTCTCCCTCCTGCCCCCCTCTTCCTTTCCTCCTCTCTTCACATGCACACTCTCTCTTCCCCCCCTCCTTGGTTTCCTCCCTCTTTTCTTTATCTTTCACAGTCTTGCTTGCTCCTCGCCTCCCCCGCCTCCCTCCCTCTTTCCTTCTTCCCTGTTCTGTCTCCACCACTTACACCCAGCCAGTTTGTCTGTTTCACTACTTAAAAAGCAGTCATTTTAAATTGTGTTCCTGAGCCACTTCTCACTTTTGGTTCTGTTCGCTTTTCAGTCTTTTTCATTATTTTATCTCAGTGGTTTAGAAATATACCACACCCTGAATTTTAGTGTGTGTCATTTAGGACATCATAACAAAATTTTCTTCAATATGACAATGCTTTGCCTCAGGGTTAGCTTCTCTTTCACTGACAGTAATGTTAGCCTGTGTAGTATGTGGCATAAGGAACTGTCCAGCAGTGTGTGGACCACTTGAGTTTTAAATGAAACTGCAGTTCTCTTTGTGGTGTGAATTATTGTAAAGTCTGTCAGAGGGAAGCTGCAAAAACAGCATGATTTCTGTTTGTGGAAGATACTATGGGGAAGTGAAAGACACAACAATCGTATTATTTTTGTATGCTTCTTTGCTCATGTGTGATGTTTTGTGCTCACTGGCAGGAGGAAAGAGGCTGCCCCATACAAGTGATGTACCCAAAGAAGACACTGTGTCTCACGGAAGTGGGGACACAGACTGAGCCCGTGGTGGTACTGTCCCTGGCTCAGGCTGCCGTCCTGGGCCTCATCTCACAGAATGAGATCTTCAGAGGAACTATAGCCCCCAATGGTTTCTACAATGGAGAGCCTAAAGACTGTGCCTCCACTCCACAGGAGGAGGGCATGGACTATGAGTATGCTGACCAGCTTATTGGAGCAAACGGGGACTACTTACAAGATCCTGCTAGAGACACAGAAGCTCAGTGCAAAGAGAGAAGACGACCCCTGGAGAGAGACCTGAGACTGGACTGTCCACACAAAACACCCAGCCCAGCAGCTCACATCAAAGGAGAAAGACTGGAGTGTGACAGCCACCCATCATGTACCCTAAACAGACAAGGGGAGGTGGACAGGCATCAGGCTTCTCCCAAAGAGGAGCTGGTCAGTGTCATACACACAACTTCACCACAAGATGGTGCCTCGGTGGAGGAAGTGGAACCGGAGAAGCAGGAAGAGGCTTTGAACCTGAAGATCAGTGGGGACAATGACAATTCACAGGAGAAGAGTTATTATGAATCAGGTGAGCCGACCTACGAGAGCTCTGAGGAGCCCCCACAAGCTGAATATGAGGGTACAGCCCAGGCCATGCTGTGGTCTGACCCAGAGGGTCTTGCCCGACGGATGCAGATTGACCGCCTGGACATCAACGTTCAGATCGACGAGTCATACTGTGTGGATGTGGGAGAGGGTTTAAAACGCTGGAAATGTCGCATGTGTGAAAAGTCGTACACATCCAAATATAACCTGGTCACTCATATACTGGGACATAGTGGCATTAAACCTCATGAGTGTGTGCACTGTGGTAAGCTGTTTAAACAGCCTAGCCACCTCCAGACCCACCTGCTGACCCACCAGGGCACGCGTCCACACAAGTGCACCGTGTGTGAGAAGGCCTTCACCCAAACCAGCCATCTAAAGAGGCATATGCTCCAGCACTCAGACATCAAGCCGTATGCCTGCCGCTTCTGTGGCCGGGGCTTTGCCTACCCCAGTGAGCTCAGGACCCATGAGAACAAGCATGAGAACGGCCAGTGTCACGTGTGTGCTCAGTGCGGGCTGGAGTTCCCCAGTTATGCCCACCTCAAACGCCATCAGGCCAGCCACCAAGGCCCAACCAGCTATCAGTGCAGCGAGTGCAACAAGTGCTTTTCCTACCGCAGCCAGCTCCAGAACCATATCCTAAAACACCAGAATGTGCGGCCCTACGTCTGCCCCGAGTGCGGCATGGAGTTTGTCCAGATCCACCACTTAAGACAACATGCTCTAACACACAAGGTACAACAGTTCAAAAGGCTCAAACTCAAGGCCTAATCACATGCAGAACAAACATTACATAGCCCACCACTGTATGCAGCCAAATGGATAACTCTGATCTGTTTGTCTGAACAGGGCATGAAGGAGTTCAAGTGTGATGTGTGCTCCCGAGAGTTCACGCTGTCAGCCAACCTGAAGAGACACATGCTGATCCACACCAGTGTCAGGCCCTTCCAGTGCCACATCTGTTTCAAGACGTTTGTCCAAAAACAGACTCTGAAAACACACATGATCGTCCATCTTCCCGTCAAGCCCTTCAAATGCAAGGTGACAGTCCATAGGTTACTGAAATGTAACACCACTGTAAGAAAGGAAACTGTACCTTATTCTCTAGCTTGTTATGAACACTATTTATCATGAAGTTGTTCTGTATGCATCGCACACACTCACACTAGGATGTGTTGTTTTGTTGGGTTCAGCTGACTTTACATCAACTCAGAGTCAATTCTGTGGCCTTACAATTTCTCTAATCACACCTGCCCAAGGACAGAGTGACAGAAATCTGGCAGCCCAGTCACAGCGCCTGACGTCCACCAATCCCACACTCTCTGTCACTCAGACAAGGTGTCTTGCTCAAAGGCATAATGACAGTTAAAGCTGGAATTGGGCTGTAAATATTCTGGTTTAATGAATTATCAATTAAGTACATGTCACACAGTTTTTTAAATTGTTCAAGTATGCAGAAGACCTAACGCTGTCATGTCTACAGCAACAAAACTGTGCTTTAGCTAGTTACACTCATTTGGCTAGGACGACAGAGACTAAACAATATTATGTGGTGTTTTAAAATTATGAATAACATCTGTCTTTATTGTTTTTTTTTATAGGTGTGTGGAAAGTCATTCAACAGGATGTACAACCTCCTGGGTCACATGCATCTGCACGCCGGCAACAAGCCCTTCAAGTGTCCTTACTGCACCAGCAAGTTCAACCTGAAAGGCAACCTCAGCCGCCACATGAAGGTCAAGCACGGCATTCTGGACGCCAGCATAGATGGGCCAGGTACGCTCAGGTTTTCTAACAAATTATTTTCCACAAAATAACACTACACTACGCTCTTTATACTCATAAATATAATTTTCACCAATACATTAAAGCCATTTCATCTTTTGTGTTTGTATGTTTGTCACTTGGTTACAATGACTGAGTTTTTTGGACTTTTCTATATAAGACAAAATAAAAGTAGATGAAAGTATTTAACATAAATGTTCAAGTTTCTTTTTGTTTCTCCTCAGAACCTCCTCAAGATGCGGATGGTCAGGAAGATTATGAAGAGAACTTTGAATACAGTGAAAGAGAAAATCGCGGCAGTATCAACAACAGCAGCAACAACACTGCAGAAATGAACAAATTGTCGTCCATGGCATATTATGGCACCTATGGGAAAAACACAGGGCGATACAGCCTTCCAGAAATGATCAAAACGAACCCATAACTTATCTCTTTATGATGCACAGAAAACCAGAATGCTGTTTTTCTTCTACATATTGCACATACTGCCTACACTGGCTAAAATATATATAAAAAATAAAAAATATACTGTTTTCCTTTTTAAGGTAATTGCGTGTCATGTGCTGCAATGCTTATTGATAAAAGTTTAAAAGTATGTGTGCGTTACTCTCATTGTGTCAAACACTCAATCCAGTCTCCATTCATGCAGGGCAGAATTAACTAGTCAAATGTTCATCAAAGTTTCATTTAAGTTGAGCTAAACTATGGGCTAAAAGTAGAGGCATAACCGTATGGTAATATTGTCACCTCACACGATATCAGGATGTGGTCACTTTAACTTTAGAAGCGAACTACATAGTCACAATGATCTTTGCAGTTTCAAAGTGACAATAAAAACTATTACTAAAGGTATGCTAGGGCACTTGTAATGCTCTTTACAGGCTTGTTGAAGTTTATCAACGCACTACACTGTAGTAATTATTTATACTCTGGCAGCAACTTCTGTAATCAGCTGCCCTGAGGTAGATTGACAGAAGCAAGGCTGCCAATTTGAGCCATCGGCCCTTTTGACCACCTTGTCTGGTCAACCAAAACCACTTAATTCAAGAAGAGTATGAGGGGCGGACTGGTCAGGCAAGCAAGAGTATGTAGGCTCTATAAGCACCCAAAAACTGTGGATCAGCAGAATTGAGAGAATGAAACTATGAGGCGAGGGTGCTCTTCTGTCAGTTCAAGTTGCATTTTGCAAAGAAGTGGCTTATACCAGTTTTTCACATGATGCACCATACTATTGAGGATGGCGATCCCATATCGGTCAGAAAATATGCAAAAGAGCCCTTATCATCCTCCCCCATGACATCACAATAAAATTCATTTGTTTTATAGGTGTAATGGTTTCCATCAAAAACTTTAAATATTTAGGATTTTATATAATTTGAAAACATGTATTGATCAAAGTTGTGATCAAAGTTTTACATTTTGGGAGGAGACCCTGCCCACACATGGCCCATGGACCAGTTTGTTGAAATGCTTTGGACAACTTAATTCCCACCTTTTTCAAATTACTGTACTGCAAATGATAGTAACTGGTCCAAAAACAAAACTAGGCTAAATTAAAACGTTCACAAAGACTACATTACACATTAATACATTAGGCTTCTTGGTCAAAACTTGAATCATGATCAAGAGCCCCTTCTTCCCATACAAGTGCTGACAGTGCCATCTACTGGTGTAGGACTGACTGTACAGTGCGTCCCCCAAATGCTCCTTAACCTCCTAGGACCTGTCCACATGTGGACAACAAATGTTGGATTGTCTAGGCCACAATGCACATTTATAAAGGAAGAACAGCATACAACAATAGCAACAATGCAAAAATGTTCAATTTAGAATATTTTTAAGAGTTTAGAATGTTAATATTTTTATTTTTTTTGTAAAGGCATGCGTCTTCCTGCACCTAGCAGCACTTCAAATGAGATACATTGTTCCAAGATGCACAATTGTTTCTCATTTTGTTTTTTGGACATCACTTCTCAGAAACTACATAATGTAAAAAGATAATTCTTTGTTTTTACACTCATCAGGTCCCAATCGGCCCACATAAAAATTAATCAAGCCATGCAAGCGCTCGGGTCTTAGGAGGTTAAGGGAACATCAGACATCTCTGGGTAAATAATTGCTGTATAATAGCTACTATTGTTACTTGGTATGAACAAATGCAGACAATTGGCCATGCAGCATTTACTATTTACACTCTGAACAATGACATTACACTACCAATTTTATTACATAAAACTGCATTCTTTAAATATTAATTATTCTGTTGTGCTTGCCTTGCAAAAGCAAGTACAGGTACATTTTATAAAGGAAACTTATTGTTCTAGTGCAGACATGTTGTATTGAGAGCGTCATCCTATGACATCACCTTTCCAAAACCTGAAAGCAAAGTCAGTCCTGTCCTTGCTCTCTCGAGAGTCCCAGATTAAAATAACAATCATAGTTAAAAGACATTTTCCATGATAAATGCCATGTTATTGATAAGCAAACATAATTTCATATAGTAAGTTTTTCTACAATGGCTCCAACAGTGGTATGGTAATAAACTTGCTCTTGGTGTGGTTAAACCAGATTTATTGGTGTGGACGTTGGACAATCTTTCGCAAGGTGTAACAGTATATTACAGTTCTCACATTACAAAAATACAACCTTGAAATAATGGACAGTGAGGGAGGCAGCTGATTGACAGCTCTAAGAGCCTATAAATCCTACAATGTATAACTTCCTTCAGTTAATAGTCTTTTTTTTGACCTTTAGGTTAGAAATGAGGTACAAAAGCCAGTAGGAGCTATGAATGATATTTTTTCTTCATTTTCCGAGAGCCTTATCCAGGTTTGTCTTGATAGCGTCCAGGAAGTCAGTGGTGTTAACGTAATGCTCATTCAACTTGACGCTAGGAAACAGATTAACATTCAATTTAGAAAACTGTACAGATTACCAGATAAAAAAAACAAAAAAACATGAGGAATGATCCACCCAATACATACACATTTCTAAGGCTGACAAAGGGGCAAAACCAACTAAGACATTACTTGAAAAATCAACAAGAAATTCTTACTTGGAAAGGCCGTGAATGCAGCCTGCAAGGTCCTTTGTCATTGTCCCACTCTCCACAGTCTCCACGCACACCCTCTCTAGTGTCTGAGAGAATCTGAAAACCATCACAGCAATACATTATTCATATTAATCCAACATCATACACAGGAAACCATAACAGATGAGCTTGACTAACTTTATAAGATCAGGGTTGCCATCGAGTTTGCCACGGTGCTCCAGGCCTCGAGTCCAGGCGAAGATGCTGGCAATGGGGTTAGTGCTGGTTGGTCTTCCCTGAAGACACAAATTAGATGGTCAAAATTTTGTAGATATTAACACTTTTATTTTGCACCACCAAAACACCAATTCTAGCATGTGCCACGATTGAAGCCATTTAATGATAAAGATTGGGGCAAGTTTGAATGCGGTTTAATTTAAAAAGGGAAATGTCTAGTGATTTTACATGTTGTGGAAAAAACATGGATCATTATACACCTTAACACCAACGTTAATGATCAAGGTGAACATTTGTGGATTTTCCTTTTGGATATATTCACAAAATACCAAATGTTTGCAGAATAACTGCTTGATTGTGTGCTGGAGTCAGAGGGGCAGGAGTGTGGTGTGATGTAATTTACAAGCTCATGCAAATCCATCTACACAAGGTCACAGAACAAACCTTGTCCTTCTCTACCAGCACCACAAAGGGGGCAACACTTATGTTTATGCTCTAGCTTGACCAAAGCCTCCTGACCTTCTGGTGCTCACGGTAGTGCCGGGTCACTGTGCCGTGGGCCGCCTCTGCCTCAATGGTCTTTCCATCGGGACACACCAGAACAGAGGTCATGAGCCCCAGGGAGCCAAAGCCTGAGCACACACATAATCACCAATATTACCATGAACATCACCATGGAAATAAAGAGGTAAAATGGTTAAAAGCCTCACCCTGTGCCAGGATATCAGACTGCACATCTCCGTCGTAGTTCTTACAGGCCCATACAAAGGCTCCGGATGACTTCAGCACCTGGGCCACCATGTCATCGATCAGTCTGTGCTCGTACCAGATCTTCAGCTTGTCAAACTCTGGCTTGTAATGCCTGGAACAAAAAGGTAAAAAAATGTCATGTGTCACTATGAATCCTTGTATTTATAAAATGGTTGGTTCTTAAAAAAGCTGGAGCATGACAAGGAGAGAATGGAAAGCATGGACAACGCTACCAGGAAATGGCCTTCATAAATGTGTTGACCTTTTGTAGCATACACACATCTCATTTCAATGTTGATCTAAAATGCAGGTTTAAGCCAACCCCAAAAAACAAAAACATCTTGATTTTTACTTTCAGAAAAGGGTTTAAGCCTCAACTTTGATATTCTGCATCATCTGATTCAGTCAGGGGTAGCCAACTTTACATAGTGCTGGACAAATAATTGCGCAGAGCCCAATATCACAACAATAGCCTCAAATTTCATCTGGGACAGTGTGGGTGCCGTCTTACTTCTCAAAAATGTCCTGGAAGATGTCCTTGAAGCGGCCATCATAAGCTTTAAGGATGGTGTTCTTTGTGCTCATGTACAGGGGCCACTTCTTGGAGATGGCATACTGGAAGCAGCTGTGAGCAAAGCCTGTGATGGACTGAGAGAAAGGTCAAAAGATCAGTGTTTTATCAGTGCAGCAGGTCATTCACCCAACTTTCACACTCATCAGAGCTGACCTCTGACACTTTGGCTAACAGCTGCGCAAACAGGAGCAGGCTGCCAACTGTAACTCTGAACTAAGTAAATTTAGTGACATACATATAAACATTTTAAAATCAATTCCTTTCAAGCAGCAGCGACAACTCTATGCATGTATGCAAAGGCCTTACAGGCTTGTAAAATAATGACATTCAACTCCACTTTCCACTGTACACTTTCTCTGGTAGCAAACCAAAACTGTACAAATGACAGTGGCCAGTAGGTTTCAGCGCACATTTCTCTTACTTTCTGAGGTGAACGCAGGCTTATGACTTAACAGACAATTGATTTTCTATGGAATATTTACATCTTGAAAAATGCTTATGATCACAGCAAACCACATGAATTAACACTAAATAGTTATAATTGACATCAGAAAAACACAAAGTAGACAATAACCCACCCTATTCAGAGATGAGCTGCTGCACTCTAGCACAGCAGACACACAATGATCGGTCTGTACTTGTCACATATTGCAAGTGAAGTACCTTTTTAATTATTTAAGTTCCAAGTAATTAAGATGAAGCAGCTACACACTCACCTCATCAGTGTTGTACATGCCCATGCCACAGCCGCCGGCGGGGAAATCGTACACCTCCCACTCTGTAGAAGCACTGCCATCACTTGGGGAGAAGATGATCTTGAACTTTCCTGGCTGGTTCACAACAAAGTCTGTGGCTCTATACTGCAGACACACATGACATGAGACAGTTCAACAGTTATAATGCTCCAATCCACTTTCTACAAATGAGGCAATTATCGATGGTAAAATTGCTCACCTGGTCTCCAAAGGCGTGTCTGCCAATGGTGATGGCCTGTGTCCAGCCGGGAACCAGCCGGGGAATGTTCTTGCAGATGATTGGCTCTCGAAAAACTGTCCCACCAAGAATGTTTCTGATGGTACCATTTGGGCTTTTCCACATTTTCTTCAAGCTGAACTCTAAATGAATAAAGAGGTATGATAAGAGAACATCAGAATTTACTTTTTCACACTTGTAGGAGACTGGTCAATGGGAGGGCATCTGGGCAAGACACTTCAGTAACCTGTTCCAACCCAGGAATAACTTGCCAAGCCAAACTCTCTACATCTAGACATCACACATTCAATCAAATTTAATGTAGTGTTTTCTCTGATGGTGTTCTTATTCATCTTTAAAACAGCTCTACACTTCTCTACTTCCTAAAACACTTCTAAACTGAAACAAACTCAAAGTCTTTCGAGTCTTAATGGGACAAACCTTCCACTCGAGCTTCATCTGGTGTGATGGTGGCACATTTGACTGCAACGTTGTATTTCTTGGTGGCCAGTGCGGAGTCGATTGTGACCTGGTCGTCAGTCTGGTCCCGGTACGGCAGCCCCAGGTCATAATACTTCAGCTCCACATCCACATTAGACAAGATCAGCTGAAACACAGAAAGCCCTTCTAATATTACTCAGCCTCGGACTAATTCACAATTGGGCGGGGCATAAGCCTGTCATGATAAATACTGCAATGACTTTTCGTTCAATAGATGCATTGAATTCTTGGGGGTCAATATTGTGAGTACTTTGTCATTACTCTACTGGGCAACTTATTTTTCTGTAATATCACTTGAAGATT
Source organism: Periophthalmus modestus (assembly GCA_019594935.1). NCBI lineage: Eukaryota > Metazoa > Chordata > Actinopteri > Gobiiformes > Gobiidae > Periophthalmus > Periophthalmus modestus. The sequence continues at coordinate 29,192,539 of JAIEZT010001390.1, read as the reverse complement.
TGAGCTGTTGTCATAGAAATTTGTATTCATGTTGTGAAGAAAATATTCTTACGTCTTTGTTCTGGGTCTCTGACAGAGAGCAAATGCATTTACACAGACATTAACATGTGTGAAGGCTCTGTCCCATCCCACAGGAAGCCGTTTCACCTATCTTAAATGTAAAAGCTGATTAACTCATGGGTGTGAAACAAAAGTCACTCTGCTTTGATATGCATGTAGCTTTGTGATTCTGGTATAAATACTCATCCCTTCCCCCGAGCTCAGATGCTCGGGGGAAGGGATGCTTTGCGGGGGAGACTGGAAGACTGTGGCCATGGCAGGCCCGGGCCCTGTCCTGTCCATCTGTTATAACAAAGAATAAACCTTTTTATATTTCATAACTCACCACACAAAGGGATTATTAGTCATCAAGATAGTAATTTTCCACAACACTGCAGAGGGATGAAATAAAAACAAAAAAAAAAAAAACAAAATGCAAATGACTCATTAATCAACTACTAGTGTTTCATTCTTCTATTATTTACTGGAGCTCATGTTTTGACGACATTGGGAAAAAAAGTGCAACTTCATCCAGAAAATACGGTATTTTAAAAAGTCTAAATTTACATAGTTTGTCCAGGGGGTGAGACTTAAGTGAAATTGTTAAAATATACCATTTCACATCTTTGTTACTGTGACACTGACAACCACACAAGGGCACTTTAGGCTTGTGTACCAGCATCTACTACTGTGACATTGAAAATTTCAACATTACAGTAATTTAAAAGACATCTGAGAAAGACTGAACAAAAATGTCCCCTAAAAGAAAATTGTATTCTGTCGAGTCTGAAGAGGAAGGGGCGCTTCATCTGCCTCTGAAGCAGGCGGAGTATATCAGAAGCGACACCGAGAAAGAAGAATTAAATAGATTCAAGTAAACTTGTTTTTATGCTTTAGTTATCCGATTAACTCAATATCTTACGTTAACATACCGGACACATTCAGTTCGCCGTCAATGCTTCATGTAGCTGAATAAATATAAACGTGTTACGTTAGGGTGCTGTACTGCTATTCAGCCTGTTCTCCATTTTATTTTTATTATTATAATTTGGTTTTAAAGATAAAATTTCTGTTCTTGGATTTTGTAAAATAGATTCCCCCCAAAAATGCAACATACAAGACCAAATTTTTTTTTCTTCATTTTTGTGCATTTTTTGACTGCTGCGACTTATACTCTGGAAAATACGAGTTATACTCCGGACAAGGTTAAAAAAGGGAAAAGGTATAGGTTATTCAGTGCCTCTCAATTTAATGCAGCTCCATGCTCAAACATTTTTCCCCAGCCACTCCACCTATCACTCACATAGAGCATGACCAATGGGAGGAGTTACCCAATCACTGAAGTGTGAACTCTTTAGGCTTTGTCTTAAATGTTATTGAATTTGTGATCTAGAAAATCAAAATGATTTTTATTTGGCACTATAACCTGCCTCCAACTTGTAATATGCATTTTCACAGGCCTTTCTAAAAAGTGGGGCAGAAGAGCTTACCGCTTTTGTCATGTGCCCTTTCCTTGCTTTGCTCAGTGGATAGACACATGACAGAGTGTGGCAAAGATGCAGAACATGGTCATGACTACTACCAACACTATATATCGCAGTGTCTCAACTATGTAAAAAAATATTTACACAAACCCTGAACCATAGTAAATGCTGATCTAAAGTGCTTCAGTCTGCCCCAGTCCTTCCTCAGGAGTCTGGACCTTTGCAGACTGAAGGTGCACTGGTGCAAGTAGGTGAGGCCATGAGGAAAAAAAAAATATATATATAAATGAATACCTTTTCCTTGATGAACTCCCAGATAATACGGGTCATCTCATCTCCATCCATCTCCACCACTGGCTGGGCAACTTTAATGCGTTTGTCAGCATCTGTAAAACAAAAAGGTTAAGTGGTTATTTGTGTATTCAAAAACTAAGTGCACCATAAAACTTTAAACAGTTACATAAACAATGGGCATATGTTACAGAAGTGTCAAGAAACAGATTACTAATATCACATGTAAGATAATATTGCCCCAATCATTTTGTTATGGTTGCTTTGGTAAATTTTTGATTTTAAAAGCACAGATGGTCAGATCAATCATTTTAGTTCATGCCAAAGCAGTTGCAAGATGATTGTGCCAAGAAATGCTAGGCCAGACTAACAAGATTACAGGTGACTTTGTAAAGGCAGACGGTCACAGATTAGGTATCGACTTCGGCAAATAAAACAAGTCAGTTTGATTCTCCACATCTCCCCTCTAGAGTGCAGTCTGACACTCAAATCAAGCCTGTTGATACCCGCCCAGGCAGCTGCAGCAACTCAAAATAAACCAGACGCACCACTAGTATTAGCCTTATGTAATTGGCTAACAGGGGAAAGGACAGTCATAAAAAAGCACATGGATTAATGAAGTTTTAAAAAAAAATAATACTGAACAGGGTTTGAGTGCATACAGAGAGTTTGCTACAAACCCAATTGATAAAATAAAAGGGTCACTGATGCCCTTTGAGGTATGATCACAAATACACTTTGTAATGCATTTCGAGAGTGTGCAAAAGTTAGGAAAATTTTTAGTAAGGTAAAATAAGACAGACCAGTGAAGGTGGGGGGGTTCTTATGTAACCATGGAGCAACTCAACAAACCAAAGCTCCTGCTCAACTGGTGTTAACAAAATACACACCAACAGATCAAGTCTCATTTTGAAACATTCTCATTGGTTGTAAAATTTAAAATCCTCAATGCACCAAAACTAGTATCAGAACAAGATCCTCATTTGAACAGGTCCTTTCTGGATTGTTTAAGAACCATCTTGGGCATGGTAGAAGAAAGAAACACTGTTTGGGTGCGTAAAAATGTGATTATGTGGAGATGATATCATGGTGGTTTAATTGCAAACAAGTTTTTTCCTTAAAATATAGCGTCTGAAATGTATACATCATGGCAGTAATTTAAACTTCAATTTCAGGTAAAGCCATTTCAATTTGACACATTTTAGACAGCCTAGCATACAGCCTATAGACAATTCTTTCCTTGCAGATTTATATGGATCAAATGCTGAAGGACCAGGAAATAAACCATTCTGTTAAACATTCCAATAGTCCCACTGTGGAGAATTACCCTTTCCAGGTAAGCACCTACACATAGGTTAGACTGTCACACTGAACAAAAGCAAACAGAAGCTCTCATACAGCCCCCACCCCTACATATGCACGCACACAAGCACGTACAGCTGTTATCCACCAGTGTGAAAGAGAGACCACTATACCAAACACATGGGACAACTTTTAGCCTAGTTTGCATTTTAGACTTGATTTAAAAAGTCTCAGAATAATTCAAAGTGAGGATGAGTTACTGCGTCATTAAAACAGTCATTTCAGAGGCCTGCACACGTACGAGCAAGGACGTTTTACAGCGGCCACTAGGCGTCTGATCGCAACCTTTGAGGTCTAAATGAGGTCCTTGGTCACTTGACTACTTTGTGCTGTTGACTCAATAAACACCCAAAACGCCGCGCCCTTCATCTGACCCCCGCAGAGCAATCAGTGCAGAGACATTCAAGAGTAATGCGTCCATTTACATCTAGAATACACGAGTGACAGCGGTGATATATGGTCAACCCTGCTCCAGAAGTGCAGCCGTGAGGAGCCCGTGGTCAAACGAGACTCCGTTTAAATGGACGCAGATTCCTTCAGAGGACTCTGGATAATCATGGACGAACAGGACACAGCGGCCATTGCACCGTTCATTCAATTCACTGAGCGGAGGCTGACCTTGGACAAGTTTGACCGCACAGTCCTCTACTTTGTCCCTAAACCGTGTCTCCTGCTGCTCTTCACTGTCGGACAGTCTATATTTGACTCGACTGACTTCTGCCGGTTTCATCGCGCATTTCCTTTGACTCTTTTCGCATCTTGACCGGCGTTAGCTCAGTGTGCTATTCATTAAACTGGAAACAAAACAGCGCCATGCTAACCACGCAAACCTTCCAGTGTTATTTTCTAAAAAGACTGAGCCCCAGACCGCTCTCGTCCACACAACTCTTGGTTTCACTGTGTCTTTTGTAAAGGCCTAGCTTTAGCAGACAGTAACCCGAGCCGCCGCAGAGCGCCATGTTAGCAGAGTCTGCAGAGGACTAGCGGCGGCACAAAGATGCTGATGAGGATGAGCTGGGATCACTCACAGTTTCTTTGTTGCAGAGACAAGCAGTTGGCAGCCGGGGCCAGCACCGCGGGGTTTCGGGAGAACGCAGTAGCAGCGCCCCTCGACAGAGAGCTGAGGACTTTCAGATATCCAGCCATGTCTGCGTGGCCCGGTTCACTTCGCGGCTAACACCACTGTAACTCAGAGCAGAGAGGGGAAAGACGCTCGCGGGCTGTCTGCAATATAGATCCCCTCCGCTCCAGCCCCGCCCATCGCGTCTCCCGCTGGGGAACGTACTGCTGCACGCGGCGCTACGTCACTCCGACACAGGAAGTACACGTTGTGCAAAATTCTGCACCCCGACAGGCATATGGTGAGCCTGTGATCATCAACGCTGTCAGATATGAGACTTTATGCATTTTCTACACGAGTTTTCTCTTATATTATCTTGAACCGCTGGCCACAGATTTAAATCAAACAATTAAAAAATAAGAACAGCTCTTTAGCCTCAATCTACTACACTTGTGACCCAATTTCACGTGGAATGAGATCAGAAAGGTAAAGTCAGATTTCTGCAAGACTATGTGTTTGGGGAAGCTGGTCCAAGATCGTCGAAGAAGTTGGCAGACTTACATTAAAGTGTATTGTACCAACTCCGGTTGAAAAACAAAATTTGAATTGATCACAAACTGATCATACGAAGCACCTTAAATCAAATCCGGCATAAAAATTACCTCCGCACAACTATAGTCCCCTTAATGACTGCAAACAGGCAGCTTTTATACCCACTCAGAAAGTAAGCCCGCCCACTAGGCAAGTCCATTTTACAGGTAAATAGGTCTAAGTGTTTAAAATTAGCAGGCAAGTACATATATGGTTTAATTCACGTATCTAATGAGTTTAAAATAAAGCTATAAGATAAATCAAATACAGAAATACATCGAAAAAATCAAATAACTCCAAACAGATCATCCCTCCACATGGTCTGTCCCATGACTTCAACCAGAGATCATAGAAATGGCCGACATTGGCACGCCTCTTTCTCTGGAGTGAACCATTTAGTGAACCTGGTAAGTATGAGTATGTGTGGATTTAACTGAAACGTTTTAACAAATAAAGTATATTTAAATTAACAGTGCTCTCTGTGGTAATGCAAATGAACTGTAAATAAATAAACAAAACAGGATTGTAAATGTTTAGTTGAATATGGTAAATTAATAAAATGAAATGATTTAAGTGGAAAAAAAACCAAGTTTGTCCCAAACTAAAGTTGGTTTGGGACAAAGGGACCAAATCAACTTTGTCACAATGTGATTTACAACTTTATGTCACTAACATTTTTATGATTGAAACCTTTGGATTGTAAGTGTGGGCGAGGCTCAAAAGCCAACTTTCACACCGACTTTCAACCCTGTAGGCATGCAGTATGAATACTGGTGTGTATAGTATATCATGGTATGTCCACTGTAGGCCTTTGTGTATGAATACTGGTGTGTATAGTATATCATGATATGTCCGCTGTAGGCCTGCAGTACGAATACTGGTGTGTGTATAGTATATCATGATATGTCCGCTGTAGGCCTGTGCAGTACGAATACTGGGTGTGTATAGTATATCATGATATGTCCGCTGTAGGCCTGCAGTATGAATACTGGTGTGTGTGTATAGTATATCATGATATGTCCACTGTAGGCCTGTGTGTATGAATACTGGTGTGTATAGTATATCATGATATGTCCTCTGTAGGCCTGTGTGTATGAATACTGGTGTGTATAGTATATCATGATATGTCCGCTGTAGGCCTGCAGTACGAATACTGGTGTGTATAGTATATCATGATATGTCCGCTGTAGGCCTGCAGTATGAATACTGGTGTGTGTGTATAGTATATCATGATATGTCCACTGTAGGCCTGTGTGTATGACTGGTGTGTTTTTATCATGATTGTCCTCTGGCATGTGTGTATGAATACAGGTGTGTATAGTATATCTTGGACATGTCCGCTGTAGGCCTGCAGTATGAATACTGGTGTGTATAGTATATCATGATATGTCCACTGTAGGCCTGTGTGTATGTGGACCAGTGTCCTCGCATTAATACTGGTTCAGTCCAGGATTATGTGAACTGTATGTCTCTATAGATTTGGTTATTTCTCAGGATCTCTGAGGCACAGTGGACCATGTCTTTCTGATTGGATTTCCCCATTTACTGTCTCTAGACCACAGAGCTTCCTAGAAGTGAAACTGTCTCAGTCTTAAATCCACCTGAGTCTGATCCCACGTCGTCCCTACACAGCCACAGCTAATTTTAGCTCAGCACGTAGGCTATACCAAGCCCAGACATTCATACAACGCACCACCTGCTCATATCTTGTCCCCCAGACAAGAATTGAAATTGCCCAACATTAAGGCCTTTATACAGACCAGACTATGACACAAATAGCACATTATATTGGGTCATGAGCAGCTTCTCTAGTATACTGAAGCCATTCCTGAAGCTTGCTTACCTGGGACTGTAAGCTGAACTGGAGCATAAAGTGACCTCTGCTGGTGGAAAACTAAAACACCAGATTCTAGGAATAAACTGTGTTAATATACACCAAAATGTAACATATGTGAATTTTAAGTTACACTATGTAACATTTCTGGTGGGGGATCCTCATCCAGTTTGTCTGAGTATGGTAATAATAGGTTTACCTGGAATGTCCCACAGTGTGGAATGTTTTTTTCTTTTTTTTTTTTTTTTTTTTTTTTTAATAGCTAACAAAAATATCTTGAAAAACATACATTCTTATTGGGAGTGGGCTCCACAGATCTGACCTGTAACTTGTCCTGGTTGCATCATCTGCTTGACCCCTTGAGTCTAATGCCACACTGTGGAACATTTCTAAGCAAAGCAATACCATCTTATAGCAGACTTATTATGCAAAATAACTTATAGCTTTTAACCATTGTTTCCCTTCACCATATACTCACCTGAAGTTGTATTTGGAGTGATTTGTGGATGTTTGAGCAATCTTTAATGGCTTATTTCAAGACGAAATTTGGTCAATCAACTCCTGTTTTCACCACCCTGGCACAAGCCAACTGATCTGTATTAACTTCATTCTCCAATTACATTTTCTTAAATTTTCTTGGTGATTTGCATAGGCTTTGGCAGCATCACGTAGTCATTTTGGCACACGTGAAAAAAAAACAAACCAAAAAAACAGCTACATGTGTGAGGGGCAGCTCTCCATCAGAGGCGTCGACAGCTACACATCTCTTTGTTGTGATGACGTTTATGGTGACGGCAGGTCTTCTTTAAAGACAAGGTTGGTGGGCCAACCAAATTAGTGCATAGTGCACCTTTAAGAATATATTAAACTGATAAAGCAGTTAGCCCCTAAAAATCTGAGAAAATAGGACACAGCTGATCCTAGCTAATACAGTTCAGTATGTTTTGCACCATTTGCTTTGGTAACCCTTTTATCTTTGGGTTTAGGTAAGTAAACTCTTGCAGCATTGTTCATCATGTTTGAAACCCTTCCAATTGCTGTATATCATATGTATGATATTATTATATTAGTATCATTAGATAGTGCTGTCCTAGAAAAAAAACATAAATACTGAACCTGATCATTTACATTGGTGACAGGTTTATTATCCCACTATAATGTGCACATGAACAAAAAACAACACTAGAATTTAGAAGGTAGGCCCATATGTCACATATTTTGTAGTAATACACACAAACCAGAGATGGACTTACACATTTAGTCAGAATATACATCAAACTACCTGCAAAAATACTTTTCATCACAAATAAGACACATGGAAGTGGTGTGATCTTTAGTTCTGATTGCCTTTAGAGTTAAATAATACATGACAGGTTGTGCTTGTCACATATCATTTAGTCTTTGTTCGATACCTTCATCTTAAGGCGTGAATTCAGTCTAACATCTCCAGTGCAGGCCAGAAACAGAACATATTTTGGTTACATACAAATTAAATGTTCATTAAATGTATGTTTTTTAAGGTTATTTGTCTTGAAGGCACTTCATACATATTTGCTACAAACAGTGACTTTTCATCATACTCAAAGCTACATATCAGACAGGAGCATGACAATACTCAGTCTATCACAAAGTGCACCACAGTGGCATTGGGCTGCTGTGGACCCTGTTATTCCGAACACATTACTATACTGAAAGAGCTAGTTCCAGGAAAACGTCAGAAGGCATATTCATTGGTTTCAGTCATGTGACTTTTCTGATGTGGTGGCCATCTTTACAACATTTATATAGCAATTAAAGACCATCCCCTTTTTTTTTTTTTTTTTACACAAATGCTAATTGAAACACTAGCCTACATCTGTTGCTAGCATATTTACAGTTCATTAAGCAGTAGTGAAATTGATTCATTTTGACATGTTTTGATATGTTGTGCCATTATCTTTGCAGCAGAAAAACAGCAGGGCCTTATTTTTTTAGACACATTTGTGCTGGGACCCTGATGGCACATCCAAATGCTGCGTAATGTCATTTGAAATCTATGAATACATTCAAACTGCAATACATACTGTTTATAACTACCTGGAGTTGAACTGTCCCCTAAATAGGGCTTAACTGTGAAAAAAACTGTATTGCTCTTTTTCTGTGTATTCCATCTACATATAAATACATTGTAGGCTACATACAACATAGGCGCACTTGACATAACTCTGAAAGGGTATTATGTCCGACACCAAGGCCTTCTGTGCACTAATGAGCCAGCTCTTCAAAATCTGAGAGCTGCTTCATCTGCTCCACCTGCATAGAGTGTCGTCTCACCAGCTTCTTCTTGGACACTAGGCCGCCTCTCTTTGGTGTGTTGGGTGCTACTGGAGCTATGGGTCTGATGCCTGAGGCCAGAGGAGAGGAGGGCTTGCTACTGACTCCTATGTCTGGAATAGGGGGGTTTGGGTTAACGTTGAGGGGGGGCAGCTGTCCGGGCCGAGTGTGTGAGATGTGATCTAAGAGCAGAGTGCCTGAGCCCCGGCGCTCTAGCAGACCAGGGGCACGTCTACGGACCGTGCTGGGGGACGACGTGCTGCTGTTACTGTCCAAAGACTCTCTGGAACTAGTGAGCAGTGCCAGAGGAGAGGTATTGAGTTTTCTCCTCTCTACTGGGACTTTGGGAGAGTCTGAGACAGAGTCAGAATACAGCTGTGAGTCCGAGTCGTAGTGCTCATTCCCCACTCTTCTCCTGGGTCCATCCTGTTCTGAGGGCATGGTGCTGCGGCGAGCCAGAGGCTGGTGCTGGCTCACACAGCGCTCATATGAGGCCTTTGACGTGGGGGGCACTGACAGAGATGTGCTCATTTTACATGGCTGCTCCCCCATTATAGGAAACATACTGTCTTTCCCATCCACACTGTTGTGTCGAGATAAAACCGGCCTCTTGCTCAGGGACAGTCCATTTATTCCTGAAACCACATCCTCACAGCTGGCTTTCTTACTCTCATCCTGAGCAGCAGCAGCAGCAGCTGCTGCAGCTAGCACAGAAGGTGCTATCAGCCCCCATGGCTCTGATTGCAGCCTCTTCAGCTGAGGCAGCCGTGCACGTTTTGGGTTAGTGGGCCGCCGGCTTGGAGAGATAGGGCCATTGGAGGGTTTCCCTGCCGAGCTGGACATTTTCATCTTGGTTTGAAAGCTGAAGACAGAATTCTGCTGTTCTGTCTCAGCCGTCACCTCAATGTCTGATGGAGAGGTACAGAATGTGGAGAAGGAGCGATTGTCCAGCTCTGGGGAAGGGGGCACATTCAGGTACTGTTTGGTGGTTTTAGTCCCTGAGGGGGACTTGTCTGTTGTGATGATAATAACCTCCTTGCCTTTAGCCTTGCAGGCATCTAGTAGCAGTTTGAGAGTTTCCTTATCATCTGCATTGATGGCGTAGACCAGAGCCGAGGCCCCAGTACGATCCTCCAGGCTTGGGTCAGCTCCATTCCTCAGCAGCAGCTCCACCACCTCGTGGCCAGCGCGGTGTATACATGCGTGCATCAGAGTGGTGCGGCCCGCCTTGTCCTGGATGTTGGGATCAGCGTTGTTGTCCAGCAGGTACTTGACTAGTTTGTCTTTGCTGACACTCTGCTGGTCAGAATGTGAGGACATACATGCTACCATCAGAGGAGTTTCTCCTCTCTCGTTACTCTCATTAATGTAGGCCCCACCCTCCAGCAGCAGCCGGGTCAGTCTGAGGCGCCGCAGCCACACCGCCTTCAGCAGAGAGTTCCCATCTGTCCGGAGTTCCAGGATGTCTGCCATCGCAGCCAATCACAGCACTACCCTGGTCCACCTACAGCCCACAGCACTGAGGACATACGACACATGAAACATTAGCTGAAGAGTCTTATCAGCACCACCAGGTGGCACTCTGTCTCAATTCACAAGTTAAAAATAAGATTAATATGACGTGAGCATTTTAACATATATGTGAGATCCAGTAACGGCCAATTACAGATATAAGACAACGCGTCAAGACAATGTGTCTGATTCATCTGATAACTACACACGAGCAGGAGTAAGTATGTAAAGGCTACATTAATAAAGGCAACCGTGAAAATGCTTGTAAAAATAGAAAGAAGTTGTCAAATTGTAAAGTGAAGACGGTGTCCTATATTTAAGCCTCAAATACATACATGTGGATATTTGTATTGGGCTATAATCCTGCAGCACAGTTGGAGCGCTCAGGGCTCGGACGCAGTGGAGAATGCGGAGGAAAAGCAGAGCGCTGTCCAGGGTTCTGATCGCAATTTGTGCGACTGACGCGCTTCATTAGGGTCGAGAGCTTTTGACTGGCCCAGCTTCTTTTGTCACAAAACACATTAAAACAACATCACGGATCACTAGGCTATTGTCCAGTTAGTTGAAGATTAAATCTACTCGAGTTTCTTTAGAGATCTTGCCTTCTGCGTTGGCATCTTATCGTACCCACGACGTAAGGATGGAACATTTAACCTACGAAAGGTTCATTAGAACTTTATAACATCTTACCTGAATGGATAAGACTGTTTCCATCCTGAAAGTAACGAACGCGTGGTTAGACGCCAGCATTAAAGGGTATGAGCCACACTTGATCAGTTGTGGTTGTAAACTGAGTCCTTGAGATTGTTGAGATCAGTGAGACCCGTGGCTCTGTGGCTCCATGGCGCACGAGCCGCGCAGCTTCTTATGGGCGCGCGCTACATCAGTCCAATGGGGAGTTTTCCTCGCGCTGCGCACTGATCACAACCTGTAGATGCTGTGGGTTATAAATAACTTACTTTCTTGCTTGTTGAATGAAACGTGTGTTCAGTTGACGTCAGAGTGGACCAAAATACATCGCGTCAGATGAGCACCGCTGTCCTCATGCTGCTGTCTTCTCATCACATGGAAATGTCGTGTGCGCTGGGCACCTGCTGAGACTTTAGTAAAGCAGTGGGTTTAATGATATGCTTGTCAGTGTTCTGCTCTAAAGACAGGTATAAAAGTGTAGAAGTAAAAAACAACAACAACAAACAAACATTTTAGGCTAATAATGATGATGATATATTATTATTATTATTATTATTATTATATTATTATTATTATTATTATTATTATTATTATTATTATTATTATTATTATTAATAATAATAATAATAATAATAATAATAATAATAATAACAATAATAATAATAATAATAATAACAATAAAATGATCAAATGATTCCTTTTTTTATGGATTTTGTGAGGACTTTTCCCCATTCAGAAGATATAACATTCTGACTTAATTTTTAATAATAATGGACCCCCTTGAAACCCATGAACAGACTATTCACTTCGATGTTTAATGTTTCTACTCTTAAGAAAAGTCTAAAAATCTGTTTAAGACATGAAATTCCAGTTATCCCAGCTGTCTTATTTCTAACAGGCTGAATGCCAGTGAGGTGAGGTCTTTCATGCACATGTCTTTCCTTATAAAATGAACAATACTGTAATGATATGTAGTCACATTATTTCAGCAGTTTCAAAATCTAACAAACAAGGGTTGTGTTTCCTATTATATAGAAGAGAATGTGATTGATAAGCAGTAGATTTTCATTGCTTGTTAGGGCACATTGTGACTACTTATAAAGTCAGCTGCTGATCTGTTATTACCAGCTGCTATTACCTGTTTTATGCAGAATGGTTCCTTGTACTCCATTTGGTCATACATACAATTACTTGACAATTAAATAGACCCAAACTGCAGCAGCAGCAGCCATCACAGCTATATACAGCCTAACAGGGACATTTCTATTTTTAGGTTGCTATGAGACAGCACAGAAGCAGTTTCTAATGAGAGCAGTGATGTTCTGTGCCTGCAAGGAACAGGTAAACCCACACTGCTCCAACCCGCAGGATAAAAATATTGTGATCATTTAACCTTTATTTTTGCAGTTCAAATGATATTGAATCGAACATATCTTTTGTTGATCTTGATTGAAATTCATGTATTTGCAGTCTCCTCAGCTGAGCTACAGTGTAATGCAATCCAATACACAAAAAGCTTACTGAGAGACATCGAAAACCTTATCTGTTTATGCTATGGACTGCAGTTTTTGACTGACTTTGATTATGTCAGTGTGGAAAGTGAGGTTACAGACTTAAAATCCACTTCACAGCAAAAAACATTAGATTCATGAATTTGTGAGGCCCTCAAATGTCATCTTATTGGGTTTGCAATGCTTCATGAGGGTCACAATGAGGTGTGGACAAGGGCTGACTCCACCAAAAGCTTTATTCCATCCTCTCTCTTGCATAGTACTACATCTATATGCAAATATACCAGTATACAAACTGTGACAGTGGCCTCACTTGTGAAAACATGCTAACCTGTAACATCATCTCACCTTAGTCTCATTGTGATGTTACCTAGGATTTTTTCTCAGCCTATTGTGATCTGTGGCAGGCTTATTTTATCAATATGAGTTCTGGATATGTAATAAACAGATATCTGCAGCCCTCTTCCTTGTTATACTCCTCATATTGAGTTTGTGTAGGACACCACCATCACTGGGCTGATCTTGCAGCGTGATAAATCTGCAGAACGGAGGTGGAGTCTCCAGCCCTGAACATGGACTATTTGAGTCACTACTTTTGGGCAGGAGGCTTCAGTCCATTTGAACCTGAACATATCTTTCCTTTGTCATTGTACCTGAACCTCTGAACACGTCCTAATAATTCACTTTAACAACGCCCTTATGAATTAGATCTATACTTGATTTAATTTCTGGGTTATTTAATTCTGATTTCATTTTTTTTTTCCTGAGATGTTCAATAAGGAAGCAAAAGAAGTTGTAGTTTGTATGTCATTGTTGTGCAAATGAGGTGGCAGGCTTTTTCTTGCTGTGTTTGATGACTTAAAATGTTTAGGCCATGTCCTGGAGGCTTTTAGATTTCATTGATGATAAGAGCATACTCATAAAACTGTTGTTAACACAGCAGGAAGTCTGAAAAACTGTTCCTTAAAAAAACATAACTTTATTGCACTTAACATATGTGAAAACGATGGCGTGGAAATGGTACGGAACAAATGAAAATCAACACATTGAACCTAATGAGGGCCATTTCAGATAAACCTGGACTGTTGCCTAGCAACAAAGATGTTGTGTTGGTGTTAGCAACTGCTAGCAAGCACACACCAGCTACGATAGTAAATAGACCAGAAAGAGATATTTTGTATGATGAAATTGAACAGCTTCACTTGCACTCCACACGGTTGTCTAAACAGATACAGAAACAGAACAGATATGACATCAAGAGGTAAAATGTATTTGTACATTAAATAGAGATAAGCCAATTCATAGCTTGTGCATTAGAAAAATAGTGTCTAATTTTACATTAAAGTCATATCATCTGCTTAAACCACTTGATTTGCAATAAACATGAGACTATTAGGCTATATGTAATAACATTAGTTCAGAGCACTTCCAGCTTCCATGCTGTTTGCTTCATATGTATATGTAATTTTATCTTGTTCAGTGTCTTTGGGTGTTTTGAAAGGTGCTTATAAATAAAATGCATCATTATTATTATCATTATTACTGTTACTGTTGGCTTTTTCAGACTGCTCTTTCGATTCCTTTTTTTTTCTGTAAGCAATGAACAAAAAATTGGGACTTCAGCAAATGTAACGTTTCCTTGTGTCCAGGTGAAAAGCACTTCTTTAGATCAGGGGTCACTAGTATGTGTACATAGAAACATATGCCCCTAGACTGTAAGAGAGACAAAGCGTAATGAAAGTGGAGAGAAGGCGTTGTCACTCATGGGAGCATTTTCCATTTTCAGATTTACTCCATCGCAGCTGCTGTTCCGCTCCTGTCTTTACTAAATATAACCTATTCTTGTTGTGAGCTAAACTCGTCATCCAATGTCCAGCCCTATTTATAATAGCTAGGTACAGTGTCACCCAAAAATATGTGTTTCAACTCCCCAGAACACCAATGTTCAGGCGATTGAGCAGGAATCTAGAGGAGAGAAGGTTATCTGGGCTCCAGCGTCTTACCTCAGGAGCTATCTTTAGCTGGATATTGATTGAACGTCTGGCTCCTTTCAGAAGGGGAGAAATTTAAGGGTTGTGTCCACAGTGTTGTACAATGTGATGTCATAAATGTAGAGGGAGGACAGGGGCTATTCACAGTCCAAAAACTTGTCATATTCTACATACAAATACCTTCTGAGATTGAATAATGCCAAACATGAAATAACAGCAGCCCTGAATGGAATTAACTGTGTGCTCAGATAACACCTATTCATACTGTCTTGACACGGCACTGAAGACCCACTCAATACACTGTGGATCTATTCTTCTTGTGTTGGGGTATCACTATTTGAGCTCATCCCTATCCCTTTAAAGAATGGATGTGACATTCTGGTGGCATTTGGTGTCTCAGAGATGTTATCAGCTAAACCGTGTGGGCTGTGACTGCGAGGTTCACTGTGTTTGGCCGCAACTTCCGCTTTGCAGCCGCTGATGACTGGAGCTCATTACAACATACCCTTAAACTCAGCTCTTTGTTCCAGTGTCCATGTGCTGCTGTTTCTGACACACTGTCACTCTGCTGTCCACGCACACATCCACACATTATCGTCCTCATCATCTACTTCCTGGTTTGTATTTATTTTCTATTTGGTTTGCTGTCTATTGTTGATGTGGTCCTGCCTGCGTCTCTTGGCCAGGTCATGTTTGTAAATGAGAAGTAGCTGTTAAAAATGTCACCACTGAAAATAAAGGTTAAATAAAAAAATAATAATATGCAAAGTTATTCAAAGAGCTTTACAGAAGAAGAAAGATATTAAAATAAAATAAATGATGAACTGGCGCTGAGCTCACTGAGTGCCGGGCAGCTTCAGGCCTCACTTATAAATCAAATGCTTTTAATTATTTTTTATATTGCTCCTTTCAAGACACCCAAAGTGCTTTAACATGCATTATTCATTCTCTCCACACTCACTATTGTAGCCAAAGATGCCCTAGCGTACACTGGTGGAAGTAAGGCTGCCAATCTGTGCCATCGGCCACTTCGACCACCACCAACATGCACCACTTTCAGACTAGGTAAGGTGGGTGCACTGTTTGCCTAAGGACACAACGACAGAACTTGGTCCGAGCGTGAATCAGACAGGCTCAGGTGGAGGACTTTCCACCTTCAAAGTCACATAGTTCGTCTTTATGAGTGAGCTGTGACTCACTAAAGCAGGGGTCCCCAAACTACGGCCCGCGGGCCGGATATGGCCCGCCTCCACATTTGGTCCGGCCTCCTGAACAATTCCAGAGAGAATTTTGATTTTTTTTTTCATATATGTGTATTTGTATTTGATAATAAAGTTGGACTTTTGCAATAAAATGTTCCTTAGTTATGAACTATTTTCATTATTAACTATTAGTTAGTAACTATTTCATAAATGCATATGTGGAGGTGCACTTACCTGGTTTCCCGCGGTGCGTTCTGGTGGACTATATAAGCGCTCCCTTTCACTTTTGTCCCCCTTTTGCCCGCACGCATTTCCGGGTCCCTGTGTAGGCAGCTCTGTCCCCCATGGCCAGGTAAAATCCTAATTCGTTACTCTTCATTCATGAAAATATCCAAATTCCTAAATCATCACTCTTTTAGTGTCGCCGTTTGACTGCAGCTCGGCATCGCTTCACTTGCGCAACACACTGAACTTTACAACGCGTTCTCATGCGCCCTTGTCTTTGGCAACAGGTAATTAATATTCACTACTCCTGCCCATTCATAAAATTGTCCAAACTAAAGTCCATGTTTCATGTAGCTTCTCTGCTTGGCCATAACTTTGCACCTTGAGCCAAGTGCGCGTCGCGTGTGCTTCATCTGCAGTGACAGGTAATGCCCCGGCCTCTTCATTCATAAAATTCCCAAATTCTTACGCATCTGTCCCTTGTAGTCCCACTGCTCGGCTGTACTCCCAACCATCAAACCTGGGGTTGTGTGCTCACCTTTCTTCATCAGCGGTATGTGTGCCTCCTTAATTGGGTTATGTTCCATTGCACTGTAGGACTAATGGTTAATCCTCATTCATTTTAGGTGTCATCAGTGTCAGCAGCGGCACCGGGCACCGCCTCTGCTACTTTGCTTTTCTGCTTTGCCTTTTTGCTTTGCCTTTTCCCTTCCGGGGTTTTGCCTTTTTGCTTTGTTTTGTTTTGTCTTGTTTTATTTCGCCAGCTCAATTTACAAGTTATGTTGGTCCACTGTGAGATCGCATTTAGTGGAGCAGTGCTGGGCTGAGCTCGGACTGGTGCGCCTGACCTCTGTGGGCCTGAGCTCCGTGCGCCTGAGCTCCGCGGACCTGAGCTGTGTGCGTCGAGCTGGATTTGGCCCAGTACATGATCTGAGAGGCAGTTGGTTTGAGCTTGATAAACTTTTAAGGAACTGAATGAGTGTATAGGCAAACTCAGATTTTATCTATTGTAGGCATTGTTAATGAAGTTCAATCACTGTTTCTTCTTAATATGTACAATAAAGGCAAGGTAAGGCAAGTTTATTTGTATAGCACAGTTCGTACACAAGGTAATTCAAAGTGCTTTACAGAATAAGAAAGACATTAAAATCACACAAATCAAACATGAATAATCACAAATAATCATCATAAAATTGTTTCTGTGGGCCGAAGACTATGACTTCAGTCTTGTCTGAGTTTAGCTGAAGAAAGTTGTTTTGCATCCACACACTGATCTGTTGGATGCAGTGGCAGAGTGAATCCATATTCACCTGCTGCCAGTGAGACATAGAGCTGAGTGTCATCTGCATAGTTGTGATAGGACACATTGTTTATCCCAATTTATTAACCCCTCGATTGCCACACATATAACGTGACATTCTGTTCCACCCTTCAGCGGTCTGTGCCCCTATCTGGCAACCCCCAGAAAAAAAAAATCCTAAACCTGCCCCTCTCAAAGAGAATGGAATCATGGAGAAAAGGTTAGGTAAGAGAAAAATTGATTCAGAATGCAGGGCAATTAACCTGAAGTGGGCAAACGATTATTGTCTGATGATTAGAACCCAGGGAGGGTAATTTGGTTATTATTTATTTCATTAATAGTGTTATTTATTTCCTGACTTTTGTTCTGTGAAGAATCCAGAAAGGGTTATTTGATTATGTGTGGCTTTCTGGAAAACAATACATTTTTACGTTTAGGCACTGCAATTGTCACACTTTTTCTGTTACAAACCCACCCCGGCCCCCCATCAGAGAAGCGAAAAGTTATGTGGCCCTCACAGGAAAAAGTTTAGGGACCCCTGCACTAAAGTATGCCCATAGGCAATGAGATAATAGAACTGCAATAAAGCAGGAGAATGGTGGATGTAATAGAGAAAATACCTTCCCTGGGATCTAAAATAAGAGAGTCTGCGCATTATATTACACTATAGCTTCAGAGTTGACTTGTGAAGGATGTAAGAAAAGCCTTTCTGATTGGCTGATAGCAGCATACAGGAGATTAGAAGTGAGGTAGAAATGAAAAGTGTACGCTTCACCTCATATTTTCACAAATATTACAAGCAAATCTTTGATCATCACGCCTGATCCCATCTCAGTGTCCAGAGCAACACCTGCCTTCTGGAGCAGTAATTAAGTGCAGCATAATTGGCCAGCATTATACAGGTCTGTGTGGTTGTTGTGTATGATGGCTGTATCCTTGGAGATGCTTGAATATCTAATAAAGAGTTTGGTACTCATTTTGCAAAGTGGACCCTTTGATGTCTGCCAGAGTTGAATTGTGTATTTTGTGTTTAACTTAATGAAGAAGAAGGCTTGCAGCTTCAGAGATGGTTGCTTATCAACTCAACACTTTTTGTAGAGCCAGGAGAAAACTAAAATATATGCACTGAAAACTACAAATCATGAACTGTGTTGGCATGCAAGGCACATGTAGGTTGAGTTCTAGAGATCAAAGGCTGGCTGGTTTAAAATTCTTTAGGTTAGACTCAAATTTTAGATGAGTGTATATATATATATATATATATATATATATATATATATATATATATATATATATATATATATATATATATATATATATATATAAATAAGAGAAAAGGCCACAATTTGTTCTTTGATTTTAGGTTGACTGTTAGGAATTAAGCCCACAAACCCATATTAATCCCATATTATTATTGGCTGAGGTCCTTTTGACAACAATAACACAAGTCGCCTTGAAAATACCAAATTTTTTTCACTAAAATACATTCAGCATAATGTTTTTCCCTTAGCACATTTTGCCTCGTGTGCTGACAGAAAATATGTTGAACTGTTTCATATGACACGGCAGTAATAACTCAGATTCTTACCAATCTGGCAATGTGACAGTTAAAAGGCAAATTCTGCTATAAAACTGTCCTGCCATCCACCTCATTGAGAATGTTACGACTTACACACAATTTTCGCTTTCACTTGTGTGCTCATAAATATAACAGACTGGATAAGTGGGAGTCTGGGATCCTTCATACAGGTAAAGAGCACTTTTCTAAGAACGGAAGATATTTATCTGGTAATTAAACATGTCGAAAAAACTGCCACTGAACTGGGAGCGTTACTGTGTTATTCTCTGCTTGCTCTCCCATCAATAAAACAGCAGAGAGAATGAATGTTTTGGTGTTATTTGTCACAGCTCCATTCACACCATGAAATCTGAGGCTCCGGAGCTTGCAGCCGATCAAAAGCCACATTAGTCTGTAGCTTACTAGTCTACTCCTGTGTTTTACAATCAACACAACTGTGTAAGTCCATACAGCAATTATCACCTGACAAAACTGCATTTCCCCTGTGCTCGGGGAACTGTGAGCTCCACAGGCAATGTCCAGTGTGTTCAGATGTATAACACTGGATACAAATGGTATGAGGAAAGATTATGTTTATTTGACTACTGTAGAGATGCTTTCATGGCTTTTGCTCCAGGAGTTGAAAGTGTGATTGTGGATATGACAAGGCCTTCAGTTCACACCACAGTGACGCTTGTGACACCAGCATCATTCGGACCCCAGTCCACCCACTCACACACGAGCTGTTTCTGTCGCAAAGAGTCTGACGTCAACTGACTCCTGTCCACCTTTCGCCTGCTCACAGACTTCAGCCATTATAGGAAGCGCTTTCTGTCATGGTGGCAAGGCAAGTACATGGAGTGTTCTGTATATGTATAAGATATCGCTTGTGAATAATTTGACTTTAATTTATTTATTAATTACTTTGATAATTAAAAGACGCAGCTGATGCTGATTAAAATTAGTACCACCTCAGGTCAAAAGAGCCATCATGTTTCAAAGTCATGTCAGAACAATCTCTTTATATCAGCGTCATATGAAGGCTGTCAACAACACTGACACAGCCCCTCCATAATTAAAATCACTGCATATGCTGGTAGAGCAAGAAACAACATTTAACACATCTCCAGTTAACTTTGCTCTATACATGCAAATAAGGGAACTTTGGCTCTTTGTTGAAACTTGTGCACCAGTGTTTTTCTTTGAAAACTAGGCCAAAAGGTCCCTCAAAACTGCACAGTACCTGATTTTCAAACCCCGAAAAGAGAAAATCAAAATCTATCTGACTTGTTCCTGGCACTAACAAAGCCTGTGGCGCATTGCTAGTATTCACATTATTATTATTATAAATTATATTATTATTATTATTATTATCATCATCATACTATTTATACTAATTTTGTATTTTATGTGTGGTGTCATTTTACATCTTGCCATAGGGACTGCAGTTGGAAACTAGCTGTATAGCTAATACTGGCACATTTACAGAAATGTTGATTAATGTGCATTGTCCCTATTCAAATAAACTAATAAATAAAATAAAACATGCATTTTTATTTATTTTGTTTTCCACTTTAGCAAAGCTTAGGGAAACAGCAGATATGTTCCACGGTATGGCATTTAATTTATCCATCTTGGATTTATTCAATTCCTGGCGTTTTTTATTGGAAAAACTTGAAACTTGAAAAACATGCATTCTTACTGTGATAGAGTTGCCTTTCTGCAGAGCTGACCTGTACCTCAGTCTAGTGGTGTCACCTGTCCTGATATAGATAGTTTAATGCTATAGACCATTATAAGTAACTCTCCATGAAAACAAGTAGGTGGTGGACTTTCAAAGAGAAGATGACCCAAGAATGAACAGAATGACCCGAGAATGAACGCAGGATAATACAGGATGAACGCAGGATAATACAGGATTAATCAGAGAGTAAATCAATCCAAAACTATGTAGAATAAGCTAATTATGGAACACTATTAAAACACAGTAAAACACTCATAAAAGTAGATTTCACATACCCGTGTGTCTCCTTTAACCCTTGTCCTCGCACACTCAGTTGTGATTTTCATATTTTTGTAGTTGTATTAATTGCACAATATTCGTGATGGACTCGTTCTGTTGTTCTATTTCTAAAAAAGAGCACAATAAAACTCATGTGCCTCTTGTAAAGTACATTATATATTATAGTCCCGCCCTACATTCCTTTCCTCCAGGAGTTTTGCTGACATCATGAATGCACTGTACTGGTATTTTTAGTGGTGATTAATGCGACTTCAAAACCAGGACAGTCAACCAGAGAGCAAGCAGAGGCTTCCCTATACAGGTTGGAACTGTGTTGTCACATGTCTGATGGCAATTAGGAACGAACAAAAACAAAAAAAGACGTCTATAACATATCATTAATCTCAAAGCAAACTAAGATAATCTATAGAAACAAACATCAGGTTTCTTTACTTTTACTTTTTCTTAGCTTCAAGACAAAAGCACATTTATAAATTGCCCAACATGAAGTGCTTATGTGACGCAATGAAAACCCTATAGGGATATATACAGTAACTGGGGTGGTGTAGTACTAATACATCAGAACTAGCTGGAGTGCTGTTTTGCTGTTGTAATAAATAATATCAGTGGGTGGAGCCATTTTTTTTCTACGAATTTGACTGTTTAAGCATTTTTACTTTATCCCTACATATTTATGGTCCAGACTCTAATCCTCTTCTCATGAATCCTCTTCTGTCGGTAATGATGTGCTTGCTGCAAGGCCGTCATCCGACCACAAGTGTAAGCATTAATCTAATCTGAATGGAGGTTGGAGATACTAAACGTGCTTTCTATAGCTACAGGCAAACAATACCTCCACAACACCTCATCCACAAGGGGGTCCCGATATTGCAGCTTGATAACTGACACATGATCTTGTTCACTCAATAGTGTAACATGCCATCAGGACACAAAGAAACGGTGCTGGTTTATGTTCATGATTGGTCTTAATAATAATTTACAGATATAGGAGCAGCAAATCAGGTTAAGAAAATATCATCTGGCCTTTTTAGCAGATTATACAAATACAAGTAGTCGAAACATCATGACAGAAATCCCAAATTTTTCAGACAGTTCCACATTCTTCTCAAGTGTTTAGTGCAGACATCGATTTGGCATGTTTACTGTGTTTATTGCTGTGTCCTCATCACAATGGCTGGCCCTTTGCGTCGGCTCACCTGTTGTGTGCCGCAAAGGTCAGGTGATTCATGCTTTGGGCTTGGGCGAAAGGCAGATGTGCAGTCTAGATGGGCAAATTCTGACTGTTATATTTGATCAGTCTGTGTAACATGAACCAGGCTGTAATGGCCTGTGGTTTACATCTTGAGGTCTATTGGTATTTTATGTTTTATCACGTTAAACATTTAATCTATCTATTCGAATTTTCCACTAAGTTCTAACTGGTGTTCAAATGGTGGAGTGGAGTGATATAATGTTAATTAAGTAAACAATATCAATGCAATCACGCCTCAGCTACTCTAAAAAGTCAAAAGTTAATTTAAAGATGCTCTATGTAACTTTTCTAGTGGAGGGTCTGTTACCTGCTTATGTCCATGGAAATGTGCTTTACTTGGACTGTTCTAAAATTTGGCATTGATTGTATCTATCAATATGAAGTCAAGCAGGTGACACCACAGGCTAAGTTACTGTGGAGTGTTTCAAGGTGTTTGTGAGGAATAAAAACATATAATTCAAAATATGTTAGAGAAATCTGTGCCATATAGTGGAATATTCACAGCACAGTGTAACTTTAAAGATGAGCCTCCTGTGCTATGGCTCTGTTTGTATTGGCATGTTAATATGATTAATAATACATTTGATTTATAAGCACCTTTCAAACAGGGATACAGTTCTGGACAACAAGTAAAACAAAACAAAATGTTAAAACAGCAGAGTAAAACACAATACAAATCTGTGATGTTGGTGTTAGAGTGGGTGGACAGAGCATTGTCTGAACAGGTAAGTTTTTAGTCTGGATTTGAACAGTGGAAATGAGTCTAAACTGAGGTGAAGAATGAGACGCAGCTGAAGCCTCTGCCCCCATGGTGACAAGACCTTCTAAAAACCTGAACTTTAGACCAGTATTTATTTGTGATTTGTTAGCGCCAATTTCACTTTTAAATAAATATTATACAGCAGTTTATTTAAGTGTCAGGGATTCCTAAAATGGCGCTAGTTTTTCTGATCTACTCCTAGAAGTGTACCTCTTTCAGTGCAGTATAGATTCCTCTCCTGCGTGAGACTGTGACGTCTGAGCTCACAGTGATTACCCACAGCACTGCTCAAGCGTGTATCGAGCCATAGTAACTGAGAGACAACCAGCTCTGACAAGCCCTGTCTCCGTAGACCCCTCTGTTTGCTGATCTAGCCCATCCAGGGCTGTCCCAGTGGAGTGTTCCAGAGAAGGAAGCACAGGGAGCAAAGTTTGCCCAAATCTACTTAAAAGGCCCTGTACACAGTGATGGGAAGAATACTTTGAAAATGTTTTTACTTACAGAATACTGAATACCTGCCTTAAAATGTATGAGCAGTCTGAAGCCTAAATTTTGTGATCATGAATTGCTATGTATTCTTTTGATTTGAGGGAAGTAACTGTAGTCTGAACACCAGCAAATGAAAAAGTAACTGTACCGGACTACAGTTTCTCAAAATTAGTATTCTGAATACATATTCTCAGTATATGTATTCAGTTAATTCCCATACCACTACTTGTATTTGTACATGATGTTCAACCATGAGAAAATTATTCAGTTTGAACTCTTAATTGTTAATTAGCTCCTTCTCCCGTGCTAATGTTGCAGTATATTAGAGATGCATGTTCGGTACAGTCCAGCAGCCAAAGGTTAATTCTCATCTTACAATGGCCTTATCAGAATCAGAATCAGAATCAGAATCAGAATCAGAATCAGAATCAGAATCAGAATCAGAATCAGAATCAGAATCAGAATCAGAATCAGAATCAGAATCAGACAACTTTTATTGCCATTGTCAGTGAACACAGCTCACAAACTAGAAACTTACTTGTCAATAAAGTGCAACATAAAACACTGAATAGTACAGGGCATGCATAAAGTTAAAAAAAGATATGCTTAAAATAAAATAAAATACTTAAAGGTAGAAAATATATACAACAACAATAACAACATCAGAACAACAGTGCAAACATGGTTTATTAAGGTAACATGGTATTAAGGTTATAGGATAAAATGGAGCATCACATGTGGAAAAATAGGCTATGTGGAAGGTTGTTGGAAAAGGTCTGGTGTTTGCTACGCTTAAAAACAAAAATATATTTTGGAGTTTACAAACTTGTTATTTCATTTTTTTTTTTTTTTTTTATTTTAAGTCTTCAGTCATGTTTGTGTATAAAAAGTTTTTTTTTTAAAGAAATTATTTAGTGTCCATTTAATGATTTTTGGTCAGTTTGGTGACTTGATTCTCTATTAAACAAAAACTCTGTGTAAAACAATGGTCCCATGTTTTCCGGTAACTTTGTAATGAGCAGGACCCTATTCACACAGAAATCCCTGGGGTTCAGTGGGGTACAAATGATTATGCCCTGTTTCAGTCAGTGCTCAAGTATCTGAGCAGAGATGGTTCACACACAGTCCACTCTCAGCCATTCTTCGTCTCATCTTTTCTTTTGGGTGTTGTCGTTATGGAGATGTGTCTAATTAAAGAGAGAGCTTTGGATGTATTGACGAACTGAGATCAAGGGACACCTCCCCCTTTACCTTTCGCCAAGCATCGTCATCCAGCTCCAAAACGGACAGAAATAAAGGCTGTCATTTACTGAAGCAGTTATTATTGTTGATCCATGGATAATTGTGCATGTGCGCACTCTCGCTGTAAACCCTGAGTGACCTTTCCAGAAATGAGGCGGTAAACATCTCTTCAAATCTCAGTGAAAAAATATGATTACCCTAGAATCAAATATCAAGTCTTTAATTAAAATACACATCGTTTCCATAGTTACCAAGAGAATGGGCACAAAAGGCTGGGCTCCTCCTAACAAATATTATGTAACATAAAAAGGTTTCTGACAGTTTTTATGGCTTTCTGAAATGTGTTATCATGTGGGAGAGCATTTTATAATAGCCTATTGAATGACGAGGCTAAAACATGGGCCATAGGACCTAATGCGTTGTTATGTCATCATCCTTAATTAGGCTTTTTGTTGTCCACAGAAAGGCTGTTACTCTCTTATTTCCCTCTATGGGTAATCCCTGTATTGTAAATTTTCAGCAACTATTTTCAGGAAAGGTAGTCCTGACCTTAAATATGATTATGGCCAGATATTCTTAGATCTTTTCAATAATCAAGTGTACCTTCAAGAATTGCAAACAAATGAGGCTGAGCAGAGGGTCCTTAAGAAGACAAAGGATGCTTGATGTCGACATCATGTGCCCTTCACCACACTCTCAGTGGAGGTGCCTTTGGATGTTCTGTTGTGGTGGAACAGTTGTTAGTTCTATCGTGTTTGCCTCAGACACTGCAGGTAAAGTGGAACATCGCCCCCTTGTGTTCAAAAAAGCAGCTGCAAGGTTCCTGAAACTAAAACAAACAAGAAAGTCACATACATTTAGGCGGGACTAAAAGAATGTTCAGTAGCCTTTAAATTACTGTTAAACTCTTATAATGCTAAAACAGTCTTCTTGAAGATGTGAGACAGGCCTCTACTTTGACAATGTTTAAATCCATACAGGCGTCAATACTTCTGTTTAGCTGTGCATATGACTGAAAGGTTTTTGTTCTGCCCTTTTCTCTTTGAATGTTAATTTTATGATGATTATTTGTGATTATATATGTTTTGATTTATTGTATTGCGATTGTAATGTCTTTCTTCTTCTGTAAAGCACTTTGAATTACTATGTGTACGAATTGTGCTATACAAATAAACTTGCCTTGCCTTATTATTGTTTTTGTTTAATTTGGGTTTCTGGCTAGAAATTGCCTTGCCTTATTACAATTTACCGAAAAGACACAAACCTCTAATCTGCAGAGACTTAACATGAACAACTACATTACCCAGAATGCACTGCGGTCCTTACCTCGGCCAATCAGGTGATAGTTTATTGATTGGGCGCAAATTCTTGTTTCTGATGTTTTCATGATTATTCCCACGGCTCTCACAGAAGAACAAAAGATGTAGTTTCGTGTTTGGTTGTAAATTAATGAATATCCGCAGACGTGAGGGCGGATAAACACAGTGAAACCCGCTGTCACTGTGCCGTTTGTCCTGGAGCAATGCTAACAGAAACACCAGGGCTGTGATACAGAGTTAGAGCTAGAGCTAGAGCTAGAGCTAGCTTTAGCGCGCAGCAGGGACCATGGCGGGTTTACCTCAAAATAACCTCCTGGAACAACTCGCAAAACACACTAGTGCCAACCAGAGCAAGCTGTCTTTGTCCAAACCTAAAGCGGGGTGAGTTTTATGAACACTCAAGTGATACGTTTTGTGCTGGACTTGATTTGTACAGTAACTTGTCATTGTCAGAAAAGTGAAAACTCCAGACAAATTAAATTACACGCGACAACAGAGAAGCATTTGAGCTTTTCTTGCTGCACTGTTGTCTCCACTGCTTTCAGATGAGTGGGACTTGCTGTCTGTGCTTAGATGTGTCAGTGCAGTTTAAGGATGGGACAGTAACCAATAATATAGTTGATGGTGATATAGTCATTCGTGGGACATTTTGTATAATCGTGATAATCGCCAACAAAGATAAACAAATCCATGGTATAACCAGAGTCAACGAGGGGGGAGTGGTCTCCTGTCCCAGGCCCCAGGGTTTTAGAGGCCCAGAATTGTGATGCTTCTTGTCCCGGGCCCCTAAATCTTTGTGGAGGGCCCTGTTTATTCACAGTGTTCTCTGCACTTCTCACCCTGGACATGGACTATTTCAGCCACTTCCCTCTGGCAGGAGGCTACGGTCCATCAGGACCAGAACCTCTCGTCACAAGAACAGTTTCTTCCCCTCTGCTGTTTCTCTCATGAACACTACATAATACCTGCACTAAACTGGACACTTTATAACACTGGTCACCTTAATAACCCATGTTGCACTATTGTATATATTTCTACCTCCTGCATGCCCTTATTTGTATTTATTCAGTGTGTTTTTTTGTGTGTGTGTTGTTCTATGTGCACTTAATCACCAAAGTAAGACAATTGCCATTGTCTGTGAGCTCTGCTCACAGACAATGGCAATAAAACTTCTTCTGATTCTTCTTCTGCTAGATCATAGCTGTTTTCACTGATAACAAAACACAATCATACAAAAGTTGTTTAAACTTATTCAAAGCATTAAAATTATAATTATTCACATCCATAATATGTTTTAAACTGTCAGCAACTTTAATCGTCCCATGCCTAGTGCAGATACAAATGCTGTCATGCAAACATGGAGGGGCTGATGGTGGAGATTGGCAGACTTGGTTTTTCCAGTCTGCTCCAGTGCAGCTGTGGCTACAGTAATAGCTTGCCCCCAGTTTGGAGTGAATGAATATGAATAATACACTGTAAACCACTTTGGGTGTCTTGAAAGGCAGTATACATCCAATGCATTATTATTATTTCTATTATTAGTATCTTGTTATCTAAATGCAGTTTTTTTCATATAAATTTAGAAATTTTAGTTTCAAGAAGAAGTCCTTGACAGGAACAACAAAAGTGGAAATCCCAGCAAAGGTAATGCTTACCCATATTGTTGAAATAAACACTGTTAATTTAGAATCTAAGTGTCTTTTTGATTTTCTTTCAAGATTGAGAAGTCTCAAAATGTCAAAATCAACAACTTCTTTCCAAAAAGCAAGTTGGACCCCACTCCATCACCGCTACAGCCCACTGTTCCTGTTAAGTCGACTGACCCTCAGCCCTCAGTTCTTGATAGTTCATTTCCTTCGGACGACTGGGATGATATTGATGATTTTGAACCTCCTGCTAAATCGAAGAACAGCCCTGAAGTATCGGGACAAAAACGCACTTCTGTTTCAGACGTAACTGAAGAGAAAAGGGGGAGCCCTGTCACACGGCCCGACACGAGAGAAGAAATAAGTACTGAAGCAAAAATGGACAAGGAGCCAGTTTCACCGGCTCTCAGTTTGACTGAGGACCTTTTCGATTATGTAATTGAAACTCCAGTGAAAAAGAGAAAACCACCTCCTGCTACTCGTAAGCCTGTTGTGAGCGAAAGTGAAGAGGACAATGATGACATATCAGAGTCTGCTGGAGCTGTATCAGGTATTTTTTATACCACCAAACTCTAATTCTAAAAGTAAAAGTTGTGATGCTGTGAAATGTTACATAGAATGCATTTACTCATGTAGTTCAGTGCAACTCAAACAGATGATATGTTTATTAATATAATTCGGTTTAGTGGCAGTTACTTCTTGATAATGATATTTTGATTCAAAGGTCTTTTTCAGCCCATAACAGATGAAGTTAAAAATTAGTTTCCAAACTATGATTATTGGATTCGGTTATTAATTACACTACATCCCAACATTTTAAACAACGTATAATCATTTAGCAATCAGTTAGTATACAAACACTGTTTTAAACACCATACTTTTATCATCTTTAGACAATAAGAGTAAACTGGCTCCAGCTAAAGTCATTGAAGTCTTGGATGACTCTGAGACAGACGACCATTTGGATTACGTTGCTCCATCTCCAAGTCCTGTGAAAATCCCGCCTGATTTCAGAAATGGGCTTGAAAGGTTCTTATAAATTGCTTTTAAGCT
Source organism: Periophthalmus modestus (assembly GCA_019594935.1). Classification (NCBI taxonomy): domain Eukaryota; kingdom Metazoa; phylum Chordata; class Actinopteri; order Gobiiformes; family Gobiidae; genus Periophthalmus; species Periophthalmus modestus. Next base: position 29,163,792 of record JAIEZT010001390.1, on the reverse strand, counting down.
GATCATGAGCCAATTATAACAATGTATTCAAATATTGTACACCCTCACAAAACCTTTTTTCCCCAACAGACCTAATGTTGCTGTTGAAAATGGATTTGAATCAACTCAGCCAAAAAGACAAACTGCAGTTGTATCAGAACCTACTGAAGACCACTCAAAAGACCCAAGTCAGTGGATACATCCCTGAAATATGTTCCTATGCCAACATCCTTTGCATCTCTAATACGTCTTTTCCCACAGACGATGAGCTGTACAGTATTATGGAATGCATTTGTTCCCTGGTGGACACCATCCCAGAGCATGAACTCATTGCTCTGTCCTGTGGTAATGAGCTGCTGATTAAGAGGGCGCTAAGGTGGGTGCATGAAATGTGTGAGAGCGTACTCTACTCTGATCATAATCATATTTTACTACCTTGGAGAGCAGTGGGGAGCTTTCATGTTATATGGAATATGTTTCATTATTAAAGGCCATTTATAGGCAACATAAAGCAACAAATATCAAAATTTTGAAAAAGAAGGATATCTCAAATCCCGCCGTTACTTTTTTCCTACACTTTAGAAACTGCGGCTTATGATACAGTGCCTCTTATTCCAAATTGTAATGAACATTTTTGAGATAATTTTTCATATTTCTACGTGGGCTTAAAATCCAGATGCGGTCTGTACAAGCACAAAATTGATTTTCTTTCTAAAATTAAAGCATGCGGCTTTTAATCAGGTGCACTCTTTAGTCTGGAAAATACAGTATATCGATTTTGCATAATCTCAATAACAGTAGACAATTTTTAAAATGCGTATCAAAAATAAAATGTGCTGTAAATGTCTTCGGTCAAGTTAAACTATAACACAAAATATGAATGGACATAATTTTTAATAGCTTTAAATGTAGACAAGTTACTTGATATTGCATTTGTGGTGGTGAGAGATATGAGAGATGTATTAGCTATGGAAACAATGACAAACTATAAGCCTATTGAAGGACATTTTCCAGGCATCAATAAGCTATTACTTTTCTTCAGTGGTGGAAGGACTCACTTTTGTTCACTTTAGTAAAAGAACAGATACCTGAGCAAAAATACTCAAGTAAAAGTAAAAATATCACATAAAAACTGTATAACATTTTAAAACGGATACTTTAAAAAGTAAAAAAGGAAAAGTATTTCTCACAGATTTTGAGATTTATAATAAAGCTTCAAATGTAGTGATTTTGATAGATTTGTGCCGAATTTGGTTCAACAGAAACAATTGAATTGATCGTGTTTTTTGTTTTTTTTTTCCTCTTGCCTAGTTTTATTTGTAAGTTTGCTAGCTCAAATTATGAAGTTGATAAAAATAAACCCTTTGGCTTTTCAGATACCTGCTCTCAAATGTAGTGACGTAAAAGTAAAAAATATTCACTTTAAAATTTACTTCATTATATATTTTAGGTATATGTATTTGACTAAAGTACTTTTCCACAAACCTCAGCCTTACTTGTTTCAATCTTTTTTTTTTTTCAGGAAAAGAATTATTGCAACCGGTGGTGGCCGGGACACGTTTTATAAGACCCAACAGCCAGATAGTACTGTGCTTTCTGAGTCCAGCTTCAAAGAAAAATCCCCAGTCAACACACCTGCAAGTGGTTCTGCTCCTGTTCAGTTTAAGAGATCATCAGTCATCTGTGTAGACTACGACTCGGATCCTTCTGACAGTGTTATTGAATCCAAACCTCTACAAAACCAAAGCAAAAGACAAGCATTTGTTGAAGAAAAAATAGTATGTGACTCTCCATCTGCGCATAGGCCTCTAATACAGACTTTCCCCAGGAAGTCCAGCATAGATTTGGAAGATCCTGATGTCTTCTTTACTCCGAAGAAGCCATCAAGTGTTACACAGAGCAGTGGAAAAAGGACAGAGTCGGAGATGGAAAACTTTGTGCCTGATGACTTTGATGACGACTTTGACATTGATGACTTAAATGACTCGGATATCCCAGAATATTTTGATGAACCCACAAGCTCCTTTGTGTCAGGCCCCAGTTCTAGACCTGTTAATACTAGTATTAAAGAGGGGAGTACAAGAAAGTCCTCATGGGAGAAAAATGCCCCCACACCAGCTCCAGAACCGAAGCAGGCTAAAATATTTTCTCCAGGTAAAAAATGTTTCCTGTGTATTTTTTGCATAATGATTCCTTTGCTGTTCTTGTATTTAAGACCTAACGATTATCATATTATTCAACATTACTTGGCTTGCTAGCTTGGTTTTCCTGTTATTTTTTTTTTTATTTACATGTGTTTTATTTTTATAGAACCCACTTTCAGAAACCCAGCCCATGACCGGTTTAGAGGCTACAACTTCTCACATTCTCAAGAGATGATGAAAATCTTTCACAAAAGATTTGGGCTTCACCAGTTCAGGTTCAACCAGCTGGAGTCTATCAACGCTACTCTTCTGGGTGAAGACACCTTTATTCTGATGCCCACCGGTTAGTAATTATTTGTAAAGACCCAATGCAACAGTGACCGCATAATGTCAGTGTTTTTGTTTTGTAGGTGGTGGTAAAAGTTTGTGCTACCAGCTCCCTGCCTGTGTCTCACCTGGGGTCACAGTCGTGTCTCCCCTCTCAAATCCCTCATTGTAGACCAGGTCCAAAAGTTGACAACTCTAGATGTAAGCATAATTTTACTATACTACAATATAATATGGATTAGTGGCACATTATTACTGAAAATGTCTAAAGAAATAAGAAGGACCCATCGACCCCACAGTTTTAAAATACGACTTGGTTCTACTAGCTTAATAACATGGTAACCACCAACAGTAATATACGGTACAGTATGTGCACATTTATGATTGCAGTATTGTCTGGGAAAAAAGATAAACATTTTTGTTATAAATTTAGTCCATACCTACACTGTGTTTCTATGTATTTTATGCTGTTTTAGATTCCTGCCACAAGCTTAAGTGGAGACAAAAATGAGAATGAGGCTGCAAGGATCTACATGCAGCTCTCCAGAAAAGATCCCATTGTGAAGTTGCTCTATGTTACTCCTGAGAAGGTAATAAAAATACATGTAGATGTTCTCTTTTACTTTGTGTTTTATCAGCCTAGTCAAAAAGGGACACATGTCAGTGTAGTCTTTCGGAAATGTTAGCTAGCTGAATATAATTGAAGTGTTAAAATAAAATAAAGACTGTTTTCATTTCCCCAAGGTTAGTGCCAGTAACAAATTGATTTGCGCTCTCCAAAACCTTTATGAACGAGCACTCTTGAGTCGGTTTGTTATTGATGAAGCTCATTGTGTCAGCCAGGTTTGTACAAAAGTTATTAATACATTTTTAAATTATTCAAGATTGTAAAATAAACATCTTGTATTTTTTTAGTGGGGCCATGACTTCCGTCCGGATTACAAACGGTTACATGAGCTGCGTATAAAATTCCCCAACGTTCCCATGATGGCTCTTACTGCTACTGCCACTCCTCGAGTCCAGAAAGACATTCTCAACCAGCTGAACATGACCAAGCCACAAGTGTATGTCTCTTTATTAAGGATTACTGACAATTACAATGTCCAATAACTATGACTATTCATATGTATACATTTAAATGCAGGTTTACAATGAGTTTCAACCGAACCAATCTAAAGTATTCTGTCCTACCCAAGAAGCCCAAAAAAGTCGATGAAGACTGCATAAACTGGATCAAGAGGCATTATCCACGTGAGTTTGTTAAAAGTGAAATTGATTGATAAAAGTGCTGTTCTCCTCGATATTTCTCAGCAATTTTAACAGAAAACCTTTTAATGAAACGTGAGCTGCTGATTGATTTCGCATTATTTTGTAGGTGATTCAGGAATTGTATACTGTCTGTCCCGGAATGACTGTGATGCTCTGGCGGAGAGTCTGCAGAGAGCAGGGATACTGGCTATGGCCTACCATGCAGGTCTGAGTGATGGTGACAGGGAATATGTCCAAACCAAGTGGATCAATCAAGATGGCTGCCAGGTGAGATGTGTTTTATGTTGTAATTTATCTTAGAACATGGGTAACTTTGTGTTTTTTAACATAAATCACATGTAAGAGTAATTTTTAAACATTGTATATCTTCATATGGTTTGTGTTAGGTCATCTGTGCCACCATTGCGTTCGGGATGGGTATCGATAAACCTGATGTGCGCTACGTCATCCATGCAAGTCTACCCAAATCTATGGAGGGCTTCTATCAGGAGTCAGGAAGAGCGGGCCGAGACGGAGAAATGTCCCAGTGTATTCTGTTCTACTCCTATGCCGATGTGCACCGCATCAAGAGGATCATCAGCAGTAAGCAGTCGACCCGTGACAGAAATGAGAAAATAAATAACTTGTATGTAATATTTTTGTTTCTGTGTTTAAAATAGTGGACAGGGAAGGAGACAGACACTCCAAGGCTACTCATTACAACAACCTCCAGAGTATGGTACAGTTCTGTGAAAATGCCATGGAGTGCCGCAGAATTCAGCTGTTGGCTTATTTTGGGGAGCTGAACTTCAACAGGAACTTCTGTAAAGAGCACTCTGATGTGAGCTGTGACAACTGCACAAGACCTAATGTGAGAATGCATTATTTTAATAGGAAGCCATTACATTTGCAAAAGACCTATAATGATGTATGCCTTTTCAGCAATTCAAGATTAGAAATGTGACTGATGATGTGAAGAATATTGTGAGATTTGTCCAGGAGAAATGTGAAAAAGTTGGGCAAAGATATGGTAAACCCTCTGGGCAAATGCGGTTGACCCTGAACATGCTAGTGGACATTTTCATAGGTAATAGAAGAGTTTTGAAATATAATTAAAGACATTTTTTGTGTGGCATTGATTGCCTAATTTATGACCTAATGCTGTTTAGATGAACAAAAATGAACACACTGAAAACACTGCTTTAAGTAAATACTCTCTTTCAGGGGCTAAAGCTGCTAAAATCCAGTCAGGTCTGTTTGCAAAGGGAGCAGCTTTCTCTAAGCACAACGCAGACCGTCTGTTCAAAAAATTGGTTCTAGATAATATCTTGGTTGAGGACCTCTACATCACCAATGGTGGCCAGGCTGTAGCGTATGTATCGGCTGGTCCGAAGGCTATGAATGTGCTGTCTGGACACATGCAGGTAAGTGTCTGCTCCCAGTTCAACTTTCCTGCCCCATTCTATGTAATGGTATCCAAGTTAAAAGTAATTGTGAATGTTTTAAGTAGGGTTGCACAATATATCACAAGTTCAGTAGGTGCAATTATCATATCAAGTATTTGATATTTTTTTAATTTTATATTTAGGTAATAGAATGTCCACTGTAAGCATAAACCTGTTAACCCTGCTGCTCTTAGACCCCTACAGTTTGGTCAAACATTACTGCCTAAAATGAGATCTAACAACAGAATCTTATTTATACATAAAATTGCTAAAATCTAACTGGAATTGCAATACTTAACATTTGTTTTTCCTTCTGTAAAGTCAGTCATTCATTCTTTTGAAAAATAAAGTGTTGCCCGTGGAGATAAAATGTCCCTCTTTCCTCCTGGACTTCAGGTGGACTTCTATGAGACTGAGAGTGTGTCCAGCATGAGGAGACAGAGGGCCTCTGTGACGAAGAGCGTTTCGAAGAGAGAAGAGATGGTGGAGCAGTGTCTGAAAGAGCTGACCGATCTGTGCAAAGAACTGGGCAAAGCATTCAGCATTCACTATTACAACATCTTCTCTACAGCCGCACTCAAAAGGATTGCTGGTGATTAACTAATCAGAACACAAACACACACTTGGTGATAATTGACATTTTATAACCTGTTTACTTTCTGATGTACCCACAGAGAAGCTGTCCTCTGATCCGCAAGTCCTCCTTCAGATTGATGGTGTAACTGAAGATAAACTGGAGAAATATGGAGCGGAAGTCATTCAAGTTCTACAGAAGTACTCTGAGTGGCAGCTTCCTGGTACAACACATTTCATCAAACACTGCATGAAATATTCCCATCTGTGTGCACTTTCAGCAATTATGACATTGCCTGGTAGTAGAGATAGATAATTAGGCATTGACCTTTGTTTTATTGTTGGTCGTCTAAAAGCTTGAAAGCTTCAGCTTCCTGTTATATGCAACATTTTGAGGACTTTTTCCCCATTCAACAAATGAAATAGTTTTGAATTTTTAATTGGTATGGTAACAATCCTAATTTGTTATCATTTTAAACCCATGGATTGGTACCTGTTGAGAAGTTTGAGTCCCTAACTTAAATTATCAGGTTAGAAAAATCTAGTTCAAGAAGACTAGATATGTAATCCATTTCAATATTAAATCTAATAAGTCATCCCATTTGCCCAATTAAATGCACTGCTCATAAGACAATGCACTGGGTGTTCATTATTTTCTGTTTAAAGCAGAGGAACAGCCAAATGCTAATGGAGATGGATGGATAGACACGAGTCGAGGATGCACAAATTCCAACTTTAATTTTGACGACGATGATTACGACGAAGAAGCAGAGTCCTCCAGTTACTTTAGTAAAAGAGCTGGGCAGGGCCAAAAGAGGAAAAAGGCACCGTTCTTCAAATACTCCAAGAAAAAAAAAGGATACAACGGCTCTAGTGGGAACTCCAAAGGGTAGGTTCTCTTCTCTTTACTTATGCCTCCTAAGAAATAAAATGCCATTTGTCCAGTAATTAATTCCTTTTAATAGAATCATAAACAATACATCTGTCCTAGCCTAATTTTTCGATACAATATATTTCAAATCGATACGATACGATTCAGAAAAAAATAAAGGCCTTCAACCTTAGTTAAATGGTCAACCCAATTTTCACAAAAAAAACCCCCAAAAAACATTAAATGGTGCATTTATCTTCCATTTATTGAAGATTAAAAAACACAAAGTGCTTTTTGATTAATGCATGCTTCTAACTAGAGGGAGGAAGGCGGTTGAAACATTTTTTCTGACTTTTTCGTTTCTCTTGCTTCTCGCTTCTCTTCACCCGTAAAGAGTAACGTCTGGGGGGAATATCGATATCGATACTAGGAAACAAAGAATCGATACATTATCGATTTTAATAATATCGATACATATCGGTGTATCGATATTTAAGCACACCCCTACTCTCAACTATGTGAGTTTCCATAATTACGGACTGCAGAAGGATTAACAGCTATAATCTCTCTCTGTCGTGTGTATTGTCTTCATATGGATCCAGTCGTGGGCGTGGCTACAGCAGCAGCAGTAACAAGTCCTTTTCCAGCTCCAGAGGAGGATCCTGGGCCTCGAGTGGAGAAGCCGGAGGCAAAAGACCTGGCTTTTTAGCAGTTCCCACTCCACAGACTGGTGCACGACCGTTTTTAAAACCTTCATTTTCACACTTCACATAGGGTCTTTTCACTAATGTTGTATTTTATGTATATAATTTCGTTTGTACATTTAATTTTAAAATGGTGGTTATATTGGTTTATTGTATACTTTTTTCTATCTAATAAAGCAAAACAAATATTTGCTTAACTTTCAGATGACTTGAATCATTATTACACTCTGGCATTTATGTACATGTATTTATTAGTTATTATATTTTTTACTTTTAATGGCTCAAATGAACCACACACTTGTTAGATCAGTGGTTCTCAAAGTGGGGTCCTGAAAAGTGGGAAATCCTTGGATTCTACTTAATGTTGCTTAAACTAGTAAGGAACTGCACAATTCAGATTCTTTGGAGACTTGTTGAAAGTGACTTCTGTCTGATAATTTTGCAAAATGTATTTCCAATGAAACTTCTTTTTGAACATCAAAAACAAAAAGAACTGATTCAGATATTGTGTAATATGACCTGCCTGATACTGCACACATTATTAAGATATGTTATTCCATAATGTTTTTTTTCCCTTTTTGCACAGCACAATGTTGCATAATGTATAATGTCATATTTGCAAACAGCGCCCACCAAGTGCCTGTATGTGGCTCGTTTATTTGTAATGGGACAGACCAGAGACAAGAGAAGGAACAAGCAATGCACAATGGGAAGATTACATTTTGCTGTAAATTATGTGTAGAAAGCACAACAAATGTCATTGTTGATGTGAACATTAATTCATCTTGACAATGTAATTTGATTATTTGCTTGCTGTATTAATCAAAGTGAGATGAAATTAATGTTGGCTTAATGTTTACATCCTGAGACTTGAACCAGGGGAGCCGTGTAAACCGTTGTCATGGTAACAGACTCCCTTACTCTTCTCTGGTCTAGGGAGCCTGTTACCATGACGATTAACATTGAGACAAAACCCAGAATGTTCTAAAAGTAAAACTGGCTTCTACCAGCAAACCTCTGCAGCTGGAAAACACATTTTCAACCCATTTGAGACATTTATTGTTCCTCTTAACAAACCGAATAAACCAGATAAATGATGAAATAAAATTTGTTTAATTAAATTGTTGATTGATACAAATCCTCCTTGGTTCTGTGTGAAAATACTGTTTTACAAATCTGGATAAAAACACAATTTGCTTTGCTGAAAAGTGAGTAATCTAAAACAAAAAAAGTTATTGCCCATTTAACACGTCATAAAAATAGTTGACATTTCTTGAGTAAAATGTACACATAACAAAAATCCCCATTAGAACTGTCCCCTGAGGCTGACATTTTGCCCAATGACCACTCAGTCTACTAAATTACCAAAACTAGCTTCTAAACACAGACATTAAAATAGAGCGTAAACCTTTTTTACCACTAACTGGGACACACATAAAGAATCATCTAGTGCTGTCGATCTTTCAAGCTGCATCTGGCACTACTGCCACTCATAAGGCCAACTATTTTAGAGTATTATCAAATATAAATAAGTTTGTACTACTAAGCAACCCACATCATAAAAAACAGTCATGTCTCCAAAAGCATTTCCCTGCCCGTCTCTACATCTCACCTTGTCCCATAACCTCACATTGATGTCTGCTCACCTGAGTCCTACGTCACAGCTGTGCACAACTGTAACAGTGGATGGGCTCAGCTCTAAGGCTAACATCATTTCGAGAGATTAGACAGGCACTAAATCAGATAACAGATCTGTTTACACATAAAAGCCTGTGATAAACGATATTATTGATTTATGGCCCAAACCCTTTAAACACTCACTGACTTACTGCAGCCCAACTCATCCATTAATCAACTTACTCTTCCACATTTAGACAATTATATTACTCCCAAATAGACACTAATTTAAATACTGTATTACAATAAAAAATAAATAACATCTAAAGATGCAAAAAATGTTTCTTCAAAGAAACTATGTAAATCCAAATATTTTACTTTTAAAAAATACCTGAAATGAGAGATAATTCCAGCAGGGCTAAAAGAGGCGATATCCTCCAGTTTCAATGGAGGGTCCAAGCCTCTGAGATCTTTAATAAGAGTCCAATGTCTTGATCAAAGAATTTCACACGTCCTTAATGAGCAGAGAGCCCACCCAGCGCATCTTACAGGCTGCCCAGCGTCGCAGGGGACAAAAGTACTCGTGATGGAATTGTTGGAATTCAGGGGTTTGCCGAATGTCCCGAAGAAAACTAATGTCCAAGTCTGACTCTGTGAGGATGATGAGGAGGAGCAGCAAGACGAGCAGCAGGCTGATGGTGACCAGTAGGAGGCGCAAGACACTGAGTACAAACTTATTGGCCTGTTCCACTTCACTGAGAACAGACTTCCCCTGTTCAGCTGCTGCCTCTTCACCCAGCGCAGGACCCTCCCCACTGATAGGGGTCCCAGCCTCAGACTCCCGCTCCTCCTCAATGCTGCAGGGGGTTCCATTGATCTGGCGAGACACAGAAGGGTCCATGCTGTGTTCGGACACGGGGGTGGGTGGGACACTATCTGAAGGGCTGTAGGTCTGGTCTGAAATAACAGCCAGCCCATCACTGCCGTCAGCGGCATGGCTTCGAGAACGTGGGATGAACGACTCTCCACGGGACGCTGAACGCACCGGAGTGGAGTGGGCACTGTCCCGCAATGACTCCAGACCTACACAAGAGTGAAGATAGAAAATACAGAATGTTATTGAATACAATTCTCTCTGTATTTGACTTCACAAACTCATGACTATCCAGTTTGGCAGGCGCCTGTCACACCAATCACAGGGCAGCACTCACTTTGAGTGAGAGTCGTTCCAGATTGATGTGTAGAAGTAAATTGAGAGTGGTACACAAAACATCAATCTGGCATGAGCTAGGTTACATAAGTCCCACTATAAATAAAATATAATACTACTATAGGTTAAATACAATCGGTTATAATTATGAATTAATCAAAATTATATTTTTATGCTTAAAATGCAAGATGTTTTTTTCTAAACTCTGATAAACTATCTTGCAGATTTAAGTAGTTGAGAGCTGTCAAACATTGTATTGGTGTTGCAATGGCCTTTGACTTGAGACAAAGTTATGAGTTTAATGATTTTTACATTCATTTTGTATGTTCTTTGTGTTAGAACAACATTCAGTGCAGAACTACTTTAGCTTTGGTTTAACTCTTGATGTCCCTTTGTGACCAAACCAATAACAAAATCTTTGCATCTTATTACTGATAGTAGCCTGTAGTTAAAAGCATTCAGTGACTTTTGTTGTCCATTTAGAAATGCTCACTGCCTTGATCATGTAAAAGTTGTGTATTATAGTTTGTAATGTCACATTAAAACAAAGAATTAAATGGCAGGTTTAACACAAATCAATAAAGCATTTAATGACCACTACAAATCTTAATTTATGTTTTTAATGTTGATATGACACCTCAAAGTCTGCACAGCACACCCACATACTTACCTTATACCACTGCAAAATTTAGTTAGGACTTTACCTGGAGCACTACTGGCCTGAACAGGCTGAGTGCATGGTAGTGGGGTGCTGGGGAGTGGGGATGTACCAGACGGCTCCAGCCCCGTCAGAGCAGGGTAAAGTGGGAGGACACCTAGAGCCTTTCCCAGCATACGGGGCCCCAGGCTAAGCACTCGGACCTTCACATCACGATAGCAGTGGTTGATCATGCGCAGGTGAACGTTCACCCGGGTAGTGATGCGGATCAGGCACTTGACCATGGCTGCAAAGTGTATAAATCCTTCCTGATGGTCCCGAAGGCCGGTCCAGGCCACAGTCTCCCACACAAATATTAATTAGGTTAGAAAATGCTACAGAGCGAGAGGTCAAGTAGCTGCGCTCTATACTAGCACTAAACTGAGAGGACTAGGTCTGGCTTAGCCCCGCCCACGGCAGCTACATACATGGAGAGGAAGACCCTGGCTATTTTAGGTTGGAGTATTTATACCACTGTGAGATATTCAGCCCCCACACTTGGGGAGAAGGCTCGGATAGCAGCTCTCTCAGTTCTCTGTCTGAATGAGTGACAAGCACACCTGGCCCCACTGTGGACCCTCAGTGACACAGCCAAATGGCTCTTGTTTGTACACCACAGTGAGTGGGCATGCACCCATGTGTTGTGAAAAATAGGGATGTCACGATCAATGGATTTCAATTGTTGTCTTCACCCTATGGATATTTTTAACTTGTAAATTCTCTTACCCTCCATAATGGATATGTGCACAGCCCTCCTTCTTGTACGAGGCACACTGCTGAGTCGGGGGCCATGTGTGATGGAAGGGCAACTTCTACTTGGCACTAAGCCAGGTCTGAACACAGAAAATGCATTATAATTTATATAAGATTTTTTTTGAAACAGGTTTAAGCAGCTCTTATAGTACCTGTGTATTTCTGGAGGATCACGCTTTATTTTGGCACTCTGCTCCATCACCTCTTTAGCCACTCTTCCACTGTCAAACACAATCGCACACCCATCGAATTACTAATGAAGTAGTAGTAAGTCATAAGTAAGTATTATGTAGAAAGTGTCAGTATGTGCTTTATTTGTCCATATTGCTTTGTTTTTACATTGCTTCCAACAATATTGGTACTAGAAAGACAAAACTGAGTAGGGGTGAGAAAATCCAACAGGATTTTCTGATTTTGAGTTTTAGCTGCTTTGCTTCCTGATGATTAAGAGTGCTAAAGACATTTTGTACAGACAGATCTTATTTTTTACAATTTTATCAAAAAATTTGGGGCAAACAAGCTGCTGGAGGGGGAGAAAATGTAGCAGAAGAGACAAGTTATGCATGTATTTATAATTACCTGTAGCGAAAGCGGCTTCCTTTGAAAAACAAATTGCTACTGGACACAGTTCGAACCTGACTGGACCTCTCCAGCCTGAACAAGGACACAAGCAGAGGTTACTTTTCCAGTGCAGTGGGGACACATTCATATTTGGTAAGACATATGCAACTAGTATACTGTGTAATGTATAAATAACCCCTGATTTTGATGAGTGTGATCCAAGTAGACGCCTGTGGATATCTTACGATGTGTCAATATAAAAAATGAATGCTATTTTGTGGAAAAATTGTTAAAGAAGATTTTTCCAGCAATATGAGAATGCAGTGGTTGTGATTTATTATCAATGGAGAACTGTACCATCTAAGAATTCATATTTTCTTTCCACATATTGGTAACACATGGCAACTGTCACCGGTGACTAAAACCAGATAAAACCATCTCAATAGCATAGGCTCACTTGTAGAAGGCCTGGTGCTCCACTCCACACTTCCACAGATGTTTACAGGCCTCTGGAGTGGGGGCGAAGTATGTCAATATGCTCTTTCTGTCCTAGGTGAAAACACACAGTGAACACCACAGTGAACACAGCGCTGCAACCATGTGAGAGACTCCTCTGTCCCTGTGGCTCACCTCATTCTGATGAGCGTACAAGTGGAATGTCTTCCCTTCGAACTTCAGCTTGGTCACCTCGCTCCTGTCCAAACAAACTTATGATAAACCAGGGTATCAGTCTTACAGTATGAATAATGTTCTCCTTTAATATCCATAGATGGTGCTTTGTCAACAAATAAGCCTGGACATTGATAATTATAGCTTTTTTGTATGTAAATTGCAATAGAAAGAGAAAGAGGAAGTACAAACAGGAAGATCTTTTTGATTCAGAGTACAAAGGCAGAACACAATCAAAATAATAATTGAATCATTATAAAATGATAAATTATAGTTTTAAATTGATGAATTTTTGTTTACATACATTTAATTGAGATTTCATGTTCAGTCTGTCGACTATCGGTATCAAAACAGTGATGGTCATGAAAACCACTCGTTTGTTCTGCTATGACAGACCTTGAAATAATATAAAAAATAAATATAGATTATTATTCTTATTATTTTTTATTATTGTTGTTGGTATAAAAATAATAATCTATTTGCAATGTTGTTAAAATTATGATAAAACTAATAAAAGAGTTAACTGAGGAGACAATTCTAAGTTCAATAATCTGTTATTGTGTCTTGGATATTATCAATTGTCTATAGAGTTCCAAAGTTTACCACTTCAGAAAGTGAACTCTCTTATTTCCCTGAAGAACCACAAAGCCAAACGGAGTGAAGGCGAGGAAGGCCGGGTTCCCGTAAAGGTCCTACAAAACAGTCAAACATTTAGTGACATTAAATAGGGGTTGGGGACTGGAGGCAATTCTTGTGGAGCATGCTCCTACCAGACAGGGGTGTGGATCCACACCATAGGTCTCCAACATCTGGGCTTTCTGAAGAAAGTTCCTCTCTGATGTTTCAGGCGTCTGACCACTAGGAGAACCAGGAGAGCAGCGGAGAGCAGCTATTATTGATGACATTCTTGAGAGAAAAGTTTTAAATTTATACAGTAAGCACCGAGTTGTAGCAAAGAAACATGTTAAGTAGTATCTGAATCGCTGTATTTCTATTATGTCAGAATGTTAAAAAAATAAGTTCAAAATGTTTGAATATACTGTACGCAAGTAAAGATTAGAAAGTGTCTGGGAAGTGAAATAACCACTAGAGGGAAGCAGAGTCATATGGCACTTAAAAACATGTTCAATCAGCTCAATTTCAACATCACTAAGAGAGGAATCATAAATCAATAATTAGCTGTATTCATATTAATCTGAAATGGCTGCTGTTGGGGTGATGGTGGATGGGGCACAAACCAGAGTTCACTTTTGTGGATCTCTGCGATGCGCCGCTCCAGTCTCTCTGAGTGTTTGGGGAAGAACTGGAATTTGGAGCTGTAGCCATCAGGATGTTTCCCAGGGTCGTAATCCCCTATTTCAGCTGTGAGAGACACAGCACCAGAAAGATAAGAGACAGTTGTAAGGCATTGGAACATGAAAGCAGAGAGGATGTCTCCAACAAAGCATCGCACGTGGACTCGGATTGTAGTTCTACAAGTTCTGAATAACCACAGTCCCATGAACAGCATGTGTGAGCAGGCCAGTTGCAATAATAACTGTATAGACTTATCGTTCAATATAAGAAATTTGGAACAATATGTTTAGAGGTCAATATTTGTCATGTGTACTTTTTCTTTGTACTACTAGAACATGTTTGGTTATTTTTTGGCTATACAATAAGATTTAATCCATACAATTTTGAATTAACTTCTATCTTCTATGACTCATTACAGATGCAAACTAATTACTGAAGTGTTTCTGATATTTATTTATTGCAGCTCATTATTATGTCAAAAACACAAACATTTGTTTCGATATTATCCTTTATGTCTATATTTACTGAAGCAATAGATCACACTTCAAAATGTGTTATCGTGACAGGCCTATGTGTGAGTGCTCATTTTGTCATAATGAACTGTAAGCTCAGACAGCTTGACGAGCTTAAATGACTGTAGATTCCTCTTACCCTGAAGGATGTGGGCAGCTAACGAGGCTGCTTCCGAGCTTTTACACAGCAGCCGGCCGTGGTACAGGTCTCTCTTGATCTGGAGGAAGATGAGATATCTGCAAAAGCACATATGGAGGTTAGAGTTAACAGCCACACCAAATCAATAACATCTGCAGCTTTTTACCATTGAAAACACATTGCAAAAATCAAAGGTATACTGTCAAAACCAGACTTTAGAGAGACTTATCCATGCATTTGTCTCTAGTAGCTTAGGTTACTGCAACGGCCTGCTCACTGGTCTCTCCAAACGAGCCTTAAGACAACTGCAGTGAATCCAGAACACTGCTGCTTAGATCCTGACTAGAACCAGGAAGTACGAGCACATAAGTCCTGTGCACAGGACTCTGCACTGACTCCTGTGGCTTGGAGAATAGACTTTAAAGCAGCTCTGCTTGTGAACAAGTCTCTCCATGGCCTAGCACCAAAGTGCATCTCCAACATGTTTCTGCCATATGAACCATCTCAGACTCTGAGGACTTCAGGGATCGGCCTCCTGCTGGTGCCCAGAGTCAGGACTAAACATGGAGAATCAGCGTTTCAGTTTTTTGCAGCTAAAACCTGGAACAGTCTTCCTAAAGATGTGAGACAGGCCTCTACTTTAACAACGTTTAAATTCAGGCTCAAAACTGTTCTGTTTAGCTGTGCATATGACTGAAAAGTTTTTATTTTGCACTTTTCTCTGTTAATTTTATGAAGGTTATTTGTGATTATTTATGGTTTGATTTGTTGTATTGTGATTTTAATGTCTTTCTTATTCTGTAAAGCACTTTGAATTACCTTTGTACGAATCATGCTATACAAATAAACTTGCCTTGCTTAGAGCTTGAATCAAATCTGAAACAGCAGGTTGGAGTAGTGCAGTTTCACCATTATAGTTGGAAAAGTCAAACTGAATTTTTATTTGATTTAATTTAATTCAAACTAAATTATGCAGGCTTATCTGTAATCCACCGGTAGACTGTCAGATGGAAGTTACTTTTGTACCAAGTACGAGCAAACTTGTTTTGATTTAGGAGTCTAAACCAGTCGCATGGTTTGTTTAGTAACCGATATTTTTCAGGAAATTGTGTGAATCGCCTCAAGGATTAAATTAACTATCAAACCTTGAAGATAAGGTGTTGAGGGAATGTGTGGCTTGAGTGTTGTGGTAATGGACATACCGGGTGATCTCCTCTCTGAGAGCAGCAGGCTCCGGAGGGTAGAACTTGACTCTGAGACACATGGTGAACGGAGGCTGAGCTGCAAGGCCCAAACATAATCAGATCAGAGAGAAATTATGGAAATGTGGGCTACTTGTACTCCATACACTCATACAGGATTATTTAACCTTCCCAAACATAACTCTTTAACTACTTTTTTTCATACTAAATGTCACAATGGCGCACCCCGTGGATTTGTTTTCTCTGGTTAAGGCACACGTCAATCTTACTCTGAAAATCTGCTCAAAATACAGTCAACAACATAATAGAGAAAGGCACAGACTGTTTGTAGAACTTACATTTCATCTGCTTTGCAATTGATTTGGGGAATTCCAACCAGTGCTGCATTAGAAAAACAAAAGATTAAATACATTTGGCAGTTGATACCCTGGCAACATGTGAGTACCGGTACATTTACAAAGCCATGTTGGATCGGTTCAAATACCATCTAAAATGTTCCTTGTATGAAATCAACAATATGTTTTGGGATGTTTGACTGATGGAAACTCAAATAACTAATAAATAATCAAAATTTGTTGTCGTCCTGTGTTCTGGTCGCCCCTACAAAGACCCTGAGTAGCTTTTCTAAAGTGGAAAATCATTCAATAAGAATAAAGTGTAGCTGCTGCAATACATGTAGACCTAAGGCATGTATAATTTTGGTTGCGAAAATGGTATCCTAAAGAATCCCTTTTTAATTGACCTCTCTTTACAGTGCATGCTGAGACTCTTAACATGGCACTGGATCTGTTCCTTTCAATGTTTCTCTCTCATCTCTGATATTTACAGATGATGTCGTCATGCTGGCCTTCAGCATGTCGGTTTGATGCCAAGTGTGAGGCGTCGGAGGTGAAAATCAGCACTCCCACGGTGGCTCTCCAACACAAAAGGGAAGAACTCTCCCGGAAACAAGTGGAAAAGGACTGTCGACGAGTGTCTTGTCGACAAGTTAAAAAAAAAAAGACTTGATGGAAATGATCTAATGGCAATAATTCCGCATTGATACATTTCCAAAGACATGCATGCATATATTGTTTAATAAAAGATTCAACAGTTTGGCTGTACAATTCTACTTACTGTTCTTTGTGAGGAGGTGTAACAGATGCTGTGGTGTGTGAATGATGGTGTCTGTATGCAGTGGAGTGTCTCACCCGCTGTTTGTCTGGGTCCACGTATCTGATGCCAAAGTAGTCTTTCTCCAACAGGTTGAGGTGGAGGCAAATCAAGTCAAACAAGTACTGGCCCTTAGCATCACGCTGTGGATAGAGCAAAGGATATACTTAAATATTCAATATCCACCCTGTATAATATCAGATGTATCTGTGGGTATTTGTCATTTTTATCCAGTAACTGAAGACTGATCAGTGTGAATCTCATTGGGGCTAATCATTTCACCATCAGCTTCCACTATATCTTTAGGAAGAATGCATAATTTTGCATTCTTCCATATGCATTTCAGTACTAAGAGATTAGTGACATAGTAAATGTTTAGTTCTGTTCTGTAATAGCATGCCAGACAGGTGTAGAAAAAAGACATTTTATAAAATAAAATGATTTTTAACTTAACTAACTGTTAAGACCAAGCTTCTGTACTAACATACAGGACCCATACCAGTACAGCAAGAGTAAATGTGTCTGTTTAAGCACAGAGCTGCACGCAGGGCTCTCCCACCGACACAAAGAAGCTCAGCTCAAAGAGTCCTTTGTTTGGCCCTGGGGACGGGGCAGGGGGCTGCACTGACACAGCTCTATGGAGGATGCAGAGCTGAGGTGGGACACTAAGTCCAAGAGAGCAGTACAACAAAGAAAAAATTAAAAGAACGGATCAATGGATAATGGATTTTTTCTGGGTCTTTCCAATCTGAAAGCTTGTCAGATACTCATCCTGGACATACGTAAAAGCATTTGTCTCAGCTGAGGCCAATGCCAGGACTCTACAGCAAGATGGAGACAAGACAAAATTAGTGAGTTAAAAATATGATAAGCGCAAGTACTTTTTTATCAATGCAATGTGCCATGTAACTACTGAGTTTCCAAGAGCATGCAGGTGTCACTGGCTAACCACTATGGACACAAAGTACCAGCATTTAAAGTACATAAAACAACAAACAGCCATTAAAAGAAAATCTGTAATTAAGAAATATAAAACCACTCCTCCTTGATACTATTCCCTCAACACCGGTTTAACTGCTCTTATGGGTAATGTTGGGACAAAAATTCCCAAATTTACCAAAACTGAAGAAATGAAACTCACTTCCCTGTGGTCTGGTGCAGCATCGACCATAATTCAATGGATTAGTGATAACTTTCAGAACGTTTTTGAAAACTGCTCATATCCCATAATCCTCTTCCCGTTGTTACATAATAGACATCTTGTAGGAGAAAATAATCCCAACTGCATAATGACAACCCGGTCAAAGCACTGGAGAGCCATCAGAGACCAGAGGCTGCATCCACGTGCCACATGTTCAGTGTGTATGATGGAAGACTCAATAACAGTTTCTCCTTTCAATAAAAAAAAATAAATAAATAAAAAAAAAAAAAGTTCTATATTTTTGGGAAGCAGGTGAGATAAAAAAATAAATAAATAAAAATGTTGGGTTGCAGACAATGAGGAGTTAGAACAAAACAGATTCCATATGCGATTATTCTAATATGAGTGTGTGTGTGTGTGTGTTTGCTGAAAAGGAAAAAAAAAAATACACCTTTGACAACACCAAATGAGGGGACTTATTGAAAAATTGGCACTAAACTGCTATGAAGGAGAAATCAGATAATGGAGATAATAACGGATCAAGTAAACGATCCCAGAGCTCGGACACTGGTGGTGACAGCCTACATTATAGGTCTGGGGAATTGTGACACATGAAGACACAACACATATTTTGCACTGACAAACTACAGGCAAGCTTTTAGCAGGGCCTTTGCAAAGTGAATCCACAGTAACTGGGGTAACCAGGGAGATAGCAGAGCCCAAGTATGCTCGAGTACACATGTTGATCCTTTCCCAGAACTTTCCCACAAAAACATGTGGTCTTTAACAGGAACAAATACATCTCAGACAAAGAGGAGAGCACACATTCACATCATCACACACATCACACACACAACACACATCATCATCACTTCAGGTTTGTCAGTTTTCCATTATTATAAAATTAACCAAATCCCATGCCCATGTTTCCATCCTCATATCTGATGGGAGTGGGGTGGGGGTCATGCATGTCTTGACCAGCTTCCTCCACAGAGAGTTCTGGTCCTGTTTTGGATGTCATTGCTCCATCGTCTCCTTTAACTCCCTCTGGTCCTCTTGCCATCTATATAACGCTCCAGAATACAGGTGCAGAGATTTTGGACCAAAGTGCTGTAGTTTATCATCTTTTTTATAGTGCTATGAATGGTCCATATTGTTCTCAGCCTCATGGCCATACAGTGCATGGGCCACACCAGTGTCTAACTACCGGTCTAGCTTTAGTTTGGAGCACTTATTAAGAGCTCCATCACATCACAAAGTATTGAGTGACCTCACTGCTGATCTTGCTGCCCACAGTCAAGCCTGAACCAGCTGACAGGTTGGAAAACATGGGCTTTATCTCCTCCCCTTGAGTCATAAGAGAGGAGGAGGTGGAGAGGAGATGGAGAGATTGATGATGCAGGGGTGGTGAGGAAGATGAAAGGCTAGCATTGACGAAATGAGTAAACCATGATCTTTTAACATCATTTAACATATTTTCAATTGTGAAAAGTGATTTTGTTCAAATACTTTGGGTTATTTGTTTTGTGACAGACTGTCTTTACACAGACACAGTTGGCAACAAGAAACCTCTGTGCATTACTGATAGAAGAGCTTTAAGAAAAACTGCAAGCAACACACAATCGCATGCAAGTTTACGAGATAAGTACTGCTCAAAATGCTGAAGATAACATCACACATCTTCCTTGGCCCCTTTTGCACAGTTAAGTGCAACACAGCAGTTTACAGGAGCCTGACTGACCTGGATTGTGCCTGACTCACCTGGATGGTGCATGACTGACCTGGAGAAGCCTGACTGACCTAGAGGAGACTGACTGATCTGGAGGAGCCTGACTGACCTGGATGGTGCATGACTGATCTGGAGGAGCCTGACTGATCTGGAGGAACCTGACTGATCTGGAGGAACCTGACTGACCTGGAGGAGCCTGACTGACCTGGAGGAGGCTGACTGACCTGGAGGAGGCTGAATGACCTGGAGGAGCCTGACTGACCTGGATGGTGCAGGTGTATTCGGTGTCATCCAGCAGTCTCACGGTGCAGCTGTATTCTCGTTCCAGATTCTTGATGCTGCCGCTTTTAAATCGGCTCAACATCTTCCCCGGGGGCTGCGTCTAGGACCATAGGACCACAACAATGAACTCAACACGGCACAACTGTGGATGTCCCGTTCACTTCATTCTTGGCTCCCATAAAATACTTTTGTCCAGAGGTTCAGCTGCGATGACCAGCCGCATTTATCCAATGAAGGGACTAGTTTCAGTACAGTCCATGGTTCATCACCATCCAGATCCAAGAGGCATCAGCCCCGCGTCTCATCCAGGAGGATTATGTTTGAGCTTTCACTGCTGCAAATGAGAGGGGGCGGGCCCTCACACACTGACGTCACAATCAACCAACAAAAGAAATCATTACAAACACCTAGACCCTGTGTTTAAGATAGGGAT
This sequence comes from Periophthalmus modestus, assembly GCA_019594935.1. NCBI lineage: Eukaryota > Metazoa > Chordata > Actinopteri > Gobiiformes > Gobiidae > Periophthalmus > Periophthalmus modestus. The sequence goes on along the minus strand of JAIEZT010001390.1, from coordinate 29,143,108 downwards.
AATAAGCACAGCACGGACTGGTGCAGCAACAAATGACCTACAATATTCATTTATCTAGAGACTTTGGCAGGCCTCACCTCCAGAGTCGCATTGCTGCTCCTACACGTGTTAATGTTTGTTTTTGAATGTCTCTTCTGTGGTGTGTGACCGCCCCCTGCGGGCTAAACTGAGATGTGCACGTCCCTTATCTGATGAGGGAGAAATATATGTAATATGTTACAGCAAATGGAACATCCACGCAGTTTGCAATTAACCCGTACATATAAAATACCTGTAACATGCAGACTAACACTTATTTATGACAAAAAGAGTTCAATAGATAGGACCAAGTCTGCCGTGACCCGGATTCGAACCGGGGTTGCTGCGGCCACAACGCAGAGTACTAACCACTATACGATCACGGCGTGCCACCGGAGCTGCCCCTGCCACCCAGACGTTCACTGTTAAAGCGCAATGGCATCCGGGAAATTGAGATATAGGGTATTGGCTTTGGATTTATTAGTAGGAGATTGTACTCAAACCCTACAAGCCTGTGGAAATAGATTATACAATGCACACTTCATCTCAACCGCATGAAAGATACTACCTTCATGTCCAGAATACAGGGTAACTGACAGTAGGCCTGTTGGTTTTACAGAGAATATTTTAATTAGTGTCACTCAGGAAACGTGTGTAATTAAGCATCAGGAATTAGCTTCATTGTTTCTGATGTCAGGTAAATATGTGAGACATTTTAAAAAGTGTTTTTCTCATGGATGGATGGATGTTTTTTCTCATGTGTTTTTCCTCATGTGTCATTGTCATGTGATTTTGGGAAATAGTCTATTTAGGCAGTAATTTAGACATATCTGTTCTATGAAGCTGTGAGGATGAGTGCAGTGGGCTGAGGAGTTGTGTTGTGGAGCAGGACCTGTGAGGGAAATAAGGACAGCTTTACAGGTCCTGCCTGGTCATTAAAATTAAAACAAAAAGAAAAACTGTGTCACCAGTTTTCTTCAAATAGCCTACCACTTGGAGCATGTAAAGGGCTACCTTTATAGCCCCTACTTTTGAACCAGACTGGTTTCATTCCTTTCCATTAAGTCTATATAAAATAATATATATGTTTTGTGAATTCATTATTTAGACTAATGGCTATCACCAACCAAAAACACCATCTTGTGATGAGCTTTTGGCCAAATATTGAGAGATCCCTGGTAGATCAGCTCTCCAGTCCCGTACGCTTCAATCTTTAGATAAACTTGTACATTTACTTACAGTAGCCACATGCATTCCCACACAGTTAAGTGACGTATTTGCAGATACCATGGGTCTCCAGTAGATGCCAGTCTTGTATTGGATATAAAACAGTCTTATAATAGTCTACCCTGTTCCTGCTCAATGATGAGGGAGCACACTTACTCGGTTTGCCAAAATGCCATGGTCTGCTTTTGTAAGGGGGTTGGTTTTATGTAAATCTTTATATGCGTATGTGCAATACTAATTCAGAATATCAAAAGATCCATTACAGTGGCAGACAAAGACACCACATTCTTCTCTATGTATGTACAAGGACCCCACTACCAGGAAACATTCATATCAACAACTAATCATTGATAAAATGATTAATGATTTTCTGAATTTGGGCCTGGGAGGGAACACTGCTGATCATAATCTGGGATGTTTTTGCACACAGTGTTGGTCCACCTTCTCCATTTGTCACTGTCAGTGTGCACACATGCAGTTTGTCGCTAAATGTAGACTCACATACACATAAGTGTGTAATCTGCTATAGGACTGGACCAAGTAAAGAAAAAGTAACCTGATAATGTGCTCATTACAGCCGTGACCTTTGGGGTCATGAGCAGGAAACAGGCCGGACAAGAACCAAAACATGAGACATTCAGCTGTTTTGGTGTGCTGCAGAAGCAACTAACAAACTGATGTGTTTTGGTGCAACTGTAAAATAGAAAAGACAGAAAAGAAGGAAAATGTTTTAAAAGGAGAGACAATATTTGCAAAAGACTTGCTAAATATGTTTGGATTTGTAATTATTTGAAAGCTGTTAAAACAAAGGGAGTTTTAATGCACTGGGAATTTAGGGGAAAAATGCTGATGTATGAAAATCAAGACATTTATTTTCATACTTCTGAGCAAAAATAAGTAAAGAGTAAATACTAATAATTATGATTGCCAACTCACTGTTTCTCCTGCTTGTCATGAATATAGATTAACTGGAGATGTAGTTTCACCAAACTTCACTTGTTTGTCTTCTGCACTTACTCTACAGAATTTACAACATAAGCCCTTTGTGACTCCACATGAGCTGAAGGAGCTGTCAACACACAGCGTCCTTCTCACAATGATGTCACTGCTCCTTCTGTTCGACTGTGCCAACTCACACACAGCAGTGGACCCAGTTACATCCTGGTCCTAATCCCCATAAGTCTGCACTCACACAGTGTCTGCACAGTCAAGTTTAAATTAAGCCTCCATTATGTAGATCCTTGTGAAGTCAGCTCCTCCAACCCACATGGTATGAGGTTGGAAAATAAGAGGCTACAGATTAAATACAAACTGATATTGAAACAAGCTCACTCAGACTTTAAACTTAATTTTAAAAAGATAATATTTAAGTGGCATGGATTCAGTGGGGGCTCGGGGCTACATTAAGTTCAACATCTGACTAATGTCTGTCACCTTTCTAACAGTGCTGTAACTTTTGTAGTGGAGGGTCTGCCACCTGCTTTTTTCCATGGAAATACTTATATGTAAAGCCATATTCTAGGCTAAGCAATAACCACAGAGATAACCTTGTAATGGATCCCCCTCGTTACACAGTGCACCTTTACATTTCCCATAAACAAACTCTCTCATACAACACCGTGCAGCCTGTGGACCTGGACACATGGTGCAGGCCCGGTGCAGATGGCTGAGATCTGGTGAACATGTGACCTGTGCTGCTCCTGCTGTAAAACAGACTTCCTGTGGGGCCTGAGAGTCGCTATGTCTTCAGGAGCTCAACATGAGAACGCCATCGGCCTCTTAAACATGTGAACACCATCGGCCTCTTAAACAGGGAACGCCATCGGCCCTCAAACAGGGAACGCCATCGGCCTCTGAAACATGTGAACGCCATCGGCCTCTTAAACATTTGAATACCATCGGACTCTCAAACATGGAACACCATCGGCCCACGAACACAGAATGCCATTGGCCCTTAAACATGAAATGCCATTGGCCTCTCAAACATGGAACATCATTGTCCCTTCAAACATGGAACGCCATCAGCCCCCAAGCATGGAACACCGTCGGCCCCCAAACATGGAACATCATTGTCCCTTCAAACATGGAACGCCATCAGCCCTCAAGCATGGAACACCATCGGTCCGCAAACATGGAACATCATTGTCCCTTCAAACATGGAATGCCTCAAACATGGAACACCATCAGCCCTCAAACATGGAACACCAGTCGGCACCCAAACATGGAACGCCATCAGTCCTTTCAAACACCGAATGCCACAAACATGGAACATCATTGGCCTTTCAAACATGGACCACGCTCTCAAACATGGAACGCCATCAGCCCTCAAGCATGGAACACCATCGGCCTCTCAAACATGGGACACCTCAAACATGGAACATCATTGGAGCTTCAAACATGGAACGCTATCAGCCTCATCAAACGTGGAACGCCATCAGCCTCTCAAATATAGAAAGCCATCAGCCCTCTAATGTGGAACATCATCGGCCTCTCAAACATGGAACACCGTTGACCCCCTTAAACACGGAACGCCGACAGGAAGAAAGAAAGCGGCCTGCACTTAACAGGTGTGTGCTCTTTGATCCCTCCATAAAAGCAGCATGTGGCCTTAACTGGAAACTGCTAACTTTCTAAAATAATCAAAACAAAGCACTCACGAGGGCAGGTAATTTCCTCCCGTGGAAATGTGCGTGTAATGAGATGGCTTTCAAAGGTCAAAGGTCATTTCAGAGCTTGTTTTAAATTTGTAGGTCCTTGTATTTCAAACAGCCACATGTGTAAAACTGTACCTTTTTTTTTTTACTAACAGTCCAGGCTTAGTCATTGCGGAAGATACTTAAAGGTGCACTATTTCACTTTTCTTGTGGGGGGGTTCACCAGAAGTTATTGCCACCTCTAGAAAGTTACATAGTGACAGTAAACTTCTTGCATTCATTCAATTACAGGTGAGCAGGCTAGCCTCTCCATAGATTTACCTGTAACTTAGCCTGATGAAGTCACTTGCTTGTCTCCATGGATATAGAAAAGTTTAATTACATATCCATGGAGACAAAAAGTTGGTGAACACTCCAAACAAAAAGTTACATTGTATATCTTAGTACTTACTGTAATTCAATTAGTAGTGAGATTTCAACCTCAAATTCTGTCAGTTTCTGTGTCCTTGTGGCTGGTGTATTCACAATTTTATGCCCACAGACCTCCATTTCTCTGTGAGGTTTTGTTTTTGTTTTTTTTATTCACCAGTGGGGTGGAGAAGAGAGCCCTGTGAGCCTCAAGCGCTCAAACCGCTCTCTCTCTTTCTGGCCCTTTGCCATCACAACATCCTCTTCATCTTTATTCAATTAACAGGCAGCAGGTGACGCGCGGGTGTGGGAGGGGCATGTCTGAAGTGTCACTGTGAGGAATAAATGAATGATCCATGGAGGCACAGAAGAGAAAAGGAGGAGCTGTACCTGTTGTGAACGACTCATGAGACTTATTCGTATATATATATATTTTTTTAAAGTATATGTAGTCTTGTGTTTCACAGTGACACACCAGCATTGAGGCTTTTTAATGATCTCCAGGCTTTATCCTAATGACATGTCTTTAAATTATAGTGACCTGAGCAGTGGTGGACAAAGTACTCAATTTTGTTACTTAAGTAAGAGTACAGATACAAGAGCAAAAAATACTCAAGTACAGTAAAAATTATCACATGAAAAAATCTACTTATGTAAAAGTATTAAAGTATCCGTTTAAATGTACTTAAAGAGTAAAAAGTAAAAGTAGTTCCTGCTGATTTGAGATCTAATAAAGCTTCAGATGTATCAATTTTGATCAGTATTTGAGCTGAATTTTGTTCAACAGAAACAACTGAATCGATTTTTCTTCTAGCTGTTTTTTTGTGTATTTTTGTTTGCTCAAATTATGAACTTGGTTTAAAAAAAAACAAAACCTCAGCCTTTTCAGCAGGTCTCAAAAAATAATAAAAAATACTTTTCAGGACATGTCAGTCATGTTTAAAAATGCAGTGGAGTAGAAAGTACAGATACCTGCTCTCTATTTTGGATAAATATGCCAAAATTATTTCACTTTACACCATATTTCATTAGTTGAATTGGATTATATAAAGACCTGAGGGGAAACTCAAAGAGGCTAAAGATCAACCATATAATTTAACCCATCAGCACATTGCCGATATAGAGATAAAGAGAAAATGATCCGCTTTCATCTGTCAGACTGCAGAACTGAGCAGACCATCGGCCTCCCAGACTTTGAAGGCTCCTGTTAGTTATTTCAGTGCCACTGGAATGTAAATGAGCCCATCACAAAGAGGAGAGGTAACCCTGTCAGGATGGAAATATGAAAAGAAAAGGGCATTCATTCATCATTTAAGTGCTTGTATATGCAAAAATACAGTTGAAAAAGTACAATTTCTTTACACCAATTTTCTGATGCAGTAAAGAGTGCTCCTTGACTCAATAGTATAATGCTTTTAAGCTAAACAAGCAGAGGGGTCCAGCACATGCTCCTGAGCCAGACATGAAAATGACTAGATTACATCATCTGTTGCTCAGTGCATAGTGCATGTTTAATTTGGATCAGATCGGTTGCTATGTTACTAGCCCTTGGTTGACTTTCCCTTTAGCGCTCTGTGTGGTCATGTGACACATGAGTGACAGAAGCTAACACCAGACAGTTGGGGTATTGTTCACTTGAGGGAAATCCCCTGGGAACTCCTCACCGACCCTCGCCCTGCATTTAAAACAGCACAAACACAGACAGGATTGTGCATGAGTATTAGTATTCATTCTTCTTCACGCCTTTTGAAAGAATCAGAGGTTTTATTGTTGAAGTTGTGTAACATGACAGTTATTGTGGCGAAATCTGACAGGAGTAGACCATAGGCTTTTTAACAACAGGACAGTCTCACAGTGTACTATTTATGTTTTGTTTACTAAAAACTAAAAGGAGGGTTGGAAAATAACTAATTACAAATATTCAAGTTACTAAGTAGATTTTGTGGTTAATTGTGCTTGTATATACGTGGATTTGGGATGATTTTTAAACCTGTTATTGTAATTGAGTATAAACCTTGTATATATAGGCACATTTTATATCATGGAAGTTGAGTACAGCACAGGTCCCAATCATCTCAATAATAAAAGCTCGTACTTATAATTTAGTATTTTTTAGCCACATAACTGTACTTTTAACTGAGTAAATTTTTACTCTTTCCATCACTGGTTAAATGATTCACAGGTTTCCTCTGCCACTGAAAACATTTCTGCCTTAAATGTAATTGGCTCGGTGCACAATGGTAGTCAGCTGCTTCCAGTCAGAGGGACGGTCGATCTTACCATTTCTGGTGTAATGTAATGTTTTTGAGGTTTTTGCCGAACACTTTACAAATGAGGAAAAAGTTTCACTAGAAGACACTTCTACTTTTAGAAAAGTACGTCTTCGTGTGTCAATGCCAAAGCTAACTTCTAAAAAGTTTTAATTAAATGTGTTGCAAGGATGAGTCAATTATTTTCAGGTGTAGATTATTTCAGTCAGTGTTTAAATTTTTATTAGACTCCAAAATTAGGTTTAGCATTAGTCCTGACACACATGCCCTGGCTTTTCATGCTTTGATAAAGATCATTTAATAATACACATGCACATAAAATCTGTTCAAAATGGGTTAATTCAGGTTGCATGGATGTCTCCTTCATCTTCTTCAAAGTCTTCATCACTGATATATGTGGGAGGGACAGCAGACCCAGCAGCATGACTTCATTAGCACAACTGAATCATTAATTGTCAATCCCTTTAATGGCTCCAATAGTAACTGGCTGTTGGTTCAGTCTGTGGGCTTTCCAAAGACTGCATAGGAATGGCAATTGGCTCATTAGTGCTCTCCCCCTCAGACCCCGTCCATTCTTCTACACCAGTGAATGACAAACCAGCACTGTGAGTGGATCCATTCAGGTGCAACTTATTACACTTTTCCTTCCCACAATCCTTTGCAGCAACTCAGCCTCCACAGGGACACTCCAAAGTCCATTGTATTTCTACCTGCAAAGTAGACCAGTGCTTATACTAGAAGTGGTCCCAAACTGTTGTGTTTCTCCTAATGAGTGGGTTTTCCCAGAATCCCTGGCTGCTGGTCGGACTGAATACGAGATAATTAGGAGAGTATGGTGGGTATTGAATGGGACTAAGGAATGGTACGTTTCAGAGGCTGTTGAGAGGGCCGTGCACTCTTCAGACAATGTCAATCACTAAATGGTAATTTGCAGTTTAAGCACACATTTTAAAGAGATCTCCAGTTCAAAACAAAAATGACATAAAATGAAAAAGATTGACTCTAGATTCTATACAGTTGCTCATCTTAGATGTGTAGTGCTGATATGCCCATGTCATACTATTCTATTTTCTTGTTAGAATGAAGGTTATAATGAACTTGTAGGTACAATGCCTGCATTGAAACGTCTGGGGACCAAAACCAAATCAAACACTGCAGGTGTAGTGTAACAGGTTCCCAACCACAGGGCCGGGGTCCATAACCGGTGTGTGGGCCGTCTAGGACCAGGGCCCAAAGGAAAGTAATATTTTATACGTTATTTTTATTTCTGTTTTATAGCCTTCTCTGAGTCTTCTTGAGTCTGCATATTTGGTAAGTACTCAACATTTCTTTAAAAAATAAATCATTTGCCAAGGTGGTCGTTATAAAGTACACATCAAATATTTGTTAACTCAGAAGTTCAAATATGCCATGATCTTTTACTAAAGACATTTGCTTTTCCTTAAAAATTAAACCTAGCAAAGCGGTACAGTCCATTCACGCTTCATTTAGGACAAACGGAGCTGAGAGGAGTGAGGGTTTAGCAGGTGTAGGCCCGCTCCCGTCTCACATGTTTGGTTTAGAGGCAACTCAAAGCAAACCACAGATAACCTTGAATGTTGTTGAATGCATGGACATGAATTGAGGATAAAAATTTCATAAATTCAAAATTGAATATTTAATTTTTATTTCTGTTTTATAGCCTACACAACCTTTCTGACACTGTTCTATGATGTGTGCATATCTACAGTTGTGCATTGGTCGGGTTATCTGGGCCAGGTCATATTTATGGATGAGACAGTGAAAAATAAAGGTCAAATACATTTAAAATAAGTTGTTTAATGAATGCACATTCATGGAAAGAAAAAAAACAAAACACCAATTTATGCTATGTTATAATGCTGCTTCCTCATCACAAACGTACCTGGAGTTGAATTGTCTTTCATTTAACACACAAACCCTGCATATTTAGGCTGTGTTCTTGTTAACAACAGACTCTTGTTCCACCTTGTGATGTCACATGGTAATACAAGAAGTGCTCCACTGTGTTTTTAAACTCTATACACCTTCACTAGAATCATTTGGATGATTTCAGCCATGGAATTGCCAATCTCTACTGAACTAAAGTTAAAAAGAGCTGTTAACTTGAAAACTACCACTTCATGACATCACAAGGTGGAAAACAGAGCATTTTGAGCTTTGGGGATGCAGCCAGACTAATAACAAAGGTGATGGATTCAATATATTTTTAACATGTTTATTGATCTCACTGTGAATCTTAAAGGTAATGTAATGTTCATTTTATTATAATCACTATAATGATGATATGTAACCTTAATATGATTTATGCACTTATGTCTGTTTTCTGAGCTTTGCAGAGAATGTCTTGTCTGAAAGTTGAATGACCATGGGAGATAACAGGAAACACTCTGAGAGGTGTTTGGGCGAATAAGGACTGAAAGGAATGCTTAAGCAACAATATTTTGAAATGAACTTTGTAATATGTGATTTTCTCACTGCCTCACTGCTTGATGTCCCCCTCCCCCCTTGAGAGTGAGCAGTGATGTGTAACTAGGGATCCTAACTGAATAAAGGAGGAGAAAGGCGGTGGAGACTTCAGAAAGGGAGAGGAGGTTGTAATCTGAAGGTTTCGGCCTCCCCGTCCTTTTCTCCTCATGAGTATAGCAATAATAATCTCTCTTGTCTTCTCCTCTTTTGAACTCTAATTAGGTTAAGTGTGAACCTATCAAAAGGGTTACTCAGATATGTGCGAATGGAACAAAACACAACTCCAGGTATGTTTTTGAGGAGGTAACAACATTACAACACGGCTTAAAGCTCACAAAAACAATCTTGTGTAATATAGGACTTTATCTTAAATATGATGTGACGAGTGGAAAGTGGAAATTTGTTGCATTCGTCGATAATTTAAACTTTTTGGATGATAAATAATTCAGTGAGTGTCACTGTGGGTTACATAAACTGTTATTTGCACTTTTAGCACAACATCAGCTTTTCAGTGTTCATGCATTTTTAATACAATGTAGCTGTGAGGTCCCAGCGCAGCCATAGAAATGTCTCCCTGACCTTTGGGCTGATATGGGAGTAAGAGTCAGTCTGCTGGTTTCATTTCAGATGCACAAATCCATCCATAATAAATGATGCCCACACAGGAATGGGGCCTTGTGCTGGGAAAGCAAACACATGGAAAGGTTGAACTGTGTGTCTTGGATGGAGAAGTCTGTGATGAATGACAAGAGGACGGTCTTTGCCAGGCACTAACCACCACCCAGCTGTGTCTGACTACAGAAGCCATTATATCTGAACTTTTTGGAATATTCATGAAGATAAGTGATGTGAGTATTGTAATTGGTAATCCTGAAAAAGTTTGAGTTTTAAAGGTGCTGTACCAGATTTTTACTGTCTTAAAAATGTGAAAAACACTAGTTCATTTTCACAGCTGTCTAAAAGTATCCCTGACTTTGTTACCGTGTCAAGTTTAGAGGCACGTTTCACAATTTACAGGGGCCAGAGCGGAGTTTTGCCGTCACAACAGCAACGAGCATGCTAACAGCGTAACAGCCTTACTTCCTGATTCACGGAGAATAAAAATGCTTTACAATTTGATTCAGACAGTGCACAGTGATCCTATTTTGACCCGTAAGTGTTGGTTTTACAGTACGCACTGGGGCAAAGCACATTTGACTTCATGACATTAGAATTTGAAAAACATCAGGTAGAATCCGATTAAATGTTCGTAGAGACTTTGTAGAGAGATCATACATATCTGTAGCCATATGAGCAGACATGGTAAATGGTCACATTTTTATATAGTGCTATTCCACCTTCAAGGCACTCAAAGCACTTTACATCTAGGAACGTGGATTTATATATGTATGTACGATAAGATGAGGTAGTCAGGGTCAGATACGTGTAAGTAGTTTTACTGAAGAGCGATGGAGTAGTTTGAAAAGGGTTAGAAAAAACATATCAGCCTGGCAAGGTCAGACTATGCTTTTCTCATTATTTACAAAGACACATTGTCTGGGCCCCGTTCTTATCTATCAGAGTTCTGATGGGCAGATATAGTGATCAGAGAATGGTAAATGGTCACATTTTTATATAGCGCTTTTCCACCTTCTGAAGTGGAGAGCCACAGACCGGTGATCAATGCAATGCTTTATACACAGCTTTGACAGAGCCGCTGGGTATTAATAAGGTTTGAAACACATTCATTTTTAGGTTTGTATCACAGTGCAATGTGATGTCTGAGGTTATAGTGGTAGAAATAGTTTAATTTGCTGTTAAACTGATTATGATCAATTGGGCCAGTTCAGCAGGAGGCCTGAGAGCCAATAAAAACTGCTCTGAGAGCCACATTTGGTCCCTGGGCCATAGTCTGGACACCCCTGTTCTAGGTACTCAAGGAACCACTCACCTACTCACACACACTCATCCACCAGTGTACACAGACACAGGGTGCCTTGCCCAAGGACACAACAGTATTCATCTGTGGGAGCTGGAACCGCCTCGCCGACCAGTGAGTCAATGGACCTGATGACTCTACCAGTGATGTTTGTTTGAGAATGGGATTCAAACCACCATCCTTCAGATCAATGGACAAACACTCTACCGACTGAGCTGCTGTTGCCCAGAACACAAACAGTTGCCTCTTGTTTATAGATTTAGACTATGGGATCCTTTTTCTCTCCTCTCAGCATATGGTATCGGGCACAGAGTCCTCTCCTGTCACGCTGCAGTTTGATGAATGATGAAAATGGAGGAAATGCGCTTGAAGCCAATAAAAATCACTTCTTCAGGACAAACAGGGCATCCTCCCCAGTGGGACAAATAATAAGCAGCGTTTATAGCCCTAATTCTACTGGAGTTTGGGTCTCCTGCTGAAAGACATCTGGAGTCTGATGACTAAAGCAGGACTGTTACATATTTACCTTACGCTCATCCATGTCAACCGATTGTTTATGTGGAGAATTGTGAGCGAGAGAGGGGCTATCCAGGGAGAGGAAAGAGTGCAGATGGTAGTGTCACATGATGTAAGCACACACTGAAAAGAGATCTGCAAAGGGGTTGACATTGTGTGCATGTACTGAAAGTAAAGACCTAAAGATTTGGGTCACTGTATGAGTCACGTCTTGTAGACGAAGGGAAGAAAAAAATTACAACAACAAACTGTAGCTCAAAGTAGCAGCCGTGTCCTCCGTGTGGTTGGGTTTCACTTGTTTCTCACTGGTGGGTGTTAGGCGACATCACATCAAAAGTCAGTAACTTTTAATACAGATTATGACTGTGGATTTCATTTGGTAATTGGACACCAAAACAATTTTTTTTTTTTTTTTTTTTTTTTTTTTTTCTTACAGTTTTTTCTAATTTGGCTATTTGTATAATATTAATACTATTCTGTTGTATTGTGATTTTAGCATATAAACTTGCCTTGCCTGGCCTACCACTACTACTACTACTACCACTACTACTACTACTACTACTACTACTACTACTACTACTACTACTACTACTAATAATAATAATAATAATAATAATAATAATAATACTCATAATCATAAAAAAGGTATTCTGCATATTCTGTTACTTTATGTCCCACTCTTGTTTTCCTCCTGAGCAAACCCAGTACAGAGACAGAGGTAGTATCACTGCTGACTCTGTGTTTACCTCTCAGATCCACTATAATCTCCAACACAGTGTAAACCCGTCATGAGAAGATGGAGCATGCTTCCCTGATTGTGATGTTTGGTTTCCACTAGAACAGTTTACAGAGGACAGACAAGAATACACCACATATTCCATATTATGTGAGTTTAGTACTCACATATTGGCTGAAAATATTCAGTGTACTTTATCGATCTGGTTAATGCATGCCTGTGGATGTTTTGCACGCTCACGCTTGCATTTGTTGACATTTGATCCCAAGCTCCATATAGACAGAATCTGTGTTTCGTGAGCGCCAGCATAAAAAACTGCATTTTTCTAAAAGTTTTTAGGTGACTATTGCTGTATGCTGCCTTTACTATTTTGCTTGTGAAAAGTTTGAAATTGGCACAGAAAATATGTTTTGGCTTGAATGCGAGCACTGAAATAGCAACTGAAGACTGGAACGAATAAGTAATTACATTCATAAATGGCCCCATCGTATCTGCAAGATGTTATAGTACCATATCATCCAAACAAAGCACTCGCCCTCAAAATGCTGAACTACTGATGGCTCCGAGAGTGTCTAAAAGCACAGTAGGAGGGAGAGCTGTCCCTGACCAAGCTCCTGTGTTATGGAATCACCTCCCTGTCCATGTTAAAGAGGCTGCCACAGTTTCTACATTTAAGACCAGCCTTAAAACACTTTGAAATTTGCCAGGCCAGCTAGGGGCAGAAATAAACCCTGCAGTTTTAGTTAAGCTGCCTAGGGGAAGCCATGCTGGGGGAAGTATGGTAACCTGAGCACTATCCTCTGTTTCCTCCTATTTTCCCTGTCAACAGCATTCACTATTCAGTTCACCTGGAGTTCGTTCACTCTTCCGTCCCTCGCCTGGCTGGATGACCTGGTGCCCAGCTGGGTGGCTCCCGCCCTGCCGTGGGTGGGCACCTCTCTGTCCCTTAGTTGAGCGGACTCTGGCCCAACAGAACTGGAATCTGCAAATGGATGCACATTAGTCCTGGACACGTCTGTAGCTGCCCGTCCATGAGAGTGGATCTCGCCTTCACTGTGGTTCTCCATGAGGTTTCTCTTTTTCCCACTGGGTTTTGTTTTTTTTGTTTTTTTTTTTCCTTGCCAAGAAGGAGGGTCTAAGGACAGGGGATCTTCTGGGACAGTTCTCCATTTGCCTGTTTTCTGCTGATTAATTTGTTTGTCTGTTTCTCTTTCATTGTTGATTTTCTAACTTTCTCTTGGTTAAATCAATTCTCATGTTCAGTCCTAAGAGGCAACTGATGTTGTCATTTTGAGCTTTACAAAAGTAAATTTAACTGAATTTAATAAAAGAATATATACATTTGAAACTGTATTCTGTTTCTTTCAGTGAAGTTGTAGAAGTACTATGGATTAAACCTGGACGCTGAGGGATTACAGACTTCTTTCAATTAATTTCTTTTTATGGTGGCACGTGTTATATCAAATAGCTTATGTTAAACATTGCTTACAGTATAGCACTGAAGATGGACAGTTGCAAAGTGACAGCAATTTGTGCATTGAAACCATCAGGCTGATAACATTAACATGGACATGGAAAATGAACACAAGCTCTTCTGCATTTATAAGCCCTTGAAAGGCAGACAGGATAAAACATGCACAAAACGATTAAGAAACAAGACTTTAACATAAACATAACTGTGATGTATCGGCTCACTGAACTATTTCTCTGGCTGGGAAAGCTGGGGACAGAATACCACACATTTGGATGATGGTGTTTTACAGCTAATTACTGTGGAAGCCATCACTGCACTGCAGCGTTTGTGTTGGATGCAAAAACTGTGTAATGGATGGCTACCAGACACTTCAAACAACACAAACAAACCACTAAAGCAATTACCAACAAGTCGAAGGACACAGAGAGAGAGAGAGAGAGAGAAAGAGAGAGAGAGAGTCAGAGAGAGAGAGGAGAGAGAAGGGAGAGAGAGAAGAGAGAAGAGAGAGAGAGAGAGAAAGAGAAAGACAGAGAAAGAGAGAGAGAGACAGAGAGAAAGAGAGAAAAGACAGGCAGACAAACATAGAGGCAGAGACCAAGAGGCAGACAGAGAGAGAGAGAGAGAGAGAGAGAGAGAGAGAGAGAGAGAGAGAGAGAGAGAGAGAGAGAGAGAGAGAGAGAGAGAGAGAGAGAGAGAGAGAGAACTGGAGGAGGAGAGAAGAAAACTGGTCAGACTTAAGCACACTTCATTATGAGCTGTTGGCCTCCGAAGTGAAGAGATCCACAATAATGAAGAGTTATGTGCAGCTTAACAGGGGCTGCCTAATGGTTAGAAGCAGACTCCTAAACTTTATAGAGTCAGTGTTAAATAAGAATGGCAGTGCCCAATAGTTTTTATAATTATGACAAAAATGTGCAGAGAGGTATATAAAGTATTATTTAAGTCAATGTTAAAGGGCCCATATAGTGGTAGTGGAGTTTTGTTTTGTTTCATTTCTCAGTCAGAAAATGTTCTTTTCCACTTTGTGATGTCATGTGGTAATACAGGAAGTGCTCCACTGTGTTTTAAAACTCCAAACACCTTCACTAGAATCATTTGGATATTTTTTTCAGCCCTGGAAATTCCAATCTCTACTGAAAAAAAGGTTAAAGATAGCTGTAAACTTGGAAGCTACCACGACATGACATCACAAGGTGGAACAGGGCATTTTGAGCCTTGGGGAAGTAAACAGACTAATAATAAGGAGTTACTCAAACATGTGTGAATAAAACAAAACACAACTCCATTTATGTTTTTGAGGAGGTAACAACATTCTCAGATGGCTAAATTCTCGCTAGAACCCATTTTGTGTAATACAGGACCATTAAATGTGTTATTGTATAGAATGTAATTGTTTGTGACATGTTTATCCTGTTATTCCACCATGGAGATATTTTATTTTTGATACATAACAGGCACAGTGATGTTTTCTGACCAGTTGCTGCTCTGCCCGCTTATTGAAAATGGCAAAACCATCAAATACCAAGTAACAAGAAATTACTCAAACAATAAATGAATCCGGGCTGAGTTCCAACAACCAAGTGACCCTGAATAATGACACTTCCTCCAGCTTCTCCAAGGAAACACTGAGGCATTCCCAGGCAGCCCAAGAGACTGTGTCCTGTTACAACCAGATACCAGATATTGCTTTACCTACACACAAAAATGGCAAACAATTTTGATTTATTTTATATACTGTTAAAAGCAGTAGTAGAACGCAATGAAGTAGTACTGTACTTTTTACTTTTTGAGAGCAGGTATCTGTACTTTATACTTGGCTACATTTTTGAACTGGACTGAAAAGTAAAAGTATTTTTTATTATCGTTTGAGACCTGCTGAAAAGGCTGTATTTTTATGACATTTGTAATCTGAGCAAACAAAAATAAACAAATGAAAACAGCTTGGAAAAAAAAACGCTTCAATTATTTCTTTTGAACAACATTCTGCAGAAAATCTTTATCAAAATCACTACATTTAAAGCTTCATTAAATCTCAAAATCTGTGCTAAATGCTTTTACTTTAATACTTTTACTTAAGTCTATTTTTTCATGTGATACTTCTACTTGAGTATTTTTCTTTGCTTCGGTATCAGTACTTTTTTATTTAAGTAACAAAACTGAGTACTTCTTCCATCATGGGATAAAAGGCCTGTAGGCCACCATTAGCTGTGCATTAACATTATGAATAATATTTGCACATGCCCTCTTTGACCAGAGCAGAGGGTAGAATAACAGCAGCTTGTCATGAGTCTGGCACCTGGCACATAGAGGTCAGTCATTGATACGGGACGTCCTGTCAAACCTGTCCTTCTAAACCCTCCTGATCTGGGACCTGCTGCTCCTGTGCCCCTCTCACTCCGGTGTCCCATTTCTCTTATTATGGTAACTTTTCATGAATAAGTGTCCAAAGTAGTTAGCGGATGACTTTTTACTGCTTTTTGACACGTGGCTCTAGTGAAGGCCACTGTGCTGAAGTTATGCGTGTTCTACATTTGCATGATGGATGGTGGCAGTGTGTGGTGGGGACAGGCTGCAGCTCTAATGGGTCTCAAAGGAACTTAATCAGCACCGAGCAAGGATAAACAAGAGTGTGGACATCTCTGAGCTGGAGAGCAAAGAGCTGACGGTAACAGGGACAGCAGCACTTTTACAGAAACAAGGAGGTTAATAGTTATGATCATGAAATATCTTGTAGATTCCCGGATCATGTTAACATTTGTGACATACAGTTATGTAGATTTTCAAAGTATTTACTAAGGAGGTGAAGCACACAGCAAAACACATTGTGTTTTAAAGAACAGCAGATTAAGCTTCACAGTTAACAAAAATGGATAACTGTTCTAGGGCATCTTCTGTCCAAAGAATCTCCTTCTCAGCACTGGACTAAAGTGTTTGCTGCTCATCCAAGTGACTTCTTAGGTTCTTGTCAGATTGCTGGTGGACACTGCCTTAGGTGAGGGCTAATTACACTGAAAATAACACACCTGTTTATTTACAGTTTCTTTTGTTAGCTAGGTCTACTGAACTACATTAAGTGTGAACTGTGCCTGAACTCCATCCTCAGACCTAAATCAAAACAAGGAGAACAATAGTGATAGCCAGTGTGCTAATAGGTGTGAGAGCACCCATTAGAGCCTGAACCATTATACAAAATATGACTCAGGCACAGTTCACATTTAGTGTAGTTCAATAGACCTGTCCAACAAACAGAAACTGTAAAAAGAAGCTGTTTTAGTTTGCTCTTTCCCTTCAGATAGATAAGGCTGTGTCCAACAGTAATCTGATCAAAATTATAGAGGCCGCTTGGATGAGCGGTGAAATGTCTTCACTCTTGTCTTCACCTTTGTCCAAATGACAGAAATGATTTTTTCTTTTACTCTCAAGATCCTATATTTGACTAAATGAATTCTTATGAGCTTTTAGTCATGGTATAATGTTGTTACCTCCTCAAAAACATATGCCATACTGTGGTAGTTTTCAAGTTAACAGCTCCTTTTACATTATGTTCACTACAGGTAGACAAATCTGGGGCTGAAATAATACAAACAATGCTAGTGAAGATGTATGAAGTTTAAAAACACAGTGGAACACTTCCTGTATTACCACATGATGACATCACAAGGTGGAACAGAGTGTTTTCTGTTTGAGAGAAAAACTCGTCTAAATATGCAGGGTTTGTGTGTCAAATATGTGTGAATGAAACAAAACACAACTCCAGGCCTGTTTTTGATGAGGAATTATAACATAGAACAGAAAATAGCGTAATATGGGCCCTTTAACCATTCTGACTGCACCTAAACAAAATTTAACCCAAAACAAATCAATAAGGTACTGCTGGGAAATATCAAGCTCCCTCTCCACGTCCTCACTTCACCTATCTGAGGTCATAACCCTTTCTAATATTTCATACTTTTATTGCCTGACAGAGAATAGTGTTCCAAGCATTTGTGCACCCACACAACTGGAACACCTCAAACCTATAAATGTTCTGCTGCTGCTGGACTGGATACAGAGTGAGTGTGGACCAAAAGCAGGTCTGGTGTGGATCTTCACTGCTCTGATCTGGAACGCTGCAATCTATTCACCTCCAACCTCCATTCTCACTCCACACAGCTGCTTCCTCCACTGAAAAGTCCAAGCTCTCACAATGCTGAAAATACTATCTAAAGAAGACATACTAAAACCTAATTGACAATTGTTTTTGGTTAATTATTTTTCTTTTACGACAGTTCAAAAGCATCAGAGCCCGATCACGCCATTTTGAGGTATAGATGTAATATTATAGCCTTCACAACCCCTGAATTGTATGATTAATGTGGCAGGGACCTTTTTGGGGTCTCTCAGGGAAGCCACCAGGGCCTGAGTAAGTGCTTTAGAGTCCCATAATGTGATAAATACTTATGGGTAGAGCTGGTGGCCACAGTGGAGTATGAATGCTCAGAGGGTTATTTTGGGGAGGCATTGTTCTGTTTGTGCCTGCAGATCTACACTGTCACAGAATAACCAGCTGTGCCGAATCTAAACAGGGAGATGCAATAAGTCTGAACATGACAAGCGACATGTTTAAAACAATGTACCTCAATTAAGTAAATATTTCATAAATACTCACTGCTACTACTCATTCCTTCAATCCTTTCCAACACTTAATGTGCAAACTGTGCTTGTTCTTGTGAAAGACAAAGAGCATACAGAGCCATAATAAAATCACTGCTGACAAAAGTTACATGTTCACATTTGAAATGATTCCCTAGTTTCCCTCATTAGAAGTGAGACTAATGTTAAATGTCATGTCAGTAACCAGTGACGTTAGTAGTTTTCTGAAAGCAGTATTCCATCTCTAAACACTTTTCTAATACTGAATAGTAACAGATGCACAGAGTGAGGCTGCAGATCCTCACAACAAACTCTCACATGTGTGCTCTGAATGACAATAATGTAGTGTATTTCTGCTAAAATTGATGTATAATAAGTCAAATGTCTGTGCTGTTTTAATGGATTCTCACACAGTTGCGAAACTGTTTTTTTCTATAGGAGTGAGGCAGAAACAGCTGTAGGCTATGCATTTGAAATTGAGTTCACAGGAATAAATGTGGAAAACTGGCATCTTCTACCAGTATAGTAAACATTATTTATCCCGCAAAAAAAACAACCCAAAAAACCCTAACTTTACAATTTTTCCAAAGTTTGACCTGACAAACTACTCTAACCTTACACAGCAATTCTTGCAATATTTGTGAGTTCACAAACTCACGAGAGTCGTGAATGCCCCCGCTGGTGCAATAGGGCCCGACAGGTGGCTGGTGCACCAATCACAGAGCAGCATGGAAGTATGTACAGAGGCCAAAGGCGAATCACTCAAGTACGTCAAGGCGTACTTCAGCCTATTTTAGTGTCTATATAGACTATTTTGTTTGTGAAAAACATGCAGAAGGTCAGAGTTTCTTTGTGGACAGGGAAGATGTCTGTGCTTTTCTCTCAACTGTATGTATCATAAGTTAGATTTTTTTTGTCTTGTTCTGCTGTTGTGGCGCTTTGACCAATCAGATTCAAATAATCGTTATGACTTTCCGCGTTTTCCGATCGCTTTCAGAGAGAGCTATCCCAGACTGATAATGTGTAGAACTCAATTCAGAGAAAGTCAGGTTAAAACTTCTCAGTATTCCCACAATAAGTGGGCTGCACCTGTGTTATGGAGAAAACTTAGAACAATCTTTGCATATTTCCTCTGCAGAGCAGGCCCCATATCGAGGTGAGAGCAAAGGAGTCTGAGCCTCTAGATCCCCAATCATCACGGAGCTCCAGGGGGCGCTCTCTGGGACTGTGGGCTGTCAGCAGAAGCAGTGTGACACATCTGGACCGACCTCCACATGTGAACAGTGCACTGGTCTGTACATATGGGACTCTTTACATGCCTCTTTGTTGTACTGGGATCAAAGTGGAGGAGATGCTTTTGGCCTGATTTTTAGACACGCTTCAGCAAGTTTTGCAGGAGAGGCTTAGCTCTTCAAATGTGTAAAATGTGTTCTGCTGCATGCAAGCATAATATTGTCAGTCTATGTATAAATTGAAACTGATTTTTACAATAGAAATGTTAAAGCTGTCAAAACATTTGAATACATTTTATATCCAAAACTGCTGCAGAATGGACAAAAAATTCTTTGTAAACGACGTTTATTGTTGAAAAAAGTTGGGAATTTCTAGCACATTGTTCAGGTATTACAAAACAGGAGGAAAAGGCCTACAAATATTCATAATTTATACAAATACAAACAACTTTAAAAAATAAATCTTCTTAATTTAGTAAACGCTTGAGATCCCTGAGTGAATCGTCTTTTTTGACCCAAGCAATATTCAGATATAAGCACTTTTATGACAGAAGTGTGCACATTAAAGATGGCAGCGGATGGAGTTACATTACAAAATACTGTAAAAAGGACTTGTGACAAAAACAGTGTGATGCCATCAGGACTGCAACATGTCAAACCCAATGTATTACAACATTTGACCACCATTAACACTGGCCAATAATGAGCACAAATATCAAACAGGCTACTTTCCTTCTTTACAAAAAACACAGTGCCAGCTGGTTCTGTCGCTTATAGACCCACTGAAATAACTTAATGACCAAAACACAAGTATACTGTATCATGGCTATAAAATCAGACAAATAAGACAATGGCAGGGGCACAAATATTGTACAGACTCGTGAATGGGAAGGTGCTGAGTCACCCAAAACGTTCATGTTCATTAGACAGAATATTTACACAAGAGCTTAAGACTGAGGGAGAGGGCCGTACCTCACACACTTCAAAAAAAAAAACAAAAAAAAAACATTAGCCAGCATTTTGTTGGCTACTTTTTTGCTGTATGGATTTATTTACATATTCTACAATATATTAAAGTCATTTATACAAAACAGATTTTTTTTTCTAAATAATTTATAAAACATTTCCCTCTGTAGTGCTATGTCTGTGTGGGAGTGATGAGAACATGGATTGTGTTTGCATTTGGTTCTGTAAATCCTTCATTAGTTTTAACTAGCTTCAGTCGTGTGACATGCAGCACACATCCTTCTATGGGAGGATAGCGTCATAGTTCCAATAAAAACTCACCATGTATTCTGACAATTGCATTGCCATGGCGACTTGGCTTTTTCTTGTGCTATAAAGAAGCAGTAATGGGAAAAATCCACTTCTACGCAAACGAATAAAGAGGATTCACACATTTGGCTGTAAGGCAATGGCTTAAACTGCATTGCCAAGTGTAATCTACTTGGCCGACTCTGAACTTCCCGGAGCTATCAGAGGCTAGTGATGTATTCAAATTGGTGAATAGTCAATTCCCTTTTCATCTTTGAAGCTACAATTTTGCTGCTGATAAAATCTTTTTAGAGAAAAAACATAATTTATATGATGCTCGGAGCACTCAAAATGGTATTCAATTCTTCACACAACCTCATTTGAACTGGACCAAGTAATGATGAAAACCAGGCATGGCGATCTTTTCTGCACTGACTGGACAACAAAATCCCCATTTTGGACCAGAATTAATTTGCAATAAAACTGCCAGTCTACAAAAACATACTTTAGCCAACTACTTTTATCAGGCGGTCCAAATAGCTTAGGCATGCTAGGTTGTGCAGAGTATTCATAGCCTGAGGTGCATTCAGAGCTTAGCAGTCATCAGCCTCCTTTCAGTAGACATCCTCCTCCTGCACCAGAGCAGGGGGGAGCGGGCTGATTGTAACCCAGGTCTGGAGCACACGTGGCGGGCAGGGCTCCACTCAGGGGCTGGCAGTCCTCAGGCCCTGCTTCTCCATGATGTTCCAGAGCTTGCGCAGGTTGGACTGGGTGATGGTGTCGTCTGGTTTCAGCTGGAGAGCTCTCAGGTAGTTGGATTCAGCCTCCTGTAGTTTCCCATTGAGGTGTAGGATGGCCCCCAGGTTCATCAGGGCAGCAGGGTACTGAGGAGACAGAAGGGAAGTTTGGGATGAAAGGCCAATTACATAGCTAAAAAGAATACCAAAATAATAACAAATATTAGTTATTCTATGGTTTTGAATTAGTTCATCCTGTTTTTTTTCCCTAGAAAGTGTATTATAAAAGCACAAAAATCAAGCCATCACCTGATGTCTACCTACTTCCTCCGTTCACAATTTGAAAACAAGGTATCCCACCTTAAGTAGGATGAATATACTAGCATTTGGAGCCACCCATTGTGCCAGACCAAAACCTGGATTTGCTGCGTTAGGGAGGGCAGCTGGCATATAAAACCATGGTAGATAAATTGTGCCGTAACCCCTGGACAGCCAGTCGGTACAGGCCTTTATAAATGAGACATCCTCGTGAGAAGTCAGTCCCAGTCATCGTGACCTTCTTGTTTGTCAGATCGTCCTGGTTGCGGTGCGCTGTTTGGAGCGGTAACCATCAGTGTGCTCTGTGACCACACACGTCAGAGACAGACAGGAGCAGAGCTTTGAAGTGGCTCCACAGGCTCCATACTGTATATATCCCAGCGCAGTCACCAGGCTGAAGATCAGTATGTGGTGGAGCTCTCAGGAGGAGCTGATGTGAGCAGAGCAGGAGCCCCATCTGATTCACATTAGGGCTCAAACTGGGCCTCTAATGCTGTCACCCAGCTCCTGACACTCAACTTTAATATCTTGGTTTTTGACAATGAAGTGATGAAAATGTGCTTGTTATGTGCTTATATGCTCTGTTTCATTATAAACAAAGGAAGATTTGGGATATTATTTAAATTTTGGTTATAAAGCAACAGTTAAAATGGAAAAGAAAGGATTATTCAAGTTTTCTTTGAGGCCTAATTAAAGTAAAAAGCTGGAAAGGGATTAAAGCAAGTACAACTTTGTTTGCAATTTCCAATCTTTATAAATGAGAAGCACTTTTGCCACTAAAACAAATACCAAGTGTACACATTCCTGCAGAATCACAAGCAGATTATTAGCTGTGGTGAAATACTATTGCAATTCAACTGTACATATACACTGTACCTTTTAAAATGTGTCAAAACACTATTGCAACACCTCTCTTCATCTTTGCGCCTGGCTTATCCAAGCAACTCTTTCTACTGTTCCAAGCCTCAAAACTCCTCGTTCTTCAACAGAAAGTCCCTGCAATTACAGTAATCCCCAAGTAAAACAAGCCCGTTCTTAACCGCCTGTGTGTCACCTGAGACGCCAGGGCTCTTTTCTCTAATGGATGAGGGGACTCTACATCTGTTTGACTTATAAATGACCTGTGTTTGACCTGCCATTTCAGGTCACACCACTAATAACACCATGGGAGCTGTTTGGAAGTCAGGGAAGCGTTTAAATATTTGCACGTAATTGGTACAAGAGTTATAGATGAAAGCGTTCGATAGTGACCTAGGAGGTTTGAGGGGAGTACAGTGAGTTTGAACTAGATCATAAGAAAGTAAGTACTACAAAGGCAAAGGACAAGCATTTTTTCTGAAATAAATAAAGACTGAAGGTAGACCTGTCATGATAATTACTATATTGACTTATTGTTCAATATATGAAAGCTGGAAAAATATTTTTTTTGGGTGAATATTTATTGTGTGTACTTTTTCTTTGCATTTTAAGGC
Source organism: Periophthalmus modestus (assembly GCA_019594935.1). Taxonomy (NCBI): domain Eukaryota; kingdom Metazoa; phylum Chordata; class Actinopteri; order Gobiiformes; family Gobiidae; genus Periophthalmus; species Periophthalmus modestus. Next base: position 29,119,755 of record JAIEZT010001390.1, on the reverse strand, counting down.
CAAAATGACGAGTCTGACGGCAGCAATTACAGAGAGAGAAGCTATTTCCAATGTAAAGTGAATTGGAGCCAGCCTATTGAACGTGGCGGCTCTCAGATTAACTATATTCATTTATTTTATATATATACATATTGTATATATATTTATATATATATTTATATACATTGTGTATGGTCTATACTTGAATAATCGTTTGTTGCAGCCTGGCCATTGCACACTAATCTAGTTAAGAACATGTTTTAAAAAGTTTTGACACATATGCAACATTTGGGAAACATTTGAACGATGCACAAAACCACTGATGTTCACTGACCCCATAAACATCACAACACATCCTATAAAACCAAACTACGTTCAGTATTCTTCTCATCTCTGTCCACTGCATTCATGAGGCTATTATCTCTGTTCCACCATCTAAAGAGTTTTTGATTTATATTGTGGTATACTTTTTACTACGCCCTCTGTACGGCACAAAAAAACCCAAAAAACATTCCCTTGTCAAAGCCTTTGATTTTTGCTCATTTCCTGCTGCTCTGTTGCCTCTCAACCTCTGGAGCCTTCCCTAAACTGGCATGAAGGCAGAGAGAAGGGAGCAGATGTGGAGCGGATTAGGCAGAACCGTAAAGAAACGTTAAAATGGTACAGCTTTGGGAATTTTCGAAAGAATTTGTGCATTTGTTTGACATTTTAAAAGGCATACGTGAAGCTATAAGGGCTTTTAAAGGGCCCATATTACTGTGTATTCTTATCTTCTAAATGTTTCCACATCAAAAACATACATGGAGTTGTGTTTTGTTTTATTCACAGATGTTTAACACACAAACCCTGCATATTTAAGCTGAGTTCTTCCCTCAAACTGAATATGCTCTCTTCGACCTTGTGATGTCATGTGGTAATACAGGAAGTGCTCCACTGTGTTATTAAACTCCATGCACCTTTGCTTGAATCATTTGCATAGTTTCAGCCTGGAAATGTCAATCTCTACTGAACTAAAGGTTAAAGGCAGCAGCTAATTTGAAGACTATCAGTTGAACAGTTGCATTTTGAGCTTTGGAGATGTAGACAGACTAATAATAAGGGATTACAGAAACACGTGTGAATGAAACAAAACACAACTCCATGTTTTTGATGAGAAACCAACAGTTCAACATGGATTAAAGCTCACCAGAGAGAGTTTTGGGTAATATAAGACCTTAAATGTGGTAAATCGTGTCCCTCTTTCGACATAAGCATCCATATGAATTCAAGTGACAAATGCAGATGGACAGAGAACACAGCTACAGTCAAGTCCCATCGAGCAGAACAAAGGAGAAGGCTCTGAAGATGGATGAAAACCTAACACATGACTATTGTGCATCAGCTGTAAGCAATACAACTCACAGGAGGAGTCCAAGTCTGACTGACCATAAGGCAAGTGCGGTCAGTGTTTGGGTTTGGATCTACAGTGTTTACACAGTTATGGAGGCCAAGAAAAAGTCACATTATGATGATCCCGGGACGGCAATGAAACCATGAGAAACAAAAATGTCCGAGGAGTTTTTGGGGGAAGAATGATCCTAAGTTTAAGCTGTCTCAACATGTTTACAAAGACACTGGGGCAAGGGTAAATCATATATTATACCAATGTACAACTGTGGAAATTTACAAGCATACACATCAGACTGTTTAGCTTAGGTTAGTGTCTCGAAGTAGTCCTGAGCTAACTTAGCTTGCCCTTTGACTAAAGAAATACGTCAAATTGGTATACTGTATTAGAAAATATTGATATCTTATACATTGAAACTTTATACTTAATACATTGCATGAAACTTGCGGAAATATTGTGCTGTCAACATTAAAAATACACAACAAAAAAGTAAAAAAAATAATAATACAAACATTGCTGGATTTTTATATAACTCGCTGTAGTTCCAGTTCACTTTATTATGGACTATACCATGGTCAGTGCAAAGTCTAGTGTTGTGCATTAATTTTGCAAGTAGTCCGGCAACAGCCAAATCACAGCTCTATATCACTGCTCTGAGGTGATTTGCACAGCTTCGTGTTGTGGTTTCCCAAGATTCCACGCTGTGTGTTAAAACTGCATAACTCAAGACTCGTTTTTGTTTAATGCTATTCTTGTGCAGAGGTACAAGCATTACACTATACCTTAGGCAAGTTGTTGATTGAAGTGATATCTTAGTCGACCTATTCACTTATGTATTAAGCTAAGTTCATGGTAAATGGTCACTTTTTATGTAGCGCTTTTCCACCTTCAAGGGACTCAAAGCACTTTACATCAACAAACCACTCACACATTCACACACACACTCATACAAGGGGCGAGGGGGGGTTATGTGTCTTGCCCAAGGACATAACAACAGCATTCATCTATTTGTGTGTGTTTTTTTTAGTCAAAGAATCCATCCTGAAGTGACAACACCATATTTTATTTTATTTGGTCAGCCCACAAAAATAAAGCGTAACCACCTGAATAATCGGTGGCCAAACCTGGTGCCCCTGTAGCAGTCACACAGAGCAGACGTGTGTGGAGCGAGACTCTTTCATTTTCAGGACGTCACCACCTCTGACCGGGGGGTTATTACCATTATTCTTTCCAATCTCCTCACTCTGCCTGAGCTTTGAAGTCACTGATGGATGCTGCACAAACACATCTCAGCGCTTAGTCCAAACTAGCCCTCATTTCTCTGCCTGGTCCTCCACAAAGAGCCCTATTTAGGCCAGTAATAAGAAGGGATTACTGCACAGGCCAGGCACTCTGATTGCTCTTATGATCGTAAACAGCAACAATTAGGGGGTTGTGATTTATCAGGACAAAGCAGATTTCTTGGTGGTACCTGTTGAACCTCATCAAAGATGTGTTGAATAAAAAAGCAATTTAGTTATATTTTGTGAAAGGTTTGTGGCAAATTCCCTTTGTTCTTAAAGTACCCATGATCCTAGAGATATACTGAGATGATTTATAGGTGTACAATGTAACTTTTCTGGTTGAACATCTGCCAGTTTGTCTCAATTGTTATTACTTTCTATGGAATTTTACACAGAATTACCTTATACTTATCTATGACCAAGTTACAGGTCGGATCTGTGGAGACGTGAGAACCTGCTCACAGAAACAATGCATGCATCAATATATCTTTTCAGGAATAAATCACTGAAATTGAATAATGGCAAGATGAACCAGTTTTGTGGAACATTTAAAGCGAGGAAATAACATGACCGTGAAGACAGGTAGGGGGCAGAGGGTTACCAGAAAAGTGACATGGTACACCTTTTATAAATTAGATTAACATTTCTATTTTAAAAATAGAGTTGAATGTTATACTTACATTCGGTCTCAGACTGGCTGCTTGTCCGTAGTACTTTTCGGCCGCTTCGTTTAGACTAGCTTGTCTGTGAAGAAAACACACATAAGGAGGCTGTCATCTTTCATCTTTACTACAGCTGGCTTCAGGCCTTGGCCCCTGTTCCCCAAGTGCTCAGGGTCAGCGGAAAAGAACGACCACAAAATAGAATAAAAAATGAGCAAAGATACAGAAATAGAAGAGGTTTCCCACAGTTCTCTGTTGGACTGGCTCTTTTACTCTTGGCAAAGTATGACCTTGAAATATGTGCGGTTAATTAAACTGAAAGACATATAAATCAAGCAGACGGCTATCACAACATTTGCTGCGCTGTACCTAGAGAACCTATGCAAGAAATAATAACCAAAAAAAGGACAAAACTGTACTGTTCCTGAAATGAGTGGTTTTAGAATGAATCTTGATCTGAATCCGAGTAAAACACATGATGGTATTAAATAAACTACACTAGAAAACTCGAAAACACTTCAAATTTAAATTCAGAACTAAACAAAATTATAAAGTACTAATTGCTTTAAGTGTCTTTAATCAAACTGCCAAACCATGAACCCAGTTGAATTTTGCCTTGAGTAACCAGAGCAGTGCCTTCTCTGTACCATGTGGTTTGTTTTCAGCAGATGGTCAATCGCCACGAGTCCCTACAGCACAGATCTGAGCCTGCACCTGTCACATCCCAGTGTTTTCATCTCTAACACCCCACAGCTCCTCCTACTGTCTGTTCAATTCACACAATTCACAGTCCTGAGCTGCTGGGCTCCTACGACCACTGCAAGGCCGCTCAAACAGTTTTAGTCTGAGAAAGTCAAGGACACAGAGCAGGGGGGGAGCCTCAGGTTGGGCTGATCAAAGCAAAAGTGTGGCTCTTTCATTTGGGCTGTCCTCCTCCTGTATAAGGGATCATCCACATACTCAGCATATAAGGCCCAGCTTTCTTCTTCTACAGGTCACAGGCCCAAGAACAAACACAGCTATTAATGCCCCCTGTGAGTCTTTGGCATGAAGCTACTTATACAGCTTTTTATAATTAAACAATATCAGCTGTTATTATATCATTATTATTGCACCATAAATGGTTCTACGATTTGAAATAATGAGCCACTAAAATCATCATCCCTGACCTTCTTTGGGTCTAAAGTAGACATTTTTTAAATCATTACAGTTTTGTTGCAGTTGCTTTATTGTTTTATTTCTTCCTGTTTTTCAGTGTTACTAATCTTTAAGCCGTCTGCAACTCATTTTGTAATCTGTTTGGGAGTTAGAGACACATATACACAAATATTTGCTCCATTGGTTCATATAAACCTATCTTGAATACGCAGTTAGAATTTATGTTTTGGGTCAAAGTTTCTCTTTTCCAAACAACTACTTTAAATTCCAGTGTGGACCCAAGCACAGGGCTGTAGCTGAATTTGTCCAGACATTATAAATGTGGCCTCTCGTCCAGCCACAAACACAGGCCTGTTTGCCAACACAAGTATTCAGGGAGCTCAGGCTTCAGGGCAAGAATGCATGTGCCATTCTAATGGGATAATGTCATTATCACATTTAAAAACACATTATCAGAGGAACTGGACTGTGTCTGCGCTGAGGCCAAACAGTGCTGGTGTCATTATGAAGTCTGTGTTTGGGGCTAGACCAGACAATCCAGGAGTGACGGAGGAGACAGAGGAGGAATGAATCATAGGTGTAAAAAAGACTTATGCCAACTTGTGCTTTGCCACATTTGTAGTTGTGTGTATAAATTGCAGCGGTGTAATGTAACAAAGTAAAAGTAAAAACAGAAGTACTGTACTTAAGTGTAAATTTTAGGTATCTGTACTTACTTAAGCCAATTTCAAAGTGAATACTTTTCACTTTTGCTTCACTATATTTGAGAGCAGGTAACTATACTGTCTACTCGACTTCATTTTTGAACAGGACTGAAAAGTAAAAGGTTTTTTTTTGTTTTTTTACTATTGTCTAAGATCTGCTGAAAGGCTGTTTTTTTTCAAGCAAAAATAGACAAATAGACAAATTCAATTCAATTGTTTCTTCAACACAAATCAGCACAAATCTTTATCAAAATCAATAAATTTGATTCCCTATAAGACCTCAAAATATTCACAAAATAGTTTTACTTTTTACTCTTTAAGTCTATTAGACAGGTACTGTAATACTTTTACATAAGTACATTTTTTTCATGTGGTATTTGTTCCAGTATCTGTCCTTTTACTTAACACAACTGAGTATTTCTTCCACCAGTGATAAATTGTGAAAAAAACATAAGGGACATGTTCATTTAGAAATATAAACTATTTTCTACAACTAAGATTAGTTTTGCAAAAGCAAGATTTTATGTGCATTATGGTGACAAGACATCGCACAAGAACTAAACTATGAACCATAAACATATACATAAAGAATATTTAAGAAAAAAAAAAAAGGATTTTGATTTAAACAGCAGATGCAGGGCCCATCTGTCTCCATCCCACATTACACATTTTGCAAATTGTGGGATGGAGACACGGTCCACTGCACACAGCGTCCTGATGTACTATCTGCTACCAGCTCATGTTATTACCCACAATCAATTCAAAGCAAATTACACATTTTCTAACCACTGGAGAAAGTAAAAACGCTGAATCTGACACAGCTAACGTCATGACATGCCACTTACAGAGACTAATACCTCACATAAGAGCCTCTATACAACATGTGGTTCCAATTGAAACATTTATGACTATGTAATGTATTTTAACCATTACTTCCTCAAGAAAAGTATAAATCCTCTGCACAAGTCATATTTACAAGTCATGAACTTGGCACACTTGTCTTGCTGTCTTTCATGCCTTCCCTGTCCACTTGAACCAACTTGTGCAAAATAAAATATAAATTGTACTTAAAATCATTGGACCCAGGAGTATAATAATAGACATTTGCACATCTAAGAGGCTGTACTCTTTACAATCACTTTTGTCCCTCTGACAGAGAGCCTTTCCACTGCAGTGTCCAAAGCAAACACATAAAGATCATGAGCCATGGAGGAGTGGAGAGAGAGGAGCCCATGCCAGGAGACAGGGAGGGGGTCCACAGCACACACTGCTCCAGGCTCTGCCCAACTGTGAGGGGCTAAGAGAAGCTGAAGACAGACACAAGTGTGGGGGTAAACATGGTCTGATTGCTCCTTTTGTGATCAGAGAAGGCCTATAATATCAGATGTATAAGCGCTTGCTGGTTGCCATTTAAAGACCCCACATGAAGCCATTTTGATTTGAGATTCTTCGATTATGGTTTAAGACTCGAAGTATAGAGCAGATATTGCTTGTTTGTTATTTGGAGTAGCTGTGTTCAGATAAAAAGCTGTCCGACAATGACCCATAGATTTTGCACTGTCCCCAGTGGCTTTTTAATATTGGTGCACTTTTAGAGGACATTTCAGGACAAAATACCTTGCTTTTGACACTGCTTGAACTCCCAGTTGTCCATCATCAAAAAAATATCAAAGAAATGTATTACACAGTGTTACAGTGTAAGTAGCTTTAGGCAACTGCTGAAAGATTGACTGAAAAGAACTAAACTGGTGCAGTGCCTTCAGGTAGGTCACAGTAAAAAAAAAAAAAATGAAGGACACACATTCTATAAAGGGATTTAAAAAATAGGCATTGTTTTTGCACATTTTATGCAAGAACACCTTGAAAAAGACTGAATGGATGTAAATAAGAAAATAAAGAACAGGTGATAGAAATGAGATTTGAGCTTTCATGAATCCTGCAGATTTATTGATGTATGTTTGTATGTGCTTAAATTGTTCTTATCGTGCATGGTCGACTTCTAGATGTAGTTGATATTTTACAGATTGTCGCTCTGTCTTCACTTCATGCACTTTTACACTAATTGCATTCTGCGCCCACAGCTCACATCTGTATGAAGACAACACTAACACAGTCCAGGCTCTGGAGCTGGCTCTGCTGTGAGGACAGGATTACTCTAAATCATGAGGCTGAGGACTGGTGTAAGCCTGGGATCAAGCTGCAGTCTGCAGACCTCCCCCTCTTCTCGGCCCTGGAAGCCACCCAGGCCCACCCATCTCCACACTGTAAATGACCAAAGCCCATCCATCTCCTCTGCACTGTAAATGACCAAAACCCATCCATCTCCTCTGCACTGTAAACGACCAAAGCCCACCCATCTCCTCTACACTGTAAACGACCAAAACCCCCCATCCCTCTCTCCACCAAAACCCACCCTGTACATGACCAAAGACCCCCACCCATCTCCTCCACCCCTCACTGACCAAAGCCCACCCATCTCCTCCCTTCACTTTACCCACCCATCTCCTCCACACACTATGACCAGTGTCCATGCATGGGCCTCATCATGTCCCTAGTACAGGCCTCACCTGAGCATATGGGCAGCGCTGAAGACCACATCAAACTCTCCACTGTCGAGTTGTGCTGCTTTCTTGGCCATGTCTGCTGCCTCCAGCACCCGAGACTCCTCCAACAAAAACTGACCTGGAAGCACCGGGACAAACTGTGTGAGAGAGAGGTCTGAGGAAAGACAGAACTCACTGGAACTTTTTCAGGACAGAAACATTTTGAGAACCTTTCCAAAGATGATATATAGCACACAAATGCTAGCACGTTTGACATGGATTTTGTACTTTTTTCTGTAGTTAAATAAATCCATTAATAAATCATGACAAAGTTGTTGATTTACTGGGGTGTTACTGGTATTTTTAGGTAACAAGATTTAGGAAAAGTCTGAAATTACTAAACTAAAAAAGAATTTCTGCATATTTGAAAAACAGTAACCCAGGTGTTTTAGCCTCATACTAACACTGGCTATGCTCAATTTGCCCCTAAACCTTTACAGTAGACACTCAACATTCCACCTCTCTCTGGCCATCTCAGAGAATAATTTGTCTAACCAAAGCAGACCTGTTATTGTAATATAAAATATCTCTCACAGGAAATATGCCTTATTAGGACCATGGCTGCAGTTCAACCAGAGGAGATCAGGAGGACAAGAAGTGGTTCACAAAAGTCAGGTTTAAAGAATTATTCTGCGGTGTTGACTTTGGTCAGTCTCACCATTGCACCACGTCAGATATTATCCAAGGCAAGTCAAAACCTGGACTAAAATCCAGAAGTAAAACCAAATTAAACACTGCATGTTATTAAATCTTATGTAGAAAAAATCTTACCTGAACAATATCTCTACCTCCCAAAAATGAGCCCCATCCCTTTTTGAAATCAATAGTCCTCATCTGAGCTCTAAATAGGATTTTAACCTTTAATATCATGCCAAATAAGATATATAACAGTGTTTCCAACGGCAGAGATGAGCCACTGACCTATTGATCAGTTAAATGTCATTGTGTTAGGGGCTGACACATCACTGCAGAATACAAGGTGCTGTAGGGAGACAGTGATGGAAGACAGAGGCATTTAAAAGAGCACACCCCTATGATCTCATCAGCTTTCAGAATAATAATGTATATGCTTCATTGTTACTGCAGGAGAATGCTCAAATTGCCATGTTCTACTGTATCAAACAAAAAAAAGTTATTCTGCTAAAAGGTCAGGTCAGGAAATGAATTATTGAATCGTACTGAGGCTTTAAGTGAGTCTAGTTTTAATTCCAAAAAAACAAACAAAAAACAAATCATGTTATTATGTTTGTATTTAGATAGAAAACATTTGACCATGTAGTAAAATGTAGCCTGTACAATTACCGTAATGCATGTAGCAGTTGCCTTTCGTGGGATCCAGCTGAATGGCCTTGAGGAAGTAGCGTTCGGCTTCTGTTTTCTGGCCCTGAGAGAGGCACATTACAAACGGTGTCATTATTATTTCAGCCAGTCATTCTGAAAACACCACAGCCACAATACCTCCGAGCATAACCTAGTGTCGCTGTCCAAACCACACGCCTCCTCTACAATAAATCCTAATGAACACACACCAAACGTATCATGCCCTGTTATTATTTCAGAGTCAAAGTGCACACATGTCTACAGCTCATTCATTACACACTTTTATCTGTGCAAAAGACACTTCAGGAACATGACCACAGAACATCCGAGTGCGTGTGTGTGTGAAGACAGGACAGAGGGGATTGTGGGAAAGGAGAGGAGAGGGAAACAGGAGGTCAGCAAAAGAAAATATAAAAGAATGACAGGAACATAGTGAGGGCACAGAAAGCTCAAAAACATCATTTTTTAAAAGTGTTTTCTAAAGCCATGTAGAAATAAGTCTAGTTATTATTGCATGTTTAACGTTAAAGGCAGAAGTCTTCATACAGTGAAATCCCAGATGGCCTTTTGACTGTCACACTTAACCAATCACAGCTCACACAGAACACAGCAGCTGGCCAATGAGAGTCAGTTGGGACTAGCACCATATGTCATCTGATCAACAATTAACAAAGTGCATTCATCCAGAACTGGAACAATGCTACAATTAAAACAATAGAATGAATAAACTACACAGCACAGACTTTGGAGAAAGAAATAAGTTCAGTTTAAATGTCATAAGACTGGAAAGTCAAATGACTTTAGTTCAATGGAAGAACAGGCTGGGGTCCTATAAGTGATTACCATATGGCAGTACCATATATCTGTTAATGTTACACGAGGGAAGCCGGAAACTAAATGTAATACTAGGGCTGCAACAATGAATCAGAATAATGGTGACTATAACAATTACTGTAATCATCAGTAATAATTTATTCATGAATATTCTCCATCTCTGTCTCGTTCTCCATTTAAATCCAGCCTCAGAACGGTTCTGTTTAACTGTGCATATGGCTGAAAGGTTTTTATTATTATATTATTATAACCTTTATTTTGCCAGGCAAAACATTAAGAACAAATTCTTATTTACAATGTTGGCCTGGTGTGCAAAAGCACCCAAGGGAAAGGGAGAGGGAATCAAACAAAACACAAAAAAAAAAAACTTTTCTCACTTAACTCTGCACTTTTCTCTTTTAATATTAATTTTATGATGATTATTTGTGATTATTTATGTTTTAATTTGTTGTATTGTGATTTTAATGCCTTTCTATTCTGTAAAACACTTTGAATTACTTTCTGTACAACTTGTGCTCTACAAATAAACTTGCTTCGCCTAGCCTAGAAGGCCCCAGTCAACATATTTCACCCTTCATTTGGTTCAAAATGTATTTTAAAAATCTCGGTGCACTATGATAGAAATAATCATTTGACACAAAAGGAGCAATCAGAGCCCCATCGAAAGCACACACATCTTCCGCATGCAGAATATGTTCATTATAGGACCACTAGGACACATCAGATCTGCGTTTAAATAACTGTGAATTGTAATCTTGGGCTTTATAAAGAGTATAAAGAAGCGTGATTACACCATGTTCGAGCTTGTGCTTCAGTACATCAAATTATAAGCCATTTCTCATCCTTTATTCGAAAAGGGGGACTGCTGGCTAATCCCAGGTGTGGCACTACTTACTGTATATTATATTTTATGGCAGCTCATTATTGGAGCAGTTAGAGGCTGGCTCTGTTCCTCTGAGCCAGGTGGACGTCTGTGTGAATAATAGTAGGAACAAACCACTGAAGAATACAGGAGGAGATTAGCTGGCATATCGCACGTATTTAACAGTAACTCATAATAAATGTATAATGTAATAGTTCAAAACTGAGTTACTTTCTCTTAGTTTATGCCGTGAAATCAAAAGTTGGCGGCTAAACAAATAAGCATTATACTGTAACTAGCTTTGGAAAAATTGGGTCGCTCAAAACCAGTAGCGTCGACTTCCTTCAAAGCACTAAACTTGTTTGGAATAACACTGAAGTCAAAGCAATATTCCTTTAGTCTCTGCTGAGTAATCTTTATTATCTGCTTTTCTAATTTTATTTTATACTTTGGTTTCCTCCATTTATCCTGATAACAGCATATACAAAGCAGATGCGTGAAAGCCAGTAGATTACGAGGCCTGTGTCCTATTAGCTGGAGGAAATGACTTGTCCAATCTCCTCAGCATCTTATGTCCCTGCGCATGTACAACGGGACAGGGCTCTTAACACATCCTGGCCTAAGGGATATTTACAGAAGTGGGAGGGGTTCGATTCAACTCAGGGCTCTCATCTTTAAAAAAAACTCCCTCCGAAAAATCAATAAATAGCGCAATGCTGTGTAATTTCATGGTACAAAATATAAAGAATTTTTCAAACACAAATGAAATGGTCTTTTAGTAATGAAATTCTTTCTACACAACAGAACTGCCAATCATCATCAAGGACTCACCTCAGCAGCTTTGAACCTGACATTCCTCCAAAAATCAATAACCCGTTCCTCAATAAACACACTAGAATTTCTCTGCTATTGCCTTCTGCTTCCACACACCTTTTAATGCCAATCATTTTCACATGATTTTAAATGGTGTTGCAGCTGATCTGTAAGTAAAAGGACATTTTCAGATCTGTGTCATAATGTGTCCTCACAAAAACATAACTGGAGTTGTGTTTTGTCTCATTCATACATTTTGACTTCTCTCAAAGAGAAAACACTCTGTTCCACCTTGTGATGTCATGTGGGAATACAGGAAGTGCTCGACTGTGTTTTTAAACTCCAAACACCTTCAATAGAATCATTTGGATGATTTTAGCCCTGGAATTCCCAATCTCTACTGAAGAAAAGGTAAAACTACTTGAAAACTAGTTTTAATTGAACATGAAAAGTACCACTACATGATATCACAAGGTGGAACAGAGCATTTTAACCTTTGGAGATGTAGTCTGTGTAATACCTAAGTCGTCCAGGTCTGATCCATAGCAAAAGACAATGTTTAAATCTGTCAACTGGACAAATCCTTGTAAGAGTGAAGACGTTTCACTGCTCATCCTAGCCACTTCTTCAATTAAGAACTGAAGAAACAGCTTGGATGCAGACAAAAAAGACAGATAAAGGCTTAAAAAACATGTGTATAGGGCCTTTAAAGCTGCACTAAGTACCTTCTTCTGATGGAAGGTGTGCCACATTATGCCACCAGGCCAAGTGGAGTGGCAAGCTCGCTCTCACGAAGAATGCATGTCTTTTAATGTATCTTGAAGGCAATAAACACGTGTAACTGAATACATGGTACAAAAGTTAAGACTCATACTGTGGAATACTCTACGTAAAGTAGTAAAATCGTCATGGAGACAAGCATGCTATGGACCCCACACCAGAAAAGTTACAAAGTGCACATTTAAATTACATACATCACATGTCCAGTATATATTATGTAAATGTAGTCCACACAACTATCCCGCTTCAGAGGTGCTGCTTGATGGTCTCAAATGGTCACAACATAAATGTGGTGGTCTCCATGCCATATTTTTCCAATGCTTTTTGAAATATCTACTATGGAAACCACCCTTACGCCTGTTGAGGCTCATCTTCCTGTTTAAACATGAACAACCTTAATTTGGTAAGTCCACTGACGTCTCCACCCATCACCTGACCCTCACTCAACCTTCAACTTCCCTTGTGTAATCTGTTTATTTTTTATTTTTTTTGCACACTGTCCTTTATAGATATAAGTTCTATAAATCCGGAAACACCTATCTAGGGCCAATCTGAAGAGGATGACCGTCTGACCTAAACTTGTGACCACGGTGGAGGCTCTGCGTCAGCGAAACAAAATTTACCCTGGAGAATGTGACTTTGCTTGTTCTAGGACACTGACCCTCCATGATATTATCTGTAGAGGCTGGGAAATGAACAACATGGCTCTTATATTTCTGAAGGTCCTCACAGCCTATAGTACAGCCAGTAATAAAATCTGCTTTTTTGCTGCATGGCCTTCTCTATGCCTCATTATTGACCAGGTCTCAAGAGCATGCGGCCGTGATCAGTTAAGAAGTGATGAAAAGCCTGATGAAAGTGTAAGTTAAAGCTAGAGGACTGGACAGGGCGATATGCCTTAAGAAGTTGCTTCAGAGATGGAGACAGATCACAGACAGATAGTGTAAGGCCAATGCACCATGACTAATGTTGGACCAGACCCCGAGAGACCGTCATATGTAAGTGAACTATGGTGGACTTGTTATATGGTCACATGGGATAAGTTGATATTCTGTGAAGAGAACAAACATCATGGTACGAGACAAATTCAATCCCATACTTAAAACATGTTGAACAAAGCCTCTATTCACACTCATTTCTAAAGGATAAGTTTGGTTAGCAAGCAAGCAAAATTAAGTTTTATAGCAATTTTCACAGACAAGTAAGTCACGAAGTGCTTCACAAAAAGATTTTATTTAATTTATTTATATTACCAAATAAGTGCATTTTGAGTTGGCTTTTGAAGGCATGGACAGACACCAGTGAACGCAAGGAGAGCGGGAGATTCCAGAGTCTGGGAGCAACAGCCTGGTTATTATCACAATATGACTAGCTCACTGTCCCCACCACATATAAATCTATGTACATTTGCCATTATATTGGTTGCATGTATTTACATTGAAATAATATTTTGCAATTGTTGTTTTGTGGACAATACTAAAAGTATTTCCATTTATGTGTGGTCCAATATCATGACATCCACAGCCATTCGAGTTTCTACTGAGCACAGATCATTACAGCCTATTTTATTGTCACGTCAAGGTCCAGACTGATAGCAAAATCATCTATGTATTGTGTCTTGCGGATTAGGGCTGGGCCGGTCAACATAATTACTGTATCGACTTATCGTTCAAAACATGTTAGATGGAACAATCATTTTTGGTGATCTATATTTTTCTTTGCACTAGAGAGACGTTGGTTATTTTTCTGCACTATGATAAGATTTGAGCTGTAGAGGTTTGAATAAATGACTTCTATGACTCATTACACATACAAAGTAACTACTTAAGTGTTGCATTTTTTAATATTGTACATTTAGAATACTTTCTGGGGATAATTCTGTTTTATGATTTGGTTTCAATATAATAATTTATCACGTAGGTAGCTGTGTAATCACTCATTTGTCCAGGTATCTTTCGTTTCCTTTCGTTTTCGTGACAGGCCTAATTAGGGTCTTTCAATTGAAATACTTTAAGATACATTTGAACATTGATGACCAAAAAGTCTACCTGTAAGCTGAACCGAGTACTGTCTGCTGCAGTCAGTAAAAACACTAGAAAGCACACAATAGGACTGACCGTCAGAGCGAGCAGTTTTCCGTAGGTGAGGTGTGCAGGGATGTGGTCCGGCTTCACCCTCAGGGACTCTCTGTACCAGTGCTCAGCTTCAGCCAGTCTGTTCAGCCGCATGTAGGCCTCCCCTGTGGGCCAGAGGTCAGAGGTCAACTCAGCTCGACACTGGACAGCACTGCTCGGAATTTATAGCATCAGCAAAGATACTACAATACAGTCAGTGAGGCAGCAGTGAGAAAATTGATATGATAGAATATTATGTTTCATCTGGGTTCAGTCAAACTACAAGCAAAATGTAATTATATATCCACATTATGAGGCCTTCCCGAGCTGACTCAACACCTGAAAAAACACGGACCTCTCTTCCAGCGTCATCCGATAATGTTGAAACGATCACAGCGATTCAACAACATTGGTCTATACTAGACAATAGACTATTACAGTATTATTATTATGATTACCTCTCCTATGTCACTTTGGAGACCTGCTGTACTCTGGTGTTATCATTCCTCCACAATGTGCTCTGAGCTTCAGCCCACACAGTTCAGTGAGATGTGGAGCGATAGAGGCAGTTTCGACTGTGGAGCATTCACTCTAGTTCAGGAGGATTAGCACCGATCATTTCCTCATATGCGTCACTGATAAGCGCAGATGTCTCTAAGTATCTGATCCAACCAACACCTGCATCTCACATCAACATGAATAGGCTGAAGATCTGGAGAAGGACCCTGCTGCCGCACTGTGGTGTCAACTTGCTATTAAAAACGCTCTTTTATTGTATTATAGTTTATATTTTACTATAGTTATTCATTATTTCAAGTTGTATCATTTTGATGAAGTTGTGACATTTGAAAACAGGTCAAATGCAGAGGACAAACTCCCTTATGGCACTTCTATCTCTGAAATCCTTGTCTATGATATGTGACAGTATTCAAACGCTTAATTAAATCTAAAAGCACCAGTAGATTTTTACTTGAATTACAACAAACTGATGCAAGAAATCTTCACAATTCAACATTGTGAACACAGACTATAACTTTCGCATGTACTCTGGAAAATTTGACGGCAGCAGAGTTGGATTATGTGGGCTTCAGATTAACCACGAAGCTGAGCCACTAAAGCTATAAGGCATTACATCTGTGAGACTGCACTGACAGAACCTCTGCAGATGAAATCCAAAATACTGGTGTCATCTTACGGACTGCAGAGCTCTGTGTGAGATTATAAAGTCATCACAAATTTACATGGACCCCCCCCTCCACAGAGAAGAGACAGGCCTCTCAGAGCAGAGCATTCTGGGTAGAGTGTCAGTCAGAGCAGCAGGGAGTAGTTACTGTGCCGACGTGTCTGCTGTGACACTGTGGTCTGTGTCTGAAGAGCAGCATGAGAGGGAAGAGTGAATGAAATTACTGCACATTGCATCAGGTTTGTGAAGTTGTAGTGTAACATTCTGTATCATGCTTTTGTATATTTATGGAAAATTGAGGTATAGGACCATGGGTGACGTAAGATAGGATCATACTGCTAACTGTAAGCAGGGTTTGAATAGGAATAGTGGGAGATCGCAAAATACTCAAAACATGCATGGGTGACATATAAAACCTCTTCAGGCATGTTTTTGATGTGCGAACAGCATTATAACATGGTAGAAAGCTCCAAAAAGTTGATCTTGCATAATATTCTCTCTTAAAACAAAGGCCAATGATTAGCATTTTTGTGTCTTGAGCTGAATCAGACTTCACTGTGTTTTGTACAAATATTTTTCGAAAGCATTGCCCTCCATGTCCAGATAAGAGACATCTGAATGTTGTTTTGAAAGTGTGAAATCAAAGCAGGAAGCCGAGAGAAGAAAAGCAAATGCACTGCTAATGAGCGTAAAGGCAGCTGCTCCACATGTGTAATCCTTAATTCCACGTTCTTATAATGAAAAGAAAATAAACTGTGACAAATACCACCTCGGTCCAAATATTTAGACAGCACTCTTCTATATTATCACACAGTCTGCTCTTTCTATGAACAAAAGCGAGCCTTACCCATCATGTTGTACAGGCTCTGTGGTGCAAATTGTCTTGGCATTTTCTGTATTGCTTCTTTAAACACAGAGAGGGCGTCCTGTGAATGAGACAAACAGGAGAGGGGAGAGGGGGTGGATTCTGTTAGCGACAGTGGCTAAAGGCTAAACAGTCTTTCCTCCCACAGCAGCCAGGCCCCACACTGAATACCCAGCGTAGAATTGGGGGTCTCCAGAAGGCTGGTGTGTACAGAAATGGTCTATCGTCACAGTGTCACGGCTGTTAGGACGACCAAAGCAAAGCCAACAAGCTGAGGCCATGATATCTTTGAGGAGAAGGTCAGAGGAAAGAGCACTTTTGTCCTGACAGGTTATTGGATTAGATTAGATTAGCGTCACAGCTGCTCCTAAATATGAATGTTGGAGAACCGCCTTGTCCTAAGGGGTGTGAAGGAGAGCGTTTTTGTATATCTTTAGAATTATCTTCACAAAACACAAAATCCCTAGTGACATGGGCTATTCTGGAAGCTGTCCATTCAAAGCTTGTTGTTCTCGCCAAATGATTCTCAGCCAAATGTTTTTTCAGGCATTTTTACACATTCTTCATCTCAGAATGTTCACATGAAGTCTTATTTTTAGACCTCTAATGCATGTTTTTATGTGATCCTAAGTAAAAGTCATGTTGTTAGATGAATACAAAGTGTTTCATGTTCCTTCACTTATGAGCAAAATGCAGTGATTTAGAAATGCACATTAATCAGTCATAAAGTATCAATGCTATTTATTACTACTACTGTTTTTATAATTATTTGCAAATTCTTTGTTTTCTATTGCAATTTCAGAGCTGCTGTCCGTGTCCAACTAATGTCTCTTGTGGATCAATGAAGTGGTACATATTCCTAATGCTAGTACAAATTCGCTACACTCAGATGATTAGTCTTTTTCATGTAATCAATACCATATATATTATACAATGCACATACAGCAGAGATACTGTAGCACAGATAGTTTTGCATGTCACTTTCTTATAGCGCACTGGGAGGAGGGACAATGAATATGGTACAGACCTTGTAGATCCATAATATAAGCACCAAGTGGTAGGCAGTGCTAATCAGTAAACTACTGTACTTAAATACACATTTTAGGTATCTGTACTTTACTTAAGTACATTTTAAAGATGATACGTTTTACTTCACTACATTTGAGAGCAGGTATTCTTTCTCAAAATCACTACATTTGAATCCTTACATTTTTACTTTTATCTTTAAGTACATTTTTAAAGGGGTATTTTAATACTTTTACGTAGGTATATTTCTCATCTGATACTTTTACTTAAGTATTTTTTGCTTCAGTATCTGTGCTTTTACTTTACAAAACTGAGTACTTCATGCACCACTGCTGCTAATACCACCACAAATTTGAACAACATTTAGATAATCTGTCTTTCTCATGTGATCAATATCATATAAATACATATAAGTATTATGATTTTGTGTATTAGAAAACAGTAGATGGTAAGACAATAATGTTTTGCATGTGGCTTTCCTCTAGCCTACTGTACCCTGAGCCGCTGCAGTGTGCACAGTTACCTCCTGGTGCCCCTGCTCGTGTAGAAGTTTGCCCAGGTTGTACAGGCAGCTAGTGACGGAGCTCTTGTGGGCGTGGGGGTCCTTCAGATTCTCGTCCGGGATGTCAGCGCAGGTTAGAAATGTTCTCTTGGCTTCGTCCATTCTGCCCTGGTTCATCAGGATAATACCCGTGTTCAAGTAGGCGGCTGAGGGAGCAACAAACAGAATCATGAATTGTAAATGTGAACAAAAAGATAAATTAGGCTGTCTGGGTATTTGACCTTTTGGGAGCTTTTGGTTTGACCTTCATCTGTGCACTGTGGGAGATTTCACAGAATTGTTTAACTTTTCATGAGAGACATACAGTACGATCAATACGCCAATACAGTAATTAGTTTCAGAGGGGCTTCGTCAGTGAACATCCAGTCCAGCTTCAGGAATACATTCACTTAGCTGATAAGACTCTGCCTCGAAAAGCAAAAATAACCAACACAATTGGATGGATGCAATTGAATGATACCGCGGTTGACACAAAACTAGGCCTAAATCATATTCACTTTAGTAGTGCAAATTCCCCACTGTTAGACAAAAACTAAAATTAAGCAGCATATTAAAAGCTCTCTCTGACAGTCACATTCTCATTGGACTAATTCATTAAAGTGTGTTATCAGCTCCAGCAGATTGGATAATTGCATGCTGAATGGAAATGTTCTAGTCCGACCACGTTCCTGATTAGGACGTTAATTAATGGAAAGAAGAAAAGATGAGACATTTTAGAGCTGCTGTTTATCTGTCAGAGACGGATGCTCCAACAACAGGGAGCTCATTTATATGATCAGGTGAGAGAGAGAAGGACATTTTTACACTTCAACCAAAGAAAACACTGTTGCTATGGAGAGGGAATACACAAAAGAATATAATATATCCACAATTAGGGCTAGGCAGTTAATAGATTTTTAATCAGTCAGGTCTAATCACTAATGATATGCTTGATTTTAAGAGGTCAATGTGATTTTGATGTGTCTTGTTCACGTTTGTATTGTATCCATTTGTATTTTTTTTTTTTTTTTTTAAATGAAAAGAATAAAACTGAATCAATGAATCTGCTGCACTGTGGTTTCAACTTGTATTGTATCCATTTGTAATTATTTTTTTTAAATGAAAAAGAATAAAACTGAGTCAATGAATCTGCTGCACTGTGGTTTCAACTTGTATTGTATCCATTTGTAATTATTTTTTTTTAAATGAAAAGAATAAAACTGAATCAACAAATCTGCCGCACTGTGGTTTCAACTTGCTATTAAAAACGCTCTTTTATTGTATCATAGTTTATATTTTACTACAGTTGTTCATTATTTCAAGTTGTATCATTTTGATGAAGTTGTGACATTTGAAGGACAAATTCCCTTATGGCACTTCTATCTCTGAAATCCTTGTCTATGATATCTGACAATATTCAAATGCTTAAAATTTTAATTCAAAACTGAATCAATGAATCAATATAAACCAATTGAATCGTGCTCTGCCTGAGAACACGACATTTAATTAGTCTTTAAACCTGATGCCCTTCTGCAACCTTTCACTCTGCTGTGACATAACCAGCGCCAGTGTCCACAGTTGCCCGGACACAGCCACAGCCAAAACCACAAGAGCTGGAGATAGACAGAGAGAGAGAGAGACAGAGAGAGAAAGAGAGCAAGACAGAGAGAGAGAAAGGAAGAAGAGCGCAAGAGCGAGACACAGAGGGAGCACTGTACTTACAAGCCAGAGTGGGGCGGCTCCCGATGGCCAGTTTATAGTAGTGGACGGCCTCAGAGAACTTGTTGCTCTCCTGTAGCAGCAAACCCCTGGAACAGACACAAACCAGTGACACATGTGCAGTTTAAATGCTCACGCTTAAAAGGGCAGTGTTTTCAGTTTGATGGAGATATAGATTAGAACAGACCACAGACATGAGAGGACACTGTATGTAACGTCTGGAGATGTGCAGAGTTTCCCTCAAGCAGAATGCCATCAATAACAGAGACAGACACAGACTCATGGAACGGGAGACGGAGGCTACTTCCACTTAACGTGATCAAAGGGAAAGCTGTGGTTTGTTTGTCCATGTGGTATATAGTGAAACACAGCAGGCAACATCATGGAGAGTTAGGACTGTGCAACACTGGAGAGTAGGTACTTTTGAAGGTGTGTGATAATGCCAAAAATAATGATACTAATACAGCTAGATTAAAGGGGCATTATGTAACTTTTCTATAGGAGAGTCCACCACATGCTTGTCTAAATGGGGATGTTACTGCTTTGCCTGAAATGTTCCTTCTGCATTGATCATTTTCCATACAGACAAGCTACAGTCAGTCTGTGGAGATATAATAGAATTATGTTGTAATAATGATAAAAATGTTAATAAATATGCCTGTAATTGAATAAATGCAGAATGGATATGTTCAATGCCATACTAAGGAACACGTTGGGCAAAGCAAAAAATCACTTCTAGAAAAAACTGAGCAAAAAAAAAAACCAAAACATAATAAATGACAAGTACCTTAATATTAAAAAAAAAAAAAAAAAAAAGTGTGAAAATGTAGGATTAGCATATTTTAAATGCGCATAAAATCAGTAACTCACAGGTTGTAGAGCATGTCGGCCATGTTGCTGCGGTAGTACAGAGCGTTCCTGTACGCATGCTCGGCCTCCTCCATCTTGCCCTGGCTCTTGAGCACATTTCCCAGGTTGCCCCACGCTGACAGGTCACAAAAACAGAGGTCAATCAAACACAAGAATAACAACACTGTGTCTGCTTCAAAAAAACTCATAAGTGAAAACAGCAGGTGGCAGAGGCTTATTATTGTAAACCTGGAAGGTGAAAGAGAGACTTGAGCAGCTGCTGTATTGAAAGGAGAAAAGGTGGTGACGTGCTGGGAGAGCTTTGTGGCAAAACTACCAGTTCTACCAAAAAAAAGAGAGAGAGAGACCACCACAGAGCTATTGCACAGTTAATGGCATTAGCAATGAATAGTATGCAAAGTCACATGTGAATCAAGTCTGTTAAGAGACTGAACACGACAAAAAGTAATGGAGGTGAGGAACAAAAAATATTATTGGACTTGAACTTTTGGAGGACTTTTGACCATTCAAAAGATGTAATATTTGTTTTGAATTAGGCGTTGGTGATAAGGTGATAAGAATCAAATCTTAATATCATTCCTGTGACAATATGCAATTTCTTTTTCCTCTTGAATGTGACTCAGTGCTCAAAGACTCTTTTCCCCATTCCATAACTCCTATTGGTCCAGCCTCAGCAATGCCCTGAGTTAGTGAAGGTTGATTTAACCAATTAGAATGAACTTTGAGAGGATGCAGATTACTTTAGTTATCTTTGACTTTGACTTGACTTAATTTTTCTTTCCAGACATTTCTGTCTTACATCAAGGAGGCAAATCAAAATACACAAAAGTCTAAAAAAGGAATATGCAGAAGCCTAAGCTTATGGCGTCTACCCCTTTTATACTAAAAGAGCTGCAGCATTCACAATGTACATAGTAAAGTAGATACTAACTTTTACATTAACTGCAATAAAATCAAAGCTTTTTTTTTTTTTTTTGGCATACTACTCACCTCTATTTTGAATCATTAATTGCTATGGAAACAATACAAATTTTGCATCACCCAGAAAATCATGAATATGAAGCAGCAACATAACATTTACACAAATGACAAGCTCTTTTGCTAATTGGTTAAATGCAACTTAATCTTCAATCTTTGTAATGCTTGACTAAAATTATTGCTGGACACAAGCTGATTTCTCAGTATGGCTCTCAATATTAAACAAATATTTACTTGGATAAAATATGAATGCATATAGTGCTAACGTGAAGCGATCCAAAATCCCCTCTTCAAAGTTTGCCGACTTCACTACAAGCAAACATCAGTAAAACATTCACAGCCAAAATATGAATTAACTGTTCATAAAACTAACTTAGACAGGATGTGATTTGCTCACTTTGGATTCTGACACATTTGATGATAGCTGTAATACATTAGAGGCAGCAGCTCCAGTGACGGCTGCCAAAACAAACAGCTGTCACGCTCCACCTCGGCCGGAGCATCTGAAAGAGA
Organism: Periophthalmus modestus; assembly: GCA_019594935.1. NCBI lineage: Eukaryota > Metazoa > Chordata > Actinopteri > Gobiiformes > Gobiidae > Periophthalmus > Periophthalmus modestus. Next base: position 29,097,561 of record JAIEZT010001390.1, on the reverse strand, counting down.
GATCAGCCACGCAACATGTCCGCTGCCCGCCCTGCCTCACTGCTGCAAACAAGAAGACTGTGCCCTTCTATTAACACAATACTGAACATCAGATGCCCCGCAGACAGTGCCAATCACAACAGGGTGGCACCACTCGGATGCCCCTCCAGGACGACAAAGGGCAAATGGTGACAGCAGACATCACACTGTGCAATGTGGAAGATACAATGTGCGTGTGTGTGTGACTTAAGCAGTTTATAAATGAAGGGTTCTTGAGAATGAGATCGGGACAAGATGAGCTCTCACACCAGGAGTCTTTGAATTTGATTTGAGCTCTGCTCCCCTGTGATGAATAGGGTACATTTAGAAACAGATTTGGCTTTGCGTTATACAGAGGGGAAGAGGATTGGAGGGGACCAGCAGTGTTTTTCTCTTTGAGCCTTGTTTTTCACTCCTAATTTTTGTGTATAAAGCATATTGTAAGATTACAAAAATTACCATTTTTGGATAAATAAATCAGAGGAATGGACTTCAGAGGGTGTCATAGTGCATCAGTGATTCAAGCAAAACAGATAAATAAATTCTGGAGTTCAACAGTCCAGCCCAATGTGGTTCCAGCAGTAAATTTCCAATATTTTTTTTTCTCCATAGACTTGAAAAAAATGTATTTAAATGCATGATAGAGGCTGGCCAGCTATGTGCTAACGAATGTCCATAATGCAGATGTGTTCAGTCCAGAAAAAAAATTTTCAATAAAATTATAGGTCTTATTATTACATGGTTGATTAGACCCTAACAAGCTCTCAAGTTTTTACTACATAAAAAAAATAATGGGCAATTTACTTCTGGAATCAAATTTTGGACAGTCACATTTCAGCTCCATTTCAGTCACATTTTCATGTAGGCTTTGGAGGAGGGATCAGCTTGAATGCACTATGGACCTGACCAATGGTAGGCTAGTGAGTTGTAAAGAGTGTCATGCAAAAATACCATTAGGCCTACCTACGGGCATGATAAGTCCTTTAAATATTTCAAACTGACAGAACTTCACATAGTCTTACCTTTAGCAGGATTGACATAGATCCCTGACTTGTAGAGCATCTCTTCATTCTGCCAGTCCCTGTTCCTCAGTACAGTCTTGGCACCGAACAGAAGAATAAGCACAGCACTGCAATAGACCAACGCAGTCCTGGAGCGTCTGTGTCTGAGCCTCACGTTCAGGGCTCTCATGGCCACAGCCAGCAGCAGACAGAAGCCCATACTGGGGATGTAGAGCACCCTCTCTGCGATCACGAATCCCACGTAAAAGAAGAGGTTTGTGGCTGGGAGGAAGGGGATTGCCAATAGACCTATAGAGAAAACCACTACATTCTCAGTGGTGGGCAGTGCAGTCCTGTTTTCATAGCACTTTTTGGTACCATTTTCCTCACTAATGTTGTTATTTATATATGAGTTTGTCTGTTCATGATTACAATGGTAGCTATGTCCATTACTGTTACCATTACTCCCGTTCGTATAAATATAAGCTTTACCATTTGAGTCTTTGATTTTTGTTGCTTTGTGCTTAAACAATCCAAACCAAGCCAGCAACAGTAATCCACAGTAGAAGAACACTGTCTGTAAGTTCCTCCAATCAGAAAAGTCTCGAATTAAAGGTAGAGCATCCATGGACCAATCAAAGCTGAGCATGTGAGGGCAGAGGAGGAGCCAGAAGTTGACCACGGGCAGGTAGAAGAAGGTGAGGGTCCGGGTGAGCAGGAAGGGAGAGTCTGCGGCCGGATTGTCAGAGTTGGAGAAGTTTGGAGGTTTGTTGCCCATCCAGTAGAAGCGACAGGCTAGCAGCAGGACACCACTCAGAGCCAAGATTGAGATGTTTAGTAGCAGATGGAGGTTCTTTCTCTGGAAAATAGAAAAAAAAAGAAAAACTATTAATACAAGACCATTTTGATTCACGTAAAAGCGATTGTAATCAGCTACACTTCTAAATGATCTGTTTTTACAGGGCAAATAAAACAATACTTAGCTGGGAAAAACATAAAACCAAACTAGTGATGGGCCAAGCGAGTTCAGTAAGCAACGCCTGTGTCGAGTTGTGTCACTGTGCGTCAATTTAAAAAAAAGTCACATGGCCGATACATCTCTTGGGTCATGTGGTATGGCTCGTGTCGGGAGCGCCAAGGCAGCTCATGTCGAGCGAGGCGCGCCCAAGTCTGTCTCTGTGTCTGTTCATCACCACAGAACCACAGAAAAAAAGAAGACATGCCTGTTCTTCTGTGTGGGCTCATTTTGATCAGTCCCAAGAGGAGCTCACTGCAGATCTGCTGAAAGCACTATATCATTTTCTCAACCATTCACCTTGTCACTCTATGAGTTATAGCATACTTTACTGTACAATAAGCTGTTACTTGCTTTAACTGCATAAGATTGCATTACTTTCTTGGTCAGTTCTTTTTTTGTTGGAATTTACAGCGGATCTGGCACAAATAAATGTTCATCTGAATGAACGAGCCCTGCGTAGTGTCCACGCATAGGAAGCAGATAATTTTTTAAACCACCAGATGGCACTGTAGAATACACCAACACCTGTCAACACTGTCATCATAGTGTTGGAAATGTGTTACACACACCTTGAGGCATCATCTACCCATCACTACCACGGGCTGGATGGACTCTAAAAGCCATGGAAACCACTACTTCCTTTATGAACAAACTTTACTTATTCCACTCTAAAGGACAAATATAATGCATACTTGTATTGTTATTGGCTTTGAAACTTGGTCTTGAGTACCTTTGCTTTGGAGTTGCATGATTTAGAAATTGAAATAATGCGTAAAAAAAAAAAAAAAGGGCTCAAGATGCTCTGATCGGTGCAGCTTGAACACGACGCACAAATGCTTAAAAGAGTTTAGCGATGATTTTTTACGGTACAGAGGACATCACAATCCTGGGAAATCTCAGACGGAGTGTTTTGTGAGGCTCAGAGCAAATGACTTTTACAGAGGACTACTGAAACAAGCATGAATGAAAGCTAACTACGACTCCAGATATGTTTTTTAATGAGGAAACAATATTCTAATGGTTAAATATTATACCAACCTAATATTGTCTGGTTAAAAGATCACAAAGCCCATTTAGCATAATATGTGTTCTTTAAAAAAATCTTCCACGTTCACTGCTTTTTAGTCAGCATCATGCCATGTATTGTCTATGTAAACTGATTTATTTTTTTAATGCCAGGGAAATTGACTACATTCATGTATTGATTGGTTCTTGTATTTTGTTTGGATCCCAGCTGAAAAAAAAAACACAAACTACTGACATTTCAAGGCAACAACAATAAAAAACTTTTACCCAGCAGGTTAAAAACTTATTTTTTCTTTAAAATCATTTTGTCTGTGTTTTATCCTGTGGAAATTCTTAATACTTTCCACTTGTGAGCACTCTCCATAAGTAGCAGATACTTGGCCTAGCATCATCTATTGATCGATGCCCTCAGTCTTGCGCAGATCTCACAAATGCACCAGAAATGGAATCTTTTGAGCAGCACAAGGCAACAGAATATAGAAAATCAATACGTGAAAAACACAGCAACCGCCTGTGCCATTAATCTCAGCTCTTTGCACCTCACCCCGATGATCACTCCACGTTTTCTTTTGAATTATTTATACACAAGTCTACAACAGGCTGCCTTCAACAGGGCGCCGGGCAGGACCAATCTCATATATCCAGATGTATAGTTTGCATAGTACAGTGGATTATTGAAATGAGAAAGCCTGTGTTGGCATTATGATGTCAGAGAGGATACGCCGGTCTGCATTGTCTGGAATATTAGATGGTACAAGTGATGCCGACCAGACCCAGAGCAAATGGTGCGGAATATACCCAAGATGATTATGATGATTACAGAGCAGGGTGGGAAGTTGGGTTGCGCAGCTTGCTCCATTTACACATGAACACCAAATGCTGCAAAAGTAATACTTATGGACAAATAATGTTTTTTTAAAATAGAGTGTTATTCACCTTATTTCGGAAGTTGCCATGGGCGCCACCATCATCGTTCGGGTTGTATTATTTTGCATGGGGCTGCAGATCTTGACAGCAAATAAGTTCTATAGGGACCACAGAGCCGTTTTACAGCCTTCCAGAGAATCGGTGCAGTGCTTGATGGTGCACATGAACATAGAACGTTTCCACAAATCAACCTACTTTATATTGGATTTTAACAGCAAAACTTTTCTCAAATTCTCCGTTGAAATAAATGTGATTCCCGCTTCCCACCACAAAGAAAATATGGATGCAATAACCACTATTATTATTTACACATAAGACATACATACTCTAAAATACTTTAAAACAGAGCAATATGAATACAATCATCAAGTAAATGATGATATCTACATTCTTCTGTATCCATCCCATTGCACATTACACATAAAAGTCCAACATGTAAAGGTCAGACCTGCCTCAGTCCTTCAGGGCAGGTTACTTAGCAACTAGTTCAGCATGTCAATCCAACATTTCCCATTAATTCAACAGTCAGCTACCTCCAAGTAGAGTGACCTTCTTTAAATCTCTAAATGTGGAAATAGTGAAATATTTCAAACACTTTAAACTGGTTAATCTGGAAACCGACTGCGTCAACCAAGTCTAGAATGTGAAAAACAAGACTACCGCAACTAGGCAACGATATATACCAAACACTACGAGGAACGACTAAATTATCGCAAAGCCCTAAAAGTTAAAGTACTAACATGTGTCTTTGGTCTGGTCTGGCCCCACTACACTCATCATGATCCAAGAGAAATGTAATGCGAGGTGATTTACAATTAGAGATGGTTTCGAGGTATCTATTGATTCTTCCATAGACCCATTACGTCATCACATGAGAGCTAGATTGTGGAATCCATAAAGTAATAACTGTCCTAATAAATACGGAAATTAGAAAAAGAAAGACAGATTTAGTCAATTAAAATATACAAATCACTGTACTTAACAAAGATCACACAGAATAGAGCTAGAACTAGAATTTAGGAAGTGTAATGCATGGACTTTGTGAGGCAATAGATGTGGGTGGATTTACTTCACGTCCAGAATATAGAAATATATGTATATACAAAACTGCATTAAATGGCTATTGTGAAGAAGGTCAAAGCAGGGTAAAACAGCCACTATGTATAATTTTAATGAGTGCTGTGTGACTGTGGAAAGAGGCGTCTGCTGTGTGGGTCCAGCTGCGACGGGCGGTAAACTCAAGTAAACACATTTATCATTAGAAGAGGGTGATGCCTGTAATGCTGCGAAATGTAATATATAGGGAAGTGAAAATGGCTTTAATTAAGAGCATGAATGTTTAGTACATTTATCTACCAAGGAACAAGTTTTTTTTTTTTTTTTGCATACCAATACAGTTACAATACATTTTTAAAGCTGGGGAATTCATTGATTTGCATTGGGCTGGAATCCTTACAAAACTTTCAAGATTCTCAGCAAAACAGGAAGTGTACCAGTTGCATGCTAGTTGTTGTTAGATGTCCGTGTAATCCCTCAGTCATCCAGGTCTGATCCATAGCAAAAGACAAAGTTTAAATCTATCAACTGGACAAATTGCTGTAAGAGTGAAGACGTTGAATGAGCAGGGAAACGTCTTCACTCTTACAACGATTTGTCCAATCAACAGATTTAAACTTGTGACCATGGGGAGCAGGGCTTTCAGCCACTCTGCCCCCCGGCTTTGGAATTCTCTCCCTCCTGATCTCCGCAACTTAGACTCTCTTCCACTCTTCAAATCCAGACTCAAGACTCACCTGTTCAGACTGTCCTACCTTTCATAACCAATCTCGCATGTTTTATCAGTTTTTTGTCATGTTTTATTATATTTATATGTAATTTTATCTTGTTCAGTGTCCTTGGGTGTTTTGAACTCCACCCTGGCCACTGAATGTTGTGAAAAGCACTTGTGGTGAATTATTAGGATGGTCAGAATGCATTTGGACTGATGCTTTTTAAAATGAACGAGCTCTCTTTTTCAGTATAAAAAAAGTCATGCTCCATTGTTAAATAATTTTGTCAAGTCAAACCTATAAAATAGTGTTGTTTCAAATAATACTAGCCATTACATTCTGCAGTATCATTTTTTACAGGCAGACGCTGAAGGCACCTGCGGCCTGTAGACACAACGCTCTTCGATGCAGTCTGAACTCCATATGAACTCTATAGGCCGACAGACCACTGTGAAAACATGCCACATTTCCATTCACTTTTCCAGGAGCAGTGTATTGAAGCAGGTGAGCACAAAACTCCATAAGACTTTGCGAAGGCCGTGACAGTACAAACTTTACTAGAGATCAAAGCCGTGTTATTTCATCTTTTTCTGAGCTAGAGAGAATGAAACCTGGATTTACTGTGGTCTTTTCAAACTGAGTCTATGCACATTCCAAAGGTTCATTCAAACCACCTCAGACAGTAATAACTTCTACCTTTAAAGACAAGAGACACAGATATGTAGAGAAGTACACGCTATTTTGAAGTCCACAGGAAAGGAGAAGGAATTGAATAAGCAGTGAATATTATTGTTGATTAGATTAGATATAACTTTACTGTCCCAGAGGGAAATTTATTTTCACAGACGTCATGACACTTCACTAACATTTCATAGCATAGACATAGAACACAATAGACAAAAAACATTACAGAGCCTATATTATATAGGCTATTATAGGCTAGGCAATTTTGCATAATATAGGACCTTTAAATCGGTAGGGCAGAGGGTTAATCTTATTCAAACTAACCAGGAGTTCCCAAAGCTAGTGTCTTTATGGTCATTTCAAACTAGCGTAGATGGTTTGGTCACAAAGGGAAGAAGATTTTTGTTATGATGACATGACAGGAAAAAAAAAATGTATTCATCATCACTGTCAAAAATAGTAGATGTACAGTTTTTCAATATGTTTTAGTAGAGGCACTGGCAAAAGCAATTATCAATCAAAACTAAGATTTGTTTAATTTTGCCTGGGATCCAGAATACACACTTCTTCAATATTTTATGAAGATGCGAGTCTGGTCACCGGTGAAGCTCCCTGTTTTCAAATGGTGATGATTGAGTCAAGAATTAAACTCTATTAATACAGTTGCATATGGTCCGTTGATATTAGAAAAAATAAAGATCCTTAAATTTGACAGGAGGCTGAAAACACTGCACATGTATCACAGAAAAAAAAACAAAAAAACAAAACAGATCTGATAGCATGATCACATTTGATTGGGTTTGAGATGCAACATAAGGCATGGGGACCAGACTGATATTAATCTGTATAAAAACTACACAGAGATATCATTCTGGAGAGTCTACGGAAAGGCTGTCTTGACGTCAGTGTTTAAAAAGAAAATGATGTATGACATAGCGACCCTTTACTATACTGTATGTGTCTTGCAACATGAATATGTAATACTTAAAAAATATATATATACGGTAATTAGAACATATTGTATAATTGTCCATACTTTCTCCTTTTTACATAAAATAGTCAATGGTACAGTTTATGTACACTAATAATTAGCCTCAATGCTGAGTTCTGGTGCAGTGCAGGCAGACTGGCAGACTCCCAGCAGGTTCACAGTGTCATGTGTTGTGAGCTCATCTGTTTTGTATGTGATGATTTTCACAGCTTGGTTCCTGCTGAGACCAGACCTCCAGTGTGTCCCTTCTCTCCTGGCCTTGTTCCAACGCGCTCATGATCTGGCACCAGGACAAACAAATATGTCTACCACACTGGTGTCCACACTAGTATTGATTATTAATTGAATATACAGGGTAGGATTTTGTAGCACTGAAAGCAAGACACTATAAAAATAAAAACAGTCCATTGACCAAATTGGAACTGATGCCATAACATTTTATTCAGTGGATTATAGGCCAATTGTTTGCTTGTAGAGAAGATAAAGATAATGTGGGTTATATGTTTACTTACAATAAGGTATGTGGAATCTTATTTGACTGTAGAAATTAAAAGGTCCCTGACTTTTTTATGTAATTGGCTATGAACAGTATGTATTGGCAAGCATAAAGCAGAAATGAACTGAACAGAATAAACACTGGGCGCTAAAAGCTATTAATTCTTTATCATTATATTCTTATTTCAGATAATGTGGAGAAAAATGGGCATCTACACACTGGCTTCAAAATATCATCTTATCGGGTCCTCAGATGTTATTGCTCCAAACCCAGTCCAGCCCGTCTTTGTCTGTAATCCAGTTTAGTCTGAAATGAGTGCTTCACTCAGCCCCACAGGAGGCATGGGCACTTTCTTCTTCTCTTTTGTGTTTGAGGAGCAATCAGTTTAGAATGAAACCATTTAGGGCTTTATAAGAGAGGCGTGTGAATAAAATATCCCTGGAGATGAAATGCAAAACAGGCCAATTACAGAAGCTCTGTTTGTGCGTTTGCTTGCTTGTTTTTCCCCGCTACACTTTGATTCGATTAAACTGACTTAAAAAAAAAAAAAAAATCAAGATTTTTTTGAAACAATGGTGGGTGCTTTGAGGGGGAGCTTGTGTCAGAATAGAGAGGTAAGAGCCAGAGGGAGTGGTGTATTGCATTAGTTTGGAGGAAACGCTCTGTTCTCAGGGCACAGGGGCTATTTGCATAATAGGCAGCACACGTCTTATTATTTTACAGGGCTTTTTAGTGAGAACTATCCATCACAATTATCCTAACACTGACAGATGAAGGTGTACGAGAAAGGCCAATGCTTTGCACCACTAAAGAATGACTGAAACAGTGACTTCTCAGAGATGCCTACTTCATTATCTGTGCTATAAAACCCATGTCCTTAGAGGTGGAATATGATGTAAAATGTATTTCCTTTGTTTCTTAGGTGGCACACAATGTAGCATTGGTCCAACCTTCACTTTAGTTTAAGGCTATATTCCATTACATAGTCCCAAAAGAAAAGAAATAGAAAATGAATAATAGCTAGTGGCTGTCTAAAGCAGTTATTTCAGCACGTCTAAGCAGCTCATCACTACAGTTCAAATCCTGGTAAAAAGCATTGGTGCGTGTGACCTCTCCCTCTCTCCATTACAGCTCTGATCACTGGTCTGCACAGGACTTTGTCAGGCTGCTGCTCCTCAGTCATAGACTTATAATGATAGTGACACTGAGCTCCACACTCACCATCAGAGCTGAGGAACACCAGCTCCTGTTTGATGGATGCTTTTACACATGGTGAGCGTCCTCTCTCTTTGACTGCAGGAGCCACTGATCATGCCTGTAGTTGATGAACCACAAATCCTCATTTATCTTTGTATTTCTTATCAGTTCCAGCTGGGGGCCTCCTCGTGGTTTGGGTGTAAAAGCTGATTGCTCACACACGAGACAAGATAAGAGAGGAGGGGTTTTAATTCCCAACAGTGTGTTTAAGGATTATAAACAGCTGCTAGCCTGAGTCAGATTACTGATGGTAGGATAAGAGACGGCACAGTGGCTGAGCAGTGGCTAGCACTCCAGGTTCGACCCCTGGATCACCCAGGCCTTTCTGTGTGGAATTTGCATGGTTTCTCCTCGTGTCTGGGTGGGTTTCTTTTAAGTACTCGGGTTTCCTCCATTAAGCCACAATATGCACCATAAGTAAAATCTAATTTACAACAATGGGCTGTGTAGTGCATCCAGTTACATCAAAAACAGATGCAATATGGACAGCAGAATCCAGGACAGACAATATCTTCCTTTATAATGACATCTTCTTTGGTGTATGATCTTTCCAAGTCAAGAGTATGTGATTGGACGGTGAAATGATGAAGAGGTCAGGAGTCAGATCCCAGAGCAGCCTCTCGTCTCTCCTCTGTCTCTGAGCGATCAAAGCTTTTAACCCCAGTGAACCTGCAGACAGACTTACACACTCAGCAGGTCCATGGAGACACGTGGCACTTGAAAAGTAGAAATTACAAGCTGTAGACTTGTTCCTGACCGAATTCCATATTTGAAATTTCGCTAGTATCATAGCAATCAAAGTAACGCCCCCTGTCGTTTGCAATGCTGGTTTAGCACGAAGCACTCAAACACTAGCAGGAGCAACCTCTGGGAAAGTGCCAGATTTGTCTGTTTTTTATGTTCATATCTTGCTCACTTCTTATTTGGAAAGTGGTGACTAGTGGGTTAGCTATGTCCACTTAGTCTACGGCCATGAAGCAGGGATGTGGTGGGGGACAAATGGTGAAAATATAAATAAGCACTACCATGGTTTTGTTATGATCTTATGTTGTCTGAACTGTTATGTAAAACACAATGTGGGCAGAATTGTAAAGGAGAGTCCAAGCATGAAAGCTTCCGGTTCCTGGTTGTTTGCCTTTAACTTAAATGCAAACCTGACTCCAGGCTGAGACTGATTCTGTATAATTCAGAGTAAGAGAGGTGAGGTAAGAGTAAAGTGGTCGAACTCTGCCGTCCGGTGGTGCCAATAAAGGTGCCAGGGCGCTCTGGATTTTTTTCTGATTGAAGTATATTTTTTACTCTTTTCTAAATTTAAATCAGATTTTGTTAAAAACAAACTCAGCAAGGTTTGTTTGAGTTCATTTTTGAGTGGAACCACAGAGATTGTAAAGGAAGTTGACAGGTGACTGTGTCTGCCAGTTTCTGTATTTAAAGCGCAGCTGTGATTGAGTTACCACAGAGGCAAACAAAATGTTCAAAACTGTAATTGTAAAGGTTAATGTAAATTGGTTCAGGTTAATTATAGATTGCTCGTTATAAGTTTCAAAAGTAACATAAAAAACAGGAACATAAAATATGAATGTAGTATTTGCACACTATCCTGTGTGTGCACTCCAGATTTGGGCTGTACTGGTGGATTGTGGCTCATTACAGTGCATTGAACAGATAACACAGATTGCAGAGGGATCAGGATGCTACGCTTATAGAAAATGCATTAAAAGCTAAAGGCAATGCTCCTCCTCAAACACGGAGATTTGAAAAGTGTCCTGCACAATTTCTTTTTTCAAAACCATTTTTTACATGTGAGTGAGTCTGACATTTATGTGTATTTATTCAGGTTGGTAACAAGCTCCAGAGATTTTACAAACACAAATTGGACTTGTGGTGTCTTGGATATCGACATAAACCAGAAATGAGGCAATTGCACCATGTAATTTGCACCAATCTAAATCATCTCATCATCATGACTCATTTTAACCAATAAACGAGTGACGAAAGTACACAGGGTACAAAGTAGATGTCATAAATGATGAGTGGGTTTAAATTCTAAAATGATGTGAAAATGAGCTAGTGGTTTGAGAATATTACATTTTCAAAAACATGGAGGAAATTACACAAATTCTGTGGACAGTGAGAAATGCAGCTCAATATTGAGATGGATTATTATGAGAAAAAAGAAGGAAAAAAGCTCCCAGTTGCAAAATGTACTGTTCACCAGTCACTATATAACTGACTTTTTCTCCTTTTTCTTCTTACGTTATCTTTATTTATACAGGGGAACCCAATGAGAGCACTTGGACTCTCTTTTTCTCAATAAAATCTGCAGCTTTTTGCCATCTAAAAACAATGCAAAAATCAAAGGCATACTGTCAAAACCAGACTTGGAAAGACTTATCCCTGCACGTGTCTCCAGTAGGTTAGACAACTGTAACGGCCTGCTCACTGGACTCTCCAAATGAGCGTTAATGCTAATTTTATGATGATTATTTATTGATTTTTTGATTTGTTGCATTGCGATTTTAATGTCTTTGTTATAATGTAAAGCTATTTGAATTTGTGTACGAACTGTGCTATACAAATAAACTTGCCTTGCCTTTTTCATGGGTGCCCTGTAGCCCTGTCACGATAAATACTATATTGACTCATCGTTTGATACATGATGAATGGAAGAACATGTTTTAGGGGTCGATATTTACTGTGGTCAATGTCAAAGGATGGACAGCTGGACAAAAAGTTGTATGAGTGAAGACGTTTCGCTGCTCATTCCAAGCTACTTCAGTTCAGTTCTGGTCAGTTACCGGAGTTGAATTTTTCTTTTACTAGGTATCATACCTGGACGACTGGAGACTGCACCTTTAGAGGGATGAATAAATAATCTCTATGACTCATTACAGATACAAACTAGCTGTGTTGCATTTAACTATTTAGTTTTTGCAGCTCATGTTTTCGAACAATATTGTTGAATAGTTTTAGGCGATAATTCTACCTAAGGGGTATTGTGTCAGTGGCATAAATTTGTTTATATATTATCGTTTATCTTCAACAATATATCGCATTTCAAGACACTTGCGCACCTCGGCCTCAGTGTCTGCGTACACTGGTGTATTAATGTGTGTGTGAATGAGTGAGTGACTCCTTAAGTAAAGCGCTTTGAGTGCCGTATAGGTAGAATTGCTATATAAAAATGTGACTATTCACCATTCATTTTGCTTTTCCTTGAAGTTTTGGCCTTTATAACGGTCATTTGTATCACAGAATGTTTCCTTGCGTACAGTAATTGGGAAAACTACTGATTTTTAGTTGGAAGTACTACCGACACATGACAGCATGCAGTCCAGTTGTAGAAGAACAGTGTTTCAGATCAGTACCAAACATCACCATAAAATCATCAATGGGATAAGGGTTATGTTATTTCTGTCATTTGTCGATTCAGGCCCAGACTTCAAATTAGAGCTATAAAAAAATGGAGAACAGATGTGAAAAGGATAGGATCAAACAGTTGGGAACAGTTAACAGAAGTGCACAGCCCATTCAGAGCACAGCTTCACAGGGGTTTACAAAGGCTTGGCTCCACATCAGGCCAGGGGAAGGCCATTTCAAGACCGCTTTATGCCCCCGAACTACCCATACTGCCAGGGATTGACAGAAGAATTCACACATGTGCTGGCAGAGTCAAAGGAAAGCCTACCGGATTGTGGAAAACTAGTTTGATAGAAGTTGGATAAAAGAGCTCTGCAACAATTTCTCATTCACACGGATTGACATGGCTAGAATTATAATGATTAGACTGCGCTACGTTTAGAGCTGGGCGTCAATTTGAAGATAAATGATAAAGACTAGGATTGTCAAAAGTATCGAAAATCTGATACTAGTTAATACTAAAATTTTTATCGAAACTAGATACTCATTTGAGCAGGTATTAATACTAAAAAAGCCACATTCACAGGACAGAAATGAACCTTTCCTCAAGAGCTTTACAATGATCTTGAGCTGTATCAGAACAAGTAGACTAGAATATGCCAACGGACCACTATGGAACCTGCCTGGATGACTGAGGGATTAGTATAAAAAAGTACTACAATTTAATGTTGAAAATCACATTCTTATAGGTATAGAGTATCAAGTCTATTCCTTAGTATCAAATGGAGTTTGAAATTTTGGAATCGTGACTACAAATACTATAAATAGTGCCATTTACAACAAAAATATTCACATCTTTCCCTCTGTCTGAACTCTGCTCCAAACCACATGCTTTCACTGACAGAGGATTGGCCCTAGACCTCACCATTAAAAAGACATAAGCATATTATTGGCAATTACAAATAACTGAATCCCAATCACAATTCAAATCCAATTAATTATAAAGTCCTAGCTACATTACAACATGTTTTACTTCTACTCTTCCATGTAAAATAAACAATTGTGAAAAAGGATAACGGCTCAATATAATGAAGATGTGTAACTGCACTGATTCAATTTAAACTCGCTCTGACAGGCCTGATGGAGCGGCCGATCTTAACCACAATTTTCATGTTTACAAGTGATGGACTCTCCCGTGCGGCTCTGCATTACCGCTCTTATAATCATCTCTCTGTGTCACTAAGGGGAAATTAGAGCTGGGAGTGAGCCAGAGGCAGTTTAAACCACAGTTCAATGGATGTTTAAGGACAGAAAGTGCAACTCAGCAATAAAACCAGAGCATGGGGAACACAATTATGTTGTAATGCAAACACAAAGAAAAGATCACAGAAGCACATTTTCCAGTCTTTCATGGTTTTATTAACTGAAATATATGTGAATATGCTATTGGTCCAAGTGCGCTCCGTTTACAATAACAGATGGTCCAGTGTAATATTATACTCCTTTTTTTCTTGTATGTAGTAAATCTTTGCCTGGGATCTAAAATAGACACTCTTCTAATACTTTAGGAAGATGTGAATCTGGTCACTGCTGGTATCTCCCTGACTGGTGGGCAACAGTAGCTTAGTTGGTAGAGAGACAGATCCACTGATTCATAGGTTGGCAGTGCGATTCCAGCTCCTTGGGCAAGACACTTAACCCTATTGTGGCGGATGCTATCATTGCCGATGGAGCGCGGTTGCGGACCTTTCATCACTGTAACTCCGCAACCAATTCTACTATCATGTAAATTCAAACGGCATCTCAAAGCAAAGGAACGGGGCTCTTTAAATATTTTCCTATCTTAAATTATTTCTAGCTATTTATCTATTATCTTGTTTTATTTTTTATTTTTTTGTGCATATACGATTTTCCTTCTGTTCTCTATGTGTGCGGTGCAATGCTGGAATTTCCTCACTGTGGGACTAATAAAGGCATATCTTATCTTATCTTATCTTATTACGGTAATCTGCCTCCGTTGTCCCTCGAATATGACAAAGCAGAGCGCAGGTGCCACAGAGATTTTCCCAGTCACTTATTCGATGCGTCAAAGAAAAAAATACACATGGATACGTAAGTAGAGGTAGTTGTGTGAAAAAATGCAGTACATTCTGATACTTCATGTAACAGGATTTTTATGGCTTAAAAAAGAATAAAAGTCTAGGAGAGCTATACTGGTCTATAATGTGCTCAGTCCTTAAAGGGTTAACCCACCTTGCCTACTGGTGTATGAATGTCTGTGTGAATGGGTGAGTTAGCACTGACAGGTGGATTAGCCAATGGACATGCACATACATCAAAACTAAACTCTGTTCATCTGAGGTGAGAGAAGTTTGATTTGGTTCAAAATGATAGTTGACCAATGAGCTCCTTTCTTTCACATGCGTCACTGAAATAACCAAATCTGATTGCATGGTCTGAATCTGGCTTGAGGCGCAGTGCAGGGAGTGACCAGACTAACATCCCTCTTTACAAGAAATACAGAGATATGATACTGGACTTGCCAAAGTAAACCTAGTTTTAAAAGCAGTCCTAAATCAGATTGGTGCACATTGTCAGCAACTCATTTTAGAACATTCTATCAATTGCCAAACCAAAGAAAATGTCTGAAACGTTGCCATGTTGTGTTTTGTGATGAGATCTGGTTGGCTGTGCAAGGCCGGTTGCTGAAAACAGTTAAAACTTTAAAAATCCCAGCTGATAGAGAACTTAAAACTAGTACATAAATTCAACTTTTATTAGAAATGACTCTGGACCCAAACTATATCAATAATACAAATGTGGTTGCATTCTGGTGCAGCGAGTCCTAGAGAAAGTTTTATAAGCACAACTTCTTGTCCTTTAAGTCCCCCCCAAATAAATAATTCAAGTATGACACCTTTAAATAAATAAGTATGACATGTCACTGTGGCGCGCTAAAATAAAAACGCCCGAGAATGAATGATTGAAAGCGTGCGTCCTCCTTCGTGTTTGAGCCTCTGTCTGCTTGAATCCCAGAATAGTAGTAGAGTGGTTGATGGTTCACGTGAAGAGGCAGGAGATTTGACAGATGCACACCAGGCACAGTGTACTCCCTCCGCTCTGCTTATGTCCCTGGCCGATATGTTCCATCCATTACAGTTTCTGCGCTTCCAGCTCAAAAAGTTGTTGCTCCTGGAGTTCTGGGTTGGAAGTTCATGCGTGTTCGTGTTGCTATTTTTCCATGCTAGTATTTCTGAATGAAAATAAATGGATTTGTGAGTTTTCTGAAGTATTACGATTGCGATTAGATTTGTTATCTTATATATGTGTTAATAAGTAGGATTCGGTTCAAATGCACATTGTAAACAACTCCAGGAGCATTAATATTTGAGAGAAGACTGACATATGAACTGATAAACTAATCCAATAATGCCATATATTTCAGAACATGTTTGTAGAGGTCTATAGAGGTACTTGTATTTTTTAAATTTCTTTCTATAAAAAGAGCATATTTTGTTCTTTTGTAGGGAATTCTATTACCTAAATAACAGCAGCCTTTGCATTTTGATAATTGCACCAACTCAAATTTTGATTTTGATTTGATTGCGATATACTGTGCAACTCTACATGCTAGCGTCACAAATTCTGTACCTCACACGCTGTAAAAACGACTTGTTTTTAGCAGATTCTTTACCATTGTGATTCAGTGAGGCTTGCTCTCTAAGCAGGTCACATCTTCTTGCCTGGATGAGCAAAGCAAAAACAATATATATATATATTTTAAAGGTAAAATCAATTCCCATTTCTCTTTGTGGGAGGAGCTGTATAGTGATGTGGAGCCGTTCTGGCTGACTGGGTTTACAAGTCATGTTATTTACTGAGACTAGAGAAAACCCACAATGCACACATATAGTCAAGCATGAGGCCATGTTATACGCTCTGGGATTAAAGATGCAGACTGTACAGTGGTAAGCAGGAAATAAATATAGACTGAAGAGACCACTAACTGAAATGCTTACGTTTGCCATCTCTCACTTCAGTTATTATTGCCAAAGAAAAGTGAGTTTGAATCTTCAAGTTTAAAGATCCTATATTACGCAAAATTAACCTCTGAGAGTTTAAAGCCATGTTATAATGTTGTTACTTCATCAAAAACATACCTAGAGCTGTGTTTTGTTTCATTCACACATGTTTGAGTAACTCTTTATTACCAGTCTGTCGACATCTCCGAAGCTCAAAAAGCTCTGTTCCACCTTGTGATGTCATGAAGTGGTAGTTTTTAAGTTAAGTTAATGGCTACTTTTTGTCTTTTGTTCAGTACAGATTGGCAATTCCAGGGCTTAAATTATCCAAATTATTCTAGTGAAGATATATGGAAATAAAAAAAACAAACAAACAGTGGAGCACTTCCTGTATTACCATATGACATCACAAAGTGGAACAGAGTGTTTTCTCTTTGGGAGAAGAACTCAGCCTAAATATGCAGGATTTGTACATTAAACACGTGTAAATGAAACAAAACACAACTCCAGGTGTGTTTTTGTTGAGGAAACATTATAACATAGATCAGAAAATAGTATAATATGGACCCTTTAAATGTGCCACTTCCTTTATTCCATCCACATTATTGCATTAGCAGAAATTTTCCACAATATGGCATTTAGTTTGTCTGTCCCGTATTTTTTCCACATGCTTTATTATGAAAAAAAAAAAAACAGCGGAAAAACATGTGTCCTTACTGTGAGAACATGGAATTGCCGCTCCACAAATTTGAATTATGACTTAGCATTGTGTTGCCTGCTTGCCTCCATGGAGATATTTAAGCTTAATGCCATACTGTGGAACATTCCAGGCAAAACAATAACATCTTCAGGCAAGCAGGTGACAACCCTCCACCATAAGAAGTTGCATAGTGCACCTTTCATAAATAAAGACTATTACTACTACATACTGGAGAAATGTTAAGAATGAAATGTATTCAATTCTACATCTTGGAGCAAACTATGGATTCCCACACAACCTACACAAAAAAGAAGGAACCTTGGTCAGTTTGAATTGGGGATATACAATATGATAAACAAATATAATGTTGTTTTTCCATCTCATGTGTTACAGACAGAGTGAGGGCACATACTCTAATTGGCATCATGTCTGTCAGTGTAGTTCAAGTCTCCAGAACAGCGTGGCCTGTACAGACCCTACTCCAGTCACTTCTTATTATAGTAACTGCTCTGGCCTCATGTTTCCCTGTAACACTCACACGCAGAGAGGCTGAGGAGCAGGCCAGCTGTGTGCACAATGTGGGACTACAGAGCCCTGTTATCATACTGACTGTACTACGAAAGATTCATTTCCACTATAAACAGGAAATCTAATAAACTTTGCACAATAAGGCTAAAATCACCAATGCTCAAGGCTTTATTTTCATCACAAAAGCCATTCAAAAGACACATTGGTCAACACTGATCAACCATTAATGTTGACTGTGTTCATGTTGTGTCCTTGTTGCTTTCTATACAGCTATACATTTGGTAAAACTTGTATATTAACTAAATACATGGCCATTTGTCATCATTAACAGAAAGACGCCAGGACACTTTAACATTGTTCTCTCCAAATTATTTTATTAAGTCTATCACAGATCTTAGTTGTCTGAATTTACCCCAGTCTCTTGCATCTTTCTCTCCCACATGGGTCACCAGCAGTGCAGACTACCCCCATGTGTAGGGCAGGAGCAGTGGGGCAGGGGGCGCTAGATCTAATCCTTCACACCCTGACAGCAGCCATTTCAGCACAGAGCAGCATCTGTGTCCTCAGGTAACAGTGTTTCCCCTTCACCTTATCAGGCCCACACTACAATCTGAACAGAGTGATGTCAGATTAGGTATGCAGCTCACAAGCCCTCAGCACGTAACACACACTTTTACACATGTCCGCAGGGCATCTGGTTTTCTCTGAGGTCATTTATAAGTGACTTCACCCTGTCCACACACCTGAGCCGTACAAGTGAACCCAACGCACTCACTCATCGCACACACACACACACGTATTCCGAACAATGTCCTGATTCCAGCACATCAGAAGTCAACATGAATCTGTGAAAGGTACAGTGTAAGTCTGATATCTCTGACCAACACACACACTCTTATTTTAGATTCAGAAAGCATTGTGTTACTGTGGATACATGAGCTTCTTTATGTTCAAAATGATAGATGCAATACTGGTACGACCACACGAAAAGAATCCCTTTAATCCAGATTACACTTTCGATGCATCAGGTTTCTGTATTGTGTTTGAAGGTTGTTCGCATATGAGGAATGGTCCCTCTAGGTTACCATAGATCAAGGTTGTCAAACTCAAATTTACAGAGGCCAAAATTAAAAACTGTGACAAAGTCGCGGGCCAAACTAAATATTTATTGAAAAATTTCAGAAGGGGTGGATTAAAAGAGTGAGGCCGACAGGTAGCAGATGCTAATAAGTGTCAACAGAAGTGTTGGGGGCTGGCGCCAACATATTTGCAAAGCATTCTGGGATTCGTAGTAGTAGCGGTGCATGTGGCATACTCGCAGTCACCCAGCCAGCTCTAATACATATTTGATATGATCTCGCGGGCCAAATATATTTATATTAAGGGCCAAATTTGGTCCGCAGGCCTGAGTCTGACATCTCTGCCATAGATTATCCAACTCTGTCATTTACAATCCTTCAAAAACATTCTTGGACAGAATTCTGGTTGCATGATGTAAGAAAGACATTGATTTTCAGAGTTTGCAGTTATATGTACCAGATTTCTACATCCCCAATAATAGACCAAATTGCTGATAAGAAAAAAAACATGTCAAGAGAAAATATCACTTTTGGATAAACTGGAACTGGTAAAATCTTCCATGCTTGGAAGTCTACATTCTTGCTACAGTGTGTCAGACAAAAACAACAAGTCCTATTAACTTTGTATATTGTAGTTAACACTTTCATAACCCCTTTTTCCACATTAGCCTTGTTGTGCTAATTATCTTCCCTATAAGAAGCTTAATCCATAACAACACATGGACATCATTTCAGCTTTAATCAAGCACAAAGGCAACACCCTTGTATCTGCAAAAGTAAACAGTTTAAACACTTCACAAGAACAGCGTTTGGGAGTGGACTAATTAGAGCTGCAGATTGACTCTGGCAGTGGTTCTCCACAGTGAGCTGCTGTTATAGTAAACATGCACTAATGGTTACGCAGAATGAAGGGTGTTTCACAGTCAAAGGCCAGATGAAAGTATGGTTATCATTATCATAATAAATCCTATAACAGATTTGACGAATGGAATGTGTTACAAATGTAAAGTCCTAAAGTTCAAATGGTCAAATGATTCTAGGTCTGCTTATACCATCAAACAAACAAGACAGATTATTATGCTGAACCAGGTTAAATCTTTGCATTTTGACCCAGCCCTTGTTGATATTTCAAAAAGCATGTGCACTTCCTCTGCAAACTGATACATACCTGGGGAAATGAGCTATAGAGCAAAAATAATCTCTGCCGTCTTCAAACTTGAACCCCAACACTGAATCCCTAACAATATAGAAGGGGATTTGCAGCTGAGGTAAATGTGTAATGTGATTGAGTGAGAGCCACTATCAGATAAGCCCAGCACGATCACTACTTCCAGCTTTAAATGTCAAATGACTGGAGCTAAGAGCTGTGATAAAACGCTGGCTCGCTGAGAGCTATCAGTCATGAAACCACACGGCACTTTATAGTCAGACAAGAGCTGCAGATATATGTGGTCAGGCTGTGACACTGTGACCTTGTTGAAGTCTGGTAAAGCTAAAAGTATAAATTACAAAATAACGTCCCCAAAATCATAAAACGTAGTTAGCAAATTTAAAAAAAAAAGAACTACAGATGAAGGTTATGATGTTCATTTTTTACTCTAGTGGTGAATGGATGTGCAATCACTTTAAGATTAAAAAGTGTCAGATTAGAAGCATCGTCTCCTCAGCTCTTCTGGTCTTGTTTCTTCTCTGGTCTAGCCACGCCTGACACGCCATTAAAACTCTTGTCTGCTCATGGTGATATATGGACGATACTCCAGAGGACACACTACCATAAGGCTTGAATCATTAGAAACCAGCAAGAAGCAAACAGCCACACTTTTCACTCATATACTGTTAGAATACCGATATAAGTTGTTGTCTTTCCTTGCAGCATAACTCCTCTTGTTGTTTTCTCACTTATGTACCAAAGATGCTGCAGGCTTTTGTCACACGTCCTGTTGAGTTTGTCGTGATGGATGCTGAGTCATGGGTGTCAGGCTGACTCCAGAGTAAAGCGGTAAATGCATCTGACACAAGCTTTTAGCAATACAGCTGCTAATGGCTCTGCACTTTGAGAGGGATAAAGGGGTGTGAATACAAAGCGGCTGACATCATGTTAAAGCTCCCCATTTGCGTACAATGATGTGTTATTCTTCTGTCTGCAGACTGCTGTGAACAAATATATGGGAGGTGGAGTTCTGAATAACCAGCTAATGAAAGAATAATGTCTAGATTAAACGATTAGCTATATAATCGTAGCCGTACTACATTTCACTGTATAAATTGTCCAAACAAGAGCAGGAACTCAACAAACCAATTTTAGCTACTGCAAAAACTAAGCTACCAGAAGGCAAGCCAAAATAAACAAAAGAGTACAGACCAGCAAATTAAAATTACATTCATATTTCAAATGGAATTTTTCTTTTCATTATTCTCATTGCAAACTACACAATTGCACTAATGAATCATCTATGTGTTGTGTTTGCTCTGGGAGTATGCAGGAAATAGGTCTTGAATATGGATACTTTCGTTTGATACATTCTGTAGTCATTCTCACAAAGAGACAAGGATATCGAATGTTAAGGATTTTATGCGCCATGCAATAAAAAGTACTACACCATTTCCTTAGGCACCATAGGGGTCAACTTACTATTTTTCCTAAGCACCCCCATGGTATTTGGGCTCATTTGTTTTCACTGGTGTTGTACTAATCCAATATTTCCAAATCAGAGTGAACACAAGACCAGACCATTTTATCATATGAAGAACTATAATTTTTTCTAACACCCATAATAAACAATCTAACAGTCTCGGGACATGCACAGTAGCAAATGCTTTTCACATTAAGGTGTGTTGAAATGTTAAATATACACCCATAGCAATGTACATAGACTTAATCTCAGTTTTCCAGAGCCGGGTGCCAGATACTTGAGATTCTTGGCAAACTAACAGGATATCAGAGACAGGTGAAAAAACAGAGAGGTTGCAGTGAGAGCAAATTGTTTACCTTGTAGAGGAGAGCAATTATCTGGCGCATCGTGAGCCGGTGGAAAACGCAGACGTCATACAGCGCAGATACGGCCAGGACGGTCACCCCGAGTTCCTTCCATAGCATACTGTAGGCAGCGAAGATTAGGCTACCAGCAAACCAGGCAATGAGTCGCAATGGTCCGGCTTGTCCTCGTAGTTTACAGTGACGCATGTAGCAAAGCAGAGAGATGAGGAAGAAGAGAGCAGCTCCTTCATCTGCACGGCCGACCACCCCGGCTACGGCCTCGGTGTGGATCGGGTGAGCGGCAAAAAGCAGGCCCGCCAAAAGACTCCATAGACCGCCTCCAAGCAGCAGACGGGACAGTAAGGTAAACAGTCCAGTGACAGCTCCGTGAAGGATGATGTTGACCAAGTGGTACCCCGAAGGATCTAGTCCACCCAGAGCGTAGTTGAAGCGGAAAGAGAGGGTGCAGAGCGGCCGGTAGGACTTGTGGCTTCCGCTGTGGGTAAGTAACGTGCCCCAGAAGTCGTCGTAGAAAATGTTGGTCCAAGGGGTTTCAGGGAGCAGATCCTGGTTGGTCTTGATTGCACGGCTGGAAAGAGAAGAAAAAAACATTAAGATATTAGTAAGTAAGTAACAGTATGCCCACAAATGCAATAGAGAAGTTATGATGATGACCAAATTTTTAGGTGATGTAAGCAAATTTGACAAGCAGGAAAACACATTGTGCTCATTGCAGTTTTACAGATGTTAACGATGCATTATGTAACTTTTCCCCCTTTACCCGTTTGTCTCCGTGGACATGTCTTGCCTAGGCATGAGTTCCAGTGTAAGGCATTAAACGCATCTATCTTGCATTTATTAACATTTTTATTGCTCCAAATATCTTAAAAAACTGCATTCTTCCTATAAGCAGAGTCACATCTCCATAGATTTGACCTGTAACTTGGTCTGCTAGCGACATCTGCTCATAGTTTAATGCCATATTGTGGAATATTTTAAGCAAAGCAATAATTTCTCCATGGCAGCAGCAGGCAGGCGCACTGTTAAGGTTACAGTGCGGCTTTAATATACAGCCAAACAAACAGGAATACACAAGACAAAATTATATTTACTATTTGTGGTAATTCTTCATATACAGTTTTCAGAATCAATGTTGCTTCACTCCTTGACAGATTCACCCCCGTGCCAAGTTCAATAAAGCATGTCAAAACAGTACTTAGGCAAAATTGAACTAAAACAATAGGGAAGCACTGCTATACTTCAAAACTGTTCTGATTAAATTACATCAGAATGCCACTATGAATTTTCATTCCAGATAAGTGGTCATACGGCATTTAGGAACACTGCTTTACAAGTCTCAAGTTTGAAGCACTTCTACCACCACAGCCGCAACCCTTACAACTGTGGACTGGAGACATAAGCAGGAGCACCACACCCTCCACCACAGAAAAATACACGCTCTCAGAAGGGGAACGCCATCCCGGCAAAGTGAACCAGGACAGACTGAGTGAGGTAGCAAGCCCACACTCAACATGAATTGCTGGGTAATTATATTGGCCTACATTACCTTGTTCTTTTGGCAGGCGCAGCACTAACTAGGAAGCCGTGTTGGAGGTGAACTTGCATGACATAACATGCAGCTGCTACTTTTGCCTCAAGCTGTGAATGTCATTGTAGAGGTGGGGGTGGTCAACATGGGGTGAAAGCAAATTAAGTGATGGTATGTCTGTGTAATCCCTCAGTTGTTCAGCTATGACCCATAGTAAAAGAGAAATTCACTTCTGTCAACTAGACGAAAGGTTATTTGAGTGAAAACGTTTTGCTGCTTCAGTCCTGTTGGTCTGGTTTTCGGAACGGAACATAATCGTCCAGCTGTAAAATATTTTATAAAGATATTCAGAAGATAATTTGGTGATAATGTGCTGAAACTTGTCTTAAAATATATTGGCTGAGATTTAAGTATCAATCAAAACCGAAAGGGCTGTGAAATTACCTAGAGAGTGTATAAATATAATTTTCTTCTCACTCCTCACACTGCTGCTATTCTTGTCCCCAGTCTTGTTACCTCCTGGTTTCACTATCGTAACTCTCTCCTCTTTGGTCTCCCTAACAAATCCCTCCAGAAACTGCAGCTCCTTCAAAATCCTGCAGCTCGGATCATCACCAGGACTGCCACCGTTCTGCACATCACTGCCATCTTCCAACGACTTCATAAACTTCCCATAAAACAAAGAATCAACTTCAAAATTGTCTTCACTGCGTTCAAAGCTATTCATAACCTTGCTCCACAATAGCTCTCCGATCTCCTGCATATTTTCGGTCCCTTTCGCTCTCTCCGCTCCTCCTCCTCCTCTCTCCAGCTCGCTGTTCCCTTGGCCTGTCTCGTCACCATGGGGGCCAGAGCCTTCAGCTGCTCTGCTCCCCAGCTCTGTCACTCCCACCCAACCTCCGCAACATCGATTCCCTTCCTCTCTTCTAATCGCAGCTCAAAACTGACCTGTTCAGACAATCCATAATCACATAATCAATCACAGCATCATCCAGTTTTGTATTGTACAGGTATTGCGTGTTGTTTCACCTGTTTTTATGTTTTTAACTTGTTCTGTACAGTGTCATTAATATCTTTAAAACTAAATTCTTCATATTTCACACTAATAACAGAACAAGCCACGATTTTAACCACCAAAAATCTAATCAAAATTGAAATTCGATTTTCCCCCTCACACTTTGGGCAGATGTTCATGACAGTTAAATCTCCTTGGAAAATATGTTGGGTGTCAAAGGTGGAACATAAAATTTTGTTTTGCTGTGACATGTGATAACAAGCCTCAACTTGAGCAGGTGTTAAGACCACATCATAATTAACATGCTCAATTAGCTGAGAGTGAGATGGCTGGTAGATAGCAGCAGTGTTTGCACCTGGTGTTAATATGAAAAGGTGCAATAAAATATTCCACAGCTGCTCTGACACTTTAAACATAAAGCCTTGTCTTGGCAACGGTCCTTTGAACAACTGCCAAAGCTCAATGGCCGAATGGGGACCAGGGTGAGATGGGAATTTCAGCATTAATGAACTCCCAAAATGAAAGATGGGAGGGGAAATAGCCATTCTATGACTAGGAAAAGATCGGAGAAGACGTACCAATAATAAGGTAGTTACAAGAATATCGTGGGCATCACCGAGAAGATTGGATTTCTGCAGGTCCCCAATGCTAGCAAAGACCACCCAGCGCAGATTAGGTAGCCTATGACTCAGAAATGCCAGTTTATGTTCACTCACCAATTTGTCAAGTGATATCTCCATCCCACCACACGATGCTTACAAAAGAGGCATCATGGTTCAGTTGCATCTCTAAGCCATTTCAGAGTTAAGTGTCCTGTTTTTTCCAGTACATTGGATTCAGTGATACTTTGTTTCCAAACCACAAAGTCCATTTTTCTGGCAGCAGATAGAAACACAAGAGCTCATGCTGGTTAGCCCGCTCCGCATTTACAGCACAAATCCTTAATGCCTGTTAGATGCAGATGGAGGCTGAAAGTTGACAGTTGAACAGTTGAAGTGTAAAAAAGGTCAATATTTTGAGCAAAATGGTAAAAACTACACTATTTTTTTTTGCAGATTTCATGCCTTTCAAATTATGAGGTTCTGTCTGTGTTCTGGGTAGTTCTGAGATATGGAGCACATGGAATAAAAAAAAAAAAAAAAAGTCAAAATCCTAAAAAAAAACCCCAAACACTGATAAACTGTACAGAGGATAGATAATTCTACTTTATTAATCCCGAAAGGTATTCACCAGTACTATAAAATTTATAGCAATTTAAACTAAAATGTCTGATAGCACCTTTTAATTCTAAGAGTAGGGTTTTTTTTTTCCCTAGTCTACTTTTCCATACAATCTGATTTTTCCCCTCACAGCAGCACTGCAAAACAATTTAATTGATTTAAATACTTGCAATGTATAATTGCATCAGTACTCACTCAGCTCTACAGTAATCGCCAAAGAATCTGCATGTGGCTGTAGTCTTTTAGTCATTTAATAAATAAGGGAGTTAATGGTGTCTTAGTCGAGCAAAGTTTTTATTAGTCCACTAATTATTTTATTAAGATTATAAGGGATATACACGCAAACCAGCAGAAAGGAAAGAAGCTACTTAGTAGGAGTTTTGGGAGTGACTGGACAGTTTAATCTGCCTTTTTTATATCTGAGCAATCCTTTATTTAGTTAACTGCAAACCTAAATCAGTGATCCAGATAGGTCTCTTTACTTAACCCTCCAGAGCACGGAGCAACTGGAGTGTGAGACAGAATTGCCGTGGCTGTAGTAAAGCAGCAGCGGAGGGTCCCAGGGCACATGAAGTCTGAGCTCTCATTGAAGAACAAGAGGATTATGTGACCTCTAATAAGCCCCTGGAAAAGGACTCAACGGCTTCTTCTGTTCCTCGTCATCTCTTTAGTGCTGCCATCCTCAGTCCCACCACAGCCAGTCTGGATCTCAATCGCACAAACCCATCTGTCACAAGCTCTCGTCTCTAATTTATTGTAATTTGTGCAACACTAACGAGCGATGTCGAAACTGTCTGACTCTGAACCTGATAGCAACATTTGCACTGCTCAGTATTTTTAGAAATATCAAACACGTCTTAACAAAGATGTGTGATGATGGAAAACAAAGACGGCTCCGTGTACTGTATCAGAAACCTGACTCACACTATATAAAAGACATTTTTTGATACATAACAAATCAGAAATGTGTCAGAAATGAAGTCTCAGATTTTAATTCTATTTCATGTATGCAAGTTTCTTACAACTTGTTCCAATAACTATTTTGCAAGTGGAATTTCTAATCCATTGGACACTTTACACCGTTACGACGTTAAAATATTTACCCCATCCATTGCCCTATGTCTATGGGTACAGAAGAAAAGCTTAAGAAAATGTGTTTGTCAAGAGTCATCCTTGTAGAAGAAGTGATAACAAGATATGACATTATAGGTTAAGGAAGATTGTAGGTTAAAAAGAACATTGAATACCAAAACAGCAGGACTTCCATTTTACATCTGGCCAATATATTTCAAACATAAAACAACCACATAAACCAAGCAATGGTATGAGCAGAATATCCCATTTCTAATGCCTCAGATCTTAAAGAATACCACGACTGGCTTTTCAGTTTCAATAAATTTAGCAGTTAGGAAATTTCAGATGCTTCTTTCAAGGAATTCAAATTTGTGGTTTTCTGATTCTAAAATGAGGACGTAAAACTCCCACATAAGGGGCAAAAGCCAGTTATCCCTATTGATTATACTATAAAATTGGCATAACAATAACAGCTTTAACAGCCCTCCTGTTAAATATTATAGGCCTATAGAATTTTGTGATGTGATCTGAAACTCAGCAGTGAGCTATGGTTAATTATCCATTAATTATGAGCGATAGAAAAAGGGTAGAAATGCATTAAAGTCCAATCCCGTTAGTAAATGTAGCCGTGACAACGCTTTGGAGGAAACGATGGAACAGTTGCCAGCTCCATGTCCTCAGCAGCTCTGATGTCTGAGAGAAGCCCAGTGGTATTTTTGGACGGCCCACGGAGAAACCAGGGGCAGCCCACGCAGCGTTTCCTCCAAGTCCCTAACGTCTAATGTTTCTTCCCATGGGTATGCTAGCAGGTCATTAGCGGCATGGATCCAGAGCATTTGATACCCAACTACTTCAAACTGTTTTGTCACTTGACTTTATTCAATGTCTGCGTTCTAAAAAGGAAAACTGATGACCACAATGAAAAACTATTTTGCTTTCAGCTTTGGTTACTACAATCAGCCTGTATAAATGCATGGTAGCGCCTCCGAAGAGTGACATAAACCTGGTGGAGAGCCTTACTAAGATTGGAGGTCACTCAGTGGTAAGTTGTTTGGGTTGAATACTTAAAGGAGGATAGTAAAAGAAATATTTTATTCTGTCAACTGGACAAAACGTTCTTTGGGTGAAGATGTTTTGGTGCTCACTACACTGAAACTAACACACCTGTTGCTTGTCTCCATTGAGAAAACTTCAAGTAATGTTAAGAGAAACTGTAAATGACGTGTGTTAGTTTAAGTTAGGGGTGTCCAAACTGTGTCAAAGCTGTGTATAAAGCACCGCACTGCATTAATCACCGGTCTGTGGCCCTCCGATTCGAATATGTTTTGAGATGTGGCCCTCGATAAAAAAAAAAAAGCTTAAGCACCTCTGGTTTAACTGTAATTAGCTCCTCCCTCCTCTATGGCTTCAGATCTGACCAGAATGAATATGGCAAATTGTCACTCAAAGAACTTTTTGTCCAGTTGACAATATTACAGGTTATGTTTAGTACACCTCCAGAAAAGCCTTGAATAACATGTATTATGTGAGTGTGGGGGCCTCTCCACGGTGACGCCATTTGCTTGTTTCCATTGACAAAGATATAATTAGTGTCACATTGTGAAAAATGTGATACAACACAGTACTATCTCCAAGGTGACAAACAGGTGCCCACCCCTCCGTCTTACACATGCAGATCGTATCATTCTTTCTGCAATCACGTCCTTCGGGTCAGCAGCACCAACTGAATCAACAGCTATAGATTTGGATTATCAGATCTGCTTAACCTAAACCAGGACTAATATGGTTTGTAAGGTGGTGATTATGGCCGACTTGCCACCACAGATGCCAGTGTAAAATCCCCATTGTTGAGAATGAATAGCTTCATTCATCTGTTTCACATTAGTGATTTGCAGCCTTGCACAGCTCTTAACAATTGAAAACAGCCTGGAGGAGTGTTTCTGGATATTCAATACTAGATTATTACTGTTACATTACAAAAGGAAATCCACAAACCAGTGTTATAACAAAGAAAGGGAAGGGGTTTCATACAATTAGCCTTGGTTTCTGGCTAGATGGAAAGATGCTTTGCTCAATTACTGTAACTGATGAGCAGTGTGGTGAGGAGAGAGGAGAGAGGAGGGAAAAAGAAGAGAGAGAGGGCGGTGATGGACAGCCAGGAGAAAGGTCAGGACAGTGGTAATTAGGCCTGGAGCTGAACTCTGGAAAGCAATTCTACCACCAATGTCCTCTCTCTGCACTGCTCGTGTGATTTTGGATAAGAGCTACTTCCAATTGTTGTTTTTCTCTACACACAAAATAGGAATAATTTCTTTCTCAAGGACACGTTACCCTCTATCAGAAATTGGACAACATGCTCTACACCTGAGCCACTGTCAACCTTTTGATATACTTTCATATAGAATCATTACATAAGAGAGCCGTTATTAGTCCCATAATGGGGAGATGAAGTAGAACCACAAAAACACTGTAAGTTCATATATATATAAAATTTACATCTACATTCAAAATATAGTAATGCAAGTAGCCTGAAGTAATTATCCTACAAAACTAATATTAGCACAAAACAATAGCGACTGAGCACAAGTTTATGCTGGATATGGATAGATTCTGTTTTTTTCTGTCCTGTTTCCCGTCTTACTGGAATAGCAGCTTTTATGCAGCACTTTTCTATTTCCGTGGACACTCTCACTCTATAAGCTCTGTACCACAAATGCTCATTTAGCCATTATTCAGTGGCAAGCAGTCAGCTCACGCAACATTTCCAGTGTAGTGCAGGAACATTAATCTTGGTAAAATGAAGAGGTATGGGAGCAGAACTTCATGTTATCAGTAATGCGCCACTGGCTCCTCCTCTGAGTCCTCTGTCCCTTTCACAGCACAGTGGACAAGCAAAGACAGGGACACTGGAGCAGGCGGAACTCACCATCTCTGCAGTGAGCTCCAAATGTGTGAATGGCCAAGCCGCTGCCTAGCATCACTGATCAGCCCTTTGTGTAGCAGAGAACTGACATGGAGGGACGTGATATGAATAACAATCACTATGGTAACCGGCCAGCCAAATGAACCAACCAATCAACCAGTTGGCCACACTTCTTTGGACCAAACCAAGCTGTCCAAAGGGGACCTGGCAGACCTGCAATGTTACATATGGTCCAACTTAATGCAACCGTGTCCTACAGAGGCCTAAGGACCTCTGACACATCCAGAGCCACAGGAAACTCATTCAAATGCATTTAAAAGCAGGATGTATTGACCAGGTCATGTCGAAAGTTGTTCCAGCTCTTCTTACACATCTTTAAAAGTTAAAGACACAGTTCAGACCAAATAAAACGTTTGTGATGTTTATGGTAAGCTCCAGGTGTAAGGTCCAATTACAGGAGCTGCCTGAGCAGAGCAGAGCACAGTCGTATATATATTCACATGATTGCATTTAATAAATCTGTCAACATGTCCAGGCTGTGACAGCAGAGACACAGACCTCTCCCACATGCACTTTCACAGGCCCCAACTCTTCAGCTATAAACACTAACTGCTCCTTTGTATTCAACACTGCCTTTATCTGCACTGACTGGCCGTAAGTAAGTGAAGTCCAGCAGAAAATATCTCTCTTTTTACTTTTTGGTCCTATATGTATTAAGGTCACATAAACAAAAATGTATTATTTGCTTTTCTTCTGAGTTTTCCATGGAAACCAAGCATATGGTTAGTACAGTTGATCTAAATAGTAGTAGCAATCTACAACACAGCTGAGACCACGTGAACTTAGTCAATTTAGCACATAAACAGTTTTTAATTGAATGAAGGCAGCAGAAACAAACCTGATGAAAAAGGCTTTTGTGTGGAGGGCAGAGCGAGAGCATGTCTCCTCTGGGCCTGACCCATGTCTAATGCCTTCGCAGTGACTGCCTCTGTTTTGGAGAGGGCCACTCCACCGCTCTCCTCCTCACAACAGGACTCCTTTGTCACACTCTGACCTTTAGGCTCCACGCTAATACATGTGTTTGATTTGTTCTTCCTCTTCTGTTCCGAGTGCTCCTCTTTCACTGCTCTGTGACAGTACTGTGTGCGAAGCCTGGAGGGGTTCAGACAGAGCCACATCAGTCTGATCGGAGCAGGTGAGGGGGGAGGACAGAGACACATTTCACATCATTCTCCCCAAAGCATCTGCACTGAAGAATGAGCCTGATCCTGGTACAGGCCTCTCATGTTTATTACAGGGGGCTTAAGTGCAGGAAGAGCCTTTGAAACACCAGTGGAGCAGAAAGGAGAAGACATCTTTAGTGCTCTCCTTCAGACATGTCTTCTATCTGCACATTTAAAACAGCTGTGCTCTGTCCCAGTCATTTGTTTTACTTGGAATAACACCAAAAGTCTCTATTAGAATTATCACTGTAATCATTAGTGCTATTGTTCCAAATGAAATGGGACGAAAGGTGAGTCCTGCCTCGCTGAAAAGCATCAGACTTTACTGTATTATATGGTGTCCACAACTGGCCAAATTCCATGACTCACTGAGAGCAGTTTAACACAGATCTCTTCATTAGGAGCTCTGTAATTAGACAAGTGGGAGGTCCACTCAGCTACAGGCCACAGGAGCACAGAGGGACACAGGCCTGATATTGATTAGTTTCTCTCTTTCTTTTCAGGCTGACTACTCCTGTAGCTTCTTTCTAATCATTTCCTGACATCACTAAAGAGTATTTGCTAAATCAAGACATCCTAAATAAGCAGAGACACAGACAAAGGCATTACATAATGAATAAGCACATGACCTGGTGTGTTTGCAGTGATCTCATTAAAGCTGTGATCTGGAGAGCGGCTCAGTCTTTGCTCCGTTAAACTTTTGTGTCTAGTTGCAGCTCTTAATTGAAGGCACATTGAGCCCCTCACAGAGAGCCCCCACGGGCAGAACGCCTGTCAGCAGGAGGGCATCCATGGGTCTTTCCTTCAGGACCACTTTCACTGCACACTCGAGCAGAAGTTACTCACAAACAAGACACTCTAATCTAATAATGCTGTAAAGAACGACCCAACCCTTAACTTCTGGATGTTAAAGAGAAACGATCTGGTAAACAGTCTCATCTCCATGGTCCAAAGCTTCTCATTAACGAAACCTAAAAGTACCACGTCAACTCACATCGCGTGAGACCCAGGAGTCTCAGCCATAAACCAGGAACCAGAAATAGTCACTTGTTTTGAAAAGCTTTGTCTTGCACATGGTGTCAGTTAGCATTGTTGTGCCGCAGCTCATTCACACATTCAGACTTTTACAACCACAGCTCACACAAACCACAGCACCAGTGTTACCAGAGCCTGGACTTTTATATTTTATACTTGTCTAAGGGGACTGTTCGCCGTCCATTTAGAAAGTGATAATCTGTTAGAATCTTAACTAGCAGTATTGTTTGTTCAGAAAAGATTTACTTTCATATGTTTAGATGAGTGTGGCTGCTTC
This sequence comes from Periophthalmus modestus, assembly GCA_019594935.1. Classification (NCBI taxonomy): domain Eukaryota; kingdom Metazoa; phylum Chordata; class Actinopteri; order Gobiiformes; family Gobiidae; genus Periophthalmus; species Periophthalmus modestus. The sequence goes on along the minus strand of JAIEZT010001390.1, from coordinate 29,065,392 downwards.
ACTATTTGAATTTATGTTGGGCAAGTACACAAAACCAGTAGAATAATAATACTAATTTGTGGCAAATCTTATAAACACTATTCAAGACCTTGATAACAGCTTTAGAAAAAAAAAAAAAAACAAAAAAAAAATCAGCATCTACTCTGCATGGTGCTATTATGATACTGCTATTGGTTTGCCTTAAATATCCCACAGTACGGTATTAAACTCAGCCATCTCCATAGAGACAAGCAGGTGGCACCACTAGGGCAAGTTTTAGATCAGATCTGCGGAAATGCTGGTCTGCTAATTGTAAGAATGTATGTTTAAAGGCTTGAAACTGAAGTTCAAAGTTAGTTTAGTGCCATACTGTGGAACATTTTAAGAAAAGCGACTTCAACATTTTTGAGATAAGCAGGCAAGGCAGCCTCCACCAGAAAAGTTTCAAAGAGCACCTTTAATATTTTTGTTGATATTTGCTGTGGTTGCACAAGGCTCTTCTCTACAATTTTTCTATTAGCCCTTGTGCCCATTTCTTTATTCGAACGTCTGTTGACTAAGATACATTTTTTTCATTACATTCCAATTGGCCTCCGGACTGCTATTCTATCTGGAAGTTATGCCTCCCCATGTTTCTGCGTATAGCTCCTGTACTGTATAGTCACGTCTGCCGCTGCTACACAAAAGAATTTCCTCAACTAATCTCTTTTAGTGAGTCAATAACATTCTCTGGCAATTTGCTCTCCACTTCCCATAGTGGGGTCAAATTCAATTCAAAACACGTGCTCATTCACCAGCGCTGGAACATATTGCTTCATTTTAGATTTGACAGAAGAAGTAGTTACATGTAAGCCTATGCTGCAATGTTTACTATGAAGTGTGCATGCTGCAGATATAGGTCAGATCATTAGCTTTATTGTACTGTTGGATGAAGTGCCGACAATCAATTGGATGAACTGAGAACTAATCAATACTATTTGGTTGGTTCTTGTTCTCGGAGGGCAGGTATAGCACTGGATCTATATGGTCTTGGTCCTATGGGGATCTGTGTTGTTAAACAGTCAGCAGCTTGTTTAAGTGGTATTTGAAAAAGAGTTGCTGCATTTCTGCTTCCTTGTGCGACTTACCAACTATTATCAGTTAATGCTGTCTGTTTTGAATATAAGGCAACTGTAGGTGTTGAGCATAGACTGTATAAAGAAGTGGACTGATCGGCTCCAGTCAAATGAAGCTTGTTGAGGCAGTTATAGAGGCAAATTTTGAGCAGAATTCCACATTTGGAATCCGACTGCGAGTATCATAGGAACCATAAAGGCAATCTGGAACAAGGCTGTTGAAGGTAACGCCCTGTCCCGCCTGCATCACTGGTTTAGCAAGGAGCAGGTGCTTAGCAATGCTGTCAATCAAACCGGTCGCTAATGCTAATGGGAGCGACTTAGTTAGTCTGTTATTAATGTTCACATCTTGATTTACGCACAAACTAGTGAAATAAAAACCCAGGGTCATGTAGCGTGGATAAATACAAATATTTTAAGACCAAAATGACGAGCCTGACAGTAGCAGTTACGGAGAGAGGGGCGACAGTTATTCAATACAAAGTGAATTGGAACCAGAGTCGATAAAGCTGGAAGCGCGCCCGTGCTCACTTCCTATTTGGAATGTGGCAACCAGCAGGTCAGCTATGTCCATTTATCAATGGCAGTTACAGACCCCATACTAAAGCAGGTATTATTGCGATACTAAAATTTCAAACTTGACTTTGATATTAAAGGAATAGGCTTGATACTTGATACAACAATCCTATTTCCAAAGATTTTTTTAAGAGAATAGACTGGCATTTTCAACATAAAATAAGAACACTGTCTTTATGTTACCATGCGGTCTTCTACTAGTTCTGACAAAACAAAAGAACATTCGAAAAAAACTGTCCAGGAAGTGTCACATTTTGTCCTACTAATTTATATAGTTTATATAGTTTAGTTTTATTTATTTATTTGTATTATATTTATTTGTATTGATACTTGAGACTTTTGGCCCTAATAGCAAAGTAATTACTCATCCGCAATTACGCATCCATTTGCAACAGGCAAATTTGATCAATATAATGATCATTTTAAATAAAATCATCTGCTTATATTCCAGTGTATTTCTAGTTTGAGGTCTTTTAGATCTGCTCTTTGACCAATACAACCTCAAAACCGCTAAAAACAATCAAACCATGTTAGAGAAGTCCTTAGCCCTCTAGTAAAAATGATGTTTGACAGTTACTTCAGCACATAATTTTGTCAAACAAGGCATGCCGTGTTATACTTTACAGAAGTCAAAACTTCTATCTGGCTTGGGTTTAGCTACTAAAACAAAGTTAGGGTTGCTGCACTGACAGAAGGAAAAGTGAAATTTAGTACATGGACATAATTCAACTAACACTCGTGTGGCAGGAATTCTTGCATTTTGTTAAAACTGTGTCATTTAAATTACTCTAAAAGTGAGTCGTGACCAAGGCATTTAACTCAGGTCTGTTTTTCTCTTAGTGGTGAACAACAAAGTGCCATATGGTGGAGTGGACTGGCCCTAATAAGACTAGTATAACTTTAACAGGCCTTGTGGCTAAAGCAGCTAATCAGAACCACTTGTGTGGTGGACGGAAACCGAATATTGGCATTTCTTTGCATGTTTACAGCTACTTAGCCTGCAGGGAAGCACCAACTGGGTAGAATTTTTTCCAAATATTACAGAGTTTATATGGAATGTTTTGGGCATCTATAATCTGTTTTTTGACTTTTAAAAATAATTTAAGCATTCATAGCCTTACATTATTTCAACACATCTGTCATCTCCAGAGAAAGTTTATATCCTCCTTCTTTACTCAAGCGCATTCAAAGTGACATTGTAGGAGAGCGGACAAAGCCGAGGGAGTGCACTGTGAGATGGAGGGCCCCAGCTACAGGACAAAGAGCAGAGAGGAGCAGGGCCTGAGACGCACTGAAAGACTCAACAAAAGAGGAGGAGAAGAGGCTTTATGTGAGGGAACAGGACAGAGCCTGCACTGAAGAGCCAGTGTTATGACCTGCTGGAGCACGACCACTTTGGTTTCAGTAGAGCCATAATGAGCGTGGTTTGTATTTTAGACACATTCAAGTGCCAGTAAGGCATTAAATGTATCAGTCTTACACAGTGGTGGAAAAACGACTCAATTTTGTAACTTAACTAAAAGTACAGATACAGGAGCAAAAAAATATTAAGTAAAGTATCACATGAAAAAAAAAAGTTAAGCTTGAGTAAAAGTATTAAAGAACCTGTTTAAAATGTACTTAAAGAGTACAAAGTAAAAGTATTTTGCACAGATTTTGATATCTAATAATGCTTCCAATGTACTGATTTTAATACAGATTTGAGACGGATGTTCTTCAACAGAAACACAAATTTTTTTTCGTATATTTTGTTGGCTCAAACTATGAACGTGTTAAACATAAACCTCTTAGCCTTTTCAGCAGGTCTCAAACTATAATAAAAAATAATTTTACTTTTCAATCTGTTCAAAAATGTAGTGGAGTCGTAAAAACTTTCCACTTTAGTACAGATAGCTAAAATTTTCTACTTAAGTCGTACTTTACTACTTTTACATTGCTACATTCCACCACTGATCTTACATTTATTAAAAACACACACAGAAAAGAAGACATTTTTACTGTGAGCGAGCTTGCCTATCCACAGGTCTGGCGGTGTCAACTGAGAGAAGTAGTGGAACATTACATGAAAAGCAGTAACATCTCCATGGAGACAAGCAGACAATATGTAACTACCTCCAGAATGGCCTGTAATCCCAAACTACATGAAGAAAACTCCACACCTCTTCATCAATAGGAAGAAAAATCTGGTAAGAAAAGCAACATAAAAGGTGCAGACGCCAATGGGGAAGTACATGGAACATTTTTGGTGAACGTAATTAGGAGCTTAGGAAGAGAGACAGGCGAAACAAATTGTAATGAGGTTGCGTACTTCCATTCACATGTGGCTTGTTTAATGATGAGCAAACAATGGGACCTCACAAACAGCCACCTCTTATGAGTAAACACTTAAGACCGGATCTTTATCAGCAAAACTGCAGCATAATATTTATAATGACACCTCCCACACACAAACAAACCACCTCCAGCACATTGAACACGCATGTCAAAATATCTCAAGCAGAAGTCGCTCTTGTCATAACACAGGGATAAAAGCCTTGAGTCATCTTTCTGTATAATCATTTGTCCTCATCTGATCTGACTTGTGCACGCTGCAGCCCTCCGGAACAGGAAACAGATGGAGATGGAAAGAAGTGCAGTGTCCACATCAGATGACACCTCCAAAGAAAGATAAAACACATCGAACAAGAAGGAAAAATACACTCATGAGAAGAATCTGCAAAGAAATAAGCTAAAACTCAGAAGAAAAACAAACAGACAAGACAAAGAAATCGTATCAAAAAGGCTTTAAAGTAAAATTGCAATGTCTGAATGTTGGGCCCCTGTTGGGATTATGGTTGCTGGGTAACAGTGGTGGAGTTGAATGTGTGTGTTGCATCTGCTGTTCAGGTCCAACCATAGACTGTATATATAAATGGACATAGCTAACCTGCTAGCTGCCACGTTCCAAATAGGAAGAGAGTATGGGTGCACTTCTGGCTCCATCGACTCTGGTGCCAATTTACTTTCTATTGAAAAATTGTTGCCCCTCTCTCTGTAACTGTTGCTGTCAGGCTCGTCATTTTGCTCTTAAAAAGTGCTTCTTAATCTACATTTTTTGTCCATAAATCAATATATGACCATTCATAACAGAAAAATCAGGTGCCTTCTTTCGCCGAGGTCGCACCTGCTAGCGCTAGGAACAGTTTGATTGGCAGTGTTGCTAAGTGCCCGCTCTCTTCCCGCTCGCACCATGCTATCTTCAAAAGTCTTGCTCCAAATTGGCTCCTTGGTTGCTATGATACTCACAGTCGGTATTCTAAATATGGAACTTGGCTCCGAATTCACCCCTTATAACTGCTCGCCTCGATGAGCTTCATTTGGCTGGAGATGAACACTATGGATGACGTCACACTTCCTTAGTCCACTTCTTCATACAGTCTATGGCTCCAACCAGGAAGTGAAATTATAAATGTATTTAAAAAACTGGAAAGGCCTGGCCAGGATTTTTGTTGAAATCTTGAATGTATTTTATGGACTTTATATGTATATGCAGCAGATATAGCAATGTATGTGTATGGTGCATCAACATATGGCAGGATGTAAACTTTAAAACCGTCTGAATGTATTTTTCCGATGTGACCTGTCTGTGCCATTTCCAGGTCGGCAGCAGACTGCTACAGGAAGTCTTGTCTTCAGGATCAAAGGTCAGACTTCCGAAGGATCAGAGAGCAGAGAAGGTAAGGAAGGACACATGCGTCATCCCCATCGCCTTCAGTGACCAGCGGGTTACACAAGAGGATTTGAACTGTCTCTGCTCCCGCTGGCACAGTATTTAGAGTACAGTAATCCTTCATAACATGTATCACTGTTACATCAGTCATGTCCTGCACACTGGGACTGAACTGAAGTTGGAATTTCAGCCTTGCTAAATGTTAAGTAAACAAAAATCAATAATAAATCTATATCTGATTTTTGTTTAAAAAAGCTAATACAAATCAAATGCATATTAAAAAAAAACAAAAAAAAAACTTTCATTTAATGGCATTATTTATTCTCATTACTCATTTATGGAGCAAAAAACAAATACGTTTCACACATTCACACAATTACAGTTTGGTTAAGTCAAAGAAAATTTATGCTTTTTATTTTTCATATCTCTTCTCATTGTAAATTTTCTGTGGCACTAGGCATTCATCTGAAAATGGCACTAAGAATTAAACATGAAAATGTACAATGACCTACTGTAATCCCTGTCTCTGGTACGCAGTGGTCCATTCGTCACAACTGTCCCCTCTGCTCCTTCACACAGATCACGTAGAGCACATGAGGACGTGCGTGCCTCAGACTCTCAGCACCTTGTTCTTAATTCTGAGGGATGTCTGCAGAGCTCTGGATGGACTGGACTCTACTCCTGTTTCTATGCAACAAATGTGTTTGAAAAGGACTCAGATGAGGTTAAATAAACACACTTTGGCTGTTGAATGAAGAGCAGAACACACACAGTCTTTAAGAGTTTAATGTTCCACAGATGTAAATACGACATGTTTGTAAAAAGCCATCTCTTCTGGTTCTATGTAAGTGATAAACTGGACATAACCGCAGATTCACACTGTGTAACAAGATCAACAAGTCACTGGAGACTCATTCATTTCATATGGAGCAGAAGAGGAGCAGAGAAAGAACTGCACACATAGTCCTGTGCGTGGGAGAGAGGGAGGCAGTAATGTAAAGGATGAACTATCATTATAGTTTATACCCTTATATATGACTGAGAAGTAAGATGTATCAAATCTGATTTTACAAAATTGTTACAGCCATAATTCCAACATGTGAAGAGGAAACATTACTTTGAAGGGCTTTCACTTATTTATTATATTCATCCAGTGAAACACACATCTGTGTGGGACTGAAACAGTAAAACACTCCATAAGAACAGCTCACAGGTTTAACACAGGAGGGGCAGTAAACAGACACCCAGCAACACATGTGACCACCCAGGACCTCCTCGGGATCAGAGCTGGAAGTCATCCAAATATTATCCAACACAAAACCTCAGCATGTTTATCCTGTTGTCAAACCACACATCTTCCTTTAAGATCCACTGTCAAAGATCAGTGAACAATATTTTGTCATCAGGCCAAATGTCACAGGGGAACAATCACTTTGCACTATGCAGAGTATTTGTGGGCTGATTCCCAAATGTCTGAGGAGCCTTAAGGGAGAACTGCGCTGAGGGGCTTTTCAGGTGAATTTCAACCTGTGTAAAAGTTTGGTATTTCACAGCTTATCTGATCTACCATATCACACCATCTGCTCAGAAACATTCAAGTGAAGCTCTGCCAGTAACAGTGCAACACCAGTTCTTCTGCCAAACACAAGGTGATTAGTGGAGCCTTCTCCAGCCCAGCCTCCTTCACTCAGTGTCACCTCACTCCCTCCTCAGAGTCAGAACAGCCTCGTACAAAAGTCAACTTAACACACACATCACAGAGACATGCACGAGAAGACCAGACTAAAAGTTTCTATCCAAGCATGTGTCCATAGTAACAAATGTCATTCCTGAAGTGTGCTACTGAACAAAGTTGGCTGCTACAATGAACGATCTCCCATCTTGTAACACCTCCAGCTATACCTCACACTCCTCCCACAGGAATACCCAGAGAGAATATAACATCAAGATAAAAATCTCCTTGAGTGCTGCTTTTGGATCTTTGTAGGCACTGGGGAGTTGTGTTATAGCAGGAGGCCCAGACAAGAGTAAGACAGGTATTCTTTCTAATGTGTCTCAAATTTGTGTTCCTGACAACAACTAAAATTCCATCTGCAGTTGTATTTAGAATTATTCCTTGACTATGCAAATCTAAATGAAATTTGAATATGCTGCTTTCTGATTTTTACGATCTTAAAAATGTTAAAAACAGATCTAATTCATATTAAATGGTTTGCAGTGGTCCAAAGTTATCCCCTGCTTACCTAATGCATTCTGAACATCCTAATTACTGAAGACGATGAGTTCCTAAGCACTTTTTACAACTTTCAGGGACCAGAGTGGTGTCTGGCATGGTAAAGCACACTTACTGCTTGCACAATATATCAGTACTGGGGCAAAACAAACCTAAAATGTGTGCCACAAAAACACCCAAACCAATGCCCACGCCATGATCAATGCAAGATGCTAAAACACTAGATTGGATTAAGAAGCTTTTCTGAACTCACAATCAAAACAATTGTCTTTTGTGTTACAAAAAAAACCCCAAACATATCAGAAACAATTTGTTCTCAGAGTTTAAACACGGCTTGTGAATAAACCCACTAAAGTAGATTACTGTATTGCTGGTATAATCCCTTTGTGGAGGAACAGGATTTGAGAGTCAGTATTGAGGTACAGAGGGGGGTTGTTGGGTTCGCCGAGTGTTCAGTACCCACCGCAGTAAAAGGACAGATCGGTACAAGTGCATGGTCTAGCTAGGAGTAGACCACCCCTCCCCCCACTGAGAGACACTAGCGTATCCCCTCAGACAAACCAGGAGAGAGCCGTAATGGCACAGTGACCTACAAAACCACAAGCCCAAGGGAATTATTCAAAAGTCGGCTGGATTCTAGAGCATCTACAGTAATGAGCGTTCACCAAAACAAAGAGGATGTAATAGTCATGCTTTAGTCAGTTGTGTTGCAGTTAATCAGCATGAAATATTTAAACGTAAATATGCAATAACAGTTACAAATATTAAAACTCAATTAGTTCAGGATTGCCTTAATTATAATCCTAGGGAGAGGTTTTTTGTTTTTTTTTTTCATATAGAGGAACTTTATGCGCATATTTACAGCTTTTGCAAACCATGGTATCTAAAAGAAATAGAAATCATTATAACTATGGTCTGTATGTGTAAATGTTACTCCATAATTCACAGTTAGTCAATATCCCTAGAAAATAAATGCCTAAGGGAGTAGTTTAAAGTCAAAAGTTAAACAGATTCACATTCATGTATGTGTTATTCTTCAAAGTGAATGAAGAACATATTTTTATTGGTGAAATATGGATCATAACCACGGCATCATCTTTGATCTACAGCTAGGTCACACAGTATTGCATATCTGCCCTTGCTAAAAGACAAAAATAAAAATTTCAATGGACTACAGATAGATTTGACTGCAGCTCGAGAATGATAATGTTTATTGATCTGTATGTTAACACTTCAGTGATGGATTCATTTAAATTAAGCATAGGTCAATGAATAGAGATGAGGTATTGACAACAAGGATCCATGACACTTTGACTTGATATAGAGGTACAATGTCAAGACAAACTCAAGAAAGGCATTATCAAAACGATGCAAGCTGGATGAATTCACACTTAGCAGCACTATTCATCATTGTTATGTGAATGGGACTTGAAGCTAGCCACACATTTTGTCTGTGTAATCCCTCAGTCTTCCAGGTTTGAGCCACAGTAAAAGAAAAATTCAAGTTCTTCAGAAAGTTGTAGGAGTGAAGATGTTTCGCTGCTCGTCCAAGCCAATTTTCCAGTTCTGGTCAGATTACTGGTGGACACTGCCTTAGATCGAATAACTGTAAACAATAGGTGTGTTAGTTTCAGTGTAATTAGCTCCTCCCTTCAGACAGATATAAGGCAGTGTCCTCCAATAATCTGACCAAAACTGAAGAAGCAGTTTGGACGAGTAGTGAAACGTCTTCACTCCTACAACTTTTTGTCCAGTTGACATGTGTGATGGAAATTTAAGTATATTTGTGTTTTGTCTTTAAATACATTTAATCACATGAGTAAGATCACATCAGTCTGTCAGACCCAGACTAGACATGTGTGAAGCTCTGTCTCCATCCCACAGGAAACCCGTCGTTGTTCTATCTGTCCAAGTGTAAAAGTTCATTATCTCATGGGTGTGAAACAATAGTCACTCTGTTTTGAAATGTATGTAGCATTATCATTCTGGTGTAAAAGAGTTAGACCTCGGATGCTCAGGGAACTTGGGTTGAGACTGGAACTTTGACTGGGGGAGACTGGGGGAGACGCCGAAACCTCAAAATAAAATCCACAAAAAACAGTTGCACTTCCCAGGAGAATTGTAGTACAATTGTTGGAAGACAATCATACAGATTACTGAGGAGTCACGGCCGACCAAAGCAATGATTCAAGCTCTCACGGAAGATGGAAGAAACACCATAAAAGTAAATTGAAAGTACAAAACTGTGTGTATAGCAAATGAGCATCTGACGGGGTTGGCAGTTAGTCTCAGCTGGACCACCTGTTAGAGGCTCATTAGGCTGAAGACTGGGGAGGCCACTGTGGGACTGGTGTATCAAAGCACCAGCCTCATCCTGAAGGAATCCGCCTGTAAACGCGCTCTCACTGGAAATCACAGCCTCGTAAAAGACACACGCCGTTTTTACACACAAACCCACAGCGCCAATCTGTTCAAACAAACACAGAAGACAAACAGAAAGGAAAAACACATAGGCCTATTTGAGACGAACGCCTATTTGACAAGAAATGTTCATATTCCTTTTACAACACATAAGATATACTGGAGAAGATAGATACAATGGAAATCCTGTCAATACCTTTATGAGTAAATCACAAAGCGCAATCATCATAAGAGCTATCAAGCTTTGTTAAAGGTCCTATATTGCACAAAATTGACTCTTGTGAGCTGTAAGCCATGTTATATTGTTACCTCGTCAAAACATACCAAAGCCCTGTTTTGTTTCATTCACACATGTTTAAGAAAGCCTTTATTATTGTCACAGCTCTGCCTGTTTCTTGTTTATGCTCAGTCCAGCTCAGTTTCTCAGCCTGTTCCGGTGCTTCGTTTGCAGCCTCCCTGTTTTCCCCACACCTGCCGTTCATTACTGATCCGGGGGGTAGCCTATATGTTCTCCCTCTGCTCCGTTTGTGTTGCTGGATTGTCATTTGTTCATCTCATTTGTTCATCAAGAAGACATGCAGGCTCTGTATTTCAAATAAACCTGTTGTATTCACCGAGACAAGGAGTTTGGCTGTGGTCTTTGTGTTGCACGTGAGTCCAGTTCACCTGTGTGACAGTTATTAGTTTGTCTACATCTCCAAAGCTCTGTTCCACCTTGTGATGTCATGAAGCAGTACTTTTCAAATTCACAACTACCCTTTTACCTTTTTTCAGTAGAAGATGGATATTCTAGGACCAAAAACCCAAATGATTCTAGTGCATGGAGTTTAAAAACACTGTGAAGCACTTCCTGTACTACCACATGACATGACAAGGTGGTTTCAGTTTGAGAGAAGAACTCAGTTTAAACATGCAGGATTTGCGTGTTAAACATATCTGAATGAAAGAAAACACAATTGCAGATATGTTTGTGATGAAGACACAACATAGATCAGAAAACAGTGGGATATGGGCCCTTTAAACTCCAATACGCCTAGCAGATGGAAAAAAATATTTTTAAGAAATATCAACATCACTGAGTGTTTACTAGTGATGTTTAGTCTTCAAAGTCCACTAGAAGAAATTATGGATTTTAATGGGAAAATCAAATATTAAAAGATAAAATAGATTTTATTAAACTAAAAAGTTACTTAGGGGTTGTTTAAGTTCTCTCCATCACTCCATCTGCCTTGGGTTGTTTCATGTTACACAGGGAGGTAATGAGAATGTGTGCAAAGTGTGCACACCGAGGCCCAGAGGCACACAAAACTGCATTAACTATTAACTCTCCTTAAACGCAATTCAAGTCACTGTGTCAATCTGATTTGTAATCTTGAAAGCACACTGAATAATCCAAAGGTGCAACTTGTTGGTAAGAGGGCATTTAAAACACACGCAAGTAAGAAACAACAAAACTATCTTCTCAGCAAAGTTCAATCTAAGTACTCCATGGCTAATGATAAACATGCACTTATGGACTCATGCCAAAAGACTGCACGGGAGGGTCACAGAAAGCTGGGCTGTGCGTGTGGACAAAGCAGAGGGTCTTAAATAAGGGGAACCTGCTCATGTCAGAATCCTGATAACAGAGTTGAGACAGGGTCAGTGCTTCTCTGTGGAGAGACTTAACACCATTTTGACCCCTCATACATCACTGACAGAGGAGGAAGGATTCATTATGGAGATGTGTAACCCAAATGTCTTTAAATCAATAAGGCAAAGCTTTTCATTTAAATGGCCCATATTAGGCTGCTTTCTTATTTATGTTACAAAGCTGTTTCCTCATTAAAAATATACCTGGAGTTGTGTTTTTGCTTCATTCACACATGTTTAACACACAAATCCTGCATATTTAGGCATTTTTAGTTCTTCTCTCAAACAGAAAACGCTCTGTTCCACCTTGCGATGTCATATGGCAATACAGGAAGTGCTCCACTGTGTTTTTAAACTCCTTACACCTTCATGAGAATAATTTCAGCCCTCGAATTGCCAATCTCTACTGAAGAAAAGATAAAAGATAGCTGTTAACTTGAAGACTACCACTTCACTGAAGGTGGAACAGAACATGTTGAGCTACAGCGTTCCTCAGACATGAGTGAATGAAGCAAAGCGCAACTCCAGGTATGTTTTTGAATGAAGCAAAGCGCAACTTCATTTTGCATAATATAGGACCTTTAAATGTTTCAGATGTGGAAGTACTCAACTCTTGGCAAGTAAACAGTTGTTTCATTCAACACCCTGTTGGAGAAAGAAAACAAGACAAATCTCTGTTTTTTTGACCAGAACCGTGACACCCTCTCCGCTATTGTCGTAACAGCTAATGCCAATATAACTGATGGCTCTGACGGTGCATGCTATTCAACACACAAGGACAAAACAAAGAACTCATCTGTTACTATTAGCTCCGTTTCCTGCCTGACGCCTCAAAGCAGCAGACATTCACGAGTAAAACCGCCCCGTACACAATAATGGGACCAGCAACGGAACCACTACTCTCCATCATCTCAGCTTTACTGGGGGGAATCCACGAGAAGACATCACAAATTCGAGTCACGGCATAGGTTTAGTTGAGCTCAGAAGCACCAAAGAAACAGGAGACTTTAAAGTGTCCAGTGAGTGTGAAAACAGATATGGAGAGAGATTTGTGATGCCCTGTCAGCACCACTGTGGTCTGGTGCACAAATAGAATGAAGTGCACGGCAAAGACAGAACGCCTCCTCCGTACTGTAGTAAAACTCTGATAAGCTGCTGTAGGAAAGAGTAGACCTTTTGTAAGCAGTTCTCGAGGTGTGCTCCCAGGCTTTTACGAGGTGCAAAATCAACTATTATTCCTTCCGGCACATTTTCTTCCAAGGAATTCTTTTAAATTCTTTCAAAACCTCAAACAGAAACACTCTTACGCTAATTTTTATTACTTGAAAACGGTATTTGAAATCCTGCAAGAGTCTTTTGAATTAAATAAGTTAAAGTGTTACACAACAGTGGAACAGATCTGGTCTGGTTGGTTACAGATTCAAACCACAAGCCCATAGGAATAAGCTACAAGGTCCTTCACATCATTTACTTGGATTATTTATACAGAACTAACAAATTATTTAAGCATCGCCCAGAGCTCATGTATTTAGTGGACAGGAACAGACAGTGTTCTCGGAGTGAGAGTACTAGAAAAAGAAGGCATGTAGTGAAATGGTAAACTGTATGTGTGCTATATCCAGATTTTTCATAAGTTTGAGCTGCGGCTGAATGATTTGGAGAAAATATCTTTCTACACTTTTTTTGAGATTTTGATTTATGTTTTAATAATGGGGTAGTGTTCAAAGTTCACATTTTAAACTCGTTCAGAAGTATTGGCAAATGGGCCTATGTACAGGGACGGCGCCAGACATTTTCGGTTGGAGGAGCTATAGGTTCTTCAATGGGGGCACTCACTTAACACGTAACATGTTAATTTAGAGTTTTATATACAATGCAAGCAAGTTGAAATGTAGTTAGCCCCTGTAGTGATAGTATGGAACTAGTATGGAATTCTTTTTTATTGTAGTCATGTTTTGAGCACTTTGTGGTGGCTATTTGAACATTTTTAGTAGAGATTGGTTGTGCTATCAAAGCAGGGCAAACACTTTTTGGGGGCGCTATGGGGAAGCATTGGCCATTTTGCAGGAGGCTAGGGCCCCTCTCAAGTCCCCCCTGGTGCCGCCCCTGCCTATAAAGTAAACAAACTAACACAAGAATCACATGTAATTCAGAACATGTTTGTACAGATCTAAACTACAAGGTTAGCAGTTATTATGCAGAATAAGACTGGATATTTTGTTGTTTGTAAAGACAATGGCACCATAAAAATCACAGCTTTTGTGATTTTGTTTGCCAATTGTGTCCATTCAAATTGTGTTTGATTTGATTTTGATTAACCTTGCAGCCTTGGTTTGGGCCCACAATATTAAGTTACCATGTAAGTGGCCCGTGTAAATGAATGCGGTGCGTGAGATGTGTATTTGAGACCTATAGCAGTGTATCAGATTGGTTGGATGATAGTACAGTGTACAGAACAAAGAGCAACGCTGTTCCTTTCTTCAGTGCAGTGTTGTATTGATCCGGCTGCAGGTCGCAGAGGATTTTCTCGTCACATTCCTCGTGCTGTGGCTCATCTATGCCTCTGGATAAACTGTCGTCCCATTTCAAAGACCAGAGGGAGCACTTGAACTAATCTATTACTTCACTGGTGAGATTTATCGAGGCCAAAGGCTGCACACCACCTCTGCACATCTCTGTCTGTCGTCTGTGAATTTAAAGTATGAAGACCATGAGACAAAGACAGACGTAATTTGGCTCTTTTTTAACAAATGACAAAGCAAAAAAGCTTATCGTGTTGAAAAAAATCTACTAAAAACTATAAACTATAACAAGTATTGATACAAAATATAATTAAATAATACAAAGTTGGACAGCTCTGACCCAATGGTCTACATCTATAGAGATCGTAGCACAAGTGGGCTAGTGATATTAAAGAAATTACTAGTAGAAGAAAAATTTTAATCTGTCAACATGACAAAAAGATGTAAAGTGAAGATGTTTCACTGCTGTATATCTATCTGAAGAGAGGAGTTACCTACAATCTTTTTTCTACTACTCATCATCATCATCATCATCATCATCATCATCATACCTGGACAACTGAGGGATTACACAGACAAAGAAACTATGATTATTTTATGTTGGTTTCAGAACTGGTACAGACTATCAAACCTTTTCCTTAGTTTTTAAATTGTGTTTGACAGCACTATAGCTTAGAAAAAAAAACACAGCGTAGCACAGGGCACAACTTTAGACCTGTTCTAGTCTTTATTTCAGCAGAAAATACTCACTCCTAAAATGGTTCAGAAATAAGACAGGAATTGCTTTATACCAGGGACTATTTTCAGTTATATCCCTGAGCACATTGCAGAAGAATTAGCCGTTCCCTTCTGTAATCTCTCGACTACAGACCATCATTTAGAAAAGCACGGGGCTGAGGTGTGTGAATTCTCTAACAACTAACAGTGTAAAGAACAGAGCAGGTGTTTTATCCTGATCATAAATCTTACATTTATCCGACTGGGCCCACAGTCTGCTGCTGTAGCTGGGCTCATAAAACAGCCCCAAATCCAGTTCACATAAACAGTCTTTGTGCTGTAAACGTGCCACACATGGAGTGCTTACAATGATGCATCCAAGTGAGTGCTGTAAAGCCCTGTAAATAAACAAAGGGACAAATCACGTCTTCTGGCATCTGCTATGCTATTTTATGCAAACTTTTAAATTAAAATTCTTCAGCAGTAAATACCAAGCATTTTTATCCTGCAAAGCTTCACAGCAGAATGCTTGCATCAAAAAATAATTAAAATAGATACCCAGATATTAATTAATACTAAAAATTTGTACGGAAACAAGATACTAATTTGCAGTGGTGGAAGAAGTACTCCATCTTGTTACGTAAGTAAAAGTACAGATACCAGAGCAAAAACATACTCACGTTTCACTTTAATAAAATGTACTTAAGTGAAAGCATTTTGAACAGATTTTGAGGTCTAATAAAGCTTCAAATGTATCAATTTTGATCAACAGAAACAACTGAATCAATCGTTTTTTCCTAACTGTTTTTACTTGTATATATTTTTAGATCAAACTACAAACATATAAAACATAAACACTCATCCTTTTCAGCAGGTCTTCACAATAATAAAAAAATACTTTCACTTTTTAGACCTGTTAGAGAATATAGTCGAGTAGAAAGTGCAAAAAACAAATGTAGTGAAGTAAAAAGTATCCACTTTAAAATGTACTTAAATAAAGTACAGATACCTAAAATTTGTACTCAACTACAACACTTTACTACTTTTACTTTGTTATGTTCCACCACTGCTAATTTGAACAAATACTGATACATACAATGTTACAGAAAAGCTGGACCTTTCCCAAAGAGCACACAGGCTCAGAATCGTCTTGCTCTATCAGAATTAGTGTAAGACCACATAGTCCTGACAGTACTGCGGTATTAACAAAACTCCTGTTATTTGGGATATAATGTCATTCTGTCAAAATAATAATTAGAAATCCCTTATGTATCAGAAGTATCACAGTTAGTATTAAGTAGCGGGCCTTTTTCTATCAAAATAGTGTTTGAAATTACTAATACAGATCCATACATACCATGCAAGTATCCTAAAACTAAATTATTATTATTGTTAAACCGGTAGAAAAACATTATTGCAACACTCCATTTAAGCCTGGCTGCAGTACAAAGCTAACAGTGCACTGGACTTGTGGATAAGCCAGAGGTTTGTGGGCACACAGCTCCACTCCCATCACCACAGCTCCTCTGGACTGACACTTTTCCACCTGCTGTAGATCTGCAGTCAGGCGTCCGCACTTCCCCCTCTGTGCTGATGGATGTTGTTTACTTTACAGCCTCCTCAAACGCAGACTGTTGGTACACCGTGTTTAACAAAGAGCCGTCACCTGCAGTTTCTCGTGCATTTGTCCTCAGAAGCGTCAGCAGGAATTGCAAAGGAATTTTCATGTTTGGAGATGAGGGTCGGCCAGAGCGAGCCTTTAAATTTTTCAATAAAGCAAGGTTTGTAAATGTCAGACTGCGGGAGTACATGGGCACACAAGCAATGAACTCAGAATAATAGAAAGTTTAATCGAATTTTATACGCTTGATTATTACCGCTACACCGCCAGACAAATTCTCTCCTTGGAAATTTGAAAGGATTGCGATGAAAAGACTCTACAAATCATGTCAACCACTGCAAGACTTGTAGGTTTAAGCCAATTCTGGACACTGCAATTTTCACAAATTTTGTCTTTTTTGGTGTTATACAAAATTAGAACAGATCTTAAAATGCTTGAAATGAGTTGTAGCCTTACAAAAATAGACTTGGCCCACGAGTTTTATATCCTCATACTTTGATCGGTTTGTGGTGTGGTTCAAGCAGATGACTCACTCCAGGAGTCCAACCTTTAAAAATCTGCAAATCATTAAAGTTTTACCAGAGGATTTATAGTGGAATTATCCTGGAAGAGAGAGCATAATGTGATTCCCATCTGCTTCACTAAAAACCTCCTTATGAGATGCATAGTATGATTGCAGCTAATTGTAAACCTGACTGATATTAATTGGAGATAATATTATGGAATCTATATCATTTACTCATGATCTGTTTGTTTTTTATTAATACAGTCAGAATAATATTTATAGATCTGCAAAAACAAAAGCAACATTAAATACTTTCTACGATATTAATGTTGGTGCAACTGAAAAAAAAACAAAAATATATATATATATAAATGGTATGAAATAATGAATGACGATTATTACATAGCAGTACATAACACTTTTGCATATCTCATTTCTCACACATTTCATAAGCATACTGAAAAGCCATTAGCCTGGCAGCACTTTATGGAGAAGAAAGATTTGGTCCAGCAACAGGACTCCAACATAGAAACCACGAAGGCAGGCAGAAATACTCAATAATGCCTTTAACTAAGTAACAGAACAAAATACAGTAGGAAACTTGCCGAATTTCTTCTGGTTGTGTATTTTCTGAACACAAGGACTACAGTAGGCCACAGCCCACGCCAAAACAAGACACAACAACTACAATCTCAACTCTAAACTCTCCAAAACAGACTAGTAATTCACAAATAAAATGTACGCTTGAATCAACTTTGTCGGCATACAAAAGCAATCGCATTAACAACATAATTAAGAAGAATCACAGGGGTCAACTCTGAACAAAGCACAAAATATCAGATCATAACCCAGAAAAGGAAATGCTGGATCCCAAAGACTAAAAAAAAAAAGTCATTGTTATTGCTAATTAAATGCTCATTAAGCAGCTGCACATTTTGGTATGTCTTCTGTCTAGTCTGACACCGATTATCAATCATCTATCTGTGCATTTCACCACCACTGCCTAAAGCAACAAAATCTCACATTTTCTCTGCCAATATGATTTTGCAGAGAGTCATTTTGGACAAATTACTCCATCGACTGTGATAAACACCATTAACCACAGTTGTGTCTCTGCAGGTAATAAGCAGCCTACAAGTCATATTTAACTCGGATTACAGACTGAACCCTGCAGATGAATATGTATTTACAAAGAGGAAGGAATAATTCAAATCCTTATCCTCTAATAAAAACAGCCATCTGTGTTCAACTCTGGTGGATTATCCTGGTGCTAAAATCAATAGTATTTGAATGGGCTGCAGCAGTAGCCTGTAGTCCCTGAGGAGAGTAAAGCCCGTTGTGCAGTTCTGGAGGTGACATAATGATGGCGCTACTTTCTGTCCAAACAATAAGGTCTCAGGAGAGAAACAGAGAGGCAGCACCCTCGGGCTCAGCTGCATTAGCTCAGCTGTCATGAGGGAGTCATCAGGACCATCCATCACCAGGAGTGACAGGGGAAGCGCATTAGCAAATGTTTCAGACTGCGCTAAATAATGAAGCAGAGGCGCAGGGAGGACCTACAGTTATTTTATCTGCACCTCAGGCCTGATAATGTGAATGCTTTACACTAGTATTCTGTAGGATGTGCTGGCCTCCTGTCATGTGAATATGAGAAACTAGATAGCCAGCCGACGAACTGAGAAAACTCCCTACACAAGGCATACTTTTCTTGCTTTTATGAAGGATATTGTATTGACATTGTAATAATCCGCTATTTTGCGTTTAGCTCAGAGGTGACGCCTTTTATTGTTCTTGTAACTTGTTTATGTGTTGCTGTATAATTTAACTGCTTTTGTTTGGGACACTTGGTTGCTATGCCGACAAGTTGATGTGTAGATTATATTCTACGTGTCCAAAAAGCTTGGTGAATGAGTGCACCATAGAGTCAGCTAAAGAGTGTGGGGCTACGTAGTGAGTGAGGGGTTAGGGCAGGGGTGGGCAAACCTTTTGACACACAGGGATAGTATATATATAATATATGTACAATTTTACAGGCCAAATCGTTAGAGATTTGACCTGTTACAATGTAGCAAAAGCATGGATTATGCGGAGTCTCATGTACAAATTGTTGTTTCCAAATGCATTTAATAGGTTAATCTATAAAACTTTTAGGTTAATAAACACAGGAGAAAAAACTCTGAATAATTTTACACTTTACATATTTCTATATAATTCTGGTTACGTTTGGCCACGATTAACTAAACCCAAAGGGTCCTGGGTGTGGGGTCCTGGGCCTGCAGGTTTTAGTGATATCCCATGTCGAGGTAGTGTCTAGGGGAGACATTTGGACACAGCCCTAAGTTTTGCTCCGTGGCATTGTAAGATTTGGTAGATTACCAGGATATGTAGACTTTGAGTTACTGTGTACGTGACTTAAATGTAAGAATAGACTTCTGGAGGGCCGTTTCAAAGATGACAACAACGTAGTTGAACAGATTACACTATTGAGCCGAGGCTAACAACATTTCTAAGATGACATTCTATAGCAAAATGGAGCTAATAATAGTTTGGTCTTGATTGACAGTATTGTGTTTAAAATCGTTTCAGTCCAGGTCACGCCAACACTGAGACAGTAGGGTTCATTAACCTATCTGATTAAATATCAAGGCAGATTGTTGTTAGATGGGGGAGGAGACTGAAGGTATTGAGTGGGCCATGTGGGGGAATCTTCT